>CM038679.1:422933314-424133314 GCA_021605205.1 Aegilops longissima | reverse complement strand
CCACCGCGCCGTGGGCACGTCGCTGCCTCCGGGCCCCGGCCGGAAATTCTACGTGCACAAAATCGAGAAGCGGAAAAACAAAAGCGCAGCCCACAAAGCGACCTTAAAATATCGCGGCAACGGCCGGCCAATCACCGCGCGCCAGGCTACGCGGATCGAGGCCAAGCACGCGAGGGGCCGCCATGGTGGCCATCTCCACAGGACGCGTGTCCGCCAGCCGCCAGCCGCCTATATATCCCTCCTGCGGCACGGCTCCTGGAAGATAATACTACTATCTGATCTGTTCCTGCCTTTCCTGCAGTGGTAGCGCACACACTTCGGTGAGCTTAGTTCGTTCGTGATGGAGGACTCGGTGGGCGAGGCGGAGAGGAGGGAGCAGGAGGAGACCATGGCGCAGGGGAAGAAGCGCGGGCGAGAGGAAGAGCAGGAGGCCGGCGCTGGTCGTGTGGTTGAGGGGAAGGCGGAGGTGGCGGTGGCTGAGGAGGGTGGGTTTCTCAGCAGCATGGCGTCCAAGATCGGCGTGGCCATGTCGGGTGCTACTAACGGCAGCGGCGGCGCTGAGGACACCGGCGAAGGCAATGGCAACGGCAACGGGAGCGCGCTTGCTGTCTCTGACGGCGACGAGGAGAAGGCGGCCGGCAATGGCATCTTCCACAAGCTGCTGTCCAGCTCGTCTCCTTCCCCACCGGTCACAGGTAAGTTACTGCGCTTTTAATCTTTGTCGCCCACTCTCTGAAACTTTACTGTAATTGACAGTCTTCCGTGGAACAGAGGAAGAGAGAAGGGGAGGGAAAGACGAGAACGAAGGGGGCGGCAACGGCGAGCAGGCCGGGATACTAAGCGCCATGGCTTCCAAGATTGGCATGGCCATGTCCGGCAATGGGACTCACGGCGGCAGTGGGGAAGATGTTGATCACAGTAAAGGTGAGGGTGAGGACAAGGAGGAGATGGGAGGCGACGAGCCGAACGGCGGTGGGATCGTTAAGCAGATCATGTCCAACCTCCCCACATCAGGTGCACTGCCAATCTGCTATTTTCCGTTCCACCATATCCTTGTGTGTCGCCTCGATTGTTTCAGCTGACAGGATTTGTTCTTCTCTGTTTTTTTTTTTTGCCTCACTGCAGACACTCGGGGGCCCGATGCTGAGGAGGCCTCCCTGCTCATCTCCATCATCGACGACTAGACTGCAGTAGATAGATTTGGCACTTGTTATTTCTGGGTGTAGTTTTACATCGCCCAGCGTGCCCCCTTCCTTGATGCTGATGTTGTAACACATGTTTGCACCTTGATAAGTGTTCTGGCCTGTAACCGCATTGACTGGGAACTGGTCCTCCTCGCTTATTATAGTTGCTAGTACTTCTTGGAATGTGAACATGTGGTGGAAAGAAGTGAAATAAGAATTATAATATGGAAAAACCAAGAAATGATATTTTTTTTAGAAAAGAAGGATTACCAAGAAAATGATATGAGCCTACTAAACCGGAAAGGAGGGAATATGATAATGCTATTATTAGCCTATTAGGCTACAAGACCGGACAGGTTTGAAGTCACTGCTGTGGCATGCAAACTGTAAGCACAAGTAAAAAGCCAAATAGAGTTCTCTGAAACCATTCAAAACAATGGTCAACAGACACAGATACAAGCCACATATGTTAAAGCGACTTCTCTGAAGCAAAGATATAAGATACACCCCTGCTAGTGACGGCACAGATGAAAACAGATGTTTTAATTTGCATTTGAACTACATATTTCCCTTACTGCAGTGCTGTCCCCAAAATCGTGTCGTCATGGCATTTGGCAGAGCAAAATCCTGGGAGGAAGAAATGCAGCTAGCTAGTACTCCCTCCGTTCCATATTACTCGTCGCTGATTTAGTATAACTCGTTGCTGATTTAGTACAAAGTTGTACTAAATCAGCGACGAATAATATGGAACGGAGGGAGTACGAGATAGCATAAGTCAAAATGCGTATACCACATGCCATGACATCAAACTGGCTACAGACTGGAGAAACAATATAGCTACTCAGTGCGATGGATAGCAACGAAAAATTTAGGTCACACCATCTCTGAGTACAGACATGCCAACGACTGAATATTGCAAAATAAACCAAAAGTTGTTCGGCCAATGCTGAATCCTGCTAATGCTTGCTAGAAAGACAGCATCACTCAATTTATAGGATGCAACGTTTCCATCACCGATTCAGTTATATCGCTCCATGAACTTCTCAATCGCCACAGAGAAGGCACCAAAACCCACACACCCGATACATGTAGCTTGAGGGCCACCTGCAAGAAAAATACCAATTCCATTAGGTATGAAATCTCAAATTGAACTGCATCACGAATAACAGCATAAGAACTTGCTAGTGGTTCTAAAGTGCTTTGCTAATTGTAATCCACGGTTCTCTTGTCCTCATTATTATGATTTACTGCTACATTAGCTGAATCAGAAGTAAAAAAAAAATGTTTCAAGATATGCAATCACAACTTTGGCTAAGCAGTAAGAAATCAAGGGGTAGACAAGGTAAGTGGTCAAAACACCATAACAGACTGCTGACCTGGCACACCTACTATATGATGAGTATCTCTAAATTCCCAAATACAGACAGACATACAGCATTGGTTAAACTATCTGAAATCTCATATCAGAGAAATTGGGACACAAACTGCTGGCCCGGCACACTGACTACATGATGAGTACGACTGCCCTTCAACTTGCCCTAGTAGAACCAAACTACTTTTAGAGTGAGGTTACTTCCTTTCATACATCCAAAAAGAAATGTCGGCCCATCCACCCCAAGCCAACCTAAAACATCTCTAACAATTGCAGATAGGGAAATTCTCTTGGGAGCATAAATTGATCCATGGTAAAAATTAATGTTGGTTCTCATCAACAGTTGGCACAAAAAAAAACATACCTTTTGCAGCTAAAGCTCCTCCTGTGACACAGCCAGCTACTGCTGAATTGGTAATGTCATGCTTTGCCCGAGCCTGCCAGGACATGACGATTCAAAGTGTCCAAATAAGTAAAAAAAATTACAGAAATGCTCATAAATGGAAGAAAAAAAAATGTCACACTGCATCTACCTTCTCAACGACGCATTCAGCTGCAGAGAAAATCAAGCCCATTACTGCAAAGGTCTTAGCATGGCTCATACTTTTCCTACCCATCTGTTTTGCCTGGTAGACTATTTGTTGCCTTGCTGTCATCTCCTCTGCCATTATTGGATTTTCCAAAGCTCCAAAAAATAGTCCCATAAGTACACCAAGACCACCCCCTATTGAATGAAAGCAATGCAGTTAATAACAGCTGTGCATACTCCATAAGTCCATTTTATGAAACATTATGCACTTGTAAGTGGGCCCCATGTGGGATGAGCCAATAGCTGATACTCTAAGCTGTTTAGCTTGACGCCAAATGATTAACAAGCATAGAAGCACAAGTCATCAGGCAACAACTTAACATGACTTAGTATAGGACGGAGTATCCAGCCACTGATTGTTGGCTGTTGTCTTAAGAATATCAAATGTTAAACTATAGGAAATAGTGATACTTTGGTTACAACAGAGTGCATGGTATCAATATCACTGATTCTATCCTCTAAACCATCAACAAACAAATCATTAAACAGGGCAAAATCAGAAAATAGATACTTTAACAATCTGTTGGAAAACTACATATATTGCCCAAGTGAAATGTTACTAGTACTCACACATGAACGCGCGCGCACACACACAATGTTATGGCATGCACTTATTTACAGTAACTATATACCGGGGGAAAAAATGTTAGGTAGGAGCATTAGATCCAATGTTAAGTTTCTTCATTTGAAGCAGAAACAACAGAAACATGAAATGAATGGATCAGAGCAAACTTTTTTTACGAGACAACTGGAAGAACCAGACACGCTCTGACATATTTTAGTAACTCTGCGAAAACTGTACAATCAAGCATGCAAACAGGGGAAGGCACATACCCAATGCTAAAAGGAATAACTGATAGCCGGAGGTGGGGGGAGGGTGGCAGAAGATGAAAAACTACTCCATTACATGACTGCTGGGTACACCAGGAGGTAAGATGGCAAACATCCAAGGCAGAGGTAACGCAAACCTTCCAAAGGTCAGATTGGTTGAAAATAAGGATAGGAAAGCGCACAACATCAGTGTTGACATGATCAAACACCAAGTCATTACCAGGATGGCCACGATGTATGTCTATTGCATTATACATCTTGCAGCACTGACATGAGAAGGATTCAGAGAGGCGCAGGCGCACCACCAAACAGTAACCTTTCTAATGCAGTACAGAAATATTTTCAGACTATTTAACAAAAAAATTGAACCACTGCAGACTAAGGCATAGCCTAGTGGTGGGAAGGGGCTGATGCCTTCCCACCCACCTAGGTTCAAGGCATGGTACTTGCAATTTGGGTTTGTTGCACCAATTATACTGTAAGGGGTTCCCTTACAGTCTTTCTGTCAAAAAAAAAACGTTGACCTTGCTATTTTCTGCAAATCACGTGGTATGCCTATGACACAATGCTTGTAGCTACAACTGAAAACGATTGTGCATTGTTAAGCAGCAACCTTTCTAATGCTCTACGAAAACCCCTTTCAGACAACTTGAAACTTTATCCAACCACTTTCTGAACTCTCAATCTTAAAGTCTTTGAAAGGTAATACTCCAAGGCAAGTATGTGTTAAGTACTGGAATTTAATTTGGTTGATTTCATGACCCCAACTTTACTTGACGAATCACTACAAAAACTTAGACCCCAACTCTCCAAGGCAAGTTCACTTGAAACAAAGGCATGACCCTCAAAAAATAAAACTGGAAACAAAGGCATCTCCATTATGCATTATCACATGCCATTTCACATGAAGGATCGTGGAAACGGGAGAAAAGAAGTTTTGTTTTATTGCCACCAAAGATTTTGAGCCGCTAGAGTAACTAACTAACAGTAGACAGTTCTACAAGTGAGCACAACGGAATCAACACATGAACATATTTAAGTTTGTACGCGCAATTGCTCAAAATAAAATTAAGTTCATGTCTTCAGAACCAGCATCGTTTTATTTGTAACTATTCAGACAAACAGGTGAAGAACTAACCATCTAAAGAATGAACAACCACATCCATGTGACATGTCACACCATCCAGAAACTCTGATTGCATGACATTTGAACAAGATCATGGAGACATATTAAGTCGGCATTTTAGCATAATTCAATTAAAGAGTTGTATAATGCGACCCAGTAGTACAGACATGGATTTTCCCCAATACTCTGTAACTGAATGAATAGTATAGTAGTATTAAGAGATTTGAGTTGGAGGTGGTGAGTAGAGAAGCGTTACCCATGACACCGCTGAGGACGCTCCGGACGGCGCAGTTGTTCATCATCTCCTGCCCCTTGATCTCCTCCGGCGTTGGCAGCCGGAGCGGCTCCACCGGAGCCCTCTGGCCGGCCGCATCGCCGCCCGCCCCGGCCGCCGCCGCCGATGGCTCCGGCGAAGCCATCTCACAGTCTGATCTCCCTCCCCCTCCCGGTAGCGCGACGGCGGAGCTAGCTGCGGCCCGTGGGGATCGCTGGAAAGGCAATGAGTGGGATTGGAGGAGAAGCCGAGCCGAGATGTTCCTCAAGGCTCGCTACTTGTCCTCCTTCCCTTGGCTTTCTTTTCCTCCCCTCCAAGAAAAGAGGCGGCGGTAAGGGAAGGGGATCCGGTGGGGGTGCACTGGTGCGTGCCTCTTCCGGTCTTCCCACTCCCCGGAGCTCGCGTGAGGCGCACGAGCTCTGCTCTCCGCTAACCAAACAAGCAGACGTATTGTCAAGAGTACGCTACCCAGCACGCAGGCGTATTCTCAAGAGCACGCTACCCTGTTCTAAGGCCAACTGCAGCGCACGACCTCAAACGGACGTCCGTGGATTCTGTCCGTTTAAGTAGGGTAATAGAGTCGTGTTCGGGCCTGTCCTGGAATACGATGGTCGTGCGCCCAGCGTACGGACGCATCCTTTGGCCCTATCATATCCGCCTCCTTTTTCAAACACCAACTTTCAAAACCACGCCCTAGTGCAGGCCAGCGGTCCTAGTTCACGCCGGCAACAGAGCCAGTGGCCCACACGTCCTCACTGGCAACACAGCCAGCCTACAAAATAAATAGTTTTGTCGCCGGCAACACAACCAGCGAGCGGCAATACGGCCAGCCCCCAAAATGAATAGGTTTCTCGCCGGCACACATCCAGCTGCCGGCACCCATGCCAGCCTCCAAAAAGAACGTCCATAGCCGATCAGACGATCTAGTTCAGGCCGTCAGCGTCGAACATCTCCTCCTGCCAGGCCTCGAACCAGTTCCTTGTCTTCTCGCTCATCTTGGTCAAGTCCACGCTCATGATCGCAAGGGCCACCTCCTTTGCTTTGGTTGCGGCATTGGTGGCCTCGATGTCGAGCTGTCTCTGCCTGGCCGTGACATTGTCGGCCTCGATGTCGAACTGCCTTTGCCGGGATGCCTCCTCCATGTCGATCTTCCTCTTCTTGGCCGCCTCCTCCATCTCAAGCTTCTTCCTTTGAAGTTCTAGGTATTGCTTCATTTGCTCGTCTTTACTTTATCGCTTTTTCTCGTCCCTCATGTCCTTTTGAGACATCATGTCGTGCAAAGTCTCATGCAAGGCCATGGATGACGCATCACGTATGTCGTCCACCTTGGAGTTGGTCTTGCCCCTCGGCCTCTTCAACGCCTCACCATCTCCACCTCCGGCCAACGCGGCCGTCTTTTTGCCTCTCTTCCTTTGAAGTTCATTGTATTGATCCTTGAACTTAGGGCAATTGTTAATGATCGTCCAACAATGCGTAAGAGTGAATGGCTTGTTATTGTGCTGGACCTTGAATGCTTTCAAAGATTCAAATGCCTACACCACACGATCAACAACAATTAAACATGCAAACATATAGAAGGCCGAAGTCTCATGGCCGTAGCAACGAAAGAACTAGGAGCAGGAGAGCATACCATGTGTTATGACCGGCATATTAGGGGCTTAGCCCAGTGAGTTGTGGCCCAAGTTATCTATCGTAATTAGGGGCTTAGCCCAATTATCTTATTATTATTAGGGTCGTTTGCTTAGGAGTCAAGTAAACATCTCTATATATGCAACTGATACGTCTTCAACGTATCTATAATTTTTTATTGTTCCATGCTATTATATTATCTGTTTTGGATGTTTAATGGGCTTTAATATACCTTTTTATATTGTTTCTGGGACTAACCTATTAATCGAAGGCCCATTGTAAATTGTTGTTTTTTTGCCTATTTCAGTGTTTCGCAGAAAAGGAATATCAAATGGAATCCAAACGGAATGAAACCTTCGCGAGGATCGTTTTTGGAACAAACGTAATCCAGGAGACTTTGAGTGGACGTCAAGGAAGCAACGAGGCGGCCACGAGGCAGGGAGGCGCGCCCCCACCCTCGTGGGCCCCTCGTAGCTCCACCGACCTACTTCCTTCGCCTATATGTACTCTTATACCCTAAAAACATCCAGGGGAGCCATGAAACACTTTTTCCACCGCCGCAACCTTCTGTACCCGTGAGATCCCATCTTGGGGCCTTTTCCGGCGCTCCGTCGGAGGGGGAATCGATCACGGAGGGCCTCTACATCAACACCATGGCCTCTCCGATGATGTATGAGTAGTTTACCACAGACCTTCGGGTCCATAGTTATTAGCTAGATGGCTTCTTCTCTCTCTTTGGATCTCAATACAAAGTTCTCCTCGATTCTCTTGGAGATCTATTCGATGTAATACTTTTTGCGGTGTGTTTATCGAGATCCAATGAATTGTGGGTTTATGATCAAGATTATCTATGAACAATATTTGATTCTTCTCTGAATTCTTATATGCATTATTTCATATCTTTGCAAGTCTCTTCGAATTATCGGTTTAGTTTGGCCTACTAGATTGATCTTTCTTGCAATGGAAGAAGTGCTTAGCTTCGGGTTCAATCTTGCGGTGTCCTTTCCCAGTGACAACAGGGGCATCAAGGCACGTATTGTATTATTGCCATCAAGGATAAAAAGATGGGGTTTATATCATATTGCTTGAGTTTATCCCTCTACATCATGTCATCTTGCCTAATGAGTTACTCTGTTCTTATGAACTTAATACTCTATATGCATGCTGGATAGCGGTCGATGTGTGGAGTAATAGTAGTAGATGCAGAATCATTTCGGTCTACTTGTCATGGACGTGATGCCTATATACATGATCATGCCTAGATATTCTCATAACTATGCGCTTTTCTATCAATTGCTCAACAGTAATTTGTTCACCCACCGTAGAATTTGATATCATGAGAGAAGCCACTAGTGAAACATATAGCCCCCAGGTCTATTTTCCATCATATTAATCTCCCGCCAACGTACTATTTCTGTCGCCGTTTTTTTTGCAATCTTTACTTTTTCAATCTATACAACAAAAATACCAAAAATATTTATCTTATTATCTTTATCATATCTCACTTTTGCAAGTGGCCGTGAAGGGATTGAGAACCCCTTTATCGCGTTTGTTGCAAGGTTCTTAATTGTTTGTGCAGGTACTAGGGATTTGCGTGTAGTCTCCTACTGGATTGATACCTTGGTTCTCAAAAACTGAGGAAAATACTTACGTTACTTTGCTGCATCACCCTTTCCTCTTCAAGGGAAAACCAACGCATGCTCAAGAGGTAGCAAGAAGGATTTCTGGTGCCGTTGCCGGGGAGATCTACGCACAAGTCAAGACATACCATGTACCCATCGCAAACTCTTATCCCTCGCATTACATTATTTGCCATTTGCCTCTCGTTTTCCTCTCCCCCACTTCACCCTTGTCGTTTTATTCGCCTCTTTCCCGTTCGCTTTTCTTTCGCCATGGCCAAGTCAAAAAGGGCTAAGGGTTCTCTCCGGGTTTTTGAAGAAGGTTTTCTTGAGGGGGGTGCCATAGATACCTATGAAAAGATGAAAACCATATTTGGGCACCCCATGAGTGATAAGGTTGAACCCACCTCGCTTTTGTGCTTTTATCAAAATGAAATTATCAAAGAGATAAAGGCTAGCTTAGATGCAAATTTCCGTAGCATGCTTAATCTTTCTTCCACCATTAATGGCCATGTGCTTTCTCAAAATAGAAAGATAAATGCTATAGATAAGAAATTTTCTCTTTTCTTTCCCAACACCAAAGACGGCAATACCTAGATTTATTCTTGTTTTTATGCCTAGCTAGGGGCGTTAAACGACAGCGCTTGTTGGGAGGCAACCCAATTTTATTTTTGTTCCTTGCTTTTTGTTCCTGTTTAGTAATAAATATTTCATCTAGCCCCTGGTTAGATGTGGTTTTATGTTTTAATTAGTGTTTGTGCCAAGTAAAACCTATAGGATCTTCTTGGGTGATAATTATTTGATCTTGCTGAAAAAGACAGAAACTTTATGCTCACGAAGACAATTGTTAAAGATCACGAGAAAGTGATAAAATACTGATTCCAATTGCAATAGATCATTAATCAAATTATCTAAGTCTTCCTATTTTGGCATATTTTTCTGAGTTAAAGAAGTTTGTTTTTGATACAGATTACTACAGACTATTCTGTTTTTCGTGTGTTGTTTGCTTATTTTGATGAATCTATGGCTAGTATCGGGGGGTATGAACCATAGAGAAGTTGGAATACAATAGGTTTAGCACCAATATAAATAATGAATGAGTTCATTACATTACCTTAAAGTGGTGGTTTGTTTTATTTCGCTAACGGAGCTCATGAGATTTTCTGTTGAGTTTTGTGTTGTGAAGTTTTCAAGTTTTGGGGTAAAGATTTGATGGATTTTGGAACAAGGAGTGGCAAGAGCCTAAGCTTGGGGATTACCAAGGCACCCCAAGGTAAAATTCAAGGACAACAAAAAGCCTAAGCTTGGGGATGCCTTCCGGGGCATCCCCTCTTTCGTCTTCGTCTATCGGTAACTTTACTCGATGCTATATTTTTATTCACCACATGATATGTGTTTTGCTTGAAGCATCTTGTATTATTTGAGTCTTTGCTTTTCTAATTTACCACAATCATCCTTGCTATACACACCTTTTGGTAGAGACACACATGAATCGGAATTTATTAGAATACTCTATGTGCTTCACTTATATCTTTTGAGCTAGATAATTTTGCTCTAGTGCTTCACTTATACCTTTTTAGAGCACGGTGGTGGTTTTATTTTTTAGAAATTATTGATCTCTCATGCTTCACTTATATTATTTTGAGAGTCTTTTAGAACAGCATGGTAGTTTGCTTTGGCTATAAAATTAGTCCTAATATGATAGGTATCCAAGATAGGTATAATAAAAACTTTCATATAAAGTGCATTAAACACTATGATAAATTTGATACTTGATAATGGTTTTGAGATATAAAGGTGGTAATGTTAGAGTCATGCTAGTTGGGTAATTGTGAAATTGAGAAATACTTCTGTTAAGGTTGGCAAGTCCCGTAGCATGCACGTATGGTAAACATTGTGTGACAAATTTGAAGCATGGGGTGTTCTTTGATTGCTTTCCTTATGAGTGGCGGTCGGGGACGAGTGGTGGTCTTTTCCTACCAATCTATCCCCCTAGGGGCATGCGTAGTAGTACTTTGCTTCGAGGGCTAATAAACTTTTGCAATAAGTATATGAGTTCTTTATGACTAATGTGAGTCCATGGATTATACACACTCTTACCTTTCCGCAATTTGCTAGCCTCTACTGTACCGTGCATTGCCCTTTCTCACCTTGAGAGTTGGTGCAAAGTTCGCCGGTGCATCCAAACCCCGTGATATGATACGCTCTATCACACATAATCCTCCTTATATCTTCCTCAAAACAGCCACCATACCTACCTATTATGGCATTTCCGTAGCCATTCCAAGATATATTGCCATGCAACTTTCCATTGTTCCGTTTATTATGACACGCTCCATCATTGTCATATTGCTTTGCGTGATCATGTAGTTGACATCGTATTTGTGGCAAAGCCACCTTTATAATTCTTTCATACATGTCACTCTTGATTCATTGCATATCCCGGTACACCGCCGGATGCATTCACATAGAGTCATTTATGTTCTAAGTATCGAGTTGTAATTCTTGAGTTGTAAGTAAATAGAAGTGTGATGATTTTCATTATTAGAGCATTGCCCCATGTGAGGAAAGGATGATGGAGACTATGATTCCCCCACAAGTCGGGATGAGACTCCGGAATAAAAATAAAAAAAAAGAGGCCAAAGAAGCCCAAATAAAAAAAGATGCCAAAGAAGTTCAAATAAAAAAAGAAAAAAATGAGAAAAAAAGACAGAAGGGACAATGTTACTATCCTTTTTCCACACTTGTGCTTCAAAATAGCACCATGATTTTCATAATAGAGAGTTTCTTATTTTGTCACTTTCATATACTAGTGGAAATTTTTCATTATAGAACTTGGCTTGTATATCCAATGATGGGATTCCTCAAAATGCCCTAGGTCTTCGTGAGCAAGCAAGTTGGATGCACACCCACTAGTTTCTTTTGATGAGCTTTCATACACTTATAGCTCTAGTGCATCCGTTGCATGGCAATCCCTACTCCTCGCATTGACATCAATTGATGGGCATCTCAATAGCCCGTTGATTAGCTGCGTCAATGTGGGACTTTCACCTTTTTTGTTTTCTCACATAACCCCTATCATCATACTCTACTCCACCCATAGTGCTATATCCATGGCTTGCGCTCATGTATTGCGTAAGGTTGAAAAGGTTGAAGCGCTTAAAAAGTATGAACCAATTGCTCGGCTTGTCATCGGGGTTGTGCATGATGGGAGCATTTTGTGTGACGAAAATGAAGCATGGCCAAACTATATGATTTTGTAGGGATAAGTTTTCTTTGGCTATGTTATTTTGATAAGACAAAATTGCTTGGTTAGTATGCTTAAAGTATTACTATTTTTATGTCAATATTAAAATTTTATCTTGAATCTTTTGGATCTAAACATTCATGCCACAATAAATAAAATTACATTGAAAATTATGTTAGGTAGCATTCCACATCAAAAATTATGTTCTTATCATTTACCTACTCGAGGACGAGCAGGAATTAAGCTTGGGGATGCTTGATACGTCTCCAACGTATCTATAATTTTTTATTGTTCCATGCTATTATATTACCTGTTTTGCATGTTTAATGGGCTTTAATATAACTTTTTATATTGTTTTTGGGACTAACCTATTAACAGAAGGCCCAGTGCAAATTACTGTTTTTTTTGCCTATTTAAGTGTTTCGCAGAAAAGAAATATCAAACGGAATCCAAACGGAATGAAACCTTCGCGAGGATCATTTTTGGAACAAACGCAATCCAGGAGACTTTGAGTGGACGTCAAGGAAGCAACGAGGTGGCCACGAGGCAGGGAGGCGCGCCCAGGGGGGTAGGCGTGCCCCCACCCTCGTGGGCCCCTAGTAGCTCCACCGACCTACTTCCTTCGCCTATATGTACTCTTATACCCTGAAAACATCCAGGGGAGCCATGAAACACTTTTTCCACTGCCGCAACCTTCTGTACCCGTGAGATCCCATCTTGGGGCCTTTTCTGGCGCTCCGCCGGAGGGGGAATCTATCACGGAGGTCCTCTACATCAACACCATGGGCTCTCCGATGATGTATGAGTAGTTTACCATAGACCTTCGGGTCCATAGTTATTAGCTAGATGGCTTCTTCTCTCTCTTTGGATCTCAATACAAAGTTCTCCTTGATTCTCTTGGAGATCTATTCGATGTAATACTTTTTGTGGTGTGTTTGTCGAGATCCGATGAATTGTGGGTTTATGATCAATATTATCTATGAACAATATTTGATTCTTCTCTGAATTCTTATATGCATGATTTGATATCTTTGCAAGTCTCTCCGAATTATCGGTTTAGTTTGGCCTACTAGATTGATCTTTCTTGCAATGGGAGAAGTGCTTAGTTTTGGGTTCAATCTTGCGGTGTCCTTTCCCAGTGACAGCAGGGGCAGCAAGGCACGTATTGTATTGTTGCCATCGAGGATAAAAAGATGAGGTTTATATCATATTGCTTGAGTTTATCCCTCTACATCATGTCATCTTGCCTAATGCGTTACTCTGTTCTTACGAACTCAATACTCTAGATGCATGCTAGATAGCGGTCGATGTGTGGAGTAATAGTAGTAGATGCAGAATCGTTTCGGTCTACTTGTCACAGACGTGATGCCTATATACATGATCATGCCTAGATATTCTCATAACTATGAACTTTTCTATCAATTGCTCGATAGTAATTTGTTCACCCACCATAGAATTTGCTATCATGAGAGAAGTGATACGTCCATTTTGCATCATGCTTTTATGTCGATATTTATTGCATTATGGGCTGTTATTACACGTTATGAACAATACTTATGCCTATTCTCTCTTATTTTACAAGGTTTACATAAGGAGGGAGAATGCCGGCAGATGGAATTCTGGGCTGGAAAAGGAGCAAATATTAGAGACCTATTCTGCACAACTCCAAAAGTCCTGAAACTCCACGAAAGTTATTTTTGGAAATAATAAAAATACTGAGCGGAAGAAATACGTCAGGGGGGCACCACGTGTCCACGAGGGTGGGGGCGCGCCCCCTGCCTCGTGGGCCCCCTGTTGGTCCTCCGATGACCATCTTCTGCTATATGAAGTCTTTCGCCCAAAGAAAAATCATAAGAAAGCTTTCGGGATGAGACTCCACCGCCACGAGGCGGAACCTTGGCGGAACCAATCTAGGGCTCCGGCAGAGCTGTTCTGCCGGGGACACTTCCCTCCGGGAGAGGGAAATCATCGCCATCGTCATCACCAACGCTCCTCTCACCGGGAGAGGGCAATCTCCATCAACATCTTCACCAGCACCATCTCCTGTCAAACCATAGTTCATCTCTTGTATCCAATTCTTGTCTCCAAAGTCCGGGATTGGTACCTGTAGGTTGCTAGTAGTGTTGATTACTCCTTGTAGTTGATGCTAGTTGGTTTATTTGGTGGAAGATCATATGTTCAGATCCTTTATGCATATTAATACTCCTCTGATTATGAACATGAGTATGCTTTGTGAGTAGTTACGTTTGTTCCTGAGGACATGGGAGAAGTCTTGCTATTAGTAGTCATGTGAATTTGGTATTAGATTCGATATTTTGATGAGATGTATGTTGTCTATCCTCTAGTGGTGTTATGTGAGCGTCGACTACATGACACTTCACCATTATTTGGGCCTAGAGGAAGGCATTGGGAAGTAATAAGTAGATGATGGGTTGCTAGAGTGATGAAGCTTAAACCCTAGTTTATCGTTGCTTCGTAAGGGCTGATTTGGATCCATATGTTTCATGCTATGGTTAGGTTTACCTTAATTCTTTTGTTGTAGTTGCGGATGCTTGCAATAGAGGTTAACCATAAGTGGGATGCTTGTTCAAGTAAGAACAGCACCCAAGCACCGGTCCACCCACATATCAAATTATCAAAGTACCGAACGCGAATCATATGAACGTGATGAAAACTAGTTTGATGATAATTCCCATGTGTCCTCGGGAGCGCTTTTCTCTACATAAGAGTTTGTCCAGGCTTGTCCTTTGCTACAAAAAGGATTGGGCCATCTTGCTGCACTTTTATTTACTTTTATTACTTGTTGCTCGTTACAAATTATCCTATCACAAAACTATTTGTTGCCTATTATTTCAGTGCTTGCAGAGAATACCTTGCTGAAAACCGCTTATCATTTCCTTCTGCTCCTCGTTGGGTTCGACACTCTTACTTATCGAAAGGACTACGATAGATCCCCTATACTTGTGGGTCATCAAGAAGCCACTAGTGAAACATATGGCCCCCGGGTCTATTTTCCATCATGTTAATCTCCCGCCAACGTGCTATTTCTGTCGCCGGTTATTTTGCAATCTTTACTTTTCAATCTATACAACAAAAATACCAAAAATATTTATCTTATTATCTTATATCATATCTCACTTTTGCAAGTGGTCGTGAAGGGATTGACAACCCCTTTATCGCGTTGGTTGCAAGGTTCTTAATTTTTGCAGGTACTAGGGACTTGCTGTAGTCTCCAACTGGATTGATACCCTGGTTCTCAAAAACTGAGGGAAATACTTACGCTACTTTGCTGCATCACCCTTTCCTCTTCAAGGGAAAACCAATGCATGCTCAAGAGGTAGCAGCAACACGGCCAGCGAGCGGCAATACAGCCAGCCCTCAAAATGAATAGGTTTCTTGCCGGCACACATCCAGCGGCCCAACGGCCAACACCCATGCCAGCCTCCAAAAAGAACGTCCACGGCCGATCAGACGACCTAGTTCAGGCCGTCGGCGTCGAACATCTCCTTCTGCCTGGCCTCGAACCAGCTCCTTGCCTTCTCGCTCATCTTGGTCAAGTCCACGCTCATGATCGCAAGGGCCACCTCCTTTGCTTTGGTTGCGACATTGGTGGCCTCGATGTCTGATGACCCACAAGTGTAGGGGATCTATCGCAGTCCTTTCAATAAGTAAGAGTGTCGAACCCAACGAGGAGCAGAAGAAAATGATAAGCAGTTTTCAGTAAGGTATTCTCTGCAAGCACTGAAATTATCGGTAACAGATAGTTTTGTGATAAGGTAATTTATAACGTGTAACTAGTAAAAAGTGTAAATAAAGTGCAGCAAGATGGCCCAATCCTTTTTGTAGCAAAGGACAAGCCTGGACAAACTCTTATGTAGAGAAAAGCGCTCCCGAGGACACATGGGAATTATCATCAAGCTAGTTCATCACGCTCATATGATTCACGTTCGTTACTTTGATAATTTGGTATGTGGGTGGACCGGTGCTTGGGTGCTGTCCTTTCTTGGACAAGCATCCCACTTATGAGTAACCCCTATTGCAAGCATCCGCAACTACAAAATAAGTATTAAGGTAAACCTAACCATAGCATGAAACATATGGATCCAAATCAGCCCCTTACGAAGCAACTCATAAATTAGGGTTTAAGCTTCTGTTACTCTAGCAACCCATCATCTACTTATTATTTCCCAATGCCTTCCTCTAGGCCCAAACAATGGTGAAGTGTCATGTAGTCGACGTTCACATGACACCACTAGAGGAGAGACAACTTACATCTCATCAAAATATTGAACGAATACCAAATTCACATGACTACTTATAGCAAGACTTCTCCCATGTCCTCAGGAACAAAAGTAACTACTCACAAAGCATATTCATGTTCATAATCAGAGGGGTATTAATATGCATAATGGATCTGAACATATGATCTTCCACCAAGTAAACCAACTAGCATCAACTACAAGGAGTAATCAACACTACTAGCAACCTACATGTACCAATCTGAGGTTTGAATACAAAGATTGGATACAAGAGATGAACTAGGGTTTGAGAGGAGATGGTGCTGGTGAAGATGTTGATGAAGATTGACCCCCTCCCGATGAGAGGATTGTATGTGATGACGATGGCGATGATTTCCCCCTCCCGGAGGGAAGTTACCCCGGCATAACAGCTCTGTCGGAGCCCTAGATTGCTTCCGCCTTGTGGCGGCGGAGTTTCTTCCCGAAAGATTGCTTATGATTTTTTTTCTCGGACGAAAGACTTCATATAGCAGAAGATGGGCACCGGAGGCCTTCCAGGGGGCCCACGAGGCAGGGGGCGCGCCCAGGGGGTAGGGCGCGCCTCCCACTCTCGTGGCCAGAGTGTGGCCCCCCTCTTGTAGTTTCTTTCGCCAGTATTTTTTATTAATTCCAAAAATAGCTTCCGTGAAGTTTCAAGACTTTTGGAGCTGTGCAGAATAGGTCTCTAATATTTGCTCCTTTTCCAGCCCAGAATTCCAGCTGCCGGCATTCTCCCTCTTCATGTAAACCTTGTAAAATAAGAGAGAAAAGGCATAAGTATTGTGACATGACGTGTAATAATAGCCCATAATGCAATAAATATTGATATAAAAGCATGATGCAAAATGGACGTATCAACTCCCCCAAACTTAGACCTTGCTTGTCCTTAAGCGAAAGCCGATAACGATAAATATGTCCACTGATACGTCTCCGACGTATCTACTTTTCCAAACACTTTTGCCCTTGTTTTGGACTCTAACTTGCATGATTTGAATAAAACTAACCCGGACTGACGTTGTTTCAGCAGAACTACCATGATGTTGTTTTATGTGTAGAAAAGAAAAGTTCTCGGAATGTCCTGGAAATCCAAAGAGGCACTTTTTGGAATTTATAAGAATTATTGGGTGAAAGAAATACATCAAGGGGCCCAGGGCCTGTCCACGAGACAGGGGGCGCCCCCCCCTAGGGCGCGCCCCCCTATCTCGTGGGCCCCCTGGACCTCCTCCGACCTCAAATCCAACTCCATATATTCCGTCTCGGGGAGAAAAAATCAGAGAGAAAGTTTCATCACGTTTTACGACACGGAGCCGCCGCCAAGCCCTAATCTCTCTCGGGAGGGCTGATCTGGAGTCCGTTCGGGGCTCCGGAGAGGGGGATTCGTCGCCGTCGTCATCATCAACCATCCTCCATCACCAATTTCATGATGCTCACCGCCGTGCGTGAGTAATTCCATCGTAGGCTTGCTGGACGGTGATGGGTTGGATGAGATTTACCATGTAATCAAGTTAGTTTTGTTAGCGTTTGATCCCTAGTATCCACTATGTTCTGAGATTGATGTTGCTATGACTTTTCTATGCTTAATGCTTGTCAATAGGGCCCGAGTGCCATGATTTCAGATCTGAACCTATTATGTTTTCATGAATATATGTGTGTTCTTGATCCTATCTTGCAAGTCTATAGTCACCTATTATGTGTTATGATCCGACAACCCCGAAGTGACAATAATCGGGATACTTCTCGGTGATGACCGTAGTTTGAGGAGTTCATGTATTCACTATGTGTTAATGCTTTGGTCCGGTTCTCTATTAAAAGGAGGCCTTAATATGCCTTAGTTTCCGCTAGGACCCCACTTCAACGGGAGGGTAGGACAAAAGATGTCATACAAGTTCTTTTCCATAAGCACGTATGACTATTTACGGAATACATGCCTACATTACATTGATGAACTGGAGCTAGTTCTATATCACCCTATGTTATAGCTATTGCATGAGGAATCGCATCCGGCATAATTATCCATCACTGATCCATTGCCTATGAGCTTTTCATATATTGTTCTTCGCTTATTTACTTTTCCGTTACTCTGTTACAACTACTACAAAACCCAAAACATTTATCTTTACTTTTGCTACCGTTACTATAATTATCATACCACTTTTGCTACTAAACACTTTGCTGCAAATACTAAGTTATCCAGGTGTGGTTAAATTGACAACTCAACTGCTAATACTCAAGAATATTCTTTGGCTCCCCTTGTGTCGAATCAATAAATTTGGGTTGAATACTCTACCCTCGAAAGCTGTTGCGATCCCCTAACTTGTGGGTTATCATCCACATGTTTAGAGATAGAGGTGTCGATAAAATAAAATACGGACATGAGGGCATGGTGATCATTCTTATAACAGCAACATATATGAATAGTGTCATATGATTTCTTATAGTAAAGCAACAATCTATTCCCAATGTCAAGTATGAATCAGAAACTTCATTGAAAACTAACAAACTATAATCTCAGTCATTGAAGCAATTGCAATTTATCATAACATCGGAAAGAGTCAATAATAGAGCTTTTCAGCAAGTCCACATATTCAACTATCATTTAGTCTTTCACAATTGCTAACACTCACGCAATACTTATGGGTATGGAGTTTTAATCGGACACGGAGAAAGATAGGGGCTTATAGTTTCGCCTCCCAACCTTTTACCTCAAGGGTAATGTCAACAATAATAGCTCATGCTAACTTACATCTGATTGGATATATATATATATCAGGATCTTTCCAACACAATGTGCTTGCCAAAGGATAAAATCAAAAAAAAGGTGAAGATCACCATGACTCTTGCATAAGGTAGAAGATAAAAGTAAAAGATAGGCCCTTCGCAGAGGGAAGCAGAGGTTGTCATGTGCTTTTAGGGTTGAAGGCACAAAATCTTAATGTGAAAGAACGTCACTTTATATTGCCACTTGTGATATGGACCTTTATTATGCAGTCCGTCGCTTTTATTTCTTCCACATCACAAGATCGTATAAAGCTTATTTTCTCCACACTAATAAGTCATACATATTTAGAAAGCAATTTTTATTGCATGCAACGATGACAACTTACTTGAAGGATCTTACTCAATCCATAGGTAGATATGGTGGACTCTCTGTTGGAAATATGCCCTAGAGGCAATAATAAAAGCATTATTATTATATTTCCTTGTTCATGATAATTGTCTTTTATTCATGCTACAACTGTATTATCCGGAAATCGTAATACACGTATGAATACATAGACTACAATACGTCCCTAGTAAGCCTCTAGTTGACTAGCTCGTTGGTCAACAGATAGTCATGGTTTCCTGACTATGGACATCGGATGTCATTGACAAGCGGGATCACGTCATTAGGAGAATGGCGTGATGGACAAGACAATCCTAAGCATAGCTCAAAGATCGTGTAGTTCGTTTTGCTAGAGCTTTTCCAATGTCAAGTATCTCTTCCTTAGACCGTGAGATCGTGTAACTCCGGATACCGTAGGAATGCTTTGGGTGTACCAAGCGTCACAACGAATCGGGTGACTATAAAGGTGCATTACGGTATCTCCGAAAGTGTCATTGGGTTGACACGGATCGAGGCGAGGATTTGTCACTCCGTATGACGGAGAGGTATCACTTGGGCCCACTCGGTAATGCATCATCATAATGAGCTCAAAGTGATCAAGTGTCTGGTCACGGGATCATGCATTACTGATGCGAGTAAAGTGACTTGCGATAACGAGACTAAGCGAGGTATTGGGATACCGGCGGTCGAGTCTCGGGCAAGTAACATACCGTCGACAAAGGGAATAGCATACGGGGTGGCTTGAACCCTCGACATCGTGGTTCATCCGATGACAACATCGAGGCGTGTGGGAACCAACATGGGTATCCAGATCTCGCTGTTGGTTATTGACGGAGAGCGTCTCGGTCATGTCTACATGTCTCCCGAACCCGTAGGGTCTACACACTTAAGGTTCGGTGGCGCTAGGGTTAATAGGAAGACTTGTATGTGATTACGAATGTTGTTGAGTCCGGATGAGATCCCTGACGTCACGAGGAGTTCGGAATGGTCGGAGGTAAAGATTTATATATGGGAAGTCGTCAAGCGGACAGGAAAAGTTTGGGTCATATCGGTTTTATGGAGGGTCCACGGAAAGGTTCGGAGGACCACGGGAGGGGCCACCCCTTCGGGGGCCACTTGGGCTGCGTGGGAGGCAGCCAGCCCCTGGTGGGCTGGGCGCACCCTCCCTTGGCCCATGCGCCTAGGGTTGAGGGGAACCCTAAGGGCGCCCCTTGCTTGGGGGCAAACCCCTCCCTTGGCCGCCCCCCTCTAGATTCATCTAGAGGGGTCGGCCCCTCCTCCCTTCCCTATAAATAGAGGGGTGGAGGGAGGCTGCACACACCATTGAAGGCGCATCCTCCCTCCCCAACACCTCTCCTCCTCCGCGTGAGCTTGGCGAAGCCTGCCGGAGATCAGTCACTCCATCGCATCACGCCGTCGTGCTGCCATTGGAGTGGTCTTCCTCAACCTCTCCTTCCTCCTTGCTGGATCAAGGCGAAGGAGACGCGTAAAATCCGCACGTGTGTTGAGCGCGGAGGTGCTGTCCGTTCAGCACTTGGTCATCGGTGATCGGAATCACGTTGGGAGCGTCTTCATCATCACCACTCCCTCGAACGCTTCCGTACTCGATCTACAAGTGGTATGTAGATGCAAACTCTCTCGTAATTCGTTGCTTAGATGAACTCATAGATAGATCTTGGTGAAACCGTAGAAAATTTTAATTTTCTGCAGCGTTCCCCAACAGTGGCATCATGAGCTAGGTCTATCGTAGTTCTCTTTGCACGAGTAGAACACAATTTAGTTGTGGGCGTGGATCTTGTCAATTTACTTGCCGCTACTAGTCTTATCTTGCTTCAGCGGTATTGTGGGATGAAGCGGCCGGACCAACCTTACGTACACTTACGTGAGACCGGTTCCACCGATTAACATGCACTAGTTGCATAAGGTGGCTGGCGGGTGTCTGTCTCTCCTACTTTAGTTGGAGCGGATTCGATGAAAAGGGTCCTTATGAAGGGTAAATAGAAGTTGACAAGATCATGTTGTGGTTATTAAAGGTAAGAAAACGTTCTTGCTAGAACCCAATTGCAGCCACGTAAAAGATGCAACAACAATTAGAGGGCGTCTAACTTGTTTTTGCAGCAATTGTCATGTGATGTGATATGGCCAAGTTGTGATGAATGATGAATGACATATTGTGATGTATGAGATCATGTTCTTGTAATAGGAATCACGACTTGCATGTCGATGAGTATGACAACGGCAGGAGCCATAGGAGTTGTCTTTATTTTGTATGACCTGCGTGTCATTGAAGAACGCCATGTAACTTACTTTACTTTATTGCTAAACGCGTTAGCCATAGAAGTAGAAGTAGTCGTTGGCGTGACAACTTCATGGAGGCACAATGATGGAGATCATGATGATGGAGATCATGGTGTCATGCGGTGACAAGATGATCATGGAGCCTCGAAGATGGAGATCAATGGAGCTTTATGATATTGGCCATATCATGTCACTACTATATAATTGCATGTGATGTTTATTATGTTAATACATCTTGTTTACTTAGAACGACGGTAGTAAATAAGATGATCCTTACAACAATTTCAAGAAGTGTTTCCCTAAGCGTGCACCGTTGCTAAAGTTAAATCGCTTCTAAGCACCACGTGATGATCGGGTGTGATGGATTCTTACGTTCACATACAACGGGTGTAAGACAGATTTACACACGCGAAAACACTTAGGGTTTACTTGACGAGCCTAGCATGTACAGACATGGCCTCGGAACACGGAGACCGAAAGGTCGAACACGAGTCGTATAGAAGATACGATCAACATGAGAATGTTCACCGATGATGACTAGTCCGTCTCACGTGATGATCGGGCACGGCCTAGTCGACTTGGATCGTGTAACACTTAGATGACTAGAGGGATGTCTAATCTGAGTGGGAGTTCATTTAAATAATTTGATTAGATGAACTTAATTATCATGAACTTAGTCTAAAACTTTTGAATAATATGTCTTGTAGATCAAATGGCCAATGCTCATGTCAACTTGAACTTGAACGCGTTCCTAGAAAACCAAGCTGAAAGATGACGGCAGCAACTATACGGACTGGGTCCGAACTTGAGGATCATCCTCATAGCTGCCAGAAACAATATGTCCTAGAAGGACCGCTAGGTGGCGCTCCGTCCCGAGAACCAAGACATTATGAATGCTTGGCAGTCTCGTCTTGATGATTACTCCCTCGTTCGGTGCGGCATGCTTTACAGCTTAGAACCGGGGCTCCAAAAGCGTTTTGAGCATCACGGAGCATATGAGATGTTCGAGGAGCTGAAACTTGTTTTCCAAGCTCACGCCGGTCGAGAGATATGACATCTCCGACAAGTTCTATAGTTGTAAGATGGAGGAAAACAGTTACGTCGGTGAGCACATTCGAAGATGTGCAGGTTGCACAACCGTATGACCCAGTGAATATTAACCTCCCCGATGAGGCGGTCATTGACAGAATCCTCGATCGCTCCCACCAAGCTACAAGAGCTTTGTGACGAACTACAACATGCAGGGGATGGTAAAGACCATTCTGAAGTGTTCTCTATCTGAAGTCAGCCAAGGTTGAAATCAAGAAAGAACATCAAGTGTTGATGGTCAATAAGACCACTAAGTTCAAGAAGGGCAAGGGCAAGAAGAACTTCAAGAAGGACGGCAAGGAGGTTGCGCGCCCGTAAGCAAGTTGCGGGAAGAAGTCAAAGAATGGACCCAAACCCGAGACTGAGTGCTTTTATTGCAAGGGAGGGGTCCTTTGGAAGCGGAACTGCCCCAAATACTTAGCGGACAAGAAGGCCGGCAACACCAAAGGTATATTTGATATACATGTGATTGATGTGTACTTTACGAAGACTCGTAGTAACTCCCGGTATTTGATACGGTGCCGTTGCTCATATTTGTAACTCACAGCAGGAGCTGCGGAATAAGCGGAGGCGGCAAAGGGCGAGGTGACGATCTTGGCGTCGGGAATGGTTCGAGTCGATGTGATCGCCGTCGACACGCTACCTCTTCATTTACCTACGGGATTAGTTATGAACCTTAATAATTGTTATTTGGTGCCAAGTTTGAGCATGAATATTGTATCTGGATCTCGTTTAATACGAGATGGCTACTCATTTAAATCCGAGAATAATGGTTGTTCTATTTATATGAGAGATATGATTTATGGTCATGCTCCGATGGTCAATGGTTTATTCTTAATGAATCTCGGCGTAGTATTACACATGTTTATAGCGTGAATACCAAAAGATGTAAAGTTGATAACGATAGTCCCACATACTGTGGTAACGCCGCCTTGGTCACATTGGTGTCAAGCGCATGAAGAAGCTCCATCTGATGGACTTTTGGAGTCTTTAGATTATGAATCATTTGACACATGCGAACCATGCCTCATGGGCAAGATGACCAAGACTCCGTTCTCCGGAACAATGGGCGAGCAACCAACTTGTTGGAAATCATACATACCGATGTGTGCGGTCCAATGGCGTTGAGGCTCATGGAGGATATCGTTATGTTCTCACTCTCACAGATGACTTGAGTAGATATGGGTATGTCTACTTGATGAAACACAAGTCTGAGACCTTTGAAAAGTTCAAGGAATTTCAGAATGAAGTAGAGAATCAACGTGACCGAAAGATAAAATTCTTACGATCGGATCGTGGAGGAGAATATTTAAGTCACGAATTTGGTACACACTTAAGAAAATGTGGAATCGTTTCACAACTAACGCCGCTGGAACACCTCAGCGTAACGGTGTGTCGAGCGTCGTGTCGCACTCTATTGGATATGGTGCGGTCTATGATGTCTCTTACTGATTTACGCTATCATTTTGGGGATACGCTCTAGAGACAGCTACATTCACTTTAAATAGGGCACCGTCTAAGTCCGTTGAGGCGACACCGTATGAATTATGGTTTGGGAAGAAACCTAAGTTGTCGTTTCTAAAAGTTTGGGGATGCGATGCTTATGTCAAGAAACTTCAACCTAAAAGCTCGAACCCAAGTCGGAAAAATCGTCTTCATAGGATACCCTCAAGAAACCATTGGGTATACCTTCTACTTAAGATCCGAGGGCAAGATCTTTGTTGCCAAGAACGGAACCTTTACGGAAAAGAGTTTCTCTCGAAAGAAGTAAGTGGGAGGAAAGTAGAACTCGATGAAGTACTACCTCTTGAACAGGATAGTAGTGCAGCTCGGGAAAGTGTTCTGTGATGCCTACACCAACTCAAGAGGAAATTAATGATGATGATCAAGGTACTTGGATCAAGTTGCTCTTGAACCTCGAGGTCCACAAGGACACGTTCCGCACTGAATGGTACGGCAACCCTGTCCCGGAAATCATGTTGTTAGACAACGGTGAACCTTCGAACTATGAAGAAGCGATGGCGGGCCTAGATTCCAACAAATGGCTAGAAGCCATGAAATCCGAGATAGAATCCATGTATGAAAACAAGGTGTGGACTTTGACTGACTTGCCCGATGATCGGCGAGCGATAGAAAACAAATGGATCTTTAAGAAGAAGACGGACGCGGATGGTAATGTCGCCATCTACAAAGCTCGACTTGTCGCTAAGGGTTATCGGCAAGTTCAAGGGATTGACTACGATGAGACTTTCTCTCCCGTAGCGAAGCTTAAGTCCGTCCGAATCATGTTAGCAATTGCCGCATACTATGATTATGAGATATGGCAGATGGACGTCAAAACAGCGTTCCTTAACGGATATCTTAAGGAAGAGCTGTATATGATGCAGCCGGAGGGTTTTGTCGATCCTAAGAATGCTGACAAAGTATGCAAGCTCCAGCGATCCATTTATGGACTGGTGCAAGCATCTCGGAGTTGGAACATTCGCTTTGATGAAATGATCAAAGCGTTTGGGTTTATGAGACTTATGGAGAAGCCTGCGTTTACAAGAAAGTGAGTGGGAGCTCTGTAGCATTTCTCATATTATATGTAGATGACATACTTTTGATGGGAAATGATATAGAATTCTTGGACAGCATTAAGGCCTACTTGAACAAGTGTTTTTCAATGAAGGACCTTGGAGAAGCTGCTTATATATTAGGCATCAAGATCTATAGAGATAGATCGAGGCGCCTCATAGGTCTTTCACAAAGCACATACCTTGATAAGATTTTGAAGAAGTTCAAAATGGATCAGTCCAAGAAAGGGTTCTTGCTCAGATTGCAAGGTGTGAGATTGAGCACAGCTCAATGCCCGACCACGGCAAAAGATAAAGAAGAGATGAGTGTCATCCCTATGCCTCGACCATAGGATCTATTATGTATGCCATGCTGTGTACCAGACCTGATGTAAACCTTGCCGTAAGTTTGGTAGGAAGGTACCAAAGTAATCCCGCAAGGAACACTGGACAGCGGTCAAGAATATCCTGAAGTACCGAAAAGGACAAAAGACATGTTTCGTTTATGGAAGTGACGAAGAGCTCGTCGTAACAGTTACGTCGGCGCTAAGCTTCGACACGATCCGATGACTCTAAGTCACAAACCGGATCGTGTATATGTTGAATGGTGGAGCAGTAAGCTGGTGCAGCTGCAAGCAGAGCGTCGTGGCGGGATCTACATATGAAGCGGAATACATGGCAGCCTCGGAGGCAGCGCATGAAGCAATTTGGGTGAAGGAGTTCATCACCGACCTAGGAGTCATACCCAATGTGTCGGGGCCGATCAAACTCTTCTGTGACAACACTGGAGCTATTGCCCTTGCCAACGAGCCCAGGTTTCACAAGAAGACCAGGCACATCAAGCGTCGTGTAACACCCCGGAAGTAACTTTCCATATTTGTAACTCCAACTCTTGCCATTTTCGGCATTGTTATATGATATTCCCTCCGTGGTCGGGTTTTCTTCATTTTGCATTTTGTCCGTGTCATGCATTTTATATTATGTCATCATGTGCATCGCATTTGCATACGTGTTCGTCTCATGATTCCGAGCATTTTTCCCGTTGTCCGTTTTGCAATCCGACACTCCTATCTCTCCCGGCGGTCCCTTTTACGTTTTTCCGTGTGCGGGTATTAAACCTTCTCGAAATGGACCGAGGTTTGTCTAGTGGCCTTGGTATAACACCGGAGACCACCGGTCAAGTTTGGTCATTTGGAGCTCGTTTGGTACTCCAACGGTTAACCGCACTCTCGCAAAGGCCTATTTTAAGTTGCAGCCCAACACCCTTCAAAACAGCCCAATAACCCATCTAAGTCACTTCCATGCTCTCCGTCGTTCGATCACGATCGTGTGGGCGAAAACTACACCTCTTTTGGACTCTCCTAGCTCCCTCTATGCCTATTTAAGCAAACCTCCCCCGAAATCCGGATCATCTCCCCGAAACCCTAGCTAATTTTTTGCTCGCGCGCCGACACGTCCGGCGAGCGGACGACGCGTCCGCCCGCCGCCGCCCGACCAACCGCCGTCCGCCACGTGGCCCCCCGCGCCCCCGCCCGCCCTCCGCCCGGGGGCTTGAGGGGCCCAGCAGCCCTCACGGCCCGGCCGCGCCATGACCCGCGCCCGCCGCCTCTCCGCCGCCGCCTCGCCGCCGGGCGCCTCCGCGCCGGCGGGCCAGCAGCTTCGCCACCGCCTCGCCCGACCTCCGGCCGCCCGCGCCCGAGGTCGCCCGGCTCCGCCGCGCCCGGCCACCTCGCGCCGCCGCCGGCCGACTCCTCCCGGCCCGGCCGCTCGGCCACCCGCGGGCGACCTTCCTCGCGGAGCCCGCGCCCCACCGGATCCGCCGCCGCCGCGTTCCGATCGGGTCGGGAGCCCGATCCGTCCTCGGGAATCCCGCCGTTGACTTCTCCCCCTCCTATTATTTTTCTTCTAAGTCTTTAAACATTGTTATTTTGTGCATTTTTCAACATGCTATATCTTCGCATCCGTAGATCCATTTTTCGCGTATAATATGTCAAAATGTTCGTCTCGAAGAGTAGATCATTTCATTCCATTGCATCATTTTCATTTGAGCTCATCTTGATGCCCGAAATGCTGTTGGAAGAGTGCTATGTGCTGATAGTTTCTGATTTTTATCAGGACTTGCACTTTTGTTATTTTTGCCATGATTAATATGTGCACCCTATGAATTTGAGTCCTACATGTGTTTTGTAAAATGCCATGTCATCTTTCCAGGGGTATATGCCATGTATTTTTGTGATCTATGTGGTGACTAGCACAAGCATGCAAAGTAGGTGTCCTAATGTTGCTGAGTTCAGCCCTGTTTTAGCTGATTTTGATGCCATGTTTGCTTGATGATACCGATAGATCTATGCATATTTTGAGATACTTCAGTAAGGGTGTTTTGTAAAGCATGACTTGCTCTATCCATCCATGCCTTTGTTTGCAATTATGGGATGCCATAGCTTGAGTCAATCGAGCTCTACTTTTGCTATCAAATGTTTCCTGGCAGATTGTATACGTGTTATTCAATTTTGCCTAGCTTGTTGTGGTTGATCCATATATGCTATGTAATTGTTCTTGCCATGTATGTCTTCTATGTCATGTCTTCTTGATGTATGTATGCTTAGTTTATCATTTTAGGCTCTGTAGTGAGTGCATTGAGCTTGTAAACATGCCATCTCGTTATCAGTTTTTGACATGCCAAGTTGCTGAATCTGTTAACGAGACTTTCAATATTGACATGGGTGTTACTATATTTTCTAGTCCTTTTTGGCTTATGGTCAGTAAGGGACTTTTGTTCTAGGCTTTGAGTAGATTCATGTCATGCCATGTTTTGCTATTTTAAGTTCCTGTAGCATGTAGTTTTCTTGCTCTGAACATTGCAACCTGTTGCTGTTTTTGCCATGTCCAGCCTGATTATTAATGCTCTTTTGCCATGCTTGTTTGAACCTGTTATGATGTGAACTAGCCGTAGCTCGGTGCTCATCTTTTGTCGAGCATCATGTGTAGATCACTGCCATCTGCTTTGTTGATACGTTTGGGTGCAGTAGCTTAATTAATTGTTGCTTGCTAAGTGGCATCATGCTGTTAATGGCAGATTTGCGCCATTCTTGTTTTGCTTGTCATTTCCAAACCGTGCATCCGTTTCCGGTGATCTTTATGTCGATTTCAACCGAAATCATCTCATCTTTCCAGTGGCATACTTGGTTTGCCAAGTTGATGCCTGGTTCATCATTTACCTTCCGGGCCTTTGTCGCATTGCATATCGCATCCGCATATCATGTCATGTCTTGCATCATGTTGATTGTGCATTGCACCGTGATTTATTGTGGTTCCTTTGTTTGTGTTGTTGCTTTGGGTAGAGTCGGGAGACGAGTACGTGAACGAGGAACCTGTTGAGAACGCTTTCGAGGATCAAGCTTTCGACAACTCTGAGAACATTGCAGGCAAGATGATCATACCCTCGAAATCACTTCTATCTTTGCTATGCTAGTTGCTCGCTCTTTTGCTATGCCTATGCTGCGATGCCTACCACTTGCTATATCATGCCACCCATATTGCCATGTCAGCCCCTAACCATCCTTTTCCTAGCAAACCGTTGATTGGCTATGTTACCGCTTCGCTCAGCCCTCTTATAGCGTTGCTAGTTGCAGGTGAAGCTGAAGTTTGTTCCTTGTTGGAACATGGAGTTGTTGTTCCTTGTTGGAACATGTTTACTTGTTGGGGATATCACAATATATATATTTCTGCCATAATTAATACATCTATATATTTGGTAAAGGGTGGAAGGCTCGGCCTTATGCCCAGTGTTTTGTTCCACTCTTGCCACCTAGTTTCCGTCATACGGTGTTATGTTCCTTGATTTTGCGTTCCTTACACGGTTGGGTGATTTATGGGACCCCCTTGACAGTTCGCTTTGAATAAGACTCGTCCAGCAAGGCCCAACTTTGGTTTTACCAGTTGCCACCTAAGCCTTTTCCCCCGGGTTTTCGCGAGCCCGAGGGTCATCTTTATTTTAACCCCGGACGGTGCTCCTTCGTGCTGGCCGGCTCAAACGAGTAGATCTGGGGCCACCACGGGAAACTCGAGGCTTGGTTTTACTCGTAGGATGTCTCATCCGGATGTGCCTCGAGAACGAGATATGTGCAGCTCCTATCGGGATTTGTCGGCACAATCGGGCGGTTTTGCTGGTCTTGTTTTATTCTGTCGAAATGTCTTGTAGTCCGGGATTCGAGATTGATCGGGTCTTCCGGTAGAAGGAATATCCTTCGTTGACCGTGAGAGCTTATAATGGGCTAAGTTGGGACACCCTGCGAGGTAATATCTTTCGAAAGCCGTGCCCGCGGTTATGAGGCAGATGGGAATTTGTTAACGTCCGGTTGTAGAAAACCTAAAGTTGACCTCAATTAAAATACACATCAACCGCGTGTGTAACCGTGATGGTCTCTTCTCGGCGGAGTCCGGGAAGTGAACACGGTGTTGGAGTTATGTCTGACGTAAGTAGTTCAGGATCACTTCTTGATCACTACTAGTTTCACGACCGTGCTTTGCTTCTCTCCTCGCTCTCTTTTGCGATGTAGCCATCATATATGCTAGTCGCTTGCTGCAGCCCCACTTTACTACTTTGTCCTTCCTATAAGCTTAAATAGTCTTGATCTCGCGGGTGTGAGATTGCTGAGTCCCCGTGACTCACAGATACTTCAAACACAGTTGCAGGTTCCGATGAGGCGGTCAGGTGATTCCACCGAGCTCAAGTGGGAGTTCGACGAGGAACGTGGTCGTTACTATGTGTCTTTCCCAGATGATCGATGAGTGGTGCCCAGTTGGGACGATTCGGGATCTGTGTAGCATTTGGGGTATCTTCTTTTATTTTGGTTCCGTAGTCGGACCTTGAGTGTACTCGAATGATGGATGTTTATTTATGTCTTGTGTGAAGTGGCATTGTAAGCCAACTATGTATCTTTCCCTTAATTATTACATGGGTTGTGTGAAGATTACCTCACTTGCGACATTGCTTTCAATGCGGTTATGCCTCTAAGTCGTGCCTCGACACGTGGGAGATATAGCCGCATCGGGGGCGTTATACGTCGCTTCAACTCCATCCGTGAAAATGTTCAAGATGGAGACATAGAAATTTGTAAAGTGCACACGGATCTGAATGTCGCAGATCCGTTGACTAAACTCTCTCTCATGGGCAAAACATGATCAACACCGAACTCTATGGGTGTTCGATTCATCACAATGTAACTAGATTATTGACTCTAGTGCAAGTGGGAGACTGTTGGAAATATGCCCTAGAGGCAATAATAAAAGCATTATTATTATATTTCCTTGTTCATGATAATTGTCTTTTATTCATGCTACAACTGTATTATCCGGAAATCGTAATACACGTATGAATACATAGACTACAATACGTCCCTAGTAAGCCTCTAGTTGACTAGCTCGTTGGTCAACAGATAGTCATGGTTTCCTGACTATGGACATCAGATGTCATTGACAACGGGATCACGTCATTAGGAGAATGACGTGATGGACAAGACCCAATCCTAAGCATAGCTCAAAGATCGTGTAGTTCGTTTTGCTAGAGCTTTTCCAATGTCAAGTATCTCTTCCTTAGACCGTGAGATCGTGTAACTCCCGGATACCGTAGGAATGCTTTGGGTGTACCAAAGCGTCACAAGCGTAAGCGGGTGACTATAAAGGTGCATTACAGGTATCTCCGAAAGTGTCATTGGGTTCACACGGATCGAGACAGGATTTGTCACTCCGTATGACGGAGAGGTATCACTGGGCCCACTCGGTAATGCATCATCATAATGAGCTCAAAGTGATCAAGTGTCTGGTCACGTGATCATGCATTACGATACGAGTAAAGTGACTTGCCGTAACGAGACTAAGCGAGGTATTGGGATACCGACGATCGAGTCTCGGGCAAGTAACATACCGTCGACAAAGGGAATAGCATACGGGGTTGCTTGAACCCTCGACATCGTGGTTCATCCGATGACAACATCGAGGAGTGTGTGGGAACCAACATGGGTATCCAAATCCGCTGTTGGTTATTGACCGGAGAGCGTCTCGGTCATGTCTACATGTCTCCGAACCCGTAGGGTCTACACACTTAAGGTTCGGTGGCGCTAGGGTTAATAGGAAGACTTGTATGTGATTACGAATGTTGTTGAGTCCGGATGAGATCCCGGACGTCACGAGGAGTTCGGAATGGTCCGGAGGTAAAGATTTATATATGGGAAGTCGTCAAATGGACACGGAAAAGTTTGGGTCATATCGGTTTTATGGAGGGTCCAGGAAAGGTTCCGGAGGACCACGGGAGGGGCCACCCCTTCGGGGCCACTTGGGCTGCGTGGGAGGCAGCCAGCCCCTGGTGGGCTGGGCGCACCCTCCCTTGGCCCATGCGCCTAGGGTTGAGGGAACCCTAAGGGGCGCCCCCTTGCTTGGGGGCAAGCCCCTCCCTTAACCGCCGCCCCCTCTAGATGCATCTAGAGGGGCCGCCCTCCTCCTTCCCTATAAATAGAGGGGTGGAGGGAGGGCTGCACACACCATTGAAGGCGCAGCCCTCCCTCCCAACACCTCTCCTCCTCCGCGTGAGCTTGGCGAAGCCTGCTGGGAGATCAGTCACTCCATCTCGCATCACGCCGTCGTGCTGCCATTGGAGTGGTCTTCCTCAACCTCTCCTTCCTCCTTGCTGGATCAAGACGAAGGAGACGTCGTCGTCCCGTACGTGTGTTGAACGCGGAGGTGCTGTCCGTTCAGTCCTCGGTGATCGGAATCACGTTGGGAACGTCTTCATCATCACCACTCCCTCGAACGCTTCCGTACTCGATCTACAAGTGGTATGTAGATGCAAACTCTCTCTCGTAATTCGTTGCTTAGATGAACTCATAGATAGATCTTGGTGAAACCGTAGAAAAATTTTAATTTTCTGCAACGTTCCCCAACACTCTCATGGCAAAACTGGGTTTAAGGGTATTCGGAAGCACAAGTAGTATCTCTACTTGGTGCAAAGATTTGGCTAGCATGAGGGAGAAAGGCAAGCTCAACATGTTGGATGATCCATGACAATATACTTTATTTCAGATATAAGAAAACATAACCCATTACGTTATCTTCCTTGTCCAACGTCAACTCTTTAGCATGTCATATTTTAATGAGTGCTCACAATCATAAAAGATGTCCATGATAGTATATTTTTATGTGAGACCACTTTTTCATTATTACTTCCTATTAATTGCAACGATGACCAAAACTATGTTTTTCAACTCGCAACAACTTTTAATCATCATACTCTTCTTGGACAGTGGAGACTTTCTCAATAAATGCATAAATATCGGAATTGAATTCATAATTGGCATAGCAATATTTAAGGATAGCTAAATTTTCAGGTCTATAAACAACATCATAAAGATTTTCAAACTCTTTGAACATAGATTCAATTTCATAAGCACCCATAAAAGCAACAAATTCTTCTATTTGTTCTACATCATAGTAATAATATATACCTCTAGCATAAGAAGCCAAGGTTTCATTATCATTAAATTTGCATGAAAAGGGAAGGTGTGGAGCCTTCATCCTAGAGCAACAGGTATAATCATATCTCAAAAATAGTTGCCTAGCATACCACTTCAACATGTGAATTTGATCCCATAATACTTTCCCTTTTTGAGTCAAGCGATAATCCCTAAAGTATTCACGTTGATCCAACGTGTCTCCTATTACATAATTGAATGGGGTTTTCTCTGGATTATCAAAGTAGTACATAATATCTTTCACATAATGAGCATCGAGGGTTTTAGGAGGTTCCCCATCTCCATGAGCAGCAAGTACACCTAATTTTTTTGGTATTTCATGTTCCATATCCATAACTAAAGATAGATAAAAACTAAGAACAGCAAATCAAAATTACTTAGTGATAAAGCAAACAAGCACACACGAGAATATTCACCCCACGCTATTGCTCCCCAGCAACGGCGCCAGAAAAAGGTCTTGATAACCCACAAGTATAGGGGATCAATTGTAGCCTCTTTCGATAAGTAAGAGTGTCGAACCCAACAATGAGCTAAAGGTAGAACAAATATTCCCTCAAGTTCTATCGACCACCGATACAACTCTACGCACGCTTAACGTTCGCTTTACCGGAAACAAGTATGAAACTAGAAGTACTTTGTAGGTGTTTTTGGATAGGTTTGCAGGATAATAAAGAGCGTGTAAATAAAAAGTAGGGGCTGTTTAGATAAAGACACAACTAAGTTAGTTTTAGTAGAGAGCTTTTTGTCATGAGAAAGTTATTTGTCCCTAGGCAATCGATAACTAGACCGGTAATCATTACTGCAATTTTATTTGAGGGAGAGGTATAAGCTAACATACTTTCTCTACTTGGATCATATGCACTTATGATTGGAACTCTAGCAAGCATCCGCAACTACTAAAGATCATTAAGGTAAAACCCAACCATAGCATTAAAGTATCAAGTCCTCTTTATCCCATACGCAAACAACCTACTTACTCGGGTCTATGCTTCATCACCACGCCACCCACCATAAGCAAATCATGAACATATTGCAAACCCTACAACGGAATCCCTCACGCTTATGCGACACGGAGAGCACCATAGGACAACACCAATAATAAAACATGCAACTCAAACCAATCTTGATCATCAAATAGCCCATAGGACAAAACGGATCTACTTAAACATGATAGGATAGCCATACATCATTGGGAAATAATATATAGCGTTGAGCACCATGTTTAAGTAGAGATTATAGCGGGTAAGAGAGAGGTTACACCGCTGCATAGAGGGGGGAAGAGTTGGTGATGATGGCGGTGAAGTTGTTGGTGAAGATTGCGGTGATGATGATGGCCACGGCAGTGTTCCGGCGCCACCGGAAGAGAAGGGGAGAGGGGGCCCCTTCGTCTTCTTCTTCCTTGACCTCCTCCCTAGATGGGAGAAGGGTTTCCCCTCTGGTCCTTGGCATCCATGGCGTGGGAGGGGCGAGAGCCCGTCCGAGATTGGATCTGTCTCTCTGTCTCTCTCTGTTTCTACGTTCTCTTCTGCTGCCCTTTCACTGTTTCTTTTATATCCGTAGATCCGTAACTCCGATTGTGTTGAATCTTTCGCCGAGATTTTTCTCATAAAATTAGCTTTCTTGTGGTAAACAAGATAATTTTTGATGTGGAATGCTACCTAGCATAATCTTGATCATATGTCTAATCATGGCATGAATATTAAGACACGAGTGATTCAAAGCAATAGTCTATCATTTGACATTAAGACAATAATACTTCAAGCATACTAATAAAGCGATCATGTATTTTCAAAATAACATGGCCAAAGAAAGTTATCCCTACAAAATCATATGGTGTGGCTATGCTCCATCTTCACCACACAAAATATTCAAATCATGCACAACCCCGATGACAAGCCAAGCAATTGTTTCATACTTTTGATGTTCTCAAACCTTTTCAACTTTCACGCAATACATGAGCATGAGCCATGGACATAGCACTATAGGTGGAATAGAATATGATGGTGGAGGTTGTGTGGAGAAGACAAAAAAGGAGAAAGTCTCACATCAACGCGGCTAATCAATGAGTTATGGAGATGTCCATCAATTGATGTCAATGCGAGGAGTAGGGATTGCCATGCAATGGATGCACTAAGAGCTATAAGTGTATGAAAGCTCAAACTGGAAACTAAGTGGGTGTGTATCAAACTTGCTTGCTCATGAAGGCCTCGGGCATTTGAGGAAGCCCATCATTGGAATATACAAGCCAAGTTCTATAATGAAAATTCCCACTAGTATATGAAAGTGATAACTCAAGAGACTCTCTATATGAAGAACATGGTGCTACTCTGAAGCACAAGTGTGGTAAAAGGATAGTAACATTGCCCCTTCTCTCTTTTTCTCTCATTTTTTTTCTTTTTTTGGGCCTTCTCTTTTTTTTGGCCTTTCTCTCTTTTTTTCGTCCGGAGTCTCATCCTGACTTGTGGGGGAATCATAGTCTCCATCATCCTTTCCTCACTGGGGCAATGCTCTAATAATGATGATCATCACACTTTTATTTACTTACAACTCAATATTACAACTCGATACTAGAACAACGATATGATTCTATATGAATGCCTCCGGGGGTGTACCGGGATGTGCAATGATCTAGCGTAGCAATGACATCAAAAAACAGACAAGCCATGAAAACATCATGCTAGCTATCTTACGATCATGCAAAGCAATATTACAATAAATGATCAAGTCATGAATATGATGATGATGGAAGTTGCATGGCAATATATCTCGGAATGGCTATGGAAATGCCATGATAGGTAGGTATGGTGGCTGTTTTGAGGAAGATATAAGGAGGCTTATGTGTGATAGAGCATATCGTATCACAGGATTTGGATGCACCGGCGAAGTTTGCACCAACTCTCGAGGTGAGAAAGGGCAATGCACGATACCGAAGAGGCTAGCAATAATGGAAGGGTGAGAGCGCGTATAATCCATGGACTCACATTAGTCATAAAGAACTCATATACTTATTGCAAAAGTTATTAGCCCTCGAAGCAAAGTACTACTACGCATGCCCCTAGGGGGATAGATTGGTAGGAAAAGACCATCGCTCGTCCCCGACCGCCACTCATAAGGAAGACAATCAATAAATATATCATGCTCCGACTTTGTTACATAACGGTTCACCATACGTGCATGCTACGGGAATCACAAACTTCAACACAAGTATTTCTACAATCCACAACTACTCACTAGCATGAATCTAATATCGCCATCTTTATATCGCAAAACTATTGCAAGGAATCAAACATATCATATTCAGTGATCTACAAGTTTTACGTAGGATTTTATGACTAACCATGTGAATGACCAATTCCTGTCATCTCTCTAAATAGATATAAGTGAAGCAAGAGAGTTTAATTCTTTCTACAAAAGATATGCCCACGCTCTAACAAATATAAGTGAAGCAAAAGAGCATTCTACAAATGGCGGTTATCTATGAGAAGAGAAACAGGCAATCCAAACTTCAAATGATATAAGTGAAGCACATGAAGCATTCTATAAAGCCATACTCAAAGGATATAAGTGAAGTGCAATGAGCATTCTATAAATCAACCAAGGACTATCTCATACCAGCATGGTGCATAAAACAAAAAGTGAAAACTAAATGCAAAAGACGCTCCAAGATTTGCACATATCGCATGAACGAAACGAATCTGAAAACATACCGATACTTGTTGAAGAAAGAGGGGATGCCTTCTGGGGCATCCCCAAGCTTAGACGCTTGAGTCTCCTTGAATATTTACTTGGGGTGCCTTGGGCATCCCCAAGCTTGAGCTCTTGCCTCTCCTTCTTCTCCTCACATCGAGACCTTCTCGATCATCGAACACTTCATCCACAGAAAACTTCAACAGAAAACTCGGTAAGATCCGCTAGTATAATAAAGCAAATCACTACTCTAAGTACTGTTGCAAACCAATTCATATTTTTTTTGCATTTCGTCTACTTTATTATAACTTTTTCATGGCTTAATCCACTGATATAGATCGATAGTTTCATCAAAACAAGCAAACTATGCATTAAAAACAGAATCTGTCTAAAACAGAACAGTCTGTAATAATCTGAACATTCACCATACTTATGATACTTGAAAACTTCTGCCAAAATTAGTAAAAATAAATAATTTGTATAGAAAGATAGTGCAAAAAGAATCAGAACCATTTGACGTTCCAGTAAAAAAAATAAAAACCGCGCACTACAGCCAAAGTTTCCGTCCTGCACCGTACAAACCAAAAAGCATTGTAAACATCCTAAAGGCAAACCTTGGCACATTATTTTTATAATACAATGGAATTGTACAAGGGGATAATTATTTTTGTTGAAAAGTTTCTGTAATCAAGATTCACAAAGTTTCCGTGAGCATGAACAAAGTTCAAGGCTAGCTCCCACTTCAACAATGCTTGTCTCTCTCACTTTCTCTTTCCTTTTTGAAAAAGGTTTCGGTTCTCCTATTTATTTTTGTTGCTTTTAAACTATACTAGCAAAAGAGCCCGTGCATTGCAACAGGAGAGAAAATATAACACACTCTTAACCCAACAACCATCACTCAAGACCACAATAGGTCCATCTCCTTTATTTTTGTGAGGCATCACATTTGTGTTGCCGCTTATCCTCCTTCTCACCCTCGCCGGTGATGGCCTCGGTGTTCACACAAAACAAAACAAAAAAAGTGTTTGAATATGTTTAATCCTAAGGCGTCTCTCTCTCCCTCTCTCCTCCCTCTCCCTCCCTCCGCCCCCCCTCTCTCTCGCTTTCTCTCACTCTCGCGATGAGAAATCTGTTGTTTTCCCCTACGATATTTTTCAGAGGTATGCATGTGTAGTTATCGATATTTTCTTTTCCCTATATTGTTATAGTGGGGTGTTTATTTGCAATCCGGGTCGCAGCCGGTACGAAAGGAAAACGGATCTTACGCTATAAATTATAGTTTTGCTCCCAAAATGATATTTTAAAAATATTTAGCAGGTAAAATTAACATCATATTTAGATTCCACATATTTTTCTAATAAAATTTCATATATAATATGTTAAAATCGAAGTTACGGTTTAAAAGATACGAATAATTTAGAAAATCATTTGTTTGACTTAAATATATTCCAAAATAATATTTAAAAATACTTAACACGTGAAAATAATCTCATATTCATATTCTACATATTTTTCTAATCAAATTTCATGTATAACATGTTCAAATCGGAGTTACGGTTTAAAAGATATGGATGATTTAAAAGAACATTGTTTGACTTAATATGATCCGCGGATGAATTACCTAAAACATCAGGGGGGGTTTTGAAAAATCTAAAATAACGGTTCGGGTGACTTAAATCCGGACTGCGGGTTGGTTTCAACAAAACACAGGGACTTTTGTGTAAAATATGAAAAACGATTCGTTTTAACTTAAAACAGGACTGCGGGTTGAATTCTCTGAAATAGAGGGACTTTTCTTAAAAATGCCATGACGGACGAAAGAAACCCAATTTACTTTATTATTAGGTAAAGATGAAAGCACTCAACAGAAATAAATGACTCTCTAAAACTTCCGGGTTGTCTCCCTGGCAGCGCTTTCTTTAAAGCCATTAAGCTAGGCATATAGTGCTCAAGTAATGAATCCACCCGGATCCCAAGGTATATCAAAGCCAATTTTAATTAATAATGATTTGTAATTTAGTAGTGAGCACAAAGTAACATATATCATGCAACAACGAAGTCTAACTCTCTTCCTATGCATCGGCATGTCATAAAAGAACAATTCATGCACACATAGTAAAGGCCAATTGTAGCGACCTGACCCAAAATCGGTCAAATCTCTGTGTCTGTACCATCCCAAGATCATGCTGGTACTCACAGTACATTGATAAAGTAATCAAAGTTCAATCACACCTGAATAATATTACACGATTCTCATATAGAGTCTTTATTACAAGGGAATAAATTCGGCTCAAGGCCAACTCATGAGAAATAAACTACTAATGCTTTGGAAGCGTCAAGTAAAGCGAGTCCATCCGACTCCAAAGGGCAATCGCCAAGCGCGAGCGTAGCCTCCTCCCGATCGGAATATACCGCAACATAAGACGTTGCAGCCATGTAGGTCAGCTTTTGAATAAGCGGCAAGTCATGAAGAATAACAATAATAAAGTTACTAACACTATATGCATTTTGGTGTGGAGCTCTAAGTTTCATCATTTTGAAAAGCAAATTTTTCCCTACTACAGTGGACTTGCTTGCAAATTACTACAATTGTTGGTAGTTATTGAGATGGTTCCGCCAACCAAAATCTCATTCCCAAATTATTAAGTCATAAAACCCTCAAATTAATTTATTAGTTTTAGTGTTGAGATTTCGAATACTTCCAAGTTCCAGAGGCTCAAATTGTCCATAACCGGGACACGGCTAATCGATTAGATCTTTAACTCGCAGAGGTTTATGACTTTTCCCGCAAGAATCATTCCTCCTTTAAAGTCTTCGCACTTCATGGTGTTTGAAGACGGACGAATGAAACAGGTCTTCCAAAGAGTTCTTTCGCTCTGCGGTACCCATCCAATCCTACCGTTCTTCTACATCTCGTAGTACCGCCCAGCCAGCGTCACTACTAAGGTTAACCCAGCCGAGCCCATAATAGCTTGCGGCTGCAGGTAAGCTTCCGGTCATGGGGCATCCATCCTTCTCTTCGTGGCTGGGTGAAGCTTTCCGCAAGATGTCATGGCACTTCTCCATGCATCCCGGCCAACCACTGGGTTCTCCAGGGTGCCCGTCAACCGTCCTCCACCCAGTAGTGATTTTTCCGAAATCCATCTTGATCATTGTAGTTCATGGGGTTGTCATCATCATTGACTCTCACATCTTGCTTATGAATTTCACTCAACCCAAAACCCGCTCTGAGCATAGCAAAGTAACTACTTCGTCCCGGGGTCATGGTAACAAGGGGATTGGTTAATCCTACCACATGATACTACTCAAGTTTAATGACTTCAAAATTTCACTACTGCATGCATGGTGGGGTGGTGACAATTACTAATGCACAAAACATAGGTATAGAAATTAACATGATCAAAACTTGCCTTGCTGATGATCCTCGTAAGCTAAAGAGTCGTAGTAGCAAGCTTCGCACTCCGGAAACTCTACCGAGACAAACAATTCACAATAAGCATATAGCAATAGGATCACATAACACAACATAACAAAAGTAACATAACACAACAAAACAACCAAAACCAAATCCAAAGGAAAACTCAAAGAAAACCAATTCAATGTTTCCCTACTTCAAACAATAACAAAAATAGTTTTTATATAATAAAATTTACTCAACATAACCTAATCATGGTTTTAGGTTAACTTAACAGAAAAGGATTCACTAAGCAACTAGGAGCAAAAAGAATTAATTAAAAGCTATTATAAAACTCATTTTAGGCCTAATCCAATTTCTATTAGGAAAAATAAAATAAAAATTTTATTAATTATAAATAAAAGTTCATCTACTAGAGTGACAGAAACTAACCTAGAATAACCAATCACAAGTTAAAATAAATTTATTTACTAATTAAAATATTAGGAAAACAGAGCTAGTTAATTAATTAGGATTAATAGGATTCTGCTTAAAACTAATTATTTGTTAATCCTAAAATACCCAAGTTAATTTTATGGTTTGGCAATGTTAAAATAAAGTTGGGACAAAAAGAATCATCCAAAAATAATTTTTCTAACTCAAGTTATAGCAGATTTACTATTCTGACTAAAACTAAATTAAAGCAATTTTAATTAAATTTAACATAGCTAAATATATATTCTACAGAAACTACATAAAATTTGCAACCCAACAAAAAAAGAATCACCTAAAAATATTAAACAGAATAAAAGATATCAATTTTTAAAAACAGAAACTATTCTGCTAAAACAGAAAAAACAAAATAAAAGAAAAAGGCCTAATGGGCCTATACTGTGCCCTGAGCGTAATATAACCTAACGGGCCTATTGGTTTAAACTAAAACGGGCCGTCTAAATAACTAAAACCCTAACTAATAAACCGGACGAACCGGGCGGTCTTTTTATAAAAGATATTTCTGGGTTCTAATCTTAGCCGTCAAGATGAATCGGACGGGGAATGATTCCGTGGCTTACCGAGTCCATGACGGCGGCGGCGGCGGCGAGAGTGCGGCGAGGGCTAGGGGCGTCGGGGAGCTCGGGGAAGTCGCCGTGCGGGTGCGGGGGAGGTCGGCGAGGCTTCTGGTGGAGTCGTTGGGGGTCGGGGTGGCCTAGGGCGGCGACGGCGGTGACAATGGCGGAGACGGGGGACTCGGGCTCCGGCGAGGTCGAGTGGGAGGAGAGGGGGTCCGCGAGGTCTCGGGGAATGGGGTCTGGGGCTTCGGCTTTTATAGCCAGGGGGTCGTCCTCGCTTCGGGGGGCGATCGGGAGCGATCGGGATCCCGGATCCCGGGATCCGCGATCCATGGCGGCATGGGCGAGGCGTGGGCGGGGAAAGAAGATGGGTGGGCCCACTGGTCGATGAGAGAGAGGGGGGAGCGGCGGGTGGCCGTGCCAGAGCGATTCGGGCGAGGGGAGGTGAGTGGGCGGCTCGGCTCGGCTGGGCTGGCCTCTGGGCCGCTCGGTGGGCTGGTGGTGGGGGGGGCGCTGGCTGGCTGGGCAGGGGTTCTGGTGGCGCCCGTGGGGTTTTATCTTTTTTTCTGAATTTATTTTTTTAGCAAAACAAAAACAGAAATAAAACAATATCTATAAATGTTTTATATAGGGTATATATATACCAAAATGATCAGGGGAATATTCCCTTTCATTTGAACATTTTTCCAAAGGCAAAATCCAAACTTTATAAAAATCCATTTTTTTCAAATTCAAATAAAATTCAGATTTGAATCCAAATCTTTTGGCAATGTTTTCCTCTGATATTTTTGGAGTGTCATGTTTGGTCCTCTCATACTTTTGATCAAGTATATATCAGGCTTAGTTTTTTTGAAATGTTTCCCACTTGCCAAAGTTTGAATTCAAATTCAAAACTCAAAATTTCTCTGAAACTCCAAATGGCATTCAAATTCAAACAGGATGCATAGGATGCTTAGCTATAATTGTAAAACATTCCAAATAGGAAATTTGGGATGTTACACCAATGCATAGTATAAACAGTTTCTTGCAATTTTATCGTATTGGAAACATGGAGAGGTGGAGATATAGTTCCTCTCTCATAATAATTGCAAGTAGGAGCAGCAAGCACATGCATATTATATTCATCAAAATCATCATGTGTAATAGTAAAACGCAACCCATCAATATAATCCTTAATAAGGGCAAACTTCTCCGATATAGTGTAGTCGGGAGAATTCAAAAAGATAATAGGACTATCATGCATGGGTGCAATAGCAACAATTTCATGTTTAACATAAGGAACTATAGCAAGTTCATATCCATAAGCATAATTCATATTGGCATCTTGGCCACAAGCATAGCAAGTATCATCAAAAAAGGATATTTCAAAAGAATCAACGGGATCATAACAATCATCATAGAAATCATCCTTCGGTAAGCATGAAGGGAAATTAAACAATGTATGAGCTGAAGAGTTACTCTCATTAGAAGGTGGGCACGGGTAGCTAATCCGCTCTTCCTCCTTTTGTTCTTCGCTCTCCTCATCATCTTTTTCATCCAATGAGCTCACAGTTTCATCAATTTCTTCTTCCATAGATTCCTGCAAAATATTAGTCTCTTCTTGGACAGTGGAGAGTTTCTCAATAAATGCATAAATATCGGAATTGAATTCATAATTGGCATAGCAATATTTAAGGATAGCTAAATTTTCAGGTCTATAAACAGCATCATAAAGATTTTCAAACTCTTTGAACATAGATTCAATTTCATAAGCACCCACAAGAGCAACAAATTCTTCTATTTGTTCTACATCATAGTAATCATATATACCTCTAGCATAAGAAGCCAAGGTTTCATTATCATTAAATTTGCATGAAAATGGAAGGTGTGGAGCCTTCATCCTAGAGCAACAGGTATAATCATATCTCAAGCATAGTTGCCTATCATACCACTTCAACATGTGAATTTGATCCCATAATAGTTTCCCTTTTTGAGTCAAGCGATAATCCCTAAAGTATTCACGTTGATCCAACATGTCTCCCATTACATAATTGAATGGGGTTTTCTCTGGATTATCAAAGTAGTACATAATATCTTTCACATAATGAGCATCGAGGGTTTTAGGAGGTTCCCCATCTCCATGAGCAGCAAGTACACCTAATTTTTTTTGGTATTTCGTGTTCCATATCCATAACTAAAGATAGAGAACAACTAAGAACAACAAATTAAAATTACTTAGTGATAAAGCGAACAAGCACACACGAGAATATTCACCCCACGCTATTGCTCCCCGGCAACGGCGCCAGAAAAAGGTCTTGATAACCCACAAGTATAGGGGATCAATTGCAGCCTCTTTCGATAAGTAAGAGTGTCGAACCCAATGAGGAGCTAAAGGTAGAACAAATATTCCCTCAAGTTCTATCGACCACCGATACAACTCTACGCACGCTTAACGTTCGCTTTACCGGAAACAAGTATGAAACTAGAAGTACTTTGTAGGTGTTTTTGGATAGGTTTGCAATATAATAAAGAGCGCGTAAATAAAAAGCAGGGGTTGTTTAGATAAAGACACAACTAAGTTAGTTTTAGTAGAGAGCTTTTTGTCATGAGAAAGTTATTTGTCCCTAGGCAATCGATAACTAGACCGGTAATCATTATTGCAATTTTATTTGAGGGAGAGGCATAAGCTAACATACTTTCTCTACTTGGATCATATGCACTTATGATTGGAAATCTAGCAAGCATCCGCAACTACTAAAGATCATTAAGGTAAAACCCAACCATAGCATTAAAGTATCAAGTCCTCTTTATCCCATACGCAAACAACCTACTTACTCGGGTCTGTGCTTCTGTCACTCACGCCACCCACCATAAGTAAATCATGAACATATTGCAAACCTACAGCGGGACTCCCTCACGCTTGCGCGACACGGAGAGCACCATAGGACATCACCAATACTAAAACATGCAACTCAAACCAATCTTGATCATCAAATAGCCCATAGGACAAAACGGATCTACTCAAACATCATAGGATAGCCATACATCATTGGTAAATAATATATAGCATTGAGCACCATGTTTAAGTAGAGATTATAGCGGGTAAGAGAGAGGTTACACCGCTGCATAGAGGGGGGAAGAGTTGGTGATGATGGCGGTGAAGTTGTTGGTGAAGATTGCGGTGATGATGATGGCCACGTCAGCGTTCCGGCACCACCAGAAGAGAAGGGGAGAGGGGGGCCCTTCGTCTTCTTCTTCCTTGACCTCCTCCCTAGATGGGAGAAGGGTTTCCCCTCTGGTCCTTGGCCTCCATGGTGTGGGAGGGGCGAGAGCCCCTCCGAGATTGGATCTGTCTCTCTCTGTTTCTGCATTCTCTTCTCCTGCCCTTTCACCGTTTCTTTTATATCCGGAGATCCGTAACTCCGATTGGGTTGAATCTTTCGCCCAAATTTTTCTCATAAAATTAGCTTTCTTGCGGCAAAAGAAGAGCGTCAACCGCCTTACGGGATGCCCACGAGGGTCCAGGGTGCCCCTGCCTCGTGGCCCCCTCGGGCACCGTCTCGCGTTGATTTTACTTCCCAAAAATCATAAATATTCCAAAATAATTCTCCGTCCGTTTTATCCCGTTTGGACTCCGTTGGGTTTCTGCGAAACATAAACATGCAACAAACAGGAACTGGCACTGGGCACTGGATCAATATGTTAGTCTCAAAAATAGTATAAAAAGTTGCCAAAAGTATATGAAAGTTGTAGAATATTGGCATGGAACAATCAAAAATTATAGATACGACGAAGACATATCATTGGCCCAAAGTGGTCAGCATCGTTGTTTGTTCCTGGTCCCGGTGTCGAAAGAGACACCCGACTCTCCCCGACCGACTCTTGAGAAGACATCTTGCTCTAATCTGCGGCAGAAATAGCTCGATACGAAAACAGAGTATATTTGCGTGATACGAGGGTCAAAACCTTCGGGAGATTATATAATGAATTTTTACCGACCAAAGGTAGTATCGTGCAAGAATACGGAGTCCCGAGAGCACATGAGGTGCCCACGAGGCAGGGGGGCGCGCCTCCCACCCTCGTGGAAGCCTCGTGTCCTTCCCGGACTACTTCTTATTTTTCCTATTTTTTTAAATATTCCAAAACAGAGAAAAATTGCCATTAGAACTGTTTTGGAGTCGGTTTACTTACCGTACCACATACCTATTCCTTTTCGGAGTCTGAAACGTTCTGGAAAGTGTCCCTTATGTATTCCTCCGGGGTTATGGTTTCAATAATATTGGTTTCAACATTTATGGGATTACCTGAGATATAATGTTTGATTCTTTGACCGTTCACTGATACGTCTCCAACGTATGTATAATTATTGATTGCTCCATGCTATATTATCTACTGTTTTGGACCATATTGGGCTTTATTTTCCACTTTTATATTACTTTTGGGACTAACCTATTAACTGGAGGCCCAGCCCAGATTTGTTGTTTTTTGCCTATTTCAATGTTTCGAAAAAACGGAATATCAAACGGAGTCCAAATGGAATGAAATCTTCGGGAACGTGATTTTCTCATCAGATAAGATCCAGAGACTTGGATCCTCGGTCAAGAAAGGAGGAGGCGGCCACGAGGTGGAGGGCGCCCCTAAAGCGCGCCCGCCTTGTGGGCCCCAAGCTCCACCGACGTACTCCTTCCTCCTATATATACCTACGTACCCCAACAGATCGAGATCACGGAGCCAAAACCTAATTCCACCATGAAACTTTCGTATCCACGAGATCCCATCTTGGGGCCTGTTCCGGAGCTCCGCCGGAAGGGGAATCCACCACGGAGGGCTTCTACATCATCATCATAGCCTCTCCGATGAAGTGTGAGTAGTTTACTTCAGACCTTCGGATCCATAGTTAGTAGCTAGATGGCTTCTTCTCTCTTTTTGGATCTCAATACAATGTTCTCCCCCTATCTCGTGGAGATCTATTCGATGTAATCTTCTTTTTGCGGTGTGTTTGTTGAGACCGATGAATTGTGGGTTTATGATCAAGATTATCTTTGAGCAATATTTGAATCTTCTCTGAATTCTTTTATGTATGATTGGTTATCTTTGCAAGTCTCTTTGAATTATCCGTTTGGTTTGGCCAACTAGATTGGTAGTTCTTGCAATGGGAGAAGTGTTTAGCTTTGGGTTCAATCTTGCGGTGTCCTTACCCAAAGTGATGAAAGGGTTGGAAGGCACGTATTGTATTGTTGCCATCGAGGATAACAAGATGGGGTATTTATTATATTGCATGAATTTATTCCTCTACATCATGTCATCTTGCTTAAGGCGTTACTCTTTTTTAACTTAATACTCTAGATGCATCTTTGGATAGCGGTTGATGAGTGGAGTAATAGTAGTAGATGCAGCAGGAGTCGGTCTACTTGTCTCGGACGTGATGCCTATATACATGATCATACCTAGATATTCTCATAACTATGCTCAATTCATCAATTGCTCAACAGTAATTTGTTCTCCCACCGTAGAATACTTATGCTCTTGAGAGAAGCCACTAGTGAAACCTATGGCCCCGGTCTATTCTCATCATATCAATCTCCATCACTTTAATACTTGCTTTGTTTTTACTTTGCCTTTTACTTTTCACTTTGCATCTCTATACCAAAATACCAAAATATTATTTATCATCTCTATCGATCTCACTCTCGTAAGTGACCGTGAAGGGATTGACAACCCCTAATCGCGTTGGTTGCGAGGAGCTATTGTTTTGTGCGGTATGAGGGACTTGTCGTGGCCTCCTCTTGGATTGATACCTTGGTTCTCAAAAACTGAGGGAAATACTTACGCTACTTTGCTGCATCATCCTCTCCTCTTCGGGGAAATCCAACACAGTGCTCAAGAGGTAGTAAGAAGAATTTCTAGCGTCGTTGCCGGGGAGTCTACGCAAAAGTCAATATACCAAGTACCCATCACAATCCCTTATATCTCGCATTACATTATTTGCCATTTGCCTCTCGTTTTCCTCTCCCCCACTTCACCCTTGCCGTTTTATTCGCCTTCTCTTTTCCGTTTGCCTTTTTCTCGCTTGCTTGTCGTTATGTCTGAAATTGGGGAAATTATTGCCGATATGGACAATAATAATAACATGGAAAATTCTGATGCTCCGGCTGAAGAACCCCCTACCTTGCATACAAAAAGATTTTGAATTGGTAGTGGTAACATTATTGGAAAAGGAGTTATCCAAGATTTCTTTACTTGTGCCGGTGCTTTGCCTTCTATGGGCAGTTCTATTCTCCATAGAACTAGTAGTTTTGCGGACGCTATTGCCATGCTTATCGTTGAACTTGAAAGGCAATTTATGCATATGCATCCTTCCATACAAAGGATTTTCCTAGAATTTTCTAATATCGAGCATTCCTCTGTTAAGCGTGCGCTACAATCTTTTGGCTCATGAATTTAGATTTATAATAAAAGAGGCCAAAGAAATCTTTAAGCATTATAGGGTGGGCGTTGGCGTCCTCCCATAGAATCTATCCTCTTTGATCAAGAAGAAATAATCGTTTCAATCTATTGACTATGTTGCTTTCAATGAAAATCTTAGAAAAAAGGTGCCTACCAATATTTTAATTGTTAGAATCTCTGAACTTAACGATGATTTGGCTATTCAAAATAATGAGCTAGGATACTCTCTTGAGTATAGACTCACAAGGTTCTATCAAAAGAATGCTTATAATGGTGAATTGGTTGTGCAATACGATGGGCCGAAAGAGGAACCTATACCTCCTAAAATTGATCTTGGGGATTTTTGCCCTATTAAATTTAGCCCTTTTGATTACTTTTGTTTGCCTCAAAGAAAACTTGCTGCCGAATGTAGGGAGTATGAAATGAGTTTCACTGATCTATCTTATTACTATGGCAATAGCTAGATCTATCCTTGCTTTTATGCCTAGCTAGGGGCGTTAAACGATAGCGCTTGTTGGGAGGCAACCCAATTTTATTTTAGTTTTTTTGTTTTTGTTTCTGTTTAGGAATAAATAATCCATCTACCTTCTGTTTAGATGTGGTTTTATGTTTTAATTAGTGTTTGTGCCAAGCTAAACCTATAGGATCTTCTTGGATAATAGTTATTTGATCTTGCTGTAATTTCCAGAAACTTCCGGTTCACGAAAACAATTGTTAAAAATCACCAGAACGTGATAAAATAGTGATTACAATTGCTGCTGATCAATAAAAAAATTTCTTACAGATTGCTACAGACTGTTCTGTTTTTGACAGATTCTGTTTTTCGTGTGTTGTTTGCTTATTTTGATGAATCTATGGCTAGTAAAATAGTTTATAATCCATAGAGAAGTTGGAATACAGTAGGTTTAACACCAAAATAAATAATTCATTACAGTACCTTGAAGTGTTCTTTTGTTTTCTTTCGCTAACGGAGCTTACGAGATTTCAGTTGAGTTTTGTGTTGTGAAGTTTTAAAGTTTTGGGTGAAATCTTTTGATGGATTATGGAACAAGGAGTGGCAAGAGCCTAAGCTTGGGGATGCCCATGGCACCCCCAAGATAATCCAAGGACACCAAAAAGTCAAAGCTTGGGTATGCCCCGGAAGGCATCCCCTCTTTCATCCACTTCCATCGGTAACTTTACTTGGAGCTATATTTTTATTCACTACATGATATGTGTTTTGCTTGGAGCGTCTTGTATTATTTGCGTCTTTGCTTTTTAGTTTACCACAATCATCCTTGCTGTACACACCTTTTGATAGAGCCATACATGAATTGGAATTTGTTAGAATACTCTATGTGCTTCACTTATATCTTTTGAGCTATATAGTTTTGCTCTAGTGCTTCACTGATATCTTTTAGAGCACGGTGGTGGATTTGTTTTAAAGAAACTGTTGATCTCTCATGCTTCACTTAGATTATTTTGAGAGTCTTAAATAGCATGGTAATTTGCTTAAACAATCCTAATATGCTAGGTATACAAAAATAGTAAAAACTTTCTTATGAGTGTGTTGAATACTAAGAAAAGTTTGATGCTTGATAATTGTTGAGATATGGAGGTGATAATATCAAAGTCGTGCTAGTTGAGTAGTTGTGAATTTGAGAAATGCTTGTGTTGAAGTTTGCAAGTCCGATAGCATGCACGTATGGTAAACGTTATGTAACAAATTTGAAACATGAGGTGTTATTTGATTGTCCTCCTTATGAGTGGCGGTCGGGGACGAGCGATGGTCTTTTCCTACCAATCTATCCCCCTAGGAGCATGCGCGTAGTGCTTTGGTTTTTGATGGCTTGTAGATTTTTGCAATAAGTATGTGAGTTCTTTATGACTAATGTTGAGTCCATGGATTATCGCACTCTCACCCTTCCATCATTGCTAGCCTCTTGATGCAGTGCATTGCCCTTTCTCACATTGAGAGTTGGTGCAAACTTAGCGGTGCATCCAAACCCCGTGATATGATACGCTCTTTCACACATAAACCTCCTTATATCTTCCTCAAAACAGCCACCATACCTACCTATTATGGCATTTCCATAGCCATTCCGAGATATATTGCCATGCAACTTTCCACCATACCGTTCTTCATGACACATTCATCATTGTCACATTGCTTAGCATGATCATGTAGTTGGCATAGTATTTGTGGCAAAGCCACCGTTCATAATTCTTTCATACATGTCACTCTTGATTCATTGCATATCCCGGTACACCGCCGGAGTCATTCATATAGAGTCATACTTTGTTCTAGTATCGAGTTGTAATCATTGAGTTGTAAATAAATAGTAGTGTGATGATCATCATTTTCTAGAGCATTGTCCCAAAAAAAGGTCAAAAAAAAGAAGGCCCAAAAAAGAGAGAAATAAAAAGGGGCAATGTTACTATCTCTTTTTCCACACTTGTGCTTCAAAGTAGCACCATGTTCTTCATATAGCGAGTCTCATATATTGTGCTTCAAAGTAGCACCATGTTCTTCATATAGCGAGTCTCATATATTGTGCTTCAAAGTAGCACCATGTTTTTCATATAGAGAGTTTCATATGTTGTCACTTTCATATACTAGTGGGAATTTTTCATTATAGAACTTGGCTTGTATATCCAGCGATGGGCTTCCTCAAATGCCCTAGGTCTTCGTGAGCAAGCAAGTTGGATGCACACCCACTTAGTTTATTTTGTTGAGCTTTCATACGTTTATAGCTCTAGTGCATCCGTTGCATGGCATTCCCTACTCCTTGCATTAACATCAATTGATGGGCATCTCCATAGTCTGTTGATTAGCCTTGTTGATGTAAGACCTTCTCCTTTTTTGTCTTCTCCACATAACCCCCATCATCATATTCTATTCCACCCATAGTGCTATGTCCATGGCTCGCGCTCATATATTGCGTGAAAGTTTATAGGTTTGAGATTACTAAAGTATGAAACAATCGCTTGGCTTGTCATCGGGGTTGTGCATGATGAGAGCATTCTTGTGTGACGAAAATGGATCATGACTAAACTATATGATTTTGTAGGGATGGACTTTCTTTGGCCATGTTATTTTGAGAAGACATAATTGCTTAGTTAGTATGCTTGAAGTGTTATTATTTTTATGTCAATATGAACTTTTGTCTTGAATCTTTCGGATCTGAATATTCATACCACAATTAAGAAGAGTTAGATTGAAATTATGCCAAGTAGAACTCCGCATCAAAAATTCTCTTTTTATCATTTACCTACTCGAGGACGAGCAGGAATTAAGCTTGGGGATGCCTGATACGTCTCCAACGTATCTATAATTTTTGCTTGCTCCATGCTATATTATCTACTGTTTTGGACCATATTGGGCTTTATTTTCCACTTTTATATTACTTTTGGGACTAACCTATTAACGGAGGCCCAGCCCAGATTTGTTGTTTTTGCCTATTTGGTGTTTCAAGAAGCGGAATATCAAATGGAGTCCAAACGGAATGAAATCTTGAGAACGTGATTTTCTCATCGATAATATCCAGAGACTTGGACCCTCGGTCAAGAAAGGAGGAGGCGGCCACGAGGGTGGAGGCGCGCCCGCCTCGTGGGCCCCAAGCTCCACCGACGTACTCCCTCCTATATATACCTCACGCACCCCAACAGATCGATCACGGAGCCAAAACCTAATTCCACCGCCGCAACTTTTCGTATCCACGAGATCCCATCTTGGGGCCTGTTCCGGAGCTCCGCCGGAAGGGGAATCCACCATGGAGGGCTTCTACATCATCATTGTAGCCTCTCCGATGAAGTGTGAGTAGTTTACTTCAGACCTTCGGGTCCATAGTTAGTAGCTAGATGGCTTCTTCTCTCTTTTTGGATCTCAATACAATGTTCTCCCCCTCTCTCATGGAGATCTATTCGATGTAATCTTATTTTTGCGGTGTGTTTGTTGAGACCGATGAATTGTGGGTTTATGATCAAGATTATCTTTGAGCAATATTTGAATCTTCTCTGAATTATTTTATGTATGATTGGTTATCTTTGCAAGTCTCTTCGAATTATGCGTTTGGTTTGGCCAACTAGATTGGTAGTTCTTGCAATGGGAGAAGTGTTTAGCTTTGGGTTCAATCTTGCGGTGTCCTTACCCAGTGACAGAAAGGGTTGGAAGGCACGTATTGTATTGTTGCCATCGAGGATAACAAGATGGGGTATTTATTATATTGCATGAATTTATTCCTCTACATCATGTCATCTTGCTTAAGGCGTTACTCTGGCTTTAACTTAATACTCTAGATGCATGCTGGATAGCGGTCGATGAGTGGAGTAATAGTAGTAGATGCAGGCAGGAGTCGGTCTACTTGTCTCGGACGTGATGCCTATATACATGATCATACCTAGATATTCTCATAACTATCCTCAATTCTATCAATTGCTCAACAGTAATTTGTTCACCCACCGTAGAATACTTATGCTCTTGAGAGAAGCCACTAGTGAAACCTATGGCCCCCGGGTCTATTTTCATCATATCAATCTCCATCACTTTAATACTTGCTTTGTTTTTACTTTGCCTTTTACTTTTCACTTTGAATCTCTATACCAAAAATACCAAAAATATTATTTATCATCTCTATCAGATCTCACTCTCGTAAGTGACCGTGAAGGGATTGACAACCCCTAATCGCGTTGGTTGCGAGGAGCTATTGTTTTGTGCAGGTACGAGGGACTTGTGCGTGGCCTCCTACTGGATTGATACCTTGGTTCTAAAAAACTGAGGGAAATACTTGCACTACTTTGCTACATCATCCTCTCCTCTTCGGGAAAATCCAACGCAGTGCTCAAGAGGTAGCATTCACCACATTCGGATTTGTGCCTTCGAAGTTATTGATTTTTATGGCACCGGAACGATAGACCTGCTCGATAACGTAAGGACCTTCCCATTTAGAGAGAAGTTTTCCTGCAAAAAATCTTAAATGAGAGTTGAATAGCAACACATAATCACCTACATTAAACTCACGCTTTTGTATCCTTTTGTCATGCCATCTTTTAACCTTTTCTTTAAACAGTTTGGCATTCTCATAGGCTTGGGTTCTCCATTCATCAAGTGAGCTAATGTCAAATAGCCTCTTCTCACCAGCAAGGTTGAAATCATAATTGAGCTTTTTAATAGCCCAATGCGCCTTATGTTCTAGTTCAAGAGGTAAGTGACATGCTTTTCCATAAACCATTTTATACGGAGACATACCCATAGGATTTTTATATGCAGTTCTATAGGCCCATAGTGCATCATCAAGTTTCTTGGACCAATTCTTTCTAGATCTATTAACAGTCTTTTGCAAAATTAATTTAAGCTCTCTGTTTCTCAATTCTACTTGACCACTAGACTGTGGGTGATATGGAGATGCAATTCTATGATTAAAATCATACTTAGCAAGCATTTTACGAAAAGCACTATGGATAAAATGTGAACCACCATCAGTCATTAAATATCTAGGAACTCCAAACCTTGGAAAATAACTTCTTTAAGCATCTTAATAGAAGTGTTATGATCAAAACTGCTAGTTGGAATAGCTTCTACCCACTTAGTAACGGAATCAACAACAACTAAAATATGTGTATACCCATTAGAGGAAGGAAATGGTCCCATATAATCAAAGCCCCAAACATCAAATGGTTCAATAACAAGTGAATAATTCATAGGCATTTCTTGACGTCTACTAATATTACCAATTCTTTGACATTCATCACAAGACAAGACAAATTTACGGGCATCCTTGAAGAGAGTAGGCCAATAAAAACCGGATTGCAATACCTTATGTGCAGTTCTATCTCCAGCGTGGTGCCCTCCATAAGCCTCGGAGTGACACTTGCGTAGGATCATTCTGTTCATGCTCGGTACACAATGTCTAATAACACCATCTACTCCTTCTTTATAAAGATGTGGGTCATCCCAAAAGTAATGTCTCAAATCATAGAAAAACTTTTTCTTTTGCTGGTGTGTGAAACTAGGTGGTATAAATTTAGCAACAATGTAATTAGCATAATAAGCATACCATGGAGCAGTTCGAGAATCATTTATGACAGGTAATTGTTCATCAGGAAAGCTATCATCAATAGGTAGTGGATCATCAAGAACATTCTCTAACCTAGACAAGTTGTCTGCAACGGGGTTCTCAGCTCCCTTTCTATCTATAATATGTAAATCAAATTCTTGTAGCAAGAGAACCCATCTAATAAGTCTAGGTTTAGCATCCTTCTTTTCCATAAGGTATTTAATAGGAGCATGATCAGTGTGAATAGGTACTTTAGAATCAATAATATAAGGTCTGAACTTATGACTAGCAAAAACAACTGCTAAAAATTCTTTTTCAGTAGTAGCATAATTTCTCTGGGCATTGTCTAGAGTTTTACTAGCATATTTAATAACATTTAATTTCTTATCAACTCTTTGCCCTAAAACAGCACCTAGCGCATAGTCACTAGCATCACACATAATTTCAAAGGGTAAATTCCAATCAGGTGGCTGAACAATAGGTGCAGAAATCAAAGCTTTCTTAAGTATTTCAAATGCCTCTACACAATCATCATCAAAGACAAAGGGAATATCTTTTTGTAATAGATTAGTCAGAGGTCGAGAAATTTTTGAGAAGTCCTTAATGAACCTCCTATAAAAACCGGCATGACCCAGAAAACTTCTTATACATTTGATGTCCTTAGGACACGGCATCTTTTCAATAGCATCAACTTTAGCTTTATCAACTTCAATACCTCTTTCGAAAATTTTATGCCCCAAGACAATGCCTTCGTTAACCATAAAGTGGCATTTCTCCCAACTCAAGAAGAGATTAGTTTCTTCACATCTCTGCAAAACTCGATCAAGGTTGCTCAAGCAGGATATTTAACTTTCCCATACAAGACTTCAACATCTCTAACAATCCCAATCGGTGATATAGTGTCTCTATTGGCAAGCTTAATTGTAACATCAATTTCTTCTATCTCAACAGGTGCAATATCATGCATAATTTCTTTGTACAAGGAATGAGGTATTGCACTAGCACTAGCACTCATATCACATAGGCCATGATAACAATGATCTCCTATTTTAACAGAAATAACAGGCATGCCTACCACAGGTCTATGTTTATCTTTAGCACCAGGTTTAGCAATTCTAGCAGTCTCATCACAGAAGTAAATAACATGCCCATCAATATTATCAGCCAAGAGACGTTTAACCATAGCAATATTTAACTTGCTCAGGGGGTTTGTATGTCCTAATATTACTTTTGTTGACTACAGTTGAAGCTTTAGCATGATCCTTTATTCTAACAGGGAAAGGTGGGTTCTCAACATATGCAGAAGGAACAATAGGATCATTATAAGTGACAGTCTTTTCTTCAACTTTAATAGGTGCAACCACTTTTACTTCAATGGGAGGATTATATTTAAACCACAAACTTCACAGAAAGAAGCTACTATCTCAGAGTCAAGTCCATATTTAGTGCTAAATTCACGGAAAGCATCGGTATCCATAAAAGATTTAACACAATCAAACTTAGGTGTCATACCTGACTCCTTACCTTCATCGAGGTCCCAATCTTCAGAGTTGTGTTTAATTCTTTCCAATAAATCCCATTTGAATTTAATAGTCTTCATCATAAAGGAGCCAGTACAAGAAGTATCGAGCATGGATTGATTATTACGAGAAAGTTGAGCATAAAAATTCCGAATAATCATTTCTCTTGAGAGCTCATGATTGGGGCATGAATATAACATTGACTTAAGCCTCCCCCAAGCTTGAGCGATGCTTTCTCCTTCGCGAGGCCAAAAATTATAACTATAATTACGATCACGATGAACAAGGTGCATAGGATAAAACTTCTGATGAAATTCCAATTTCAATCATTTGTAGTTCCATGATCCCATATCATCACATAGCCTATACCATGTCAATGCATCTCCCATCAAAGATAAAGGGAAGACCTTCTTCATGATAACATCATCGGGCATACCTGCAAGCTTAAATAATCCACAAACTTCATCCACATAGATTAGGTGTAAATCGGGATGCAATGTTCCATCACCTGTGAAAGGATTAGCCAGCAGTTTCTCTATCATACCCGAAGGAATTTCAAAGTAAACATTTTCAGTAGGTTGAGGAGCAACTATTTGCTCTACTCGTCGGGTTGAAGATACCCCGAACAAGCCCCTCAAAGTATTACTTTCCATAGTAACAAGTGACAGTAAATTTCAGCACACTATATAAATTTTTCCTTACCAAATTCCACTTACCAAAGGCGCTTCACTCCCCGGCAACAGCGTCAGAAAAGATTCTTGATGACCCACAAGTGTAGGGGATCTATCATAGTCCTTTCGATAAGTAAGAGTGTCGAACCCAACGAGGAGCAGAAGGAAATAATAAGCAGTTTTCAGTAAGGTATTCTCTGCAAGCACTGAAATTATTGGTAACAGATAATTTTGTGATAAGGTAATTTGTAACGTGTAACAAGTAACAAGTGTAAATAAAGTGCAGCAAGATGGCCCAATCCTTTTTGTAGCAAAGGACAAGCCTGGACAAACTCTTATATAGAGAAAAGCGCTCCCGAGGACACATGGGAATTATCGTCAAGCTAGTTTTCATCACGCTCATATGATTCACGTTTGTTACTTTGATAATTTGGTATGTGGGTGTGATAACCCACAAGTATAGGGGATCGCAATAGTTTTCGAGGGTAGAGTATTCAACCCAAATTTATTGACTCGACACAAGGGGAGCCAAAGAATATTCTCAAGTATTAGCAGCTGAGTTGTCAATTCAACCACACCTGGAAACTTAGTATCTGTAGCAAAGTGTTTAGTAGCAAAGTAATATGATAGTGGTGGTAACGGTAACAAAAGAGTAATGAAGGCAAAGTAATATTTTTGGTATTTTGTAGTAGTTATACTTGATAATAACGGAAAGTAAATAAGCGTAAACCAGTATATGGAAAGCTCGTGAGCATCGGATCAGTGATGGATAATTATGCCGGATGCGGTTCATCATGTAACAGTCGTAACATAGGGTGACACAGAACTAGCTCCAATTCATCAATGTAATGTAGGCATGTATTCCTAATATAGTCATACGTGCTTATGGAAAAGAACTTGCATGACATCTTTTGTCCTACCCTCCCGTGGCAGCGGGGTCCTAATGGAAACTAAGGGATATCAAGGCCTCCTTTTAATAGAGAACCGGAACAAAGCACTAGCACATAGTGAATACATGAACTCCTCAAACTATGGTCTTCACCGGGAGTGGTCCCTATTATTGTCACTTCGGGGTTGCTGGATCATAACACATAGTAGGTGACTATAGACTTGCAAGATAGGATCAAGAACTCACATATATTCATGAAAACATAATAGGTTCAGATCTGAAATCATGGCACTCGGGCCCTAGTGACAAGCATTAAGCATAGCAAAGTCATAGCAACATCAATCTCAGAACATAGTGGATACTAGGGATCAAACCCTAACAAAACTAACTCGATTACATGATAAATCTCATCCAACCCATCACCGTCCAGCAAACCTACGACGGAATTACTCACGGACGGCGGTGAGCATCATGAAATTGGTGATGGAGGATGGTTGATGATGACGACGGCGACGAATCCCCCTCTCCGGAGCCCCGAACGGACTCCAGATCAGCCCTCCCGAGAGGTTTTAGGGCTTGGCGACAGCTCCGTATCGTAAAATGCAATGATTTCTTCTCCTCTATTTTTTTCTCCCCGAAAGCAAATATATAGAGTTGGAGTTGGCGTCGGAAAGTCTCCAGGGGGCCCACGAGGTAGGGGGGCGCGCCCTAGGGGGGTGGGCGCCCCCCACCCTCGTGGACAGGGTGTGGGCCCCCTGGTCTTCATCTTTGGCGAGGATTTTTTATTATTTATTGTAAGATATTCTGTGGAGTTTCAGGTCATTACGAGAACTTTTGTTTTATGTACATAAAACAACGTCATGGCAATTCTGCTGAAAATAGCGTCAGTCCAGGTTAGTTCCATTCAAATCATACAAGTTAGAGTCCAAAACAAGGGCAAAAGTGTTTGGAAAAGTAGATACGACGGAGACGTATCAACTCCCCCAAGCTTAAACCCTTTATTGTCCTCAAGCAATTCAATTGAGAAACTGAAAGAAAGAAAGAAAAACTTTTACAAACTCTGTTTGCTCTTGTTGTTGTAAATATGTAAAGCCAGCATTCAAGTTTTCAGCAAATATCATAACTAACCACATTTGCAATAATTCTCAGGTCTCATAATTACTCATATCAATAGCTTAATCAACTAGCGAGCCATAATAATAAATCTCGGATGACAACACTTTCTCAAAACAATCATAATATGATATAACAAGATGATATCTCGCTAGCCCTTTCTGAGACCGCAAAACATAAATGCGGAGCACCTTTAAAGATCAAGGACTGACTAGACATTGTAAATTAAAACAAAAAAGAGGCTAGCCAACTCACCTCCAGGAGGCTCCCCCGATTGGGGCTTCGTCAGCCGTCCGATCTGCCTCTCTGGCGCGCCTAAGCCGTTGGATCTTCACTTGCGGTTAAGTTATTTTCACCCCACGATTCATTTTTCTGCCCAATGACTGGTGGGCTCGTCTCGTGTCTGTATTGGCTGGGTAAGCGGCGCCCGGGTGAGAGAGAATTTGTCCCATCCATGCGCCGCGCCCGCACCCAACACAACCCAATCCCCTCGTCCCACACGCCGTGCACACTCCGGTCCCCTCATCCCGCACGAACCCTAGGAGAGAGAGATAGGAAGATGAGAGGGAGAGAAAGGGGAGAGGAGAGGAGAGGGAGGTTCGGCAGCGGACGGGAGAGGGTGACCGGCCGGCGTTAGCCTACACCGGCGAGGCGTCGGCCTGCGCCCCTTCTCGCACATGAACCCTAGCTAAGAGACAAACTGAGGGGGAGAGAGAAGGAAGGAGAGGAGGGAGAAAGAGAGAGGAAAGAGGAAAGGGAGGTGCAGGGCTGTCAGGAGAGAGGGTCATCGGCCGGCGCCGGAGAGGACGGGCCCGACCTGGACGCGACCTGGCGGTTGGCAGCGGCTCGATCCACTCCTGGATCGGGAGCTACGACGAGGCTGGGGCTCGGGCGCGTTGTACGGGAGGATGCACTCCGCCTCTTCCTCATGTTGCGGCGGACGACGGCTCTTCCTCTTCTCTGTCATCGGCAGCCAGCTCATCCCACTGCCTCGTGCTCGCCGCTGACCACGGATCCGCCATGGACGGAGGGTGTCAAGAGGGGAAGAGGGGAAGGACGTCTTCGCCTTCGCAAGCAGCGCTGGCGGACGAGCACACACGCATGTCCTCTTCCTGATGGAAGGCAACTCGAGCATGGGAGTAGTGGCCAAGGCTGGGCACCATGGGTTGGCCGAGGTGCTTCATGGTGAGGAACAGGTGCACCATCTTCCAATCCGTCCACAGTTTGAAGCAGCCAGGCAGGGAGGACCAAGAAAATATAGGTACTCTTCTATCCCTTTGTACATCTTGTCTGATGCATGTTTGTGTGTGTGTGTGGGAGGGAGGGAGGGAGGGAGAGAGAGAGAGAGCAGATCACCGATGGAATGGAAGGTAACTTTTATTTCAACTTTGATTTTACTAGGCATCTAGATTCTTATTTTGTTCTTCTGAGATTTCTTGTTGGGTGTATGAACATTCATGCACACATTGTAAATTATTGTGCTTGTTCCAAATTAGAAATACTGAGAAGAAATAAAATTATTAGTTAGCAAATATACATAGCTCATTCACATTTTAGTTCCCTGATATGTGGGTTTTCTACACATGATGTGTGCAGATCTGTGAAAGAAGAGATGAAGAATAATTTTAGCTGAAGAGTAGAAGAAGACCAAGGTGAATTTTATCCCTCTTGCGAATCCAATCAAGTTTGCGCTTGCATTTTGGTGATATGGTTTGTGTTGGACCATGTTCTCTAGCTATCAATGGACTTTCCAAAGTAGTTTTGCTGATTTGTCGTTATGGATTTCATGTTATGCGACTATTTTGCTTAGAGATGGGCATGCGCGACTCCTTATTTGTTTGCAGCGTCGTATAGGATAATATGAGATTGCTATTTTGCTGCTTGGGAACACATTTTGAGATAACATCAGCTCTGTTCTAACTTGCCATTGTGCTATCCTCTTTTTTTGGGGGGTTGCAAATTCCTTGCCTTTCTATTCTGGTATTTGCAATCAATGTACAATGCTCTATATTTTACTTGATGATGTACAGTTGTTGGTACTTTTGTTGAGAACAGGCTCTTGTGAGTACAAGTAAAAATATATTAAATGTGATCGTTGTATGGACTGTGCACCTGTTCCATGTGACAACTAAAATTTGTTGTGTTTCCCGTCGATTAAGCTTTTCACTCGATTACTGTATGTGTGATTCAATCTTATTTGCTTGTTATATGGTTTGGGTATTCATGGTTCATAGGAGGGGTTTATAAGGAATCAAGAGCTTTTTAACAGCATGTACAAAAGGTTCAGCAAAGTGGGACTCAAGTCTGCAACCACAATAGAAGTAAGGCCATGGAGCAAGAGTTACATTGGGCATCCTTTGCATTTATCTTGCAGTTCCATGCTTCATAGCATGTGTGTAAGCATATCAATACACACATACACTGCGGTTCGTAACGCCATTTAATAGGGGATGCATTAGGGTACTTTATTTCCATTATAAACTGCTAATAATTATGAATTTAGTAAGGTAACAATAATATGGGTTATAGCAGAATATTAGATGTGGTATGCTTGTATGAGTAGAATGCAGAGTTTATAAATGAACTAAAATCTAAGGACGGGAAGTGGTAGGTTTAATTTCAGTTAGAAAATTAGGTGTACTGCAGTATCATATATTCAGGTAATCCCTTGCATTTTGTTTGCCATGTTCAGGCTTTATACATCATTTGTATATGCATAAAGTACGCCACATAAACAGGAGTTTGTAGTGTCAGGAGTAAGAGGGGTGCAACTAAGTAGTAGCATGTTACAGGATAAGAACAACTGTTTAGTTTAACTCCAAAGAGGTCAGATGAAATGAAATTTTGATATATCTGAACTCTAGAGTATAAGATGCATCTTTCTACTCTTCCTGAGATCACGGTTATCATAACTGGATGTTTGTTTGTGGGAAGTTTTATCTCTTCCCTACAGTCAAAGCTCATGTGCAATTTCGAAAAAAATGCAAACATGCTATCGCTGCATTTGACAATTCCTTTCAGGTGAAAAAACCTGGCTTTGTTTTGTTCCTTTTTGTTCTCTATTTATTACCGTTTATTGCTCAGAGTGATTGTTCCCAAAGTAGTCTTTAACAATTAATCATTTGCAGGTATCTAACCAATAGCGGCTTACGTTTCCTGGTCATTTTTCTTTTGGAAATGGAAGTTGTTGCTTCCTAGGTGAGCTGAGGTGATAACTCCCTTCCGGCGTTGTGCCTACATGTTCAATGCTGCCCTCACCATCCCCTTCTTCCATTGGCTCATCGGCCCATCAGAGTTCAGAGATCTAATACTCTGCACTGCCTCCCGTCCATTTTCAGATATATCTATATTTATATAAGGTTTATCATCACCTCATGGATCATGTGTTGTTGATTGACCAGGTTATTGAGGTGGAGGTCAATAGGGTGAGGCAGAGAAGTGGAGTGCTCATAAAGAAACGAAGGTATGTATGAATATGATGGATGCTTCCATTGCCAACTAATGAAATGCATGTCTCATGCTCAAGCATTGCTGCTGGACTACGCTTGCTGCTGCCGCCTCCAGTCGCTTCCGCCTAGGCATCCCGTCGCTAGCAAGGTAATTTTGTTCTGGTCCCAGCTGTCCTCCTATCCTTCGTGCTTGATTGCTACAGGTTCTTGTTGTGTGTGTGCTTGCTGACTTAGTGTTGTGTGTGTCCGGGCACCCATTGTATTTTTTTTACTGGCTTGCCGTTGCGTGCATGATTGTTGTGGCTGGCTTGGTGGTAGCATCATACATACTTGGTCGTAGCGCTTGCTTGCTAGCTACAAGTTCTTGTTGTGTGTTTGGTTACTACTGGCTTAGTTATGTGTATGTGTCTGGGCACCTATTGTGTTTTTTTGGAGAGAGTACGTACTACTAGTAAATAACTTTGATGTGTCCCGTCAACTTGCAGAACGACGAGAAGCTTGATTACGCCTTCTCCCTCGCCAACAAGTGCGCGGTGGCTCGCAGCACGAGGAGAAACTTTTGCTTACAAGCGGTGGACGTGCAGCAGTTCATTTGGTGTCGATTGCGGAAGCACTCTTGTAGAACCATCGACTTAGGAAGAGGCGAAGAGCCAAGCGCAAGGTCACCTACTAACCTTAGGCTACAGCGTAGTGGGAGTAACATAAGTAGAGGTACCTCCTTTTTTATTCTAGAAACAACCACATGCAAATATCAAGGTCTTTGTTCGTAGAACAAATTTCCTGCAGTCCGTGCTCGGACTCCTCTATCTCTCTTCTCAGCCAGCCAGCGGACGCTTGAGCCCATCGTCTGTTTGCTCACATGCGCCCCACATGTCGTTGAAAGCGCAAGAGGACCCAATCGAACCTGCACATCTTTCACCTCGGCGTCTTTGGTGATGAAAAACAAATCAAGAAAGATCTTGGTGGCGCTTTTGGAGCTACTCAAGAGTAGTAAGATTCTATTTATAGTTTAACCCAAGATGCACATCTCGTGGCTTCAACTTATCAACTGCCACTCTATTTTCTTTCATGACACGACTGGATCTTTGGATGTCCCACGGTCGGCAAAAGGAGGAAGAACCCGACCATATCTTGGTTGTGCTCTCGGATTAGACTAGTTGTGCTAACTTAAAATTTTATTGTGTACTCCTCCGTTCCAAAATACTTGACTTCCATTTGTCCAAAAATGGATGTGCCTATATACTAAAACATGTCTAGATACATATATATTTTGACAAATACTACCTCCGTCCGGGTTTATTGGTCCCCATTATATTTCGTGCCAAATTTTCACCATAGATTAAACTAACAAAATGTTTACGCATGTCACCAACACATTATATTTTTGAAAACTATGTTCAAATACGAATCCAACGAGATATTTTTTCTTGACATGCATTAACATTTTGTTAGTTAAATCTTTAGTCAAAATTTGACACAAACTACAAAGGGGACCTACAAACCAGGACAGAGGTAGTAGAATGGAGGGAGTAGAATGGATGCAAGTTTTTGTATTGGGAAGAAGAGTACATCCATGTATTGATAGAGCGTTGGAGTTGGCCTTACAAGTGGGACCGCAGTTGAGGAAGCCGACTATCGGCAAACCCCCACCTCGCCGGCTGCGCGATGGCTGAGTTAGAGAAACGATGAGGTTGAAGAGATTGCTCTAGCACGGACTCCAAGAAATATGGTGTCAGGTGGAAGTCGTCTTTGGTGGCGTGCCGTACTCACGGGCGTGAATGCTTGTTACGGCCCATGCCACCCTACTACTCCTACTACTACTTACTATATAGTACTACTAGTATCGAGGATTCGAGGTGCTGGTTACGTAGTACAATATGGCTACAGTAAAACACCCGCACGACGCGCGAAGCATGTGAAGCTAGTACAAATAGTGTACTACTATTGTTGATGATTGGCCTCATCCGATAACCTATTGCAATGCACGTACAAGAGCGGGTGGGAACTCGAGAAATTGCTATCTTCCATAGAAGGCAGTCACCATGATTGTATTTGAGCGTGCGTACAATACCGGTGTGCTCAACCTCGGCGGTCTGCTGAGATTTTGGAAGTGGAACCCGGTCACGAGTGTACACATTCACAAGTTCCACTCATGATTGGACCCAATGTAAACAACCCAATCTCCATTTGCTTTGCCAGGCCTTGCCCTCAGCGATGGCATCTTAACATCATATGTATCATTATCAAGCGGCATCAACTTGCAGGCGAGGCCTCCGTCGTGTAACGGCGCCGGTCATCGTGGTCCGGCGAAGAAGATAGGGAGATCAAACCGTTCCTTGACTCTTGGGTTCCTTGTAATGATGTTATTAGTTGAGTCAAGAATGGGCTTGAACGAACCTGCCATGCTAGCCGAGGTGATGACGTCGCACCGATCAATGAGTTCCTCCACCACGTCATCTTTCATATCGGGGCAAGAATAATAGGGTCGTTTCCGTCCTGTTCCCTCCATGGAGAAGACGATCGAACAATGGCAGAAGAAAGCGTGAAGGGCTGAAGGAAAATGGAGGAGGGAGAGGAAGAGCGTGCGACAACAGTTCCAAATCGAGAGGGAAAGGCGAAGCGTCGGTGGGCGGTTGCCGGTTGCCACAGTTCACGAAAGGCGCCCGGCCTACACGTCGGTTCGGAAATACTCCTACTACTCGTCGTCGTCTCAGCGATATGTTGGAGCGGGACCACATGTCAGCGAAACATGGTGTGTAATTTCTCGTGCAAAATGCGATCTGGCGCGTTGGCCCGAAGTGCCGCATTAGTTTTTTTGAAAGTTTGCCACATTAGTTATCGACCTTTATTTTTTAACATGCAATCTGAATGGATAGCTCTGTGGTCATCACACGTGGCGGATATAGTGATGGTTGATTCACCCGAGCAACTTCTTTGTGGGAATATGGGAGTACCGCGGATTCAAGTAACAGAGAAATGATGGTTGCTTCGTCCGAGCAACTTATTGTGGCGAAGGTGGGGCTCGTGATTTGTTGCTCACTAGTCATTACTCTTTGCTGGCGCAATGAATCTTTCCACGAAGTTGTGTTGTGCACTCAATATTGTTGCATGGCAGGTGGAGCCGGATGAAGGATGTCCAACATGTCGGCGAAACGAAGTTGAATTGTTTCTGGCATTGCTATCAATCCTTCAAGACTTGTTTATATGTACGCATAATTTTGATGAAATCGTACTGTGATGCTATGAAGGTTTCAACTCTGGTTCCCGCAGGAAAAAAAAGGTTTCAACTTAGGGTTCATGTGTCTTGCCTCGAGATTATCACGTTACAACATTTCATCAAATACAAATGAAACTACCATGGCTAATGCATCTCAATGGTTCGCAGATCAGCGCCAATATTCACATCTGGCCCGAAGACAAAGTTGTGAGAAGGTGTACAAATAAAGAAAAAATATAATTGATCGATGTTGTTCGTAGGCATGGCTCCATTTCCTTGGCACAGTGTTCATTGCTTGGCAGCTAGTTTCACCCAGCTCTGTAGCCAAAAAAGAGGTGTATGAAGGACACCACAATCCGATCATTTTGTGCAGCTCCACTAAAATCGGGCGGACCATCCCTGTTTGCAAAAATATCCAATCAGTGTGATTACAATAATAGTGGAACTAGATGATGAAACATAACACACATAAAATAGAAGCCGATCACCTCTATGATCTCTCTTTAGGACTAACTTCTTGTCGGAGAAGATTAGGCACGGAGTTGGATGAGGAGGATAGCAAAACCAATCTCCCTTTTCGCAGTCCCACAGAAATGTAAAAACGTTGCCCGTGTGACATTTTGGCGGAACTACACAAAACACTCTTCAGAAAAGTGATTTGTGCAGTTCACCAAAAGGTCATAATAGCAACGAGGTGAAAATGGATAGCCCTGTTTGCAAAAGGAGGTCGAAGGAAACAATTACCTCCCAATAACACGAGTTGAAGACACATCGCCGACAAAAAGAAGCATGTTCCATGTAAAAGGGAAAGATAGCACATGGTGGTTTATCAAAAATGGTTTGAGGACGAGATTGCAAGATGGAAAGTACATCGCCGAGATACGATTTAAGCAAACAACTAAAGAAGATCCACATGCAACAACGTGGGAAGATGGGCAGTGGAGCAAGGCGGAGGAAGCTATACCGAGGGTCGTCGAGATGTTACTAGGAGGCGCGGCGGCGGGATCTGCCCATACTGCGGCAGCGAGCAAGTGGCGAAGGCCCTACCGCGCCGGAGCTTGGTCAGATAGAACGGCGGGTACCGCAGATCGGGACGAGCTGCCTCAACGCCGTCGAATGGAGAGACGATGCACATCCTCCCTTTCCGCCGGCGGACGGGATGCGGCCGGATCACTGACCAACGCTGAGAGAGAGAGGCCACGGCGGCCTTGTGTGAGATTGTGTGACGAGACTCACGAGAGACAAACCCATTTTTCCATTTTCCCCACGGCAAACGTTTTATATTCTAGGCGTGGTACCCGACCCTCCTTCGAGTAAACAACCGCTACACGCGTCAAATTATCACGTGGGCTGCCTTTTAAATGCGAAATGAACTCCACCGTGTACCCGCGGGTGTGGCGGGAACGAGGCGTGAGTACGTGCATCCTGCGTGCACTTCTTCTTTAGGTGCAGGTGCGTGCGTGGGTGGGTGTGAGAGAGATGGTTTGTGCGAAGCAGAGGCAATGTGTTGATGATATCTCAATCGAAAAAGCGTAACATATGCAATGTGTGTGAAACGGAGTCATGGACGTGAGATATCGATAGAATTTAAAACAGGGATGAAGTGTGTGGCTGCGATCGATAAAGAGTGCCATCAATTTGTGTTTGCCCCGTCAAAGATACAGGCGGCTGGCCTCTGGAATTTGAGAGGGCAGAGGTGCAGTTCTTCTCCGTGGCATGGATACCTACCTACAACGTTCGACTATCGGTGTGTGTGTGGGGGGGTAGAGACCGGTTGACTAGTATATGTGCTGGGGAAGGAGAGAGACCTAGCTATGTATTGAGGGAGATCGATCGACATCCATGGATATGTGTAGCAGAGGAATAAGGTTGGGAAAAAGACAAAGGTAGGCGTCGGAGGGTTGGTGGTGGAGTGGCGTCTCACAAATGGTGGGAGAGGCCTGCTAGACAAGCGGAGGGTATGAGTGCAATATCAATAAGAGAGGCGGGGATGTCATGCATCTATGCGTGCGTGTGAGAGGCAGGTCGGGAGGTATTCAAGGATGATGAGGGAGAAGATATGGTTGTGGTAAGCATGTGTAACTACATAGGAAGATCAACCGTCGTGTCCGAGAAAAGGAGAGACATAACTAGCAAGGTAAGTGTATCGGTGCTTGGTGAAAATGAATTATAGTCGACCTGGCTATATGTAGGAGATCAGTTCATATACGCCTGCATGTGTTAGAAGCAAATAAGGTCCGGAGAGGCGGAGGGGAGAGAGTGTGGCTAGGAGGTGGTGAGAGGCCTACCATGTCGAGGGGGAGAAGTGTGCGAGCATGTGACTAATGAAAAGAGGCGGGAGTGTGCACTGTGTGGAATCGTATTGGACATATGGGGCATGGACGGTGAGAAGAGAAGAGGGAAGTATATATGTGTTTGTTGTAGGCACACTTGGCTAGAGAGGTATATCGACCGGTGTGTGCGAGAAAGAAGGAGTCGGGCCTACACACACGCTGGTGGGCGACCTAAAGAGAAATAATGAGCGTCTTGCGATGGAGGGGCGCTAAGGGTGTGTGAGGGCGGGCATGTGCATGCACGATAGAAAGTTAGCGCTAGCTAGCTACAAATAGAAGAGGATCGTGAAGGTGTAAAAGGCGAACAAAGATCATAATTCATTATAAAAGGTGGATCTGAATACTTGAAGAAGATATCATAATGTACAACATTGATTATAATTTGGGCTAATGTGTGGCTTTTGCAACTCAGGTCTAAATACTTGTCATAATGTAGAGGCGGGGCACTATACTTTGTGTGATAAACACGGTGTATGTATGGAACATGGTTTAGATTATGAATATATAGTTAGTACATCAAATGTACTATTATTTGGAATCAACATCAAGTGTATTCAAAAATAGAATTAGAGTTCATGTAGTACACATAGTTCATATCTATCTCTATAGTAATCATGTGGTGTGTTATTAAGGTAATACACGAATGATGGTTGAAGTTGGCAACAATCATGATTGTAGATTCTTATTGAAATAGAGAAACGAATTCAAATTTAGTTCGAATTGCAGCGCTAGTATAGACATTTGGAATGCACTAAAATGTTGGTATGAGTAGGTTACATGCATTATACAGCAAAGCGAAAAAAATTAATCGGACATAACATGGATTCATACTCCCTCCTTCCATCTATGTAGGGCGTAATGAGATTTTTAAGACCGCCTTTGACTATTGACAAGATTAATAGTACATGACATGCACAATGTGAAAATTATATCATTGAAAGAACCTTTCATGAGACGAAGTTAACGGTGTGCTTTGTGTAAGTTGCATGTCATATATCATTGCTCTAATATTTGGTCAAAGTTAGCATCGAAAACGCATTAGGCCCTATATAGATGGAAGGAGGAGTAGCTTTGAATAGCATTTGTATAGTAAAGCGGGCAAGACTCTCTCTTTTGTGGTGTGAATAGTTTTATTTTTTCGTTTTCTTTTTGGTTGAGGGAGTGTGAATTGATTTGAGTGCATTACAAGTACAATATTACTACGTTAGGCTTGTCCCTAAAATTCAACCAGCGTCTTGTTATATCCGAAAATTCGGATATCGTGCTCCCAAAACTGGCGCCTTCACAACCCGCGCCTTGCTATCCCAAAATTACAACATCGCGAAAACTCCTCCGGCTGCCAAATCCCGACACGCGAAATCCCCTTCTAACCCACGAGCGAAGGGCCGCTAGTTCAAATCGGTGGGGGTACTTTTGTAACACACCTACATTTTGGACAAGCGCGTCCCTAAGTCATGCTTCACCCCCTCCCATCGCCCCCTTTTCGCCATTCAAAATCCCAGGCCGCCATAACCTCTCCGCTCCAGCCGCGAAACCCCACCCTCCTCCGTCCGCCACGTCATTGCTGCCAAGCCGGAGCCTCTTCCCCGACGACGTCGTCCATCGCAACAGCTCGACGTCCCTCGTCCACCTCCTCGGATGAGGATCCGTCGTCCATCTCGCCGTCCCGCCGGTTCAGCCGCCCTGTCCTCCACCTCCAAGGAGCTGCTCCGAGGATCGCCTCGTCTATCGCGGCTGCTCCATCCCCACAGCGCCGCCTTAACCTGCTCCACCGGAACCGCATCATCCTCACTAACTCCTCAGACGAAGCCGAGGCCTACTCGGCGCCACCAAAGAGGTTGTACACTCATCGCATCGCACCTTCTCCTTAACTCGACCTCCCGGCGCCGACGGTGCTCCATCCCGCACCGCCATGGAGCGGCTACCTTGAAGCCGGCGCCACGAGCGACATCTCCATGGCGGCTCTCCCCGATCTGAGGCCCCTTGGCGGCGGCGCCATACTAGCTGGATCTGCTGCTGCTGCTCGGCTCGCTTCGCTCACTCAGCTGCTTCTTCTTGCTTTGCTCGGCTCTCGCTTCGATCGCTTCGCTTCGCCCAGCTGCTGCTGCTGCTCCTCTCCCCTCGCTTCGTCTTGCTGCTCTGCTCCGATTAAGCCACACTTGATCGGTGAATCGACTTTTGGGTCGATCGATTTTAGGGGTTGGGGGGCTCGCGGAGTTAAGGAAGAACCACCCTTGTGGGACGGGGCTCACGGAGAGGTACCCACTATCTATCTTAGGGTTCAGGGTGGGGCGAGGGGCCTAGAGGGCTGGCCGGGACAGCGGTGGCGAGTTGTTTTGGGGCGGCGAGGCGGCGCTGGGGCCGGCGGTTCGGCCGGTGGTGGCAGGCGGCTCAGGGGTGTGCAGGTTGAAGATGAACCATGAGCCCTCCTAAAATACATGTCAAGTGTCTCTCTGCTACCATTGCGTTCATTTTCGATGAGTAGCATTCAGATTCCTGATTAATTTCAGTTTCGCGATTAAGTTGAGTAAACAATTTTTACCTCATCTGTTGTAGTCGGTGGTTTTTGGTGATGTTAATTTTACATCCATTTTCATTATCTATTGGAGATGCTATTAGAATCCCACTTGAGATTGACGATGTCTGTCTTGTCTTTGCTTTAGCCTTGGCGTCTTACGGCTCACGGAGCTGCTCCAACGACGAGCGATCCATCTGTGAGCAGTGCCACGGACGCCGTCTCTGATTCCTCAAATCTTCCTCCACACCTCCGACAGCCACCTCTGCCTCAAGCGCTTGGCGACCAACCCAATGATCTTTGAGGTCGACACGGCTACGGCAAAGAGGTTGTACACTTGTTGCGTCACTTACTACTATACATTCACGTCGATCCATTAGGGCTATTTTGGTTCAACGGAAAAACATAGCAATAGGGAATTTTCCAATGGCACTCTACTATTCAATTATTCATGCATTTTGTTGAAAGGAATGAAGCAAAACATCCACCTGGACCTACTTTTCAAAATCCTATGCATGAAAACAAGACCAAGTGCATTAGTGCCAGAATAACATTCTAACTGTACACTCTTTCATATGATTTCTCTTTATTTTGGCCATGTTTCTTTGCATTCCTCTACTCTTCCAATTCCTGTAAACCAAACACCCAAGTTGATAGAAATCCCGTGTTTACAAATGCTCTGTTTACCATGTGCATTTTCCTATCCTATTCCGGTGTTTTTCCTATCCCTGCATTTTAATAATCATGCAAGCCAAATGAGCCCTTACAGAATTATTTCAGTTACAGGTACGTGTCGAAGGGAACTTTGTGTCGTTTGTCCTACTCCTGCCGCGACGTCGTCCACCTCACCTGAGCTGCTCCATCGACAGAAGCATCCACCAAACCAGACGTCACGACTCCTGACCGTCTTTCGCCGCCTCAGATCTCCTTCCCTGCCGCCGGCACGCACCCCAACAACATCACCATCATCGACTCAGCAGATGAACACGAGGAGTACACGGGTCCACAAGAGAGGTCGCACTCTTTTGTTTCGCTTATGTTATGCATTGCTTAAACTTACCGCTACTTTATCGTCTGTTCAGCTCTTGGACTCCCAACTCAGGTCCAAATTCATGTTCAAACTTGAGTTCTAAATTAGTTGTGGGGCACATATCGAGGCAGCAATGAATAGTATGTCCATCTAATATCTGGTTCACCTAGGGTATGCCTATGTTGTTCATCTTGGGTGGGAAACAAATAGTAAAGAAATCATCATCTGTCTTTTTATTAATTTAAAGCAATCATCAGCCTGCTATCATTATTTTTGGATCCATCCTTTGGTTGTTACCATCACTCTAAATTTCTGCATGCTCTCCTTACATAATCTCACCATATTTTTTTCAGTATGCATGTAGGATATTGTACACAGTCATCTTGAACATGTAGAGAAAAAGAGAAGAGTTTTTGCGGCAATACAATGTCATGCAGACATCGCTCCATGGTGGGTTCAATGGCAAACCCTCCCCACCCTCTCCAGTTGTAATCAGAGGAAGATATCATTACGAGGCGGATTCTGCACGCCTTGTGACCACTCCTATTTACCTCCCAAGGTATTTGCTCTACCTTGGCATGATGATGTTAGTCATATCATGCATATGTTGCCTTCTGATTGCCTACTTTTGACATCATATATGTCATCTGCTTAGTTTAGACATGTTCGTAATGCCACTGTTTAGTTTCTATATCATATATGGGAATTATGCAGTCTCATGTCTTTTAGCCAGCCATAATATATGTGAAATGTGCAATGCCATCCTGTTTAACCAGGCATCATATATTTGAATGATATCTTGTCCATCCTTTTCTTCATTACATTTCCATTTGTCGACAATGTTTGTACATTAAACTACTCTTCCGTGAATCAGCCATTTGGGTGGGAGATGGAAAAATCTGGAGTGAAAACAAGGCCTTGAGCAGAGCGGTGCTACTGTCAAGCAAATCTCTTGTTGGGTCCGATAGCTCCTCGAGAGATGGATTCGAGAGCAGATGACCAGTCCTATTCCCCTCTTGAGGTGTATGCTCTAACTTGGCACAGTTATCTGCTCATATCATGCATACGGTGTCTTGCATTGCATAGTTTAGACATCATATACACAATATTAAACACCATGTTCTTAGTTCAGACATCATATCGAATGCCCTATGTTTAGCATATAAATCACATATGTGAATTAAATGATGCGGTCCTGATTACTTAGATAACATGTAGGTGAATTATGTCATGCGATCCTGTTTTGTTATTCATCATATCTTTGAATTATGTTATGCTATGCTATCCAGTTTAGATAGACATCATATATGTGAAATTATGTCATGCTATCCGTTTTAGTTAAACAATATACATGTCAACTATTTCATGCCCTCTTTTTCCACACTATCTATTGCATCTATCTCTCATACAATGTCTGTACATTCAACTATGTTTCCTGTTTATCAGCCATTTGAATTGGAGCGGGTGATGGCAGTATCTAGCGTAATAAAAACACGGTCTTCAAATAAAACAGTGCTACCTATTGGTGGAGATAGCACCCCGGTTGTACATGCACAAGAACCAGCCCTACCACACATAACCCAAACTCTCGCAGATTGTACCCCTACTGCGATGGATAGAGAACCAGCTTCACCCAATCTAGCCCCAACCCCAGCCGATAGTGACCCAGTTCCTGTTGACACAACACCATCTCCACCACAGAGCTCCCAAACAAGAGCAGTTAGTAAGGCAGCTCCGGTGCCCAAAGGGCGATACTATCACTGGCGAACCCAGCTCCACCGGTTAATGCGCCTATTCCCGTGGAGGAAGCACAACCAGCCGATCGTAGTTTAGCATCTATCGCATTTGATGTTGTTAAATCGTATGTGTATCTTCCCATCTTGGAAATATTATATGAAGATGAAGGAAAATGCGATTCAGGTGTTTGTCCGGGAGTTATGTGTAAGTAATGTTATTCATGGCAATTACTTTGCTTCGTCCCATACATCCTACCTCCATGATGGTTATAATACAACAAAATTTTCCATTTTCTCTATAGAGAAGGACCGATTTGGAAACTTCGGGATGAGGTAACCTGTGCTAATACCTCTCGCTATCTTCAAGAATGCTTGGTGGCGATGTCGGAATTACTCAAGAAAAGCGTACTTCACCGCAAAGAAACTCATCAAATTCCTTACGTTCTCTGAGACACATTCTTTGGACGATGGTCGGGAACGCCTTGTTACTATCTTGGTCCCGAACCAAGAATGTGGTAAGGTCTATGAGCTCATTTTCTATTTTAAGTATTATATTCTTGCGTCTTCTTGTACTCTGTTCATGTAGAACAAGTGCCTAAACACGAAGAACAACTGTTCTAATTTAAGATTCCATTGCTATCATAGTTCAAAAAAGCGCTAGGCGTTAATTGTGCGTTTGCCACCGCCTTACACTTCTTGACCAAAGCACATGCTTATGCACGTTATGCAGATTAAGCGTAGTTATGCGCAATGCATTTTGCCAACGCCTAGAGCCTAAGCGCTTAAGCGCCGCTTAAGCGCGCCTTTTTAACTATGATTGCTTTGCTCTTGTATCATTGTATTTACTCATACAAACTTATTTTTAAATTGAAGGATCAATCGAAACTCCAATGGCACGGCGGTATGTTCACGCATGTTTCTTTAACAGGTTTGCTCTTATCAATAGCTCTTTTGATTTCAATTTCAATTGTGTATACTGATTGACTTTCATATCATGCACATCACTAGCATCAATGAGCCAATAGTGTTGTTGTACATGTAGACCCGTGGTACCCATCTGAAATCTTGTTGTGCCGTGTAGTTTCCCACGCTTTGTATTCTTTCTTTGCCGCTTTGTCTTGAACTGATATGATTTGAACCGTGTCTCTATTTTGATTTGGCAAGACAATGCGGTGACCATAGGACATAGATATATGTTTGTTTGATGCTTTTATTATGTACTAGTACTTGGCAATAGAAGACTTGGTAGTTTAATCCTGTCCACCTTACTAATGAACTGGTTCACGAAATGAGTTTCATATACTAGTACATGCTAAACTTGTGATTTATGCCTTGTTTCTTCTTTTAGAATCTTGTGAGAATATTGGGGAAGAGTGCCTTATTAAGCAATGGTAAAGGAAGTAATGCAGATAAGGTTCGGGATAGTGACACATCCTTCTTGGTCTCCAACAAAGCTGATAAAACAGCTAAGGAATACTATCTTGAAGACAATGAGACAACCCCAAAGTCTGTCTTGGTTTAGTGTTGAGATTCTTCGCCACTACCGCATGCACAAGCTATTCAAACTCACTATCTGAATCAGTTCGGTTTCTTGAGTCTCAACTACAAGTGAAAGACATCGATCGGTTGTCTTTGCGACAAGAAGCGGAAGGACTGCGGAAGTCCTGGAGCATTCAGATGCATACTTTACGGTGCAATGACAAGCGTTGGAGGATTTTAGCGCCAAACAGGACAAAGCTAATCAGCTTGCTAAGCTTATTGCCGACATGGTGGATACCGGGATAACGTTTCTTGAGCTCTTACGAAGTTGTTTCATTATGCTCTTGTTTTGCTGCCGCGTTTATTTGCCTTTGGTGTCCAATTTTTTGGCCAAGTGTATGTAATATCTTTGCTTTGTTCCCTATATTTGCCTTTGGTGGCGAACTTTGATGCCCGATGGATGTAATATGTGTAATAGCGGTAATAGGCTAGCCTTAATTGCTTGCTTATTTATTTCCTTATTGTCTTGTTTAGTTGTTTGCTTGTAGTCACTACAGTTCTTTTTCTGTGTTTTTCTAGTGGCCACAATAGCCTATTTTTGGTAACTAGGCCAAAATAATCATGGCAACACACGGACTGTTGTAACCATGGGCCTCCTTCAGGCCGTATGATCCATGGGCCTTCGTTCGGCCGTAGGACCATTGGCCTTCTATACGGGCCGTAGGATCCATCGGCCTTCTATACGGGCCTTAGGGATCAATGGGCCTTCTACGGGCCGTAGGGTCCATGGGCCTTCTACGGGCCATACTATCCATGGGCCTCATACGGGCCGTAGGATCCATGGGCCTTCTACGGGGCGTATCGTCATTTCGCCAATCATGGGTCGTACTATTCGTGGACCATAACGGGCCGTTAATAGGCCGTGTTGATAACTCTATGAAAACAGCCCAACGAGTTTTTTGACATGAAAAGCATTAGCGTATTAACGGTCCATAAGCGGGCCGCTATCGTAACGACGGGCTGAATTTGGCCCCAAGCGAAAATGAGCGATGTGGGCGTATGTAACCGAATCTTGCAAATGAGCCCAGAATCAATGGGCCCGAGAAGGCGAAACATAACTTGGGCTGGAAGCGACCCAATGGAATAACGGGTCGTTAATGGGTATAAAGTGATACTTTGTTCATTACGGGCGATTTCACCACGGGCGTTAATGGGCCAAGAGTTACAAAGGTCCTCATATGGGCCGAAGAAGTCATGGGCCACACATGGGCGGAAGTTAAAGCGGGCTGAATCATATTGGGCGCCCAGATGAGCGCTCTGGGCCTAATTTGAATAGGCGAACGGGCCTGGTTTAGCGGGTGTAAATGGGCTATATGCGAGCAGGCCATTAACAAAGCTTTCAGTGGACGCCCGCCACCTTTTGACCAAGTCAAGCGGGCGGCCTTTTCACAGAATGGGCCTTTGTTGGGTCGTGCCATGTGTCGCCCGTATCATAGGCGCCTTGGTCCAATGAGCGGATGACATCATCCCAGCGGTGGTGACGTGTTTCCTCCGACCAATGATGATTTTACGTGGAAAATCCCCATTGGTCGGGGCTGTTAACGGTTATCGGATCAAAACCCGACCCGATAGCTTAACAGCGTTCCGTTACGGTGGATGCCACGTGTCGGTCACCCTTGAATAAAGCAGTTCTATGGCGCGATTTATCGTCATGGAAGTGGACACTTCGTGATGATAATTTTGGTAATGTCATGGAACACTTCTACGACAAACACATGTATGACTATCTTGATTACATCATAAATTTGTCATGGATGTACATGCATGACAAAAAACGCGACCTACTGTGACAAACACGTATCATCACGGAAGTGTATTTTTTTTGTAGTGCAGCACAACTATCCAGGTAATCTCTGGAAGCATCGGTTAGTCCATTATAAAAGATATCAAGTATTTCATTTTTCTTAAGAGGATGATCAGGCAAAGCATTAAGTAACTTGAGAAGCCTCCCCCAAGCTTGTGGGAGACTCTCTTCTTTAATTTGCACAAAGTTGTATATTTCCTTTAAAGGAGCTTGTTTCTTGTGAGCAGGGAAATATTTAGCAGAGAAGTAATAAATCATATCCTGGGGACTACGCACACAACCAAGATCAAGAGAATTAAACCATGTCTTAGCATCACCCTTTAATGAGAACAGAAATATTTTAAGAATATAAAAGTAGCGAGATCTCTCATCATTAGTGAACAGGGTGGCTATATCATTTAATTTAGTAAGATGTGCCACAACAGTTTCAGATTCATAACCATGAAAAGGATCAGATTCAACCAAAGTAATTATATCACGATCAACAGAGAATTCATAATCCTTATCTGGAACACAAAAAGGTGAAGTAGCAAAAGCAGGAGCAGGCCTCATTTTATCTCTAAGTGATTCTTTGTTCCATTTAGCTATTAACCTTCTAAGCTCATCGTTATCATTGCAAGCTAAAATAGCGGCAGAAGATTCTATATAAAAAATATAACCTTCAGGAACAACAGGCCTATCCTCATCATCATTTTCATCAATATTATTAGATTCAATAATTTCTTTCTCTCTAGCCCTAGCAATTTGTTCATCAAGAAATTCACTAAGGGGCACAGTGGTATCAGGCATAGAAGTAATTTCATCATAAGTATCGTGCATAGCAGAAGTGGCATCATCAATAACATGCGACATATCGGAACGAATAGCAGAAGCAGGTTTAGGTGTCGCAAGCTTACTCATAACAGAAGGTGAATCAAGTGCAGAGCTAGATGGTAGTTCCTTACCTCCCCTCGTAGTTGAGGGATAAATCTTTGTTTTCTCGTCTTTCAAGTTCTTCATAGTGTCCAGCAGATATAAATCCCAAGTGACTCAAAGAATAGAGCTATGCTCCCGACAGCGGCCTTGAGAAAAAGGTCTTGATAACCCACAAGTATAGGGGATCGCAACAGTTTTAAAGGGTAGAGTATTCAACCCAAATTTATTGATTCGACACAAGGGGAGCCAAAGAATATTCTCAAGTATTAGCAGTTGAGTTGTCAATTCAACCACACCTGGAAACTTAGTATCTGCAGCAAAGTGTTTAGTAGCAAAGTAATATGATAGTGGTGGTAACGGTAACAAAAGAGTAATGAAGGCAAAGTAATATTTTTGGTATTTTGTAGTAGTTGTAACAGTAACAACGGGAAAGTAAATAAGCGTAAACCAGTATATGGAAAGCTCGTAGGCATCGGATCAGTGATGGATAATTATGCCGGATGCGGTTCATCATGTAACAGTCATAACATAGGGTGACAGAACTAGCTCCAATTCATCAATGTAATGTAGGCATGTATTCCGAATATAGTCATACGTGCTTATGGAAAAGAACTTGCATGACATCTTTTGTCCTACCCTCCCGTGGCAGCGGGGTCCTAATGGAAACTAAGGGATATCAAGGCCTCCTTTTAATAGAGAACCGGAACAAAGCATTAGCACATAGTGAATACATGAACTCCTCAAACTATGGTCATCACCGGGAGTGGTCCCGATTATTGTCACTTCGGGGTTGCCGGATCATAACACATAGTAGTTGACTATAGACTTGCAAGATAGGATCAAGAACTCACATATATTCATGAAAACATAATAGGTTCAGATCTGAAATCATGGCACTCGGGCCCTAGTGACAAGCATTAAGCATAGCAAAGTCATAGCAACATCAATCCCAGAACATAGTGGATACTAGGGATCAAACCCTAACAAAACTAACTCGATTATATGATAAATCTCATCCAACCCATCACCGTCCAGCAAGCCTATGACGGAATTACTCACGCACGGCGGTGAGCATCATGAAATTGGTGATGGAGGATGGTTGATGATGACGACGGCGACGAATCCCCTCTCCGAGCCCCGAGCGGACTCAGATCAGCCCTCGAGAGGTTTTAGGGCTTGGCGGCGGCTCCGTGTTGTAAAACGCGATGATTTCTTCTCCTCTATTTTTCTCCCGAAAGCAAATATATAGAGTTGGAGTTGGCATCGAGAAAGTCTCAGGGGCCCACGAGGTGAGGCGCGCATGCAGGGGCGCCCACCCTCGTGGACAGGTGTGGGCCCCTTCTTCATCTTTAGCGAGGATTTTTATTATTTATTGTAAGATATTCCATGGAGTTTCAGGTCATTCCGAGAACTTTTGTTTTACGCATAAAACAACATCATGGCAATCTCTGCTGAAAACATCGTCAGTCCGGGTTAGTTCCATTCAAATCATACAAGTTAGAGTCCAAAACAAGGGCAAAAGTGTTTGGAAAAGTAGATACGACGGAGACGTATCAGGGTGGACCGGTGCTTGGGTGCTGTCCTTTCTTGGACAAGCATCCCACTTATGATTAACCCCTATTGCAAGCATCCGCAACTACAAAAGAAGTATTAAGGTAAACCTAACCTTGTATGAAACATATGGATCCAAATCAACCCCTTACGAAGCAACTCATAAACTAGGGTTTAAGCTTCTGTCACTCTAGCAACCCATCATCTACTTATTATTTCCCAATGCCTTCCTCTAGGCCCAAACAATGGTGAAGTGTCATGTAGTCGATGTTCACATGACACCACTAGAGGAGAGATAACATACATCTCATCAAAATATCGAACGAATACCAAATTCACATGACTACTTATAGCAAGACTTCTCCCATGTCCTCAGGAACAAAAATAACTACTCACAAAGCATATTCATGTTCATAATCAGAGGGGTATTAATATGCATAATGGATCTGAACATATGATCTTCCACCAAGTAAACCAACTAGCATCAACTACAAGGAGTAATCAACACTACTAGCAACCTCGGTACCAATCGAGGTTTGGATACAAAGATTGGATACAAGAGATGAACTAGGGTTTGAGAGGAGATGGTCTTTGGTGAAGATGTTGATGAAGATTTACCCCTCTCGATGAGAGGATCGTTTAGTGATGACGATGGCGATGATTTCCCCCCTCGAAGGGAAGTTACCCGGTGAGCAGCTCTGCGGAGCCCTAGATTAGTTCCGCCAAGGTTCCGCCTCGTGGCGGCGGAGTTTCTTCTGAAATCTTGCTTATGATTTTTTTCTCGGACGAAAGACTTCATATAGCAGAAGATGGGCACCGGAGGCCTGCCAGGGGGCCCATGAGGTAGGGGGCGCGCCCAGGGGGGTAGGGCGCGCCTCCCACCCTCGTGGCCAGGGTGTGGCCCCCCTCTGGTAGTTTCTTTCACCAGTATATTTTATTAATTCCAAAAATAGCTTCCGTGAAGTTTTAGGACTTTTGGAGCTGTGCAGAATAGGTCTCTAATATTTGCTCCTTTTCCAGCCCAGAATTCCAGCTGTCGGCATTCTCCCTCTTCATGTAAACCTTATAAAATAAGAGAGAAAAGGCATAAGTATTATGACATGACGTGTAATAACATCCCATAATGCATTAAATATCGATATAAAAGCATGATGCAAAATGGACGTATCAATGTCGAGCTGCCTCTGCCTGGTCGTGACATTGCCGGCCTCGATATCGAGCTGCCTTTGCCGGGATGCCTCCTCCATGTCGATCTTCCTCTTCTTGGCCGTCTCCTCCATCTTAAGGTTCTTCCTTTGATGCTCTAGGTATTGCCTCATTTGCTCGTCTTTACTTTGTCGCCTTTTCTCATCCCTCACGTCCTTTTGAGACATCATGCCGTGCAAAGTCTCATGCAAGGCCATGGATGACGCATCACGTATGTCGTCCACCTTGGAGTTGGTCTTGCCCCTCGGCCTCTTCAACGCCTCACCATCTCCACCTCCGGCCAATGCGGCCGTCTTTTTGCCTCTCTTTCTTTGAAGTTCATTGTATTGGTCCTTAAACTTAGGGCAATTGTTGATGATCGTCCAACAATGCGTAAGAGTGAATGGCTTGTCATTGTGCCAGGCCTTGAATGCTTCCAAAAATTTGAAATGCCTACACCACACGATCAACAACAATTAAACATGCAAACATATAGAAGGCCGAAGTCTCATAGCCGTAGCAACGAAAGAACTAGGAGCAGGAGAGCATAGCATGTCCCCAATGCCGAGACCACTCATGGGTCGTGCTTCAACGCTCTCAAGTGCGGCACAATACTTGTTGCATTCTTGTTGGATGAACAAGCACCTCTTTTTGAATGGAGGTGATGCCACAGTCGCTCGTAATTTGGTAGGGCACAAACAACTTTCTTTCATGGAATGTTTTGTGGACTCTCGTCCAAAAAACAAGGCTCTTTTATTGCGCACCGGTCCTAATATCTTGACTAATCTCCATCCAACATTGGCAAATCAACTTGTCCTCTTCTTATGAATATGAACCCATGTGAATGCTCTTCTTCCTCTTTTGTGCTTCTGCTCTTTGGGTGAGCTCGTCGATGAGCAATGGCTCGCCCCCAATATCAATATCAATGCCTTCTTCTTCATCACCATCACCTTCGCAATAGATGTCATCGTCTTCATGCCACAAGTCACTATGGTCGTAGTCAACATGGTCGTGGGCCCTCTTCATCGGCAACGTACTAGGCGCGGCCATCCTGACTTTGGGTCTCGTCGGGATCGCAGGCGCAGCCATGCCCATCCTCGTAGATCACATTCTCCATGAACAGGTTGTAGAAGGGGTCATCGACCGTTGGCGTTAGCGTTGGCATTTCGTCGAACAGGACGCGGGGCGACGGCATGGTGCCTCTAAACGGAGGTCGTGCTTGTTTGCACCTCGACGGACGGCCGGCTGCCGCTGGTGGACCCCAGCGTGACGTTGAGGTCAAAGACGGCCGAGGGGTGCGGGGTGGACGACGTGATCACGCCAAGATCCGGCGACCCCAAAAAACGGGTCTGTCCATCGTGCCTTGGCGGGGGAAAGCCGGAAAACAAAGGCGTGGTCCGCGACGGGCAGTGGGGAGGCCTGGCGACCGACGAGCCTGTACTCGCCGGGCCGACGGCCGCACCAGAGAAACCCGCTGAGGGAGTCCTGGATTAGGGGGTGTCCGGATAGCCGGACTATAGCCTTTGGCCGGACTCCTGGACTATGAAGATACAAGATTGAAGACTTCGTCCCGTGTCCGGATGGGACTTTCCTTGGCGTGGAAGGCAAGCTTGGCGATCTGGATATGTAGATCTCCTACCATTGTAACCGACTACGTGTAACCCTAACCCTATTCGGTGCCTATATAAACCGAAGGGTTTTAGTCCGTGGGGCGAACAACAATCATACCATAGGCTAGCTTCTAGGGTTTAGCCTCTACGATCTCGTGGTAGATCTACTCTTGTACTACCCATATCATCAATATTAATCAAGCGGGAGTAGGGTTTTACCTCCATCGAGAGGGCCTGAACACAGGTAAAAACATCGTGTCCCTTGTCTCTGTTACCATCCGCCTAGGCGCACGATTCGGGACCCCCTACCCGAGATCCGCGGTTTGACACCGACATTGGTGCTTTCATTGAGAGTTCCTACGTATGCGTCATCGTTAGGCCCGATGGCTCCTCCGATCATCAACAACGATGCGCTCCGGTGAGATTTTTCTCCGGGACAGATCTTCGTATTGGCGGCTTTGCCTGCGGGCAATTCGCTTGACCATCCGGAGCAGATTAAGCTTCGCCCCCAGCCACCAGGTCAGATTTGGAAGTTTGAACTACGCCGGCGTCGCGGAGACTTGATCTTCGACGGGTTCGAGCCACAGCCAAGCATGCCACACTGTCACGAGGGGCATGATCTAGCTCTGCCGCCGAACAGTGTCCTGGAGGCCGCACCAGTGTCTGCTCCGACCTTTAGCTCGGAGCCGACCGCGCCGATCGAGGACGGGTGGCTGGACATCGCCTCGGGGGCTGCGATTTCCACGGCGATTGAGCCGTACACCTACCCCGTCCTCTGCGAAGCTCGTGACTCCAAGGTGCTGGACTCCACTCTGGACTCCGAGCCTTCCGCGCCCCCGCCAATCGAATCCGATTGGGCGCCGATCATGGAATTCACCGCCGCGGACATCTTTCAGCACTCGCCCTTTGGCGACATCCTGAATTCACTAAAGTCTCTCTCTTTATCAGGAGAGCCCTGGACGGATTATGGTCAGGAAGGTTGGGATGCGGATGATGAAGAAATTCAAAGCCCACCCACCACCCACTTCATAGCCACTGTCGATGATTTAACCGACATGCTCGACTTCGACTCCGAAGACATCGACGGTATGGACGATGATGTAGGGGAGGAACATGAACCAGCACCTATAGGGCACTTGAGAACCACCTCATCTCACGATGTATACATGGTGGACACACCTATAGGAAGCGACGATGAGGAAAGCGGGGCGCTCTGAAGGATCATTCCCTCGGCGGTCAAAAGCGGCAGCGTAAGCGCCGCTCAAAGTCCCGCCTCGACAAAGACCCAGCCATAGAGCAGGGCGAACGGTGGGCAGCGAACATGCTATCGAGCAACCGTCGAACAGGACAATCTGGATAAACAACCCGTCCCCGCGAAAATAACAGTCCGGACGATCTCACGCCGGACAAGTTCTTTGGAGCGAAGAACCTCCACAAAAGGCTCGTCGCCATTGCACGTAGCTGAAAAAGCGAAGCGGAAGCTCAAAACAGCGGAAGATGCACTCGAGAATCAGATGGAGCAAAGTACTCAACACATGAGACAAATGGCGGCGGTCGCCGAACGAAAAACTACCAAAGCGAAAACTACTGCATGAATTTGATGAGGAGGCAATAGAGCCCCGCAATCAAAAACAAAGAGGCCACCGGTCGGATGGGCGACCCCATGGCAAAGCAGAGAGCTGCAAGCGGCGCTGCACACAAGCCGGCACGCGATCCGCATAGGGATTCGCATAAAAAGATGGCCGGTTAGATCTATCTACGGGCCAAGAAAGCAAGCTCTAGTAAGCAATGCAACACATCAAGTATTGAACATCACGGTACACCTAAATATAGGGATGCGCACACCCCTATGTTTCACCGATGAGGTCTTTGGATTATGAATTTCAGCGGGGTTCAAGCCCGTAAACATAGAGGCATCTGTTGAACAACAGACCACAGAGTGCGGATTGAGGATTACATCCTCCACATACACATGGCTAGAGGAGATGATCTCCACGCCATAAAATACTTACCCTCAAGCTCAAAGGGCCAGCCCGACATTGGCTTAAAAGCCTTCCCAAAACACCGTTGAAAGTTGGGAGGAGCTCGAGGATGCTTTTAGGGCAAATTTTCAAGGGACCTATGTCCGACCTCCGGATCTGAACGATTTAAGTCACATAACTCAACAAACCGGAGAGTCAGCCCGAAATTCGGAACAGATTCCTTACTAAAAAGAACCAAATAGTCGACTGTCCGGACGCCGAAGCCTTAGCAGCTTTCAAACACAACGTCCGAGACGAATGGCTCGCCAGACACCTCGGCCAAGAAAAGCCAAGAACAATGGCCGCATTAACAAGCCTCATGACCCGCTTTTGCACGGGAGAGGATAGCTGGCTGGCAAGATGCAGCACCAGTGACCCAAGTACATCCGAAGTCAGGGATGGAAACGGGAAACCACGACGCAGCAAGGACCAGCGTCGGACCAAGGGAAACAGCCCGAAGAGCACGACAGTCAACGTCGGATTCAAAAGCTCTCGACAGAATTATAAAAGCTGCCCTTAAGGATAACGAGGACGAGCTATCCAACAAACAAAATCTTGGACAAGATATGCCAAATCCACAGTACTCCGGGAAGCACGCAAACCATACCCACAGAGATGGTTGGGTCTTCAAGCGATCCCGCAAACTCAACGCCGAACACAAAGGGCTCGACACACTAAGCGAGGGCGATGACGAACCCCAAAAGCGAGCACGGAAAACAAAAGAATTTCCCACAAGAAATCAAAAGCAGTAAACTCACTTCACGTGACAAAAGGGAAAAATAAGCGGCGCCCATAGAGGTGCGCCATACGGCCTATCCCGGAGGAGTCCCGCCTTTGGTTGTTAAAACCAATCACCTTCGACCATCGGGATTACTCTAGAAGTATACGGAATGCAGGTTGGACTGCCTTGATATTAGATCCGATAATTGGCGGACTCCAACTTTCACAAGTCCTAATGGACGGCGGCAGTGATCTAAACCTGCTATATCAGGACACAGTCCACAAAATGGGGATACACCCAACCAAATTTCGCCATAGCAACACTTCCTTTCAAGGGGTAACGCCAGGCCCAGATGCCCATTGTACGGGCTCTCTCCTGCTAGAAGTTATGTTCGGCTCACCCGACAACTTCCGCCGCGAAAAGCTAACCTTCCACATCGCCCCATTTACAAGTAGCTATCAAGCACTCTTTGGGACGCTTGAAGCTTCGCCCGCTTTAACTTGATACCGCATTATGCATCTCTTATACTTAAAATGCCCGGTCCATGAGGCATCATCTCATTAAAGGAAATATCGAGTGTTCCTCAAGCGCGGAAGATTGTGCGGCTGCCTTGACAGCCACACACTAAACCGCTTCACTAATCAAAAGCACCTAAACAGGTCATTCGGACCCGGACATGGCTAGACGAGTCCGGCGTAAACATCTAAGGGCTTACTAGCCGCATACCCCGTACAAGGGCTCCGCGATATACAACAAGAGACAATAAAGCTCAATTTTATTCATTTTTGAATTGTACTTTGTTTATTTAATATAACGTACATTTTCGCATACGATCTTTTTCAACTAAGTTCCTCTCTTTTACAAATGAACACCGTACGCCTCGCCCGTCGAGGACGGCACAACGGAGACACAAAGCGCAGACATGCGATAGGGACCCGTTCAAGGATTCTTTTGATTAAGACCTGCGTAAACCTTTTTCTGTCTCTTGTTGATACATCCCCGGTTTCTTGCTATAATCGAGGAGGAGGCTGGCATTTTGGCATAGGCCACGTCGAATTTCGCACGCACGGACACGGGGCTTATTACCAAGGGCGATTGTTGACCCGTTTTCATAAAGACCGAATACCTTAGGGAGTGTTCGTGTTGAGTTAAACCTTATATGCATCAGCTCGAATCATGTCTTTGGTCAAATGTTGGGTTTGCCGGCTCACGTGTTTTGCTGCCTTACGTTCCGCTCTATCGGCTAATGCGGCACCGGAGAACTCTGCGATTGTGCCCGGTTCGCCGGCGAGCACCTCGATGAAACAAGCCAAAACTGTCATGATATAGCGTGAGACTGGTCAACCACTCGATGACCCACTGGAATCTTTAGAATTCCTCCGCATTGACGAAGGGCGTTTCTCGGCCAGCACATCTGGCCCAATTCGGGTGGCGCGGTGCCCCTATGGGCTATATAGTAGCCCCACTATCGAACTCCTATGGCTAAGTGAAAGTGATAAAGCATTATAGTCCGGTTGCCTAGTTTGCTGCGCTATCACCTCCTTTGTAGGACCAAGGCGTTGGATCAAGTGTGAAAAGGCGCTTTCGCAAACACCCCACATTATATGCGTGAAATGAAGCCAAAGACGCCATCTTTCAAAGTTATATACACATATACATTAACGGCCGCACAGGAGGTATTTTAATTCTTGAAGGCACAAGTATAAAAAGCTTTTATATTCCATGAAACATTGTTTCACAATAATACATGTTATTGAACATAATATCCTTGAGAGCTGCGTCTCTATTAAATGCGCATACGAAGAACTTCACGAAAATAGTGCTCGGCAGTACTCGACTTCCGTCCGAATCTTGGGATGCAACATCGGTGGCCTTCATCTCCGCTCGGTATGTCTTTACACGGGCAAGAGCCATCCGCGCACCCTCTATGCATGTTGACCGCCTCATTGCTTTGATATGCGGCACCGCACCAAGGCCGCCGCACCAAGCCAAAATAACTCTTGGCTCGGGCCTTTTCGCCACAAATGAGTCACGACATTCTTCATGGCAAGTCCGGACAACCTATTCAGCTCCGCCCATTCGCCAAACGATCGGTTAATTGAAGTGGACGCTCTGGACTACGGGCTGCGACAAAAAGCTCTTCCATCTCGTGATCCTTTTGATCTCCGAAGTGTTCGGCGCGTCCCGCAGCACTCGCCGCCAAGTCGGATAAGCATCCTCACTACTCCACAGCTGGTCCAACTGAGCATATTTAGGATCCGTGAACTTCCTCCGCAGCAGAAAGGGCTTTCCAGCCGCGATATCTCCGGCCTGACGTAGCTCCTCCTTCATAGCTCTCATCATAGAGCGAGCATCCTTGTCCTCGGTGGTGGCCTTCTTCAGGTCCTCTTGCTCCGCTCGACCTTCTTTTTCAAGAAGCTCGCAGCGGTTGATAGCATTCTTCAACTTCACGGCCATCTCGGCCATTTCCTTCTTGCTTCGGCAGTGAGCAGCCTGCTCGGCTTTTAGCTCTTCGGCCGCCTTTAAGGCAGCCGCATCACTTTTTCTGGCCTGTTCCTTGGCTCGGGCAAGCTCTGCCCATAGGTTCTCCATGGCAGCGGCACCATCTGCATCAAGCATACATGTTGTAAGGCACGGGCATCAAGCTCCCTTACCGGGTGTCCGCAGAGAAATCGCATACCTTGTGACTCGTCAAGCCGCTTATTGACAAGCGCGATGTCGGCATCCGCCACGTCAAGTTACCGCTTTAGTTCGGCAAATTCATCAGTCCGGCTAGCCACCGGACGCCCCGCCACCTACATAGGAAGGGCGACATATTATATCTGGGATTATGATCCTCGGCGGCTGTCATTTTGACAACGCACCGAGTCTCGAAACTACTATCTACAGGCGCATCTTATATATGCGGAACCGTCAAAAGGTACACCATTGCACGTACCTCAAAACCCGTCATAAACTCTGGCGGCCTCGTACAACCCACTTTCCGTGGGCGAAATTTTTCAATCATCGTACCCATCAATGCACGGTGATCCTCTCGAGATAGACACTCGCCCGGCAGATCCTTCAACTCCTCCGACCGTGCACCAGAGGTGCGGACTCGTCCGATGGCGAAGGCGGACACGGAGGGCTCCGGGGCCCTATGACCGCCTCCACCCTGCGGATTCGGGAAACCCTCGCGACGACACCTCGGGATCGTCCGCCTCGCTAAGCGATACGGCAGGGAGGCGTTCCGCTCTCCATCATCTCGGACGAAGATCCTGACGGCGAGCTCACCGAGAAGGGTGAGATCCGAACTACAAGGTAAAATTTCCGTCATCTTGAGAAATAAAACAGGGATGTCTTTTATTTTATAAACTCCCTCTCTACTTACGGCTCCTTTGGAGGCTGATCTCCTTGGGAAATAATCTTTGCGGGCATCTTAGGGCAGGCCCTCTGGCGAAGATTTCTTCCCGCTTTGAGGCCTTGGTCTCCGGATCTTGAGGCAGTCCTCTTCTCCCCTTGGATGGAGGGATCCTCGATCCTCCTTTCTTGATAACCTCCTTCGGAGGCAGTAGCTTCCTTGTTCCCCCTTCGCCTTCTTCTAAAGGCGCAGCCTCCGACATCTTGGTTAACACGGATCCGGCGTGGTCTCGTGGAGGGGGCGGGCACTTGATCGGTTTGCTTTCGCTATCCACTCCTGTTTAAGGGACAACTCTTTTAAGGGCAAGTTTATGATAAATATCACGGATAAGCGTGTAAAGATGCAGGACTACTTACTTGAGCATCCGGCGATTGCGGCTCGGACCTGCGTCCTCGGTCAAGTCCGGACACATTGCTTGTGATCCGAAGAACAGTTTGTACATCTCCACAGGCGTTGCGCCCATAAAATGCTCGAGAGCTCGTGGTCCCTCGGATTGAACTCCCACAGGCGGAGGGTGGCGTTTCTTGAGGCGAGGATCGGCGAATCAGCATGACTTGCGCTACTACGACCAGATTGATCTCTCTCGGAGGTCTCGAATACGGCCCCGCAACAAGGGCACGTCCTTGGATAGCCCCAGTCAAGCCCTTTATTGACCCATGGCGCCAGCGGTGGAGGACCCGAGCGAAAGGCGGTGGCGCCACCCATTTGGTGCCCACAGGAGCTGTGATATAAAACCACTCTTGTTGCCATAGTGAGCTCCTCTTGAAAAGAGCCCTCGGGCCATGGAGCATCAACATTCTTGCTTATAACAGCCCCTCCAACTTTCTGCTGTTGCCCTTGATCATCTTGGCTCCACCTTGAAGGTTTTGAGCCACAATCTGAAGTGTGGGGTAGCGGAGGAAGGCTTCAGATCTGACGATGAGCAGCGAGATGTGGAGGATGGACTCGGATCCAAGTCGTGAAATTCCAGCCCGTAATAAAACATGAGCCCCCTCACGAAGGGGTCCGTCGGGAAACTTAGCCCCCGAAGGAAGTGAGATGTGAGCACCAAGCTTTCACCGGGCTGGGGAGAAGGAATAACCTTCCTTGGGCGAGGCAGCCTATGCGAGATTTCGCCGGTTAGATACAGCATCTCTTAGCTTTAGGGCGTCTTCTTCCGTGGCGGAGGAAGGCATCCACCGCCTTGAAGGTCGGGCGGACATCATCAAAGGTCGGCGCTGAATCTGGAGCTTTGGGTGTTGAGACTTCGAAGCGGGCGGATTCGATTGAGATTGAGAAAAAAGCGGGGCCTTGGTCTCTTTATAAAGAGGTTGAATACCAGAGCCCTCCCGTGACCGTTCGGGACTCGCCGATAGAGAGGCGTGCCAGCGGCACGATTGGGTTACCCACACCGTATTGATGAGAATACTGGAATAAGGGACACGATCTCGCTTTGACAACACGTGCCAAGGAAACCGCCTTGCTAAACGCTACCGAGGTGGGACAAAAAGCGATTGAATAAAGGCTTGGCCATGGTGTGATGTCACCTTTGCGGAATCGTCCAGATTGAACTTGTGTAAATATTATTCTCTCTACGGTGGTATGTGGAACTTATTTTGCGAGCGGACACTATCCTTGTGTTCAAAATCTTCTATGAAGTATTAGGAGGAGGAACCCGCCTTGCAATGCGAAGACAATATGCGCGTCGGACTAAATCGTCATTGAAGCTGGTTCGAGGGGCTCTTGAGGAGTCTGGATTAGGGGTGTCCGGATAAGCGGGACTATAGCCTTTGGCGGACTCTAGACTATGAAGATACAAGATTGAAGACTTCGTCCCGTGTCCAGGATGGGACTTTCCTTGGCGATACTGGATATGTAGATCTCCTACCATTGTAACCGACTCTTTGTAACCCTAACCCTATTCGGTGCCTATATAAACCGGAGGGTTTTAGTCAAATGGGGCGAACAACAATCATACCATAGGCTAGCTTCTAGGGTTTAGCCTCTCGATCTCGTGGTAGATCTACTCTTGTACTACCCATATCATCAATATTAATCAAGCGGGAGTAGGGTTTTACCTCCATCGAGAGGGCTGAACACAGGTAAAAACATCGTGTCCCTTGTCTCCTGTTACCATCCGCCTAGACGCACAGTTCGGGACCCCCTACCCGAGATCCGCCGGTTTTGACACCGACACCCGCCGACGACAAAGCCCAAGCATGAGGAGGGCGTACGCTTTGTTGACTATGTCCTTCTTCTCGTCGACCTCGGCCTTGCGCCGCGCGGCCTCCACCGCATCGCGCTCGGCGGCGAACTTGGCCGCGACGTTCTTGCCCTTGACGGCCGCCCTCCGGTTCCTCCTCTTCGCCGCTTCCGCGTCCATCTTTGTGAGCTCCTCCGGCGTGCATTCCGACCGCGGCTTCCTTGGACCCTTGGCCTTCTTCTTCTTCATCTTTCCGGGCGGGTCGACGGCCAGGCCGCTGGAATTCGGCGAGGCGTCGGCCATGGACGGGGGAGGGTGTTGGGCGGGACATGGGAGGATTTGGGGGGGAATGGCGTGAAATGGGGCGTGGGGTTTTTGCTTTGTGTCACCAACGGACGTCCGCGCGCTGTCCGTTTCATCCCAAAAAACGGATCAAATATAGGCCGAGGATGGGTCAAAAGCGGTCAGAAAACGGACAAAAGTCCATTTGCGCCCGCGCTGGGCTATCTGGTTTATCTGTTTTGCCTCAAACAGACGCACACGGAGAGGATGGGTCGCTCGGCGGAGCTGGAGTTGGCCTAATACCCGTGTGGGACTGTTGGGGAGGACTGGAGAGCTCGAGAGCCGAGATTTCGGATCCCGATCCACCAAGAGAGTACAACAAGCATCATTCTCTGACTGCCGCCCCCACCCCCTCCGCCCCGACCAAAACCCTAGATCCGCCGCGGTCCCCTCCAACTCCGGCGAAGCCCCCCACCCGGTGAGCGGAGAGGATGCCGAACCTCGAGTGCCGGATGTACGAGCCGCGGTTCCCGGAGGTGGACGCCGCGGTGATGATCCAGGTCAAGCACATCGCCGACATGGGCGCCTACGTCTCCCTCCTCGAGTACAACAACGTGGAGGGCATGATCCTCTTCTCCGAGCTCTCCCGCCGCCGCATCCGCTCCATCTCCTCGCTCATCAAGGTCGGCCGCCAGGAGCCCGCCATCGTGCTCCGTGTCGACCGCGACAAGGGATACATCGACCTCTCCAAGCGCCGGGTCTCCGAGGAGGAGGCGCGGTCCTGCGAGGACAAGTACAACAAGTCCAAGCTCGTGCACTCCATCATGCGCCACGTTGCAGAGACCCTGGAGATCGACCTCGAGCCCATCTACCAGCGCATCGGCTGGCCGCTCTACCGCAAGTACGGCCACGCCTTCGAGGCCTTCAAGCTCATAGTTGCTGACCCCGACGCCATTCTCGATGTGCTCACCTATGAGGAGAAGGAGACCGGCCCTGACGGACAAGAGGTTACCCACCAATTATCATGATTTTCCTTTCGTAATTCTGATGTATGCACTACGATGCCCTGACCTGATTAAATGTAATTATATGCAACCACTAATAACTTTGACATGCTTAATTTATGCATGTGTACGAGACGTCAGGTAAGATGTGCTAAAGTTTATGGATAACATGTTCATTCTGTTGAATTGGCACCATACGAATCAAGCTTGTCTTTACCCTTTAGTATATAAGAAAGGCTTGGTACTTTTGAGTTTATAAGAGATCAAATGGACCAAATGAACTTTGTAGTGCAACTAATTATTGATTTTTGGAATGCACCAGTAGATTAAATTTATCTCGTTGGGTCTAATTCTAAGCACTAATGAAGTGCTGAATGATATTTCAAGTGATGTGAATATGTTAACCCTGGAATCTGTTCTGATATTTACCATCGACATAATTAAATTTAGAGTTTTTGCCAGAAAATAGATGTGATACTTAAATTTACTGGCAGGTGACTAAGGTGGTGCCTGCTGTCACCCCTGAGATTAAGGAGACCCTGGTCCAGAATATACGGAGGAGGATGACACCGCAGCCACTCAAGATCCGTGCTGACGTCGAGATGAAATGTTTCCAATTTGATGGGGTGCTCCATATTAAGGTTCTAGTTAACCCTGTTTCTGCCCTGGGATATAATTGAACACTTTGGGTTGCTTATTCAGTTATTCTGAATTTGAAATTGCAGCAAGCCATGAGGAAAGCTGAAGCTGCTGGGAACACTAATTGTCCTGTGAAGATTAAGCTGGTTGCTCCTCCACTTTATGTTCTGACTACACAAACTCTTGACAAGGTTGGTGTCTTCTTCAGCCTCTTTCCATGATTCAGGTTGGCTTTGACTCTAGGTATCCTGCTTGATTGATTAGATTATCTGATTCTTATTTAGAAGATGCTCCTAATTTGACATAGAATTTAAGACTTAACAATTGCACTGTGCTTTAGCACATTTTATTTTTCTTGATTGATTAGATGGTCAAATTTTCATTATTTAGAAAGAAGCTTCTAATGTGTCAGAGGATTTAAGATTACGAGTTACTCCCTCTGTTCCCAAGTATAAGGTGTATTAGTTTTTTCCAAAAGTCAACTTTTCTATGTCTGACCAAGTTTATAGGAAAATATATTAACATCTACGATGCTAAATAACTAAAATATGAAAATATATTTCATGACGGATCTTATGATAATGATTGGATTTTGAAAACATTGATATTTTTCTCCATAAACTTGGTCAAAGTTAAAGAAGTTTGACTTTAAAAAAGATTAACGCACCTGATATTTTGGACCATCTTATTGGTTGGGTGGATCATCTTATATCCTAACTATCAGGAAGGCTGTTATAGTGCTCACCTTGCTTCCAATGTGTCAACAGCTATTGCACCGCATACAATGTTTGATAGTTTATTGTCCATAATCGGCAGTTTGCTGTTTCTCATTGTCATCTAGAAATGGGGTTGATTGGCTAGTCACCCAGAAGGATTTGTAATTGATAATTGCCACACCAAATTTCATTCTCTTCTGTGACCAAGGATGCTATTTTTTTGGCGTGTTCTTAATAACATGTCTGTAGAATGATCTAAGTTACTGATTAGGTAACAGTGGTTATTTGCATGAACTGTCCTTGGTCTGTCTTGTTGTACAAGCACTCAAATGGTACAGTAAGTTGCTTTGGGCTTATAGCTGTATGAATTTTTAGACTCCATGTATCTGAATTCTTTCCAACCTCAGTATTATGTTCAGGGTTTTGATGTTTCAACTCTCCATAAATAACCATTAATCTACTTTGGTATGTTCCTCCTTGGGATAGGACCAAGGCATCTCAGTTCTCACTGATGCAGTTAAAGCGTGCACAGCAGAGATTGAAAAACACAAGGGAAAGTTGGTAGTGAAAGAAGCACCTAGAGCTGTAAGTTTTTGGTGGCGTCTAATAATTCTTCTACATCTCTTCTATATATCGCATATATCTCTGATATAAATGTTTTCAAAATTATATTAGCTGTTCCAGTTCATGGTTCATGAAGCTTTGTATTATTTGCATTTTGTAAACAGGTGAGTGAGAGGGAAGATAAGCTATTGAACGCCCAGTTGGATACCCTGGTTGAGCAAAACGCGGAGGTTGCTGGTGATGATGACAGTGAAGATGAGGAAGATACAGGAATGGGCGATATTGACCTCACAAATTCTGGCGTCCATGCGGACTGAGTCTACATTAGTCGATTTGGATGAGATTCGTTGTATAGCATCAGCCAAGATCCTAAATCATCCTATTTAAAAGCTCTTTGAATTCGCTGGTAGTGTCATCTTGGATGTTCATCGGCCAGTTCTGGGCTTTACTTTGATTGAGCAGCACCTGTTTTTTTTTTCTCTTTGGAGTGAAACGTGGTTTTGTTGTTATAAACAAGTGTTTTTGATGCCCAGTCTTGGCATGCAAAATGTTATCAACAGGTGTTTTTCTTTCCAGTTTTGCTGGTTGTTCTTTGTACACATGCGAAATGTTACTCCGCCCACAGGATCCAATCCTTTGTGTTTGTTATTGCTTGGTTATTATTTTCACTATCCTTTTCACCTCTCTTCCGTTTTTTCACGCCGTCTGCTTTGCTTCTGATGGGGATCGGCAACGATGATGCTGCGGTGGCGCCTCTCTCTTGTAGTCATCACCGAAGGGTTCTGTAACATCCCGGGAGTAATTCCCTATATATTTTGCCTATTATATTGTTTGTGCATCATGTGCATTTAGTAAGCATCATCTTGCATTAGTGACTAATTTTAATTTCTTCATTTTGTAAATGGTGAATAAGTACACCCCTTCTCTTCAATCTTCTGCAACAAGGCTCACCTCCAAACGCATATTCTTTTTGTGAAATTTGGGAGCTATCAAAATTGTTTCCTGATTTTAGCACAAGCCTAAATAGCTTGATTTGCAAAAGATCGTTCCAAGATGAACTAAAGTCAAACTCAAACGATTTCAAAAAAAAAAAAGTAAAGTCAAACTCAAACGAGGCGTTCCAGGTCAGCGGCCGCCGCCCGCCACTTTGACGGCGGTGCCGCCGCTGCTGCTCTATCCGACCACTCCTCCTTGCGGCGGGTTGGTCGTCATCTTCTCCAGCCGACTTGCTACATCAGGCCGTCTGTATATTGTCCGACCCCTTCTTCGGCTGTTTGCGATGAAAATCATGAGCTGGAACTGCCGCGGGATGCGGAAACCTGCAGCAGTTCGAGCGCTCTTGGGGATACAAGGGCGGGTCAGACCGGATGTGTTATTTCTGTCTGAAACACATCTGGATAAAGCTAAGGCAGGAAAGTTGAGAAGAAGACTAGGCTTTGAGGAGATGGAAGTTTGGGAAAGGGACGTAGGAGTGGAGGGTTAGTGATGTTCAGGAATACTTATTTGGGGGTTACATCAGTTGAGGTTCAGCCAAATTACATTGATATACGCATCAAGGAATTGAGTGAAACGGGATGGCGTTTTACAGGACTGTATGGCGAGCCAAGTAGTGACAGAAAACACCTAACATGGGATTACATCCGTGAGCTGCATGTGATGGTTAGTCTCCCGTGGATAATAGGAGGTGATTTTAATGAAATTTTATTTGGGAATGAGAAAGAAGGAGGAAATCTTCGACCCATCAGATGCATGCAAGGATTCAAAGACGCTCTGAACGACTGTTATCTTGATGATCTTGGGTATAATGGGGACATATTTACGTGGAGAAGAGGAAGAATTAGGGAAAGGTTGGATAGGGTGGTTGGGAATCAAGCATGGAAGGCCATGTTTCCGTTGCATGGAGTAGTCAATGAAGAGTTTGATAAATCTGATCACCGACCGATTGTTATTGATACAGAGTATTATAATGGGGTCCAAAACAGAAGCCTGACGGGAACGAAAAGGATTGAAGCTTGCTGGCTGTGTGAGGAGGCGATAGAAAATATTGTTCAGTCAGCGTGGGATCGAGCAAACAACGATCCCAATGTACCGTTGGTAAGGAAACTTAAAGAGGTCCATAAAAGGCTACACCAGTGGGATTATGAAGTACTAAAAGGTCCTCATAAGACGTTAAGGGAGCTCCAAAAGGAATTGGACTTAGTGTTATCGGGACCTCTAACTGATGAAGTAGTGGCAATGCAAAAAGACCTTCAGATGCACGTTGATGATTTGATGGAGAAAGAAAAACTCTTCTATGCGCAAAGAGACAGAGTGGATTGGCTCCGCTTTGGAGACCAAAACACTTCTTACTTCCAGAATTATGCGTCGGCGAGACGCAAGGCAAATTTCATCAAAAAATTAAAAGATGATGCAGGTATCTGGTTGGAGGATGAGGACCACATAGGCAGGAGCTGCAACTCAGTATTTTGATGGGTTGTTCTCAGCGGAGGTTCAAAACCCAAACCAGAATATTATTTCAAAAATCAAGCTGTGAATGGTGCTCTTAATGCTCCTTATACGCGAGAGGAGGTAAAAAAGGCTTTATTTAACATTGGTGATTTAAAGGCGCCAGGCCCTGATGGCCTTCATGTTGTTTTTTATAAGAAATTCTGGCCGATCGTTGGTGAGGCTAACAGATGAAGTTTTGCTAGCAATCAACTCAAAAAAAATTCCAGAGAATTGGAATGATACTACTATTGTGCTTATTCTGAAGGTATCTAGCCCCGAGCATATACCTCAGTTTAGACCGATAAGCTTGTGTAATGTAGTTTACAAGATTATCTCCAAACTTCTTGCGGCTAGAATTAAATTGCTATTACCAGAAATTATCTCGCCTATGCAAAGTGCTTTTGTTCCCGGAAGATTAATCACAGACAACTTCCTGGTGGCCTATGAATGTTTCCACTCAATATAAAACAAAAGAACCGGCAGTATTGGCACATGTGCGGTGAAGCTTGATATGCACAAAGCATATGACAGGGTTGAATGGAAATTTTTGGAGATGGTGATGTTGCAGCTTGGGTTTTCGTCTGATTGGGTGGAGCTCATTATGGAGTGTGTCTCTTCAGTACAATATCGAGTTCGTCTGAATAACATTTTGTCAACTATTATCACTTCATCGAGAGGAATCTGGCAGGGAGATCCACTTTCACCTTACCTTTTTTCTGCTCTGTGCAGAAGGCCTGACTAGTTTGATTGCATGTGAGGAGAGCATAGGTAAACTCGAAGGGGTAAGGGTATGCAGGAATGCCCCTTCTGTTTCTCACCTTCTGTTTGCCGATGACTCTCTCTTTCTTATGAAGGCTAATGTTGAGAACGCAACTAGCCTGAAAAGAGCACTAAATGAATATTGCTTGGCATCTGGACAATTGGTTAGTGAAGCCAAGTCCAACATATTTTTTAGCCCATGTTGTTCTACTGAGACAAGGACGCAAGTATGTACTGTTTTGAACATCAAGACTGAAGCTATTACTGAAAAATACTTGGGGCTACCACCCCTTGTTGGGATGGACAGGATGGAATGTTTCCAGTTTATTATTGATAGAGTTACTAAACTTTTGTGTGGTTGGAAGGAGAAAATGTTGTCTTACGGTGGGAAGGAAATACTTATTAAATCAATCATACAAGCCATACCAACTTATGCCATGTCAGTTTTCAGGCTCTCCAAACAGATCTACAAAGGGATAATCTCTGCAATGTCCCGGTTCTGGTGGGGAGACGATGACCAACATAAGCATATGCACTGGTTTTTGTGGTGGAAAATGTGTGTCCCTAAAAAACAAGGAGGTATGGGGTTTAAAGATTTGGAGAGTTTTAATTTGGCCATGTTATCTAAACAATGTTGGAGACTGCTAAGCGAGCCAAACTCTTTGTGTGCCCAAGTGCTTCGTGCAAAGTATTACCCTTCATGTGATCTTTTGAATTGTGATTTGAAGAAGGGGAGCTCTTACACGTGGCAAAGTTTATGGGAAGGTATACAAACATTTAAAAGAGGACACATCTGGCGTGTAGGAGATGGGAACAATATCGATATCTGGGAGGATTGCTGGATTCCAAGCAGTCCAAATAGAAGGATTATGACTAGGAGAGGCAACATAGTTCTTACTAAAGTTGCAGAACTTATTGACCATGAAGCTCGTGTGTGGGATGAAGTGTTAATAAGGAGATATTCTGGCCGGCCGACGCAGAAAGGATTCTCAAAATCCCTTTGGCGATTGGGATGATGGAGGACTTTGTCTCTTGGCACTACAACAAAAATGGGATCTTCACAGTTAAATCATCTTATTACATAGAATGGGATCACCAACATGGCCGAAAGCTTAGAATCACAAGCCCATACGATTCATCTATGAAGAATCCGGTCTGGAAGGCATTATGGGAATTGAAGACGCCGGCCAAAGTGAAAATTCATTGCTAGCGATCACTGTATGGGGCTATCCCTTGCTACGGTGTTCTGGCAAACCGCCATATTCAGAGCCAGAGTCAATGCCCACTTTGCACTATTGATTGTGAAAGTATTAACCATATGTTCTTCACATGCCCAAGGGTAAAAGAGATCTGGATGCACTTGGGAATGACGAAAATCATTGATGAAGCTTGCTTTGCGGAGGTTGATGGGATCGGACCCCTAGAGAGGCTGCTATTGGATACTAATAACGTACCAGCGCTGGCAGGTGTTCGACGGTGCGATCTAATTGCTGTTGTGTCCTGGTACACATGGTGGGAACGAAGAAAGTTTACTCGTGGAGAGTCTTTGCAAGCATCTGTTCGGTCTGCTCAAGCAATTTCGGTGTTGGCATTGAATTACTCCAGAGTGAAAAAATTGAGAACGACGCGAATCATCAGACATGGTTGGAACAACCACAAGAGGGTTTTGTAAAGTTGAATGTGGATACGGCATTTGGCATGGACACAGGTTCGGGGAGGATGGGTGCTATTATACGTGACTGTACATGATCTCCAATTGCAGGTGGTAGATGGAGCATCCCTACAATCGATACACCGTCAACTGCCGAAGCATGTGCGCTACATGATGGTCTGATCATTGCAGGAAACGTTGGTTGTAACAGAATCCCAGTCGAGAGTGATTGCATGGAAGTGGTGGAAGTCATGCAGAATGGCGGGAACTCACTAGGCGTTCTTCATGACTTATACATGTTCCTATGACTATGAGATTATGCAACTCCCGTTTACCGGAGGAACACTTTGTGTGCTACCAAACGTCACAACGAATCGGGTGATTATAAAGGTTCTCTACAGGTGTCTCCAAAGGTACTTGTTGGGTTGGCGTATTTCGAGATTAGGATTTGTCACTCCGATTGTCGGAGAGGTATCTCTGGGCCCACTCAGTAATGCACATCACTATAAGCCTTTCAAGCATTGCAACTAATGAGTTAGTTGCGGGATGATGTATTACGGAACGAGTAAAGAGACTTGCCGGTAACGAGATTGAACTAGGTATTGAGATACCGACGATCGAATCTCGGGCAAGTAACATACCGATGACAAAGGGAACAACATATGTTGTTATGCGATCTGACCGATAAAGATCTTTGTAGAATATGTGGGAGCCAATATGAGCATCCAGGTTCCGCTATTGGTTATTGACCGGAGACGTGTCTCGGTCATGTCTACATAGTTCTCGAACCCGTAGGGTCCGCAAGCTTAAAGTTTGATGACGCCTATATTATGAGTTTATGTGTTTTGATGCACCGAAGATAGTTCGGAGTCCCGAATGTGATCACGGACATGACGAGGAGTCTCGAAATGGTCGAGACATAAAGATTGATGTATTGGAAGCCTATATTTGGATATCGGAAGTGTTCCGGGTGAAATCAAGATTTTACCGGAGTACCCGGGGTTACCGGAACCCCCCCCCCCCGCCCCCCGAGGGGCTTAATGGGCCTTCATGGGCCTTAGTGGAAATAGAGGTTAGCAAGGGGAGTGTGGGGCGTGCCCCCCCAAGGCCCAAACCGAATTGGTTTAGGGCAAGGGGGCCGGCCCCCTCTTTCCTTCTCCTCCTCTCTCTTTCCTTCCCCCTCTCCTACTCCTACTAGGAATAGGAGGAGTCCTACTCCTAGTGGGAGTAGGACTCCCCCTTGGCGCGCCTCTCCCTGGACGGCCGCCTCCTCCCCTTGCTCCTTTATATACGAGGGCAGGGGGCACCCCATAGAGACAACAATTGATCATTGATCTCTTAGCCGTGTGCGGTGCCCCCCTCCACCATAATCCACCTCGATAATATCATAGCGGTGCTTAGGCAAAGCCCTGCGTCAGTAGAACATCATCATCGTCACCACGCCGTCGTGCTGACGGAACTCTCCCTTAAAGATCGGCTGGATCGGAGTTCGAGGGACGTCATCGAGCTGAATGTGTGCTGAACTCGGACGTGCCGTGCGTTCGGTACTTGATCGGTCGGATCGTGAAGACGTACGACTACATCAACCGCGTTGTGCTAACGCTTCCTCTTTCGGTCTATGAGGGTACGTGGACAACACTCTCCCCTCTCGTTGCTATGCATCACCATGATCCTGTGTGTGCGTACGATAATTTTTGAAATTACTACGTTCCCCAAAAGTGGCATCCGAGCCTGGTTTTATGCGTAGATTTTATATGCACGAGTAGAACACAAGTGAGTTGTGGGTGATACAAGTCATACTGCCTACCAGCATGTCATACTTTGGTTCGGCGGTATTGTTGGATGAAGCGGACCGGACCGAAATTACGCGTACGCTTACGCGAGACTGGTTCTACCGACGTGCTTTGCACACAGGTGGCTGGCAGTTGTCAGTTTCTCCAACTTTAGTTGAACCGAGTGTGGCTACGCCCGGTCCTTGAGAAGGTTAAAACAACACTAACTTGACAAACTATCTTGTGGTTTTGATGCGTAGGTAAGAACGGTTCTTGCTCAGCCCGTAGCAGCCACGTAAAACTTGCAACAACAAAGTAGAGGACGTCTAACTTGTTTTTGCAGGTCATGTTGTGATGTGATATGGTCAAGGCATGATGCTATATTTTATTGTATGAGATGATCATGTTTTGTAACCGAGTTATCGGCAACTGGCAGGAGCCATATGATTGTCGCTTTATTGTATGCAATGCAATCGCCCTGTAATGCTTTACTTTATCACTAATCGGTAGTGATAGTCGTAGAAGCATAAGTTGGCGAGACGACAACGATACTACAATGGAGATCAAGGTGTCGCGCCGGTGACGATGGTGATCATGACGGTGCTTCGGAGATGGAGATCACAAGCACAAGATGATGATGGCAATATCATATCACTTATATTGATTGCATGTGATGTTTATCTTTTATGCATCTTATCTTGCTTTGATTGACGGTAGCATTATAAGATGATCTCTCACTAAATTATCAAGGTATAAGTGTTCTCCCTGAGTATGCACTGTTGCGAAAGTTCTTCGTGCTGAGACACCACGTGATGATCGGGTGTGATAGGCTCTACGTTCAAATACAACGGGTGCAAAACAGTTGCACACGCGGAATACTCAGGTTAAACTTGACGAGCCTAGAATATGCAGATATGGCCTCGGAACACTGAGACCGAAAGGTAGAGCGTGAATCATATAGTAGATATGATCAACATAGTGATGTTCACCATTGAAACTACTCCATCTCACGTGATGATCGGACATGGTTTAGTTGATTTGGATCACGTGATCACTTAGAGGATTAGAGGGATGTCTATCTAAGTGGGAGTTCTTTAAGTAATATGATTAATTGAACTTAAATTTATCATGAACTTAGTACCTGATAGTATTTTTCTTGTCTATGTTGATTGTAGATAGATGGCCCGTGCCATTGTTCCGTTGAATTTTAATGCATTCCTTGAGAAAGCAAAGTTGAAAGATGATGGTAGCAATTACACGGACTGGGTCCGTAACTTGAGGATTATCCTCATTGCTGCACAGAAGAATTACGTCCTGGAAGCACCGCTAGGTGCCGACTCTTCTTGGAGCAACACCGGATGTTATGAACATCCGCGAGCAAAAGCGATGACTACTCGATAGTTCAGTGTGCCATGCTTTACGGCTTAGAACCGGGACTTCAACGACGTTTTGAGCGTCATGGAGCATATGAGATGTTCCAGGAGTTGAAGTTAATATTTCAAGCAAATGCCCGGTTTGAGAGATATGAAGTCTCCAATAAGTTCTCAGCTTGTAAGATGGAAGAGAATAGTTACATCGGTGAGCATATACTCGGAATGTCCGGGTATAACAATCACTTGATTCAACCGGGAGTTAATCTTCCGGATGATAGCGTCATTGATGTAATTCTTCAATCACGCCACCAAGCTACAAGAGCTTCGTGATGAACTATAACATGCAAGGGATGGATAAGGCGATTCGAGCTCTTCGCAATGCTAAAGGCTGCGGAGGTAAAAATCAAGAAGGAGCATCAAGTGTTGATGGTCAACAAGACCACCAGTTTCAAGAAAAGGGCAAAGGGAAGAATAAGGGAACTTCAAGAAGAACAACAAGCAAGTTGCTACTCAGAGAAGAAACCCAAGTCTGGACCTAAGCACGAGATCGAGTGCTTCTACCGCAAATGACCGGTCTTTGGAAGCGGAACTGCCCCAAGTATTTGGCGGATAAGAAGGATGGCAAGGTGAACAAAGGTATATGTGATATACATGTTATTGATGTGTACCTTACTAATGCTCGCAGATAGCACTGGTATTTGATCTGGTTACATTGCTAATATTTGCAACTCAAAGCAGGACTACTGATTAGCGAAGATTGGCTAAGGACAAGGTGATGATGCACGTGGGAAAGCGGTTCCAAAGTCGATGTGATCGCGGTCGGCACGCTACCTCTACATCTACCTTCGGATTAGTTTTAGACCTAAATAATTGTTATTTGGTGCCGCGTTGAGCATGAACATTATATTTGGATCTTGTTTGATGCGAGACGGTTATTCATTTAAATCGAGAGAATAATGGTGTTGGGGAGCGTTGCGAAAATTAAAATTTTTCCTATGGTTTCACCAAGATCCATCTATGAGTTCATCTAAGCAACGAGTCAAGGGAGTGAGTTTGCATCTACATACCACTTGTAGATCGAAAGGAAGCGTTCAAGGGATGGTGATGATGGAGTCGTATCGCCGTGATTCGGATCACCGATGATCAAGTGCTGAACGGACAGCACCTCCGCGTTCAACACACGTACGGTACGGACGATGTCTCCTCCGTCTTGATCCAGCAAGGAGGAAGGAGAGGTTGAAGAAGACAGCTCCAACGGCAGCACGACGGCGTGGTGTAGTTGGTGCATGAAGACTCGGCTGTGGCTTCGCCAAGCGCGTACGGAGGAGGAGAGGTGTTGGGGAGGGGAGGGGATGCGCCTTGGCTTGTGTTTGCAGCCTTCCCCTCACCCCTCTATTTATAGGGGGAAGGGGCAAGGGGGGACGGCCCCTCTAGATGGCATCTAGAGGCGGTGACAAGGGAGGGGCTTGCCCCCAAGCAAGGCGCGCCTCTAGGGTTCCCCCAACCCTAGGCGCATGGGCCCAAGGGGGGCGCCCAGCCCACTAGGGGCTGCATCCTGCCCCACGCAGCCCAAGTGCCCCCCCGGGAGGGGTGGCCCCTCCCGGTAGACCTCCGGAACCCTTCTGGTGGCCCCGGTACAATACCGGTATGCCCCCGAAACTTTCCGGTGTCCGTTTGACAACTTCCCATATATAAATCTTTACCTCCGGACTATTCCGGAACTCCTCGTGATGTCCGGGATCTCATCCGGGACTCCGAACAACATTCGGTAATCACATACAAGTCTTCCTAATGACCCTAGCGCCACCGAACCTTAAGTGTGTAGACCCTACGGGTTCGGGAGACACGCAGAACATGACCGAGACGGCTCTCGGTCAATAACCAACAGCGGATCTGGATACCCATGTTGGCTCCTACATGCTCCTCGATGATGTCATCGGATGAACCACGATGTCGAGGATTGATCAAACCCGTATACAATTCCCTTTGTCAATCGGTACGTTACTTGCCCGAGACTCGATCGTCGGTATCCCAATACCTTGTTCGGTCTCGTTACGGCAAGTCACTTTACTCGCATCAGTAATGCATGATCCGTGACCAAACACTTGGTCACTTTGAGCTCATTATGATGATGCATTACCGAGTGGGCCCGAGATACCTCTCCGTCATACGAGTGACAAATCCGATCTCGATCCGTGTCAACCCAATGACACTTTCGGAGATACCGTAGTGCACCTTTATAGTCACCCGATTACGTTGTGACGTTTGGTACACCCAAAGCACTCCTACGGTATCCGGATTTACACGATCTCATGGTCTAAGGAAGAGATACTTGACATTGAAAAGCTCTAGCAAAAGCGAACTACGATCTTGTGCTATGCTTAGGATTGGGTCTTGTCCATCACGTCATTCTCCTAATGACGTGATCCCGTTGTCAATGACATCGATGTCCATAGTCGAAACCATGACTATCTATTGACCAACGAGCTAGTCAACTAGAGGCTCACTAGGCGTATTGTGGTCTATGTATTCACACGTGTATTACGATTTCCGGATAATACAATTATAGCATGAATAAAAGACAATTATCATGAACAAGGAAATATAATAATAATGCTTTTATTATTGCCTCTAGGGCATATTTCCAACAGTCTCCCACTTGCACTAGAGTCAATAATCTAGTTACATTGTGATGAATCGAACACCCATAGAGTTCTGGTGTTGATCATGTTTTGCTCGCGAGAGAGGTTTAGTCAACGGATCTGCGACATTCAGATCCGTATGTACTTTGCAAATTTCTATGTCTCCATCTTGAACATTTTCACGGATGGAGTTGAAGCGACGCTTGATGTGCCTGGTCTTCTTGTGAAACCTGGGCTCCTTGGCAAGTGCAATAGCTCCAGTGTTGTCACAGAAGAGTTTATTGGCCCCGACGCATTGGGTATGACTCCTAGGTCGGTGATGAACTCCTTCACCCAAATTGCTTCATGCGCTGCCTCCGAGGCAGCCATGTACTCCGCTTCACATGTAGATCCCGCCACGATGCTCGCTTGCATTGCACCAGCTTCTCGCTCCACCATTCAACATATACACATATCCGGTTTGTGACTTAGAGTCATCAGATCGTGTCGAAGCTAGCGTCGACGTAACCCTTACGACGAGCTCTTCGTCACCTCCATAAACGAGAAACATGTCCTTTGTCCTTTCGTGTACTTCAGGATATTCTTGACCGCTGTCCGGTGTTCCTTGCGGGATTACTTTGGTACCTTCCTACCAAACTTACGGCAAGGTTTACATTAGTTCGGTACACAGCATGGCATACATAATAGATCCTATGGCGAGGCATAGGGATGACGCTCATCTCTTCTTTATCTTTTGTCGTGGTCGGGCATTGAGTGAGCTCAATTTCACACCTTGCAATACATGCAAGAACCCTTTCTTGGACTGATCCATTTTGAACTTCTTCAAAATCTTATCAAGCTATGTGCTTTGTGAAAGACCTATGAGGCGTCTCGATCTATCTCTATAGATCTTGATGCCTAATATATAAGCAGCTTCTCCAAGGTCCTTCATTGAAAACACTTATTCAAGTAGGCCATAATGCTGTCCAAAAGTTCTATATCATTTCCCATCAAAAGTATGTCATCTACATATAATATGAGAAATGCTACTGAGCTCCCACTCACTTTCTTGTAAACGCAGCTTCTCCATAAGTCTCAAGCATAAACCCAAACGCTTTGATCATTTCATCAAAGCGAATGTTCCAACTCCGAGATGCTTGCACCAGCCCATAAATGGATCGCTGGAGCTTGCATACTTTGTTAGCATTCTTAGGATCGACAAAACCTTCCGGCTGCATCATATACAGCTCTTCCTTAAGATAACTGTTAAGGAACGCTGTTTTGACGTCCATCTGCCATATCTCATAATCATAGTATGCGGCAATTGCTAACATGATTCAGACGGACTTAAGCTTCGCTAGGGAGAGAAAGTCTCATCGTAGTCAATCCCTTGAACTTGCCGATAACCCTTAGTGACAAGTCGAGCTTTATAGATGGTGACATTACCATCCGCGTCCGTCTTCTTCTTAAAGATCCATTTGTTTTCTATCGCTCGCCGATCATTGGGCAAGTCAGTCAAAGTCCATACTTTGTTTTTATACATGAATTCTATCTCGGATTTCATGGCTTCAAGCCATTTGTTGGAATCTGGGCCCGCCATCGCTTCTTCATAGTTCGAAGGTTCACCGTTGTCTAACAACATGATTTCCAGGACAGGGTTACCGTACCACTCTGGTGCGGAACGTGTCCTTGTGGACCTACGAAGTTCAGTAGCAACTTGATCCGAAGTACCTTGATCATCATCATTATTTTCCTCTTCAGTTGGTGTAGGCATCACAGGAACATTTTCCCGAGCTGCACTACTATCCCGTTCAAGAGGTAGTACTTCATCGAGTTCTACTTTCCTCCCACTTACTTCTTTCGAGAGAAACTCCTTTTCGTAAAGGATCCGTTCTTGGCAACAAAGATCTTGCCCTCGGATCTTAAGTAGAAGGTATACCCAATGGTTTCCTTAGGGTATCCTATGAAGACGATTTTTCCGACTTGGGTTCGAGCTTTTCAGGTTGAAGTTTCTTGACATAAGCATCGCATCCCCAAACTTTTAGAAACGACGACTTAGGTTTCTTCCCAAACCATAATTCATACGGTGTCGTCTCAACGGATTTAGGCGGTGCCCTATTTAAAGTGAATATAGCTGTCTCTAGAGCGTATCCCCAAAATGATAGCGGTAAATCGGTAAGAGACATCATAGATCGCACCATATCCAATAGAGTGCGACACGACGTTCGGACACACCGTTACACCGAGGTGTTCAGCGGCGTGAGTTGTGAAACGATTCCACATTTTCGTAAGTGTGTACCAAATTCATGACTTAAGTATTCTCCTCCACGATCTGATCGTAGGAATTTTATCTTTCGGTCACGTTGATTCTCTACCTCATTCTAAAATTCCTTGAACTTTTCAAAGGTCTCAGACTTGTGTTTCATTAAGTAGACATACCCATATCTACTCAAGTCATCTGTGAGAGTGAGAACATAACGATATCCTCCGCGAGCCTCAACGCTCATTGGACCGCACACATCGGTATGTATGATTTCCAACAAGTTGGTTGCTCGCTCCATTGTTCCGGAGAACGAAGTCTTGGTCATCTTGCCCATGAGGCATGGTTCGCATGTGTCAAATGATTCATAATCTAGAGACTCCAAAAGTCCATCAGCATGGAGCTTCTTCATGCGCTTGACACCAATGTGACCAAGGTGGCAGTGCCACAAGTATGTGGGACTATGGTTATCAACTTTACATCTTTTGGTATTCACGCTATGAATATGTGTAACATTACGCTCGAGATTCATTAAGAATAAACCATTGAGCATCGGAGCATGACCATAAAACATATCTCTCATATAAATAGAACAACCATTATTCTCGGATTTAAATGAGTAGCCATCTCGCATTAAACGAGATCCAGATACAATGTTCATGCTCAAACTTGGCACCAAATAACAATTATTAAGGTTCAAAACTAATCCCGTAGGTAAATGTAGAGGTAGCGTGTCGACGGCGATCACATCGACTCTGGAACCATTCCCGACGCGCGCATCGTCACCTCGCCCTTCGCCAGATCTCCGCTTATTCCGCAGCTCCTGCTGTGAGTTACAAATATGAGCAACGGCACGGTATCAAATACCTGGAGTTACTACGAGTAATTGGTAAGGTACACATCAATTACATGTATATCAAATATACCTTTGGTGTTGCCGGCCTTCTTATCCGCTAAGTATTTGGGGCAGTTCCGCTTCAAAGGACCCTTCCCTTGCAATAAAAGCACTCTGTCTCGGGCTTGGGTCCATTCTTTGACTTCTTCCGGCAACTTGCTTGCAGGTGCGGCAACCTCCTTGCCGTCCTTCTTGAAGTTCTTCTTGCCCTTGCCCTTCTTGAACTTAGTGGTTTTATTGACCATCAACACTTGATGTTCTTTCTTGATTTCAACCTCTGCGACTTGAGATCGAGAATACCGGGAATGGTCTTCACCATCCCCTGCATATTGTAGTTCATCACAAAGCTCTTGTAGCTTGGTGGGAGCGATGAAGGATTCTGTCAATGACCGCCTCATCCGGAGGTTTATGTCCAGTTGGGACGGCGGTTGTGTAACCTGACATTTTGAGTATGTGTTCACCGACGTAACTGTTTTCCTCCATCTTACAACTATAGAACTTGTCGGAGACTTCATATCTCGACCGGGCATGAGCTTGAAAACTAGTTTCAACTCCTCGAACATGTCACATGCTCCGTGTTGCTCAAAACGCTTTTGGAGCCCGGTTCTAAGCTGTAAAGCATGCCGCACCGAACGAGGGAGTAATCATCAAGACGAGACGCCAAGCATTCATAATGTCTTGGTTCTGCGGGACGGAGCGTCACCTAGCGGTCCTTCTAGGACATATTGTTTCTGGCAGCTATGAGGATGATCCTCGGGTTCCGGACCCAGTCCGTATAGTTCTGCTGTCATCTTTCAGCTTGGTTTTCTCTAGGACGCGTTGAAGTTCAAGTTGACATGGCGTTGGCCATTTGATCTACAAGACATATTATGCAAAAGTTTTAGACTAAGTTCATGATAATTAAGTTCATCTAATCAAGTTATTTAAATGAACTCCCACTCAGATTAGACATCCCTCTAGTCATCTAAGTGTTACACGATCCGAGTCGACTAGGCCGTGTCCGATCATCACGTGAGACGGACTAGTCATCATCGGTGAACATTCTCATGTTGATCGTATCTTCCATACGACTCGTGTTCGACCTTTCGGTCTCCGCGTTCCAAGGCCATGTCTGTACATGCTAGGCTCGTCAAGTTAACCCTAAGTGTTTTGCATGTGTAAAACTGTCTTACACCCGTTGTATGTGAGCGTAAGGATCTATCACACCGATCATCACGTGGTGCTTCAAGCGACGAACTTTAGCAACGGTGCACGATTAGGGAGAACACTTCTTGAAATTGTTGTAAGGATCATCTTATTTACTACCGTCGTTCTAAGTAAACAAGATGCATAAACATAATAAACATCACATGCAATTATATAGTAGTGACATGATATGGCCAATATCATATAGCTCCATTGATCTCCATCTTCGGGGCTCCATGATCATCTTGTCACCGGCATGACACCATGATCGCCATCATCATGATCTCCATCATCGTGTCTCCATGAAGTTGTCACGCCAACGACTACTTCTACTTCTATGGCTAACGCATTTAGCAATAAAGTAAAGTAATTTACATGGCGTTCTTCAATGACACGCAGTCATACAAAAATAAAGACAACTCCTATGGCTCCTGCGGTTGTCATACTCATTGACATGCAAGTCGTGATTCCTATTACAAGAACATGATATCATACATCACAATATGTCATTCATCATTCATCACAACTTGGCCATATCACATCACATGACAATTGCTGCAAAAACAAGTTAGGCGTCCTCTAATTGTTGTTGCATCTTTACGTGGCTGCAATTGGGTTCTAGCAAGAACGTTTTCTTACCTACGAATAACCACAACGTGATTTTGTCAACTTCTATTTACCCTTCATAAGGACCCTTTTCATCGAATCCGCTCCAACTAAAGTGGAGAGACAGACACCCGCCACCACCTTATGCAACTAGTGCATGTCATTCGGTGGAACCGGTCTCACGTAAGCGCACGTGTAAGGTTGGTCCGGCCGCTTCATCCCACAATACCGCGGAAGCAAGATAAGACTAGTAGCGGCAAGCAAGTTGACAAGATCTACGCCCACAACCAAATTGTGTTCTACTCGTGCAATAGAGAACTACGCATAGACCTAGCTCATGATGCCACTGTTGGGGAACGTTGTAGAAAATTAAAATTTTTCCTATGGTTTCACCAAGATCCATCTATGAGTTCATCTAAGCAACGAGTCAAGGGAGTGAGTTTGCATCTACATACCACTTGTAGATCGAGTGCGGAAGCGTTCAAGGGGATGGTGATGATGGAGTCGTACTAGCCGTGATTCGGATCACCGATGATCAAGTGCTGAACGGACAACACCTCCGCGTTCAACACACGTACGGTACGGACGACGTCTCCTCCGTCTTGATCCAGCAAGGAGGAAGGAGAGGTTGAAGAAGACAGCTCCAACGGCAGCACGACGGCGTGGTGTAGTTGGTGCCGCGAGACTCGGCAGTGGCTTCGCCAAGCTGCGACGGAGGAGGAGAGGTGTTGGGGAGGGGAGGGGCTGCGCCTTGGCTTGTGTTTGCAGCCCTCCCCTCACCCCTCTATTTATAGGGGGAAGGGGCAAGGGGGGCCGGCCCCTCTAGATGGCATCTAGAGGGGGGCGGCGGCCAAGGGGAGGGGGGACTTGCCCCCCAAGCAAGGGGGGCGCCCCCTCTAGGGTTCCCCCCCCAACCCTAGGCGCATGGGCCAAAGGGGGGGGAGCCCAGCCCACCAGGGGCTGGATCCTGCCCCACGCAGCCCAAGTGGCCCCCCGGGAGGGGTGGCCCTTCCCGGTAGACCTCCGGAACCCTTCCGGTGGCCCCGGTACAATACCGGTATGCCCCCGAAACTTTCCGGTGTCCGTTTGACAACTTCCCATATATAAATCTTTACCTCCGGACTATTAGGAACTCCTCGTGATGTCCGGATCTCATCCGGACTCGAACAACATTCGGTAATCACATACAAGTCTTCCTAATGACCCTAGCGCCACCGAACCTTAGTGTGTAGACCCTACGGGTTTGGAGACACGCTTGAACATGACCGAGACGGCTCTCGGTCAATAACCAACAGCGGGATCTGGATACCCATGTTGGCTCCCACATGCTCCTCGATGATGTCATCGGATGAACCACGATGTCGAGGATTCGATCAAACCCCGTATACAATTCCCTTTGTCAATCGGTACGTTACTTGCCCGAGACTCGATCGTCGGTATCCCAATACCTTGTTCGGTCTCGTTATCGCAAGTCACTTTACTCGCATCAGTAATGCATGATCCGTGACCAAACACTTGGTCACTTTGAGCTCATTATGATGATGCATTACCGAGTGGGCCCAGAGATACCTCTCCGTCATACGGAGTGACAAATCGATCTCGATCCGTGTCAACCCAATGACACTTTCGGAGATACCGTAGTGCACCTTTATAGTCACCCGATTACGTTGTGACGTTTGGTACACCCAAAGCACTCCTACGGTATCCGGGATTTACACGATCTCATGGTCTAAGGAAGAGATACTTGACATTGAAAAAGCTCTAGCAAAACGAACTACACGATCTTGTGCTATGCTTAGGATTGGGTCTTGTCCATCACGTCATTCTCCTAATGACGTGATCCCGTTGTCAATGACATCTGATGTCCATAGTCAGGAAACCATGACTATCTATTGACCAACGAGCTAGTCAACTAGAGGCTCACTAGACGTATTGTGGTCTATGTATTCACACGTGTATTACGATTTCCGGATAATACAATTATAGCATGAATAAAAGACAATTATCATGAACAAGGAAATATAATAATAATGCTTTTATTATTGCCTCTAGGGCATATTTCCAACAAATGGTTGTTCTATTTATATGAGTAATATCTTTTATGGTCATGCACCCTTGAAGAGTGGTTTATTTTTGTTGAATCTCGATAGTAGTGATACACATATTCATAATATTGAAGCCAAAAGATGCAGAGTTGATAATGATAGTGCAACTTATTTGTGGCACTGCCGTTTAGGTCATATTGGTGTAAAGCGCATGAAGAAACTCCATACTGATGGACTTTTGGAACCACTTGATTATGAATTACTTGGTACTTGCGAACCGTGCCTCATGGGCAAGATGACTAAAAATGCCGTTCTCCGGAACTATGGAGCGAGCAACTGATTTGTTGGAGATCATACATACTGATGTATGTGGTCCGATGAATGTTGAGGCTCGCGGCGGGTATCATTATTTTCTCACCTTCACAGATGATTTAAGCAGATATGGGTATATCTACTTAATAAAACATAAGTCTGAAACATTTGAAAGGTTCAAAGAATTTCAGAGTGAAGTTGAAAATCATCGTAACAAGAAAATAAAGTTTCTACAATTTGATCGTGGAGGAGAATATTTGAGTTACGAGTTTGGTCTTCATTTGAAACAATGCGGAATAGTTTCGCAACTCACGCCACCCAGAACACCATAGCGTAATGGTGTGTCCGAACGTCGTAATCGTACTTTACTAGATATGGTGCGATCTATGATGTCTCTTACTGATTTAGCGCTATCGTTTTGGAGTTATGCACGTTAAATAGGGCACCATCAAAATCCGTTGAGACGACGCCTTATGAATTGAGGTTTGGCAAGAAACCAAAGTTGTCGTTTCTTAAAGTTTGGGGCTGCGATGCTTATGTGAAAAAGCTTCAACCTGATAAGCTCGAACCCAAATCGGAGAAATGTGTCTTCATAGGATACCCAAAGGAAACTGTTGGGTACATCTTCTATCACAGATCTGAAGGCAAGACTTTTGTTGCTAAATTTGGATCCTTTCTAGAGAAGGAGTTTCTCTCGAAAGAAGTGAGTAGGAGGAAAGTAGAACTTGATGAGGTAATCGCACCTGCTCCCTTATTGGAAAGTAGTTAAATCACGAAACCGTTCTGTGACACCTACACCAATTAGTGAGAAAGTTAATGATGATGATCATGAAACTTCAGATCAAGTTATTCTTGAACCTCGTAGGTCAAGCGAGTAAGATCCGCACAGAGTGGTACGGTAATCCTGTTACGGAAGTTATGTTACTAGACCATGATGAACCTACAAACTATGAAGAAGCGATGGTGAGCCCAGATTCCGAAAAATGGCATGAGGCCATGAAATCTGAGATGGGATCCATGTATGAGAACAAAGTGTGGACTTCGGTTGACTTGCCCGATGATCGGCAAGCCATTGAGAATAAATGGATCTTCAAAAAGAAGAATGATGCTGACGGTAATGTTACTGTCTATAAAGCTCGACTTGTTGCGAAAGGTTTTCGACAAGTTCAAGGGATTGACTACGATGAGACTTTCTCACCCGTAGCGATGCTTAAGTCTGTCCGAATCATGTTAGCAATTGCCGCATTTTATGATTATGAAATTTGGCAAATGGATGTCAAAACTGCATTCTGAATGGATTTACGGAAGAAGAGTTGTATATGATGCGATCGGAAGGTTTTGTCGATCCTAAGGGAGCTAACAAAGTGTGCAAGCTCCAATGATCCATTTATGGACTGGTGCAAGCCTCTTGGAGTTGGAATAAGCGCTTTGATAGTGTGATCAAAGCATTTGGTTTTATCTGAGACTTTTGGAGAAGCCCTGTATTTACAAGAAAGTGAGTGGTAGCTCAGTAGCATTTCGATATTATATGTGGATGACATATTGCTGATTGGAAATGATATAGAATTTCTAGATAGCATAAAGGGATACTTGAATAAGAGTTTTTCAATGAAGGACCTCGGCGAAGCTGCTTATATATTGGGCATCAAGATCTATAGAGATAGATCAAGACGCTTAATTGGACTTTCACAAAGCACATACCTTGACAAAGTTTTGAAGAAGTTCAAAATGGATCAAGCAAAGAAAGGGTTCTTGCCTGTGTTACAAGGTATGAATTTGAGTAAGACTCACTGCCCGACCACTGCAGAAGATAGAGAGAAGATGAAAGATGTTCCAGATGCTTCAGCCATAGGCTCTATCATGTATGCAATGTTGTGTACCAGTGTAGCGACCCGACCTTAGATGGTCAAGTCTCTGTGCTTCTGTGTCATCCCTGGATCGGTAATGCTGACACACCCAGTACTCGAAGGATTTATAACAGAGTAGCAATCACACACTTATTACATCGAATGTCTCAGAAGAGAACTTATTACAATAATATGGCTTAAGGCCATCTAATGCGATAACAGCGGAAGGCTTGGAAGGTAAAGTGAGTCCATCAACTCCAACGGCATAACTGAGCTGCACGGCAACGACCTACAATCCTTACTCCTCGTCTGAAAAGTCGCAACATAATACGTTGCAGCCCGAGAACGGGTCAAGACACATGGAATATGCTGGCAATATAACACATAGAGTAGTGAAAGAATAAGCTATACTACATGCATATATGGCTGGTGGAAAGCTCTATGGTTACAGCCATGAAAAGCCAAATTTTCCCTACATCAAAGGAATAAATTTTACTTTAACTATCATGGTGGTTGAAACATCATTGAGAAGGTATAACCCAACTCAATCCCAATTAAAGTGATTAACAACCCAACAGTATTACTTTAGAGTGATGAGATACATGTGAATACTCAAGTACTAGATACTCAGAATTGTCCATAACCAGGGACACGGCTAACCATGATTAGATTGTACACTCTGCAGAGGTTTGCGACTTTTCCCCACAAGACTCGATCGCCTCCGTTGGTTTCTCGACTTTGCATGGTGTTTGAGAAGCGGATGACCGAGACACGATCTTTGAAACATTAACTCTCTACTCCGGATAGATCATACCAAACCTATAAAACCCACTACCTGCTGACCTACCTCTTGAGAGCTTCACGTAACTTACTCAACTATGCTAGAGCCCATAATAGCTTGTGTCTACACACGGAAGTTTCTAGCATGAATAATCTCAGTTCCTTTGAGCACTGGTGGCGGTCCATAGGAAGATCACACGGGTACCCCGGATTTCAAAAAAAACTGACAACTTTGGGTTCCCAGTGCCTCAATCCACCCAGATGTGCATTTAAGTTGCCACCTTAAAGTAAACCATTAATTAATAATATCACATCTGTCGTGAATATCTCTCAAACCCAAACCACGTCTACGAGCATAGCATAGCAATATAAGCAACACGTAGAAGTAACTCCCAAGGGTTTGATAGTAACAGGGCAATAGGTTCCTACCTCATCATCTACTTCCCAACCCACAAATTAATGACATCCTAATCATGCAATGTTGGAGGGTTGAGCTAATGCATAAAAACTGGGTATGAAAAGATATGATCAAGTGTTACTTGCCTTGCTGACGATCCGTGAATCCTAGAGACTCATAGTAACACGCTTCGCACTCCGGGAATTCTATCGCAAGCAAACAATACATACATAAGCAACAAGCAAAGATGCGCAAACAAAATTCAACTGAAAGAGGTTGACCGGAGAGTTCAACTTAAGAACTCCGGTTTGCAAAAAGAATCAAACCAAACGAAACAACGAAACTCAAACGGCGAAAGAAATAGGGTCCGTTTACTACTCTGAACTAGAGTCAAATTTTACAATGATAAAAACTGGTTTAAGTTTATTATTCGGAAAGAAGATTTCGATATGAAACTCCAGGCGCTTGAATCACCTGATTCCGATAAACGAGCGAAAAGATAAACATGTTTGAAAATTGGATCTGAAATCGCGATCAGAATAACCGTGGAATAATTCGAATAAAAGAAAAACGACGAACTGCTAAACAAACGAACGTTCGTTAACACGAACGGACGAACGGACGTTCGCTAAATAAATAAACCGACGAAAATAAACCGATCTAGGGTTTAAAAAAAACCGAAGGGTTTTCTTAAAAAAACCGGCGGCGTGGTCGGGTACCTCCGGCGAGGCGCGTCCGGCGAGGCGGGCGGTTCGGTGGGTTCCGGTGGGGCGGGTCGGCGAGGGGCGGCGGCGACGACGAGAGGCGGCGGCGACGGCGCTGGGAGGGGCGGCGGCGACGACGCTGGGCTCCGGCGGCTCGGGGCTCCGGCGGCTCGGGAGGCGGGCTCCGGGGGGGGGGTCGGTGGTGGCGTTAGTGGTGGAGGCGGGCGGCATATAAAGGGGCGGGCGGGCTCGGCTTGGGAAGGGTCGCCGGGGTGGAGTCCGGCTCGGACTCGCCCTCGGCGTCTGTCTGCACGCACGGCGGCGCTGCTGGGAGGGAGGGGGCATGGCCATGGGTCGGCCTGGCTCGGCTGGGCCTTTGGCCCGGTCGGTATGGGTCCTTTTTTAAATCATTCACGAAAGAAAAAAAATTTCTAGAAAAATAAATAAAATCTAAAAATTCCAAAATAAGTTTTCTCCGTCTAAATAAAATATTTAGAACTAGATGAACTTTTCTTGGCCCTAAAATGCAACTTTTACAACGTGCAATTTTTTCTAGGGCAAATAAAATTCCAAATAAGTAAAATAAAATCCCAAAATGATTTTAACATTTTTCCTCCGGTATTTCAATTATTTTGGAGAAGTCATATTATCTCCCTCATTTATTTATTTAAAATGAAATATTTTCCGAGAGAAAAATAATAAAATCCAATATCCTCGACTTTCATTAGTTGATAAAATTCAAATATGAAAATCGAAAAATCCCTAACTCTCTCCGAGGGTCCTTGAGTTGCTTAGGATTTTCGAGGATGGCAAACGAGAATGCAAATAAATATGGTATGCATGGATGACCTATGTATAACATGCCAAATTGAAAATTTGGGATGTTACAAACCTACCCCCCTTAAGATGAATCTCGCCCTCGAGATTCGGGTTGGCTAGAAAATAGGTGCGGATGGTCCTGACGAATATCATCTTCTCGCTTCCAGGTGGCTTCCTCCTCGGTATGGTGGCTCCACTGAACTTTGCAAAACTTGTTCACCTTGTTGCGAGTGACTCGGCTATCAAAGTCCAAAATCTTTACTGGCTTCTCCTCATAAGTTAGATTATCATTCAATTGAATCGCCTCCAAAGGTCTCAGATCGTTCAACGGTATGTCGGCCATCTCAGCGTGGCACTTCTTCGATTCGTCGTGAAACACATCATGCACTCCGACAGTCCTTGAGTAACTCCAGCTTGTAGGCAACTTCTCCCATTCGTTCCAAAACACGACACGGTCCTACAAATCTTGGGGCTAACTTTCCTTTACTCCAAAACGTTTCCTCCCTCGGGGTGATACTCATGAATATACTCTGTCTCCGATTTCATAGGTTACTTCCTTGCGTTTTGAATCTGCGTAACTCTTTTGTCTAGACCGAGCAATCTTTAGCTTTGTCTCGATCAGTTTAACCTTCTCCTCCGAGTCTTTGATCAAATCTGGTCCAAACAAGCGACGGTCTCCAACCTCATCCCACATCAATGGTGTTCTACATCTGCGTCCATACTGAGCTTGAGCGGTGCCATCTTCAAACCGGCTCGGTAGCTGTTGTTGTATGAGAATTCTGCATACGGCAAATTGTCATCCCAACTGGATCCATAATCTAGCGCACAGGCTCTCAACATGTCCTCCAAAATCTGATTGACTCTCTCTCATCATCCATCCGTCATGGGTGGAACGCGGTACTAAACTCCAATCTGGTACCCAAAGTCCGTGTAGTTGATGCCAAAACTTTGAAGTAAACTGTGTTCCTCTATCCGCACGATACTCCTCGGAACTCCATGCAAACATACAATCCTGGTCATATATATTTTGGCCAACTTTGCACTTGTATAAGTTGTTTTCTTTGGGATGAAGTGAGCTACTTTGGTCAACCGATCCACTACTACCCATATTGAATCATATCCTGCTTTGGTTACGGGTAATCCGTGATAAAATCCATGCCAAGTTTGTCCCACTTCCATTCGGGTATTGGCATAGGCTGCCTTGATCCTGCTGGCTTTTGATGCTCGGCCTTCACTCTCTGGCATACATCACAAACGGCTACATACTCGGCAATATCCTTCTTCATACCAGTCCACCAGAAACGTTCCTTCAAGTCCAAATACATCTTGGTGTTTCCGGGGTGAATCGAGTATGGTGAGTCATGAGCCTCTTCAAGTATTAACTTCCTGATCTCCAAATTGTTGGGCACATAAATCCGATCCTCAAACCACAAGGTATCGTGCTCATCCTCGCGAAAACCTTTGGCTTTTCCTTTGCCCATCCTTTACTTTATCCCAGCAATCTCTTTATCCTCCTTTTGAGCGTCTCGAATCTTGTCTAACAAGGTCGACTGAACCTCCATTGTTGCAAGAAAACCTCTTGGAGCAATCTCCAACTGAAATTCCATGATATCCTCTGCTAACTCCTTTGGCAGTCCTCTACCTTTAAGGATATTGGCATAACTTTTCCGACTCAAAGCGTTTGCTACAACGTTGGCTTTTCCTGGATGATAGTGTAGCTTCATGTCGTAATCCTTTATAAGTTCCAGCCATCTCCTCTGTCTGAGGTTTAACTCCTTCTGTGTGAAAATGTACTTCAAACTCTTATGATCCGTGTACACATCACAACGGTTTCCCATGAGATAATGTCTCCAGGTTTTTAACGCATGTACTACAGCTGCTAACTCCAAATCATGCGTGGCATAGTTCAAATCATGAGGCTTCAGTTGTCGTGAGGCATACGAAACAACTTTTCCTTCCTGCATAAGAACACATCCAAGTCCCAAGCGAGAGGCATCACAATACACTTGAAACTCCTTATGTATATCCGCAGGTCAAGACCTTTGGGGCTGTAGTCAACCGTTCTTCAACTCTTGGAAGCTTGTCTCACAATCCTCTGTCCATTTTAACTTGGTATCCTTCTTTAGCAACTCTGTCATTGGTTTAGCAATCTTGGAAAAATTCTCAATGAATCTCCGATAATTTCCTGCCGGTCCAAGGAAGCTGCGAATCTCGCCGGTGAAGTGGGTGCCAACCATTCGATGATCGATCGACTTTTTTGGGATCTCTGCTATACCCTCTCCCGATATAACATGCCCAAGAAATCCAACTTCCTTCAACCAAAACTCACACTTGCTGAATTTGGCATATAAGCGGTGTTCCCCGAGTTTCTCAAGAACCAAGCGTAGGTGTTCTGCGTGCTCCTCTTCGTTCTTGAGTAAACCATAATATCATCGATAAACACCACAACAAACTTGTCCAAATATTCCATGAACACTTTGTTCATCATACTCATAAAATAGGCAGGGCGTTAGTCAGTCCAAACGACATGACCGTATACTCATATAATCCATATCGAGTGGTGAATCTGTCTTTGGTATATCCTTCTCTCGGATCTTCAATCGATGGTATCCTCGATCGTAGATCAATCTTAGAGAACACCTTAGCTCCTTGCAAGCGATCAAACAGATCATTAATCATCGGTAAGGATACTTGTTCTTTATCGTTACTTCATTCAAAGCTCGGTAATCAACGACCATCCTCAGGGATTTATCCTTCTTCTCCACCAAAAGTACTGGTGCTCCCCAAGGTGATGAACTTCTTCGAATGTAACCCTTCTCCAATAGCTCCTTGATCTGCTTTTTAATTTCTTCCAGATCATTTGCGGGCATCCGATAGGGTCTCTTTGATATTGGCCCTGTACCTGGCATTAGCTCTATCGAAACTTCGATGTCTCGATCCGGTGGCATGCTGGTAACTCTTCGGAAAAACATCTGGATAATCCTTCACTACCGGTATTTCCTCTTGCACAACTCCCGTGAGGGTATTCACTTGGCTCCTTCTAGGCACATGCCTAGATACATACTTAATCCTTTTTCCCTCCGGGGTGGTAAGATAAATTGACTTGCTAGCACGATCGATACTTCCTCCAAACTTGACATCCAATCCATACCTAATATCACATCCAATCCTTGCGACTCCAAGATAATTAGGTCGACGGAAAAACATGTGTGCCAATGATTAGGGGTATCTGGGTGCACCATCTCGCTAGCCATATACTCGCTCCAAAGTAGCTCACTAAAGAGGGGTTCTAAGGGTGCAGGTTGGTAACTTAAACTTATCCACAAATCCCTTGATATATATGAATGCGATGCACCAAGATCGAAAAGAACAATAGTGGTAAATGGTGAACCAAAACTTACCTATTACCGCATCCGCTGCTCTTCAACTTCCTCCACGTTAACGTGGTTCACTTGTCCTTTGTTGAATGGATTGGGCTTCTTCCCAGCGCTCCCATTTCCGTTTCCATTCTTTCCTTCGGGGCAGTCATTGGCATAATGCTCTGTCTTGCCGCACTTAAAGCAAATAACTTGGCTTAAGTCCCTCTTGGCGGGCGTAGCTGGGTTAGAGCGATTCTGATTATTGTTGCCTCCATTCCCATTCCCATTCTTCGCACCATTATGCGATCCTCCTCCAGTATGGTTATGTCCTCCATGGTTATGAACTGGTCCTCCCAAGTTCGGGTTAAGCGAGGTTTGGTGAGCTCTGAGTTATACTTCCTTGTCCATACTTCCTCTTACGATTCTCAATTTGCTGCTGCTTTCCTTCAATCATTAGGGCCTTATCTACCAACTCTGGTAGTTGTTGAAAGTTGCTACCATCAACTGCATACTCATATCATCATTCAGCCCTTCCATGAACTTCTCTTGCTTTGCGGCATCCGTGGCCACATCATCAGGGGCATAGCGTGATAACTTGCTAAACTCTTCCACGATCTTTGGCCACAAGACGGTTCCCTGGCGTAAGTTGCGAAACTCACGCTTCTTTATCTGCATGGCTCCGGTTGAAACATGGGCCGTGCGAAAAGCTTGTTGAAATGGTCCCAAGTGACATTGGCTATAGGAAAAGTAGCGTGTAATTCTCCCACCATGCGGCTGCTGGTCCATCCAATTGATGTGCGGCAAAGCGCACTCTTTCAAACATCCGTGCATCCTGCGATGGTTAACTCCTTCCAATTCGGGCGTAACGGTCATCGCAACTATTGGCTCGGTGCTCTTTGAAAACACCGCGGTTGTAACCTTAGAAAACGGGCTAAATTGTCCTTTGGCGGCGGGTTGTTGTTGTTGTTGTTGTTGTTGGCATTGCCTCGGTTACGAACTAGCAGTTGCATCAAAGTATTCTCTGTTGGATCAAGCGAGTGAGCTCGGTGGAAAGCAAACCGGGTCACGCCCCGGAGGCATCTCGAGGGTTTAGATGGAAGAGATTAGAAATAGAAAGAGGTCTAGTGAGAAAACACTACCCATATGCACATGAGGCAAAACACACATTTATTCAATCAAGCAAGCAAGGGCATACAAAACGATCTAGGACTATCGCATAAGTGCTCAACTACTACTAGTTACATGGGGAAAATACTACTAATATTTGGTGGTCATCTAGAAATTTTGATCGGTGGAAGACTCCATGATGTACGCTCGACTTTGTCTTCATAGTCATCATCACTTGGATCTGAGTCGGTGTAAATCGATGATGATGTAGTTGTCCGGACAAGCGGGTCTTCTTCCTCTTCTTGCTCCTCTTCCTTGGGGCTGGTCCTCCCATGAAGACTCAATCTTCTTGACTAGGTCGTCGTTCTTTTCCAATGAGTATCTTGATTTCTTCCTCATATCCATCGCGTGTAGACTTGAGTTCTTCCTCCAATTCGATGATCTTAGTTTTCGCCTTCTTCAAATCCAGCATGTCTGCGCACATCTGGTTCTCATGACGTCGAATGTGATGGTTTAGCTCCTGGATGTAAGCTGCAATGGATCTATCCTTCTTGGTGCTAATTACTTCCCATTGCTCGTCTCGGCGCCCACATATTTGGTATATGGTGTCTTTAAGCTCCTTGTTGTAGACTTCTCCAATGCGTCCCATGGTAATGTGAGCTGCCATACTCTTTCCAAACTCCATGTTGGTGCATTGAAAACACATACTATGGGCTCCGTGCATGGTGCAAACGTCCTTCCGGGAACTAGGGCTTGAATCTTCCAGCATTCTTCTTCTGGTAAGGTGGCGTTGTACGTCCCGGTGAAGCTTGGTATTCCAATATTCAGGTACCTAGTGACTTCCTTCAAGTGGCGTCCGAAAGGTGTGTCTTCATCCGGTTGGGCAAACTTGTATTTCATCTCCGTCATCCTAAAGAGTGGAAAAATGGAGAGAGGTCAGAAATGAGTAGAGAAGAGTGAACTATGGTTTTATCTTAGTGGTCGTGTCCTACACTCAGCGTGTGCTCTGATACCATCTTGTAGCGACCCGACCTCAGATGGTCAAGTCTACGTGCTTACATGTCATCCTGGATCGGTAATCTTTGACACACACAGTACTCGAAGGATTTATAACAGAGTAGCAATCACACACTTATTACATCGAATGTCTCAGAAGAGAACTTATTACAATAATATGGCTTAAGGCCATCTAATGCGATAACAGCGGAAGGCTTGGAAGGTAAAGTGAGTCCATCAACTCCAACGGCATAACTGAGCTGCACGGCAACGACCTACAATCCTTACTCCTCGTCTGAAAAGTCTGCAACATAATACGTTGCAGCCCGAGAACGGGTCAGCACATGGAATATGCTGGAAATATAACACATAGAGTAGTGAAAGAATAAGCTATACTACATGCATATATGGCTGGTGGAAAGCTCTATGGTTACAGTTTGCGAAAAGCCAATTTTTCCCTACAGCAAAGGAATAAATTTTACTTTAACTATCATGGTGGTTGAAACATCATTGAGAAGGTATAACCCCAACTCAATCCCAATTAAAGTGATTAACAACCCAACAGTATTACTTTAGAGTGATGAGATACATGTGAATACTCAAGTACTAGATACTCAGAATTGTCCATAACCGGGACACGGCTAACCATGATTAGATTGTACACTCTGCAGAGGTTTGCGACTTTTCCCCACAAGACTCGATCGCCTCCGTTGGTTTCTCGCCTTGCATGGTGTTTGAGAAGCGGATGACCGAGACACGATCTTTCGAAACATTAACTCTCTACTCCGGATAGATCATTACCAAACCTATAAAACCCACTACCTGTGACCTACCTCTTGAGAGCTTCACGTAACTTACTCAACTATGCTAGAGCCCATAATAGCTTGTGGCTGCACATGGAAGTTTCTAGCATGAATAATCTCGATTCCTTTGAGCACTGGTGGCGGTCCATAGGAAGATCACACGGTACCCCGGATTTCCAAAAAAAGCAGACAACACGGGTTCCCCAGTGCCTCAATCCACCAGGATGTGTATTTAAGTTGCCACCTTAAAGTAAACCATTAATTAATAATCTCACATCTGTCGTGAATATCTCTCAAACCCAAACCACGTCTACGAGCATAGCATAGCAATATAAGCAACACGTAGAAGTAACTCCCAAGGGTTTGATAGTAACAGGGCAATAGGTTCCTACCTCATCATCTACTTCCCAACCCACAAATTAATGACATCCTAATCATGCAATGTTGGAGGGTTGAGCTAATGCATAAAAACTAGGTATGAAAAGATATGATCAAGTGTTACTTGCCTTGCTGACGATCCGTGAATCCTAGAGACTCGTAGTAACACGCTTCGCACTCCGGGAATTCTATCGCAAGCAAACAATACATACATAAGAAACAAGCAAAGATGCGCAAACAAAATTCAACTGAAAGAGGTTGACCGGAGAGTTCAACTTAAGAACTCCGGTTTGCAAAAAGAATCAAACCAAACGAAACAACGAAACTCAAACGGCGGAAGAAATAGGGTCCATTTACTACTTTGAACTAGAGTCAAATTTTACAATGATAAAAACTGGTTTAAGTTGATTATTCGGAAAGAGGATTTCGATATGAAACTCCAGGCGCTTGAATCACCTGATTCCGATAAACGAGCGAAAAGATAAACAGGTTTGAAAATTGGATCTGAAATCGCGATCAGAATAACCGCGGAATAATTCGAATAAAAGAAAAACGACGAACTGCTAAACGAACGAACGTTCGTTAACAGAACCTAAATAGTGAACGCGTTCGTTAAAACGAACGGACGTTCGCTAAATAAATAAACCGACGAAAATAAACCGATCTATATAAAAAACGATCTAGGGTTTAAAAAAACCGAAGGGTTTTCTTAAAAAAAACCGTGGCGAGGTGGGTACCTCCGTGGCGAGGCGTCCGGCGAGGCGGGCTCGTGGGTTTCGGGGTGGGGCGGGTCGGAGGGGCGGCGGCGACGGCGAGGCGGCGGCGACGGCGCTGGAAGGGCGGCGGCGACGGGCCTTGGGCTCGAGGCGGCTCGGGCGGGGCTCGGTGGGTGAGGTCGGGTGGTGGTGGTGGTGGGAGGGGGCGGCATATAAAGGGGCGAGGCGGGCTCGGCTTGGGAAGGGTCGCTGGGGGGTGGAGTCCGGCTCAATTTGGGCCTTTGGCCTGATCGGTATGGTCCGTTTTTTTAAATCATTCACGAAAAAAAAAAAAAATTCCTAGAAAAATAAATAAAAATCTAAAATTCCAAAATAAGTTTTCTCCGTCTAAATAAAATATTTAGAACTAGATGAACTTTTCTGGCCCCTAAAATGCAACTTTTACAGCAATGCAATTTTTCTAGGGCAAATAAAATTCCAAATAAGTAAAATAAAATCCCAAAAATGATTTTAACATTTTTCCTCCAGTATTTCAATTATTTTGGAGAAGTCATATTATCTCCCTCATTTATTTATTTAAAATGAAATATTTTTCCGGAGAAAAATAATAAAATCAATATCCTCGACTTTCATTAGTTGATAAAATTCAAATATGAAAATCGAAAAATCTAACTCTCTCCGAGGGTCCTTGAGTTGCTTAGGATTTTCGAGGATGGCAAACGAGAATGCAAATAAATATGGTATGCATGGATGACCTATGTATAACATGCCAAATTGAAAATTTGGGATTTTACAACCAGACTTGATGTGTGCCTTGCTATAAGTTTAGCAGGGAGGTACCAAAGTAATGCAGGAGTGGATCACTGGACAGCGGTCAAGAACATCCTGAAATACCTGAAAAGGACTAAGGATATGTTTCTCGTTTATGGAGGTGACAAAGAGCTAGTCATAAATGGTTACGTCGATGCAAGCTTTGGCACTGATCCGGATGATTCTAAATCGCAAACCGGATACGTGTTTACATTGAACGGTGGAACTGTCAGTTGGTGCAGTTCTAAACAAAGCATTGTGGCGGGATCTACGTGTGAAGCGGAGTGCGTAGCTGCTTCGAAGCAAGCAAATGAAGGAGTGCGGATGAAGGAGTTCATATCCGATCTAGGTGTCATACCTAGTGCATCGGGTCCAATGAAAATCCTTTGTGACAATCTTGGTGCAATTGCCTTGGCAAAGGAATCCAGATTTCACAAGAGAACCAAGCACATCAAGAGGCGCTTCAACTCCATCGGGATCTAGTCCGGTGGGAGACATAGGAATTTGCAAGATACATACAGATTTGAATGTTGCGAGACCGTTGACTAAGCCTCTTCTACGAGCAAAACATGATCAACACTAAGGCTCCATGGGTGTTAGAATCATTACTGTGTAATCTAGATTATTGACTCTAGTGCAAGTGGGAGACTGAAGGAAATATGCCCTAGAGGCAATAATAAAGTTATTATTTATTTCCTTACATCATGATAAATGTTTATTATTCATGCTAAAATTGTATTAACCGGAAACATAATACTTGTGTGAATACATAGACAAACAGAGTGTCACTAGTATGCCTCTACTTGACTAGCTCGTTGATCAAAGATGGTTATGTTTCCTAGCCATTGACATGAGTTGTCATTTGATTAACGGGATCACATCATTAGGAGAATGATGTGATTGACTTGACCCATTCCGTTAGCTTAGCAGCTTAGCACACGATCGTTTAGTATTCTGCTATTGCTTTCTTCATGACTTATACATGTTCCTATGACTATGAGATTATGCAACTCCGTTTACGGAGGAACACTTTGTGTGCTACCAAACGTCACAGCGAATCGGGTGATTATAAAGGTGCTCTCTGGTGTCTCCGAAGGTACTTGTTGGGTTGGCGTATTTTGAGATTAGGATTTGTCACTCCGATTGTCGGATAGGTATCTCTGGGCCCACTCGTTAATGCACATCACTATAAGCCTTGCAAGCATTGCAACTAATGAGTTAGTTGCGGGATGATGTATTACGGAACGAGTAAAGAGACTTGCCGGTAATGAGATTGAACTAGGTATTGAGATACCGACGATCGAATCTCGGGCAAGTAACATACCAATGACAAAGGGAACAACGTATGTTGTTATGCGGTCTGACCGATAAAGATCTTCGTAGAATATGTGGGAGCCAATATGAGCATCCAGGTTCCGCTATTGGTTATTGACCGGAGACGTGTCTCGGTCATGTCTACATAGTTCTCGAACCCGTAGGGTCCGCACGCTTAAAGTTTGATGACGGTTATATTATGAGTTTATGTGTTTTGATGTACCAAAAATAGTTCGGAGTCCCGGATGTGATCACGGACATGACGCTCGAAATGGTCGAGACATAAAGATTGATATATTGGAAGCCTATATTTGGATACCGGAAGTGTTCCGGGTGAAATCGGGATTTTACCGAGTACTGGAACCCCCCCCCCCCCCGGGGGCTTAATGGGCCTTCATGGGCCTTAGTGGAAATAGAGGGCAGCAAGGGGACTGTGGGGCGCGCCCCCCAAGGCCCAAACAGAATTGGTTTAGGGCAAGGGGGCCCGACCCCCTCTTTCCTTCTCCTCCTCTCCCTTTCCTTCCCCCTCTCCTACTCCTACTAGGAATAGGAGGAGTCCTACTCCTAGTGGGAGTAGGACTCCCCCTTGGCGCGCCTCTCCCTGGACGGCCACCTCCTCCCCTTGCTCCTTTATATACGGGGCAGGGGGGCACCCCATAGAGACAACAATTGATCATTGATCTCTTAGCCGTGTGCGGTGCCCCCCTCCACCATAATCCACCTCGATAATATCGTAGCAGTGCTTAGGCGAAGCCCTGCGTCGGTAGAACATCATCATCGTCACCACGCTGTCGTGCTGACGAAACTCTCCCTCAAAGCTCGGTTGGATTAGAGTTCAAGGGACGTCATCGAGCTAAACGTGTGCTGAACTCGAAGGTGCCGTGCGTTCGGTACTTGATCGGTCGGATCGCGAAGACGTACGACTACATCAACCGCGTTGTGCTAACGCTTCCGCTTTCGGTCTACGAGGATACGTGGACAACACTCTCCCCTCTTGTTGCTATGCATCACCATGATCCTGTGAGTGCATAGGATATTTTTTGAAATTACTACGTTCCCCAACAGCTTTTGAGTGTCTACACTTTCTTCAACATGAGAAATATCCGGACAACAGTTCGTGTGCGTACAAGCTTGACCTCTCAAAGGCGTATGACAAGGTGGATTGGGGGTTCTTGAAGCAGGCGGTGGAAAAGTTGGGCTTCTCTCATCAGTGGGTACAATGGATAATGAAATGTGTAACCTCGGTGAGCTATTCAGTAAAATTTAAAGAAGCCATCTTGGATTCGTTTGCACTGATGCGAGGGCTTCGGCAAGGTGACCCCTATCCCCTTTTTGTTCCTAGTCATTGCTGATGGGTTGTTTGCACTGCTGAGACAGGGAGTGGAGACACAAACTTTCTAACCAATCAAAATCTGTAGTCGTGCACAAGGAATACCACATCCATTGTCCGCTGATGACCCCCTTCTGTTCTTCGAAGCTAATGTTGACCAAGCTATTTATGTGAAGAATGTTATCCACAGACATGCGAGGGCCACATGCCATCTCATAAACCCACAAAAGTGTTATATTCAGTTTGGTGATAGTTGCCCCTTGGTGATGCAGGCGGTGGTCAGACAGGAATTGCAGGTACAAAAATCCGAGTTTGAAGGGAAGTGCCTTGGATTGTCAACATCAGATGGTCGTATGCACAAGGGAAATTCCAGATGTTGCAGACGAGTTTGACCAAAAGAATAATGGCATGGGGTGACACTCTCTTGCGGGCAGGGAAGGAGACTCTGATAAAACCCGTCCTGCAGGCAATTCCCACTTATATTATGAGAGTGTTCAAATTGCCATGTTCGGTTTGCGAGGACCTCACACGCTTAGTGAGGAACTTTTAGTGGGGTTCAAAGCTCGTGCAACGAAAAACACACTAGCGAGTATGGGAGAAACTAATTGAACCAAAGGGCAAGGGGGGACTTGGCTTTTGTGACTTCCGCATCTTCAACCAGGCCTTGTTCGCTCGTCAAGCCTGGGGCTACTCACTGGACCGGATTCCTTATGCTCTCAGGTACTGAAAGCAAAAAATTATCCTAACAGACCCCTTGAGGATACGGTTTTTTCAGGTAATGCGTCCCCCAACATGGCACGCGATCCAGCATGGCCTCGAGCCGCTCAAGCAGGGGCTCGTGTGGCAGATGGGCAACGGCGAGAGTATCCGCATATGGCGGGACCCCCTGGATCCCGCGACCCACGTCCTATAGGCCAATCACGGTACATGGCATATGCCGGCTCCGGCGAGTGTCATAACTCCTCGACGACAACGGTCAGTGACGGGTGGATCTTTTTCAACAATTCTTTACCAACCCGGATGTGGAATGCATCTTGTCAATAAAAAAAAGCATCCATTGTCGAGGAAAGAGCAAACCGAAAAATAGCATGCGTACATCACATTGCACACATGTCTTTTTTTGTTTTTTTGAGGGACACACACATACTGTATGTCTTTTTATTTTGAAATTCATACTGTATGTCTTTGGAAGAAAGCCCAGGATAAAGCTAGCTGGCCCGGGCCTGGGCGACTACTGCACAACACAACCCCGGCTTGCCTTCCGTCAGGCAGTCCCGCCGTTGTCTCCTCCGCCTCCGCCGCCTTTGCCAAGCGCAGCCCACACGTCGCGGCGGACTCCACTTCTCCCATGGATGCGGACTGGACATGGGCGTGCCGGGCGTGGGAGAAGTGGACCGCGAAGCACGTCGGATCTTCCGGTGTGCCGTCCCCTTCCTTCCCCTCCCGCTGCGCTCCTCTTTGTGCCATCCCGTGTGGACTAATCCCCGTCCTCTTGCAGTCGCAGGGATGCCGGTCAAGGCGGCGCTGCTGCTCAACTATGACCCGACCGGACCATCTCGCCTCCTCCCCATCGTGTAAGCATCGTCCCCAACCACCATAACTCGGGAAATTAAATGGGGATCTCCTCGGTCATAACCACCGTTAGGGCATCTCCAATGGTTGTAAGATAGTTGTTGGTAAATTTTGCCACATAGGATTTTTGATGACGTGGCATACAATAAATGAGGGAAGAGAGGAAGGTTGTATGTACATTTTCTATTGGGCAAACTAGATATAACCCATTGGAGTTATTGTATGTTAAGGTGTTGGTTGATGACATGGCATATTTTACCAACAAGCTAACATACAAACTGTTGGAAATGCCCTTACCCGTTGCAAGTTGTGGGGGACTGTGTAATCTTCAGTACTGGCAGTTGCACTGGAGAATGGCGTTAATGAATTTTTCCATGCGGCCGTCCATGTTTCAGATGGAAGCTGCTCGGTTACTTTGTTAGTTATTTAGTTAGCACGTTACATGATTTTGTTCGTTCTGAAACCGGCACCGTATATTGGTTGATGAATGCAGAAAATGTTGTAGTTTAATGTCGTTATTATTTCCATCCATAGCTACCGCAAGATACATTGGATAAACTAATACATTGTTCGGTGTGGAGGTTAATGACTGAATCACAGATGTGACCAAGATCTCAGATTCAAAGATATGCAAAATCATGTTCATTAAGATGCACGAATGTTCTATTCGAAAGATTGAAACTTCGTAATGAGATGGCTGCGTGCATCAATCGGTGCAGGCGCTGGGGAGATCCCTTTTTCGTATAAATAAATATATTAAGATACATGAATGTTCAAGTTTTAGAAGTTTAAAGTTACAATCTTTTTTAACTGTCCAGAGCAGAGGAAGAGGGAACAAAATTTACTGCTGTTGATCTGCAACCGTTCATTAACTTCTTTAGGAGGAACAATCTGCAGACGGAATTCTTTTCTATTGGACCAAACCAATGTGAGTCTCCCGCATTTTGAGTCTAAACTTTCCTCATTTATGTACGGATAATTCGACCAAGTTAACTTTATTATCTCCAGCAATATTTTGATTGCAAATTGTACATTCTTAGATTTAGTCACTTCAATCCACGAGCACTGGTTTTGTGCTCGTTGTGTTAACACAACACAGCCAGGAGGTGAAGGAGTTATAGTTATGCAGATTGGAGCTTACTTGTTAGTCTCTATGTACGTATCCCCATGTTGAAATTTTAATTTACAGAAATGAGTTATCAAGTTTCCTCTTAAGCCTTCTTTAGTATACATCTTGGACTGTCAGAATTAATTTAATTCGCATTGGTTCTTAATGCATAGGTATGATGGTTCTGTTGGTTCGGCTTCGCAGGCAATGGTGGCTGTTGATCAGTTTGCATGGCACTTCAACCGGAGAACACATTAACTTCTTGTGGTGTAGACTCATGGACTTACAGTGTAGTGTATAACCTGACATGCTGCTTAATGTTACTGTTGTATTGTGATCCGTAGGTATGTAGTGCAATAACTAAGATTCTCTTAGATGCAGTTGAATTCAATCATATAATATTTGCATAGTAATTTAAGATCAGTTTCTACGTATCCAATTGTTTACTTAGATTTTGGGAATTTCATGTATGAACTTCACACTAATTGAGCAGTATGTGTAACTATTATAAGATTTCACAATGATAAAATGGTGAAACTGTTATTTTTTTTTATTAGAAATGGTAAATCAAAGCGACCTTTTGAAGTTCTTTAGTAGGGGCACTGTGCTTCAAATATATTTGAGATCCAATTTGATAGTATAAGCTAAACATTTTGGATATTCATTGTTGTAGACTTGTAGTACCATGTTTGACAAGCAATTCCCGGCTGACTAAGATAATGCAACATTCATAGTAATATGTATAAGCATTTGATGAAATCTGTTGACTTGCTTTACTCCATGTATGTATGAAATTTGTAGAAGATACCATTGTACTTCTTACGGTTCCTTAAATGTTGCCTGTTTTGGACATCCACATAGATCTAAACATAATTTTGAGCAATAATTTCTATTAAAACATACACAGAAAGCCCGACAAAACCATATATTGTAGGGAGTTAGGGCTGATTCACCGGCGGGCGAGAGCATTGCCTATGAGCTCCGTGATTGGTAAATTGAGAAGGGTCAAGAAGATTAGCGGGGTAGGAATTATCAATTGGAGCGTTGGGGTTTATTTCTTGCTTGAATGAAAAGACTACAATGGCTAGCACTATATGTTACCTATATTGCCTATCCATACAATTGGGTACGGGTTCATCCCTTGTCTCCTACTCTGACTCGGCTCTTTGCCGAACAGGACTCGTAAGTCCTGGCCCAACTTCTACTTCTTTTCTGCTGCTGCTTGCTGAATCTCAGTTGGTCTCTGCCTGAGCATAGTCCTAGTTTGACTCTTCCAGCTGTTGGCCATGTCTCGCTGGCTGCAACTCTTTCTCAACCTGCTTTGCCTGGACTACTGACATGATTCATTGCGCAGTCTACTCCTCCCTCCGTTCCAAATTACTCGTCGTGGTTTTAGTTCAAATTTGAACTAAAACCAACTCGTCGTGGTTTTAGTTCAAATTTGAACTAAAACCACGATGAGTAATTTGGAACGGAGGGAGTAGTTGGAAGCCAGCTACAATCTGTGAGTTTTGTTATTGTTATTCTGCTTGTCGCTTTCCAGTACTATCTACTCCCTCCGTTCTAAATTACTCGTCGCTGAAATGAATGTATCTAGAACTAAAATACATCTAGATACATTCATATGTGTGACAAGTAATTCGGAACGGAGGGAGTAGGATACACTGTTCATGTCTGGTCACAAAAACACGAGGATTTGTACAAACAAGCAAATTGGTCCACTCTATATTGACAAAATTAATAGGAGAATCGAACTGAAGACAAGGGGAATGCAATGGCAGAGGAGTCTACTTGATAGTACTTATCATGTACGCTTTGGCCGAACTTGTAAATTCAAAACCGAGAAAATCATTTTGATCTGTCCATGTTGTTGAAAATTATCTGTAAAGTTGGCAATTTTGGCACCTATGTCTTCCTACTAGTCATAATGTATATGCCTACTCCCAAGTGTCCATAACATGGTCATCATATTGCATTCGTGCACTGGTTGACATCGTTGAGCGCTTTGGTTAGTTCATCTTGTTGTTCAGCGAAATTTTATCCTTTTCTCACATCATCACATCATGCTGCAGCATCAGTTCATAAAGCTGTTTTTCTTTTGGCAGACCATATTTTCTCCTTGTGATAACGCAAGTGCTTGAGTATGTCTGTCACCGAGGATAATTGTCTTAAATTTCGAAGAATCGGCTGAAAAAACGCGGAATTGTCTTTGCCTTTGTAAGCGAAAATGTCCAGTAAAGCATATCTCGCTTTTAGCCTTCATGGTGAATGGCCCACCCTTTCTTAGAACCTTGTCAATGATTGAATGAACTTACATATATGAACTGAGTGACATTTGATGAGTAAGATCGAACTAGGGAGAGGGATATGGAAAGGATGAAGTAATGAAAGAGGAAGTCATTTCTAGTAGTAACGACTTGTCACGATCCATTAGTTCATATAGAATCCATGTTCTAGGTCTATCAAAAAACATTCTTTTCGCTAAGCTTATATAATAAAATAGAGTGAAAGGGTCCACCCCGAAACCAAGGGGGTACTAACTAACAGCCGAGTCCTCTCCAAACCGCAGGAGATAGTTGCCCATCATACGGCTCACCAACTTCACTTGCCTCCAAGGGGGGCTTGCTTCGAGCAGGATCACTTACTATACACGGCCCTACGAAGGGGTTAGGAGGGTTTTCAAGATGATACTTTCTTTGTCGAGACGAGATAATTGCATATGACCAAATGACTCCCCATTTCCTTGATAGTCGTGTACAAAAGGATATCCTCCTGAGCTGGGAATGACTTGTGTGTAAGCTTGTTTTCTATCAACTCTTGTTTCATATGGCTCTCTGATTTCTGCTCTAGTCAGTCTCGCTTACCAGCTGATAGATTCCATAGAGTTATTAACTGTCTCAAAATTGTGCCAGACGGTCTTGAATGCTTTAAAATCACGTAGAGTTTGCCGCAGGGACCAGTCCACCTAAAAATGGGCCATGTTTTAAGTTCAAAAAAAGGGTTCATGTTTTAAGTTCAAAAAAGGGTCATGTTTGTGATAATTAAAGTTTATATATTGTTTAAGAAATAAATAAAATATTTCATAGATGTTCCCTAACAAATACAACATGAGACAAACATTAGAATGGCTCGAAGGTGTTAAAAATGAGGTTTTCTCCTCGTCAGACTCCTTCATCCGAATCTGGATCCAATGGTAACTGGAGTAGGCGTTCAAGAAACAAAGACGTTTGCAACCCGTAGTGGAGTTGATGACTTGATAGATGCGGGGTAATGGGAATGAGTCTTTTGGCATACCTCATTGAGGTTGGTGTAGTTTTGCCGGTAGGAGGGCTTCGTTTTTAGATGTTTTTGAGTTTTGTTAGGATTTGTGTCCGGCTCAGGAATGCGAGACGGCGGCTGCTTCCTGGAGATGGAAAAACGTTCTCCTCGCCTAGCCCCTATCCCGGTGGTGCATCTAGGATCGTTGGAGGGCGCGTAAAGGTGTGTCTCCAGCGGATCTCGCGAGATTCGGCAGTGGTTGTCTTGGATGGATCTACTTGGATCCGGTCTTCGTTCGTCTACGTTAGCGTGTCTTCGGGTTGGATCCTTCCGATCTGCGTGTCTCTTCATCGATGGTGGTTGCTGTTCTGATGCGTCGGTGCTACAGGGCCTTAGCACAATGACTTTTCGACTGTCTACTACAACAAGTTTTGGCCGGCTTTGAAGCATAATCTCGTTGACGGGGGTGGCGTGCCTTCGATTTGTGTATGAGCAACCTCAAAGTGGACAGTACGGAACAACACAACCTCGAAGCATAGCATCTCTGAGTGGAAATTTTCCTCATCGCCGGAGATCACCTCCAAGTCAATTTGTCCGAGGGGTTGCACTTTTCTGCCTGGCTCAAACCCGTAGAAGTTGTTGGGTGAGGGGAGTAGACGAGACTTGGAAATACCCATCTTTGCCAGGGTGTTGGGGAAGGTGAAGTTCCCGTTGCCCCGTCCATTAGAATTTTTGGGAGGCAGTAGCCATCGGCGATCAGATCTACCATCAGGGCGAAGTTCCCTGGCTGAGGGACATAGGCCGGGTGGTCGGTGCAATCGAAGACGATGGTGGAGTCAGATCACTCCGGATATTCTGTAGAGGTTGGTGTGGTTGCATAGACTGCGCGACACGTGAGCTTCTGGGCTGCCGTGTATCAGCATCCTGGAAGATCATATGCACGCTCTGCGATCGGCTGTGCCGGTAGCTTGATGAAGATCCAAACATTCCGAGATCGGGCTGGCCGATGGCTTGATGAAGATCCAAGCATTCCGAGGTCGGCCATGATCGGCACTGTCGTTGTGCTGGTCGAAGTGGAACTTCATGCTTCTTGGGTGCATGGTGTCGATGGGAGAGGGCGGTGTCTCGTTGTAGAGAAGCCCTTGTTCATCGGCGACGAACTTGGAGGAGCCAAATATGAAAGTTTGGCCTGAGATGAAGTCGTCCGTCATGAATAGAGATCCGACCTTGGTTCGGTCCTCGGCCGCTGGAGCCCCTGATTGGGGAGCCAGCTGACGGTGCAGAAAACCGTCAGTTCCCTCTATAGGATGGCAAGCGTCGCCGGAAGTATCAGAGGGGAGTTCACACAGGGGGTTTACGGAGGTTCAGGCCCTCATGGTTAGGATAATACCTTATGCCTTGCTTTATTTTTTTGTTGACGTGGGAGCACCTTCTGTGAGAGAGTTACAAGCAATGAAAAAATAGTATGCTATGACAAAATAGCATGACCCATAAAATATGCTATTAGCTAGACATTGTACTCAAATTTATTTAGTGAGACATTGTTAGAATGCTATATAGCACGCTATTTTTCCACTGATTACAAATGGATGATGATGATGACTACTGAGGTTTGTGTATCCTGGAGCAGGTGCCTCCAACTATCCCTAGCCCTCGCCTTAAAAAGGGGATGAGGGCTAGGGTTTACATGAACTGACAAGGGCACCTTGGCTTGCATGCTAAGATGAGGCTTCTCCGAGCTGGCCCTGGACTGCATGCTTCGAAAAGATTGTCGCCAGGCCTCCCGAGCCTTGCGGCCAGCTTAGTATTGAACTCCCCAGTCCATGGGTCACCCCTAGTATATTGTACTGTTAAGGGAGAATTTAGAGTTTCAGATAAACTTCAAGTTGTGTGTCAGACTTAACTGGATGGCTTCCTTGTCTTGGATGTAGCTAGGGGAACGTCATGTCATTTTGAATCTTACGGTTCATGCCTCTAATGGGCCAACAACTAGTTTTGATGGGTGTGTGTACATTAGTGCAACCCTGTAGGGATAAATCTATTCGAATAGTCATGTCTATGGTTATGGACGACTTGTATTTATCGATTTGGTTGTAGCACAACTTCAACCTGTAATCTCTAAAACTTGCCCACCTTTAATATTGTTAGTTAATAGAGTTGCACAACTTCAACTAATTAATAAAACTTGCCAAGTGAGTGTCTCGGGGATTCTTCTTCATGGTTGATGCGAAGGGGAATGCAAGGCTTTGTTATGTTTGACCTTAGGATAGAGTCTCAATGTGTGTGCAACCTGTGGGGTTGCTTTGCACCATGATTAGCATAGTTGGTTCCTAGACGCTCTCTTTCCTTATCTCTGCTAGACGCAAATTGTAACGTATCCCTATGGATGCTGGTGCTTTCTACCGCTAAAGCCCCTTAGGGCATATCCGACGCTGACCCTCAAATCGTCCGCATCCGTCCGGGCCACGCTATTCGGACGTGTTGCGCCATCCAATGCGAGACGTATCGGTTCGCTGACCAATCCGGCCTCGTTTTCTTCCGCAAACCATAGACAAGCAGGGAGGGGAGGCTTTGCGAGCGTTCAGACCGCTCCCAAGCCCGCGTCTGACTGCCCTGTCCCACCCAAAACCCCACCCACCACTCCTGCGCTTTCCATCCCACGCGTCGTGCTGCTTGCCATGCCGCATTCATGTCGGCCCAAAGCATGCAACGACCGACATTGATGCCCGTGATTTGACCGGACGGGAAGGCGTCACAGATGGACGCGACTTCTCGGGCGTCGCCGCTTCAATGCGGACGCCGTATCCCGAGAAATCAAATATGACCATTGCGCCGCATTGAAGCAGGCTGACCGCCGCTCCGCCTGGCCTGCCCACGGCCATTTAAGCCTTGCGCCGGTGATGAATTGATCCGCACTCCCCTCCCGAGCACCACACCGTCCTCCGCCCCCCTCGCTGAGCTCTTCCTCCTCTCCGAGCCCAGCGGCGATGCTGAAGTCGTGGTTCTCCGCGCTGATGGAAGTTCCTCGTCAGGCGGATCATGGCGTCACCGCCCTCACTCACCGGGACCATCTGCATCCACGGTGGCTGAAAGTGCAACTATCCCTGGGTGGTTTTGGCAATTCCTAACAACATATAGCTCATTGAGCTAATGCTATTTCAAGATAAATATTTTAGGAAATCTCAAAGCACAAGACTCTACATTTTTCATTTTAGTGATCCAAGATCACATTGAGTCCATAGGAAAAGCCAATACTATCAAGAGGGGGTGAGGTGTTGCTTAATGAGTTTCTTGCTCAAAATGCTTAGTGATATGCTCCAAAGCCCTCAACTACTTTCTCATATCCACATATGTCCCAAACCAAAAGTCAAACTCGGCCTCACCGATTTGATCTATCCGACGCCACCGAGTTCTCTTGACATAGCCACTTCCAGAAACCCTAGTCTTTTCGGTCTCACCGATAGGGATCTCGGTCTCACCGAGATGGGATTGTAATCTCTCTGTTTCCCTTCGTAACATTTCGGTTAAACCGAGATGAGCGATCGGTCCCACCGAGATTGCAATGCAAACTCTCTGTTTCCCTTTTGTAACATTTCGGTCCAACCGAGATGAGCGAATTGGTCCCACCGAGTTTGCCTGACCGACTCTCTGGTTAGTCTATTACCAAAATCGGTCTCACCGAGTTTGTGTAATCGGTCTCACCGAGATTACGTTATGCCCTAAACCTAACGAAATCGGTCCCACCGAGTTGAGATGTTGGTCCCACCGAAAATCCTAACATTCACATTTTGAACTAAATCGGTCCGATCGAGTTTCATGATTCGGTCCCACCGAGTTTGGTAAATTGTGTGTAACGGTTAGATTTTATGTGGAGGCTATATATACCCCTCCACCCACTCTTCATTCGTGGAGAGACCCATCAGAACATGCCTACACTTCCAACATACATTTTCTGAGAGAGAACCACCCACACTTGTGTTGAGGTCAAGATATTCCATTCCAACCACATAAATCTTGATCTCTAGCCTTCCCCAAGTTGCTTTCCACTCAAATCTTCTTTCCACCAAATCCAAATCCTGTGAGAGAGAGTTGAGTGTTGGGGAGACTATCATTTGAAGCACAAGAGCAAGGAGTTCATCATCAACACACCATTTGTTACCTCTTGGAGAGTGGTGTCTCCTAGATTGGCTAGGTGTCACTGGGAGCCTCCGTCAAGATTATGGAGTTGAACCAAGGAGTTTGTAAGGGCAAGGAGATCTCCTACTCCGTGAAGATCTACCCGAGTGAGGCAAGTCCCTCGTGGGCGACGACCATGACGGGATAGACAAGGTTGCTTCTTCGTGGACCCTTCGTGGGTGAAGCCCTCCGTGGACTCGCGCAACCGTTACCCTTCGTGGGTTGAAGTCTCCATCAACGTGGATGTGCGGTAACACCACCTATCGGAACCATGGATAAAAATCTCCGTGTCAACATTGCGTTTGCTCCCTCAAACTCCTCCCTTTACCTTCATATACAATTGCTTTACATTCCGCTGCTATACTCTTAGAATTGCATGTGTAGGTTGATTGCTTGACTTGTGCAAAGTTGCTAAAATTTGCCAAGAACTAAAATTGGGAAAAGGCTATATTTTTATTTGGCCAAGTAGTCTAATCACCTCCCCTCTAGACATACTTTCGATCCTACAAGTGGTATCAAAGCTTTGGTCTCCATTTGCTTTGATTTCCATAGCTTTTGGTGGTCATAGCCTTGGTTTCACAACCTAGGAGAGTATGGCGTCTAGCAAGGGAAATTACCACCGTAGAGGTCTTACTTTGATGGTACAAATTTTGCTAGTTGGAAGCATAAGATGAAAATGCATATTCTTGGACATAACCCCGCCGTTTGGGCTATTGTGTGTATTGGCTTGCAAGCTGAATTCTTTGATGGGAGAGAACCAAACCGTGAAGCTACCGCGAAAGAGTTGAAGATGCTGCAATACAATGCTCAAGCTTGTGATTTTCTCTTCAACGGATTGTGCCCCGAAGAATTCAACAAAATCAGCCGTCTCGAGAATGCAAAGGAAATTTGGGATACTTTGATTGATATGCACGAAGGTACCGACTCCGTCAAGGAATCCAAATTGGATGTGCTTCAAAGTCAACTTGACAAGTTCAAAATGAAGGATGGTGAAGGCGTCGCTGAAATGTACTCTAGGCTTGCTCTCATCACCAATGAGATTGCCGACTTAGGAAGTGAAGAGATGACCGATAGATTCATCATCAAGAAGATCCTAAGAGCCTTGGATGGAAAATATGATACCGTGTGCACATTGATCCAAATGATGCCCAATTACAAAGATCTCAAGCCAACGGAAGTCATTGGAAGAATTGTTGCTCATGAGATGCCACTCAAGGATAAGGAAGAGCTCCACAACAAGTCAAGTGGTGCTTACAAAGCCTCATGTGAAGCTCACACATCATCAAGTGAGAAGCAAACCTTCAATGAAGAATTGAGTCTAATGGTGAAGAACTTCAACAAATTCTACAAGAGAAGGAGCAAGGAAAGAAGCTCCAAGTCAAGATCCTACAATGACAAGAGATCTTCAAGTCGCGAAAGAAATTGCTACAATTGTGGAAGACCCGGACACTACTCCAATGAGTGTACGGCTCCCTACAAAAGAAGAGAAGATTCTCCCAAAAGAAGGAGTAGAAGAGAAGAATCACCACCAAGAGAAAGAAGGAGTAGAGATGATCATTATGAACGAAGACCCTCTCGGAGAAGCAAGGATTCAGAAAGGAAGGATAAGTCATCAAAAGAGCTACACAAAAGGAAGACATCAAGCTCATGTTGGTGAATGGGTATCCGATTCCGACTCCGACAATCACTCCGAAAGAAGTTATCACTCCGACTCCGAATATACTCAAGATGAAGGTGTTGCCGGACTAGCACTAGTGACAACCAACTCCTATGACATATTGACTCACCAAATGAAGGAATTGGGAGATGCTTCATGGCTAAAGGTCCAAAGGTAACACACCCCGAGTATGTTGATTTCAATAGTGATGAAGATGATTTGCTAGGAGATGATGGTTTACTTGTTGAAAACTCTAGTTATGAAAACTATGATGAACTTGCTATTAATCATGCTAACGAAGATAAAAACGAATGACGATGATAAAAGGAGATTGAGCATCTAACTAAAGAACTAAACACTCTTAAGTTAGCTCATGAAACTACCTTGGAAGATCATCGAGAACTTTTAAAGACTCATGATAAGCTACGCTTTGAAAAGCTCAACCTTGAGCAAGAACATGAGTTTTTAAAGGCAATCAATGATGATCTTCGTAAGAAAAGTTCTTCTTACATTGCCAAGCGTTTACTCTTGTCTACTTACATGCCACAAGTTAAATCTAGCAACAAGAACAAGAAAGATTCTTCATCTAGTAGTAACAACAATCATGCTAAATCCAATGTTGTTGCTCCTAGTAGTTCTCTTGATTCCACTAATGATTCTCTTAGCCAAGTAAGTTACACTTGAGCATGAAAATAGCTTATTGAAGGGAATCATAGAGAAAGGTGTTTACAAGAGCCTTGCCAGAAGTAAGAAATTTGAGGAAATTGTACGCAAGCAAGGAAGGCACCGGAAGAATCAAGGTGTTGGTTTTGAATGTAAGTTCAATGCCAATGGAGTTGAGTGGGAAGAAGATCAATACCCCAAGACGAAGTTTGTTCCTCAACAAGAGAAGTATGATCCTACTTATTTCCAAGGAACACAAGCTCAAGATGATCTTCCACCACAAGACCACAAGCAAAAAGGCAAGGACAAACTTCAAGAGGAGATTGATGCATTTGAAGAAGCACCTAAGGCCTTGGTCAAGTGGGTTCCCAAGACTATATCAAGTTCCACTTCATCAAGTACGACTACAACTCCAAGGATTCCCATCAAGATGGTGTAGATCCCTAAGAAGAAGAACTAGAGAGTTCTTGAGGGTGACTCCGCCAACATACTTCACTCTTATCATTTTGGCAAGGACATGTGCAAACATCTTCCATATCTTGCACTAGTTCATGGAGTCACAAACCCTCTTGTTGGTAAGACAAGGGACAAGATAACCTAATGCTTTCATGGACATCATCTTGTGTATACATCACTCTATGTCTATGGATATCCTTGTTTGTTCCTTGTGGGACTAACCCGTGTAGGTATTGAAAGTGCAACTCACTCCAATGGATTGCTCCGAATGATATACATCAACATTGAGCATCCACATCTTCATTACCTACATGAAGTCATCATCGACAAAACCCAAGGTTAGTTCATCCCTCTTAGGGGGGATATCACATCTAGGGGGAGCTTTACTCTAAGGATTGAGCTAAAGCAACTCTAATGGTGTGAGCACAACAATGCTTTTATGTAAAAGTGGTAACCCCACTTGTGCTTAAACGATGAGTATGACCTATGATCAAATGTTCTCATTTTACTCCTAAGTCAATATACTCATATATAGATGACCTAGTCATCGCCAATTGCTTGATAGATGCTAGAGTGTTTGTGCATGCTTTGTCACATATTTCTTTTGCCATTTTATTATGTGAGCATGCTGGATGCATATTTTCTCATTCAAGGACATCCATTTGTTGCTTTGATTGTTTGGCCTTTTCTCTTTTGCCAAATGGATGTACAAGAATGCCTAAGAACTCCCTCTAGCTATCTATGCTTTCCTCGTCTCAAACTCTATTCATGCTACATCACAAAGTTTGATCAAGTCAGATTTGAACCACTCTGTGTGAGGAGCACTCGGAGTCCCCGATTCGTCATAGACTTAAACTTCCAAAACCTCTTTGTGCATTTCGGTCTGACCGATTCATCCTTTTCGGTCCTACCGAGATCACTTAGTTGATCTAAGTTTTCAATCTCGGTGCAACCGATTAGAACCTTTCGGTCACACCGAGTTGCGAGAATCGCTAGTTTTGCATCTCGGTGCCACCGAGTTATTCCACTCGGTCACACCGGCAGGGTCAGGTTATATATACTGACGGGTCAAATTTTGGAAATTTTTTCGAAACCCTTCACCCGCGCGTGACCTGCTCTACCTCTTTGGGTCTCCGGATCATCCTCTCGCCACCAGCGACCTCCCGCCGCTGGTCTCCGCCGTCGTCAACGGCAATCTGCTCCGTCGTTGCCGCCATAGCGAACACTCGCCGCTCAAGGGTAAGTGTTCGACCCCTTGTGTTGTATTTTTCACTCTGATTCCTAGCACAAGGACAATGCCATGTTTCTTGCCACGATTGAGATTGATCCATCCAGCCAAAACTTCCTTAGGTCTAGATTGATTCGAAAATTTTAGGGTTAGCTCTCCGCAGAACTCATCTCGGACCGACCAAAATGTAGACATCGGTCTCACCGATTTGGCCTTGGCCATTGCACATGCCCTTTTCGGTCCGACCGAAACGTGCAAATCGGTGTGACCGAGTTCAAGATTCTGTGAAACCCTAGCAATCTCGGTGCCACCAAACTATGACTCGGCCCAACCGAGTTCACTAGTTTAGGTTCCAAGTGTTGCTTCGGTATCACCGAGTTTGACAATTCGGTAGCTCCGAGATCACTTCTGTAGAGAACTAAAACTAAACTTTTTGACTCAATTGTTTTGCAAAACCTCTGTACTTTGTGATGCTCATCTACAACCTATTCATAGGGTCTGCTGACAGTTTGCCTGAAGATGTCTGATCAAAGTGACAGTCAGAACAAGTTTGAAGAGTAGGTTCAGATGAGTGAGGGCACTAGTCCCTCAAGCAGCTATGATGAGGGCAGCAGGAGCACACCTAGTAACTTGCCCAAGGCAGCTACCAGGACAAGGAAGAAGAAAACCTCAGATTCTGAAGATGAGGATTATGTGGCTGTTGAGGATGAGGCCACTTCAAGGAAAAAGGTGCTGAAAAAAGAATATGGCACAACTGCTGCAAGTAAGTCTGGACTGAAAACAAAGGCTGCAGCAAGAAGAATGCCAATGTCCAAGCCAAGGAAAGTTGCCACAGGTAAAACTATGAAGTTCACCATTGAATCTGAAGAAGAGGCAACTGGTGAGGACAAGAAGAAGAAGAGGGCAAGAACCACTACTGCCAGAGTACTTGGGAAGCCCTCCATGGTGAGAGATGAAGAAGAAGAAGAAGAAGAGGATGCTGCACCAGCACCCAAAGCTCAGAAGCTTATGGGATATGCAATCAGATCAGGGGCTGCTCCATCTAGGCCCAAGTCTGCTCCCAAAGCTCCAGCTCAAAAGTCTGCACCCAAGAGAAGCACCAGGAACATTCCTGCTAAGGAGAAGAACAAGGCCCTAGTGCCTCAAGTTGAAGAAGAAGATGATGAAGCCCAAGTGCTAAGGAAGCTCAAGCCCAAGATCCCTGACCACAATGATGCACATCCAGTTGCAGAAAATATGAAGATCAAGAAGGATTCATGACTGAGATTGTGGAGACAGTCTGATCCATATGCTGTCAGGAGGAGAACTGCTGTTGATTAGAGGTTCCACACAAAGGAACAACAAGACTTTTATGAGACTATCCTGCTTGACAAGAATCCCATAGTGTGTGACATGAGATGGGTTGATTGGGAATACATCAAGGAGAATGAAGATTACTTCCCAGTAGTTTATGACAGCTTCAAATCATGTGGAGTTGATAAATTTGTGGATCAAAAGCTCACCAAGTGGAATGATGAGTTGATCATGCAGTTTTACTCCACTGCCCACTTCTACCCAGATGGGAAGATCATTTGGATGTCAGAAGGTACTAGGTACCAATCCTCTGTGGAAGAATGGGCTCAGTTGATCAATGCCCCAGAAGAACATGAGGATGACTTGGATGTCTATGCCAAGAAGAACAGGATCACAACTCAATGGCACACATGTACTAGGAGATTCCTGATGCAGACCTGGAGACTCATCAATTTGGTTCTGTGAAGCATTTACTGTCAGGCCTGCCTACAATCAATTGGATTCTAAGGCACACATTGCTACCAAAGTCAAGAGATCACAGAATGATCAGAGGACATTCCATCAACTTGCTGCACATATTTGATGTTCCTCAAAAGTTCAAAGTCATGAGTCTGATTGTGGAAACAATCAAGAGGACATCTGCTGATCAGAAGAGATCTTGTGGGTATGCTCCACAAATTCAGGAGCTCATCAATTCCAAGATGGGCACAGGCAAATATCTATTGGATAAGGAGCACCTGCCCATATACCCTGATTTTGAGGACAACACTATTGTCATGACTGAGGAAGATCCCACATCAGTACAAGCACATGAGAAGAGAGAGAAGGCAAGGGCAGAGAAAGCTGCAAAGATGCCAACTGCTGAAGAAGCATCTCAAGTGTTCTTGAAGAGTAAGCAAGACCAGCTTGCATATCTGATCCAATCCACCTTGAGGATTGAGAAGGGCTTGGCCACCCTGACTCAAAACCATGAGAGGTTGGAGAGGATTATTGAGCAGAAATTCTATGACCTTGATGTCAAGGTAACTGAGATTCAAACAGCAGTTGAGCAGCTTCAGGAGGAAGCAGAGGAGAAGAAGGGAAAGTCTACTACAGATGCTTTTGCTAGAGTGCCCAGAGGACAGAGATCGGCTGCAGTGCCAGTCACAGATACTAGAGCTACAACATCATCACCAGCAGCTACAGCTCCAGTGCCACCTCCAGCAGCCACTCCGTCAGCTCCAGCTACATCAACAGATGCCTTCGTCCTTGGAGTTCTCTCTACACCACCTCCCAAAGATCAATCCTGAGAGACGTTTAGCACTATACATTTCTGAACTTTTTGGTAACTTGTTGCCAAAGGGGGAGAAAAACGTATAGATCATAGGCTTTGAGAGAGAGAGAGAGTGTTGCTTTTTATCTCTCTTGTTTTTGGTTGAACTTCTTGATTGTGTGCTTGTGTGAGATACTTCATGTTCTTGTGAGATACTTGTTTGATCATGTGTTTGATCATATGCTACCCTTAATGCTTGTTGGATGATATTATCTTTCATATCCTTATATGATCATTCACTTGCTTGGTGATGAGTGCATGCTTTCAGTTTCTATCATTTTGAGCGCTCCACCAAGATGTATGTGACATGGAAGAGTAACCCATGATCCTAATTGATTGTGCATTTGCATTCAAAAGCAAATCTTAAATAATGCACAAATTTAGCGGGACCTCTTGCTTATCACATACTTCTCAAAGCGACGATGTTTTTCAATCTTATTGTCATTTGTCAAAGCTTTGATCTATATGTTGTCATCAATTACCAAAAAGGGGGAGATTGAAAGTGCAACTATCCCTGGGTGGTTTTGGTAATTCCTAACAACATATAGCTCATTGAGATAATGCTATTTCAAGATAAATATTTCAGGAAAGCTCAATGATTGGCATGGCATCGATTAGAAAAGTGGACCCCTCAAAATGCCAAGGACAAAAGGATTGGCTCAAGCTCAAAGCACAAGACTTTACATTTTTCATTTTAGTGATCCAAGATCACATTGAGTCCATAGGAAAAGCCAATACTATCAAGAGGGGGTGAGGTGTTGCTTAATGAGTTTCTTGCTCAAAATGCTTAGTGATATGCTCCAAAGCCCTCAACTACTTTCTCATATCCACATATGTCCCAAACCAAAAGTCAAACTCGGCCCCACCGATTTGATCTATCCGGCGCCACCGAGTTCTCTTGACATAGCCACTGCCAGAAACCCTAGTCTTTTCGGTCTCACCGATAGGGATCTTGGTCTCACCGAGATGGGATTGTAATCTCTCTGTTTCCCTTCGTAACGTTTCGGTCAAACCGAGATGAGCGATCGGTCCCACCAAGATTGCAATGCAAATTCTCTGTTTCCCTTTTGTAACATTCGGTCCAACCGAGATGAGCGAATCGGTCCCACCGAGTTTGCCTGACCAACTCTCTGGTTAGTCTATTACCAAAATCGGTCTCACCGAGTTTGTGTAATCGGTCTCACCGAGATTACGTTATGCCCTAACCCTAATGAAATCGGTCCTACCGAGTTGACATGTCGGTCCCACCGAAAATCCTAACGTTCACATTTTGAACTAAATCGGTCCGACCGAGTTTCATGATTCGGTCCCACCGAGTTTGGTAAATTGTGTGTAACGGTTAGATTTTGTGTGGAGGCTATATACACCCCTCCACCCACTCTTCATTCGTGGAGAGAGCCATCAGAACATGCCTGCACTTCCAACATACATTTTCTGAGAGAGAACCACCTACACTTGTGTTGAGGTCAAGATAGTCCATTCCAACCACATAAGTCTTGATCTCTAGTCTTCCCCAAGGTGCTTTCCACTCAAATCTTCTTTCCACCAAATCCAAATCCTGTGAGAGAGAGTTGTGTGTTGGGGAGACTATCATTTGAAGCACAAGAGCAAGGAGTACATCATCAACACACCATTTGTTACCTCTTGGAGAGTGGTGTCTCCTAGATTGGCTAGGTGTCACTTGGGAGCCTCCGTCAAGATTGTGGAGTTGAACCAAGGAGTTTGTAAGGGCAAGGAGATCGCCTACTTTGTGAAGATCTACCCGAGTGAGGCAAGTCCTTCGTGGGCGATGGCCATGGTGGTATAGACAAGGTTGCTTCTTCGTGAACCCTTCGTGGGTGGAGCCCTCCGTGGACTCGCGCAACCGTTACCCTTCGTGGGTTGAAGTCTCCATCAACGTGGATGTACGATAGCACCACCTATAGGAACCACGGATAAAAATCTCCGTGTCAACATTGCGTTTGTTCCCTCAAACTCCTCCCTTTACCTTCATATGCAATTGTTTTACATTCCGCTGCTATACTCTTAGAATTGCATGTGTAGGTTGATTGCTATACTCTTCTACGTCAGTGGGTGGATGCGGCCGAGGCCGTCGCGCGGCGGAACGAGGACGAGATACGCCAGCGGCAGATCCCTGAGCACGATCATGGCCCTATGCTCCGCACGCTCCGGGAAAGAGCTAACACGGCCTTGGGCAACATCTACGAGGCGGCCGTTGGCGAGCCTTATGCAATTAACTAAGCTAGCAACCTCCAGTTCTTCACGTATGTGGTGACGCAGCTGGAAGTGCGGTCGGGCAGAGCCAACAGGTTGGTGGAGGAGAGGAGTCGAGCCCTGCTCGGGCGTGCCTTTTCTCGCGTCTTCAGCCATCTTCGGGACATGGATCCCAACTTCGAATTTGATGCCGCCATTGCCCCAGTACCCCAGGCCGTCCGGGATGACCTGGCGCATTGGGTGGAAGACAACGTGGATGCCCTCGTCAGGACCTTCGCTACTGACAACGATGGCGTGGTCGTGGCCGCTGATGAAGGCGGCGTGGTGAACGGCCCTGACGCCGCTGACGCCGACGCGGGGGGCGATGGCGAGGCCAGCGAGGCCAGCGACGATTCAGGAGGTGACCTCAAGGATGCATTGGGGGATTTATCCAATTGATCGCGTGCCGCTCCTGCTTTCTTATCCTGCGCAGACAGAGTTCGGGCTTGGCCCTGAAGGTTGTAAGAGCATTTTGGGAGGGGGAGCCCCTTGTGTAAAAACTTGCAGTTAGCGTATTAGTAGATGCGATATCACCTGTACGCCTGCACCAAGTGGCTGGCCTTGCGACGAGCTGGCTGGCTTGTTTACCTTCGACCCGCGTGGGCCCCGAGATAGCCTGCGGAGGGCTGTGGCGCTCTGTGTGCTCCCTGAACGAGCCCATTAAACCTGTGGTGAGAACCTCGTGAGAGGGCGCGGTGATGGCGGTCCGGTTTGCGCGCGTGCTAGGCCTGGCCCGGCTCATGAGGGGCTCACGAGGGGAGGCAGCTGAGGCAGAGTGGTAACCAGAACACGAGAGATTGCTCGAATGAGAGTAAACACCCCTTCCCCGAACACATGCAAATCGCAAGCTCAAATCCAACTTAAATCCAAACGAGGGAAAAAATGACAGCCAAGGGGAAAAGCAAGAAAAGCATAAAAAGCCGCGTCCGGCGCCTAGTCTAGTCTTGGACGTCTTCTCACCAGCGCATAGCTAAGTGCTGCCACTGGGTGTGGGAGGGAGCACCAGGGCCTGAGGCCGGCACTCCTGAGACTCCGGGGCGTGTACAGCCCCACTCATTATTACGTGAGAGTGTCACGGGGCGACGAGCTTCACAGGCACCGGGCCTTCTTCATAGGTACCGGCCTTGCTTCATATCGCCAGACGAGGGCCCCGCCTTGCACCACACTCTAGTGCCATCAACGACGGCCGGAGACCGAGGACGCCGCTGATGGGGTAGAGCGGTCGCCAGCCAGTTCCCTGATGACCACAGTCCTCTCCGCCGGGTAGGCCCCGAGGCACCTCCCAGTGAGAGGGCCTACCTCCCGAGGACGCCTTGTTCAACGCCGGGTGGTGATGCCGGATCTCGGCCCCTCTCCTGCAGCCCCCGGCGCCCTCCTCCTGAGGGGTAGGAAACTGCGGAATTGGGGCAGCCGTCCGCTGCGACGACCTGTACCTCCTGCGATCCATGGTTAGCGTATGCCTGCTCCTGAGGAATTAGCGGTACCCAATAATCGTTGCTTCCGGCACGGTCGACGGGGCTTTCCCGGGGCTCCTGGAAGAGCTCAGCTTCGGGTGCCTCGTCCCCCCAGCTTGGGCCGAGGAGCGAGCCATGTTCGTCCTCCTGCGCATGCCCTTGATCCATCATGTGGGGCACGTATTCTTCCGGGGCCGCCACCCCAAATGCTTCACCGTAGTGCCCCGTGTGCCATGCAGCCCTGCTTGAGGCGCCCACCTGAGGGTGGTAGCGCGGTGGCCCACTGGGGTCGTGGGCTGCGGCGAGTCCTCCTTCGCTGGACGGGGGTGGAGGCAGCGCCGCTGCTAGCCCGGTGCTGATGGCCTGGTTGGCGTTGGAGTGGCCTTGGAGTCCGCTTGGAGCTGCGCGGGCGTGCGTGGGGCCTCCGCGTGGGCCGCCCTGGACCTGAGGTGGCAGTTGGGTGCAGAAGGGGTGAGCCTCGGCGCGGCGGCCAGGAGCTCCGCCACCCGCTCCAAAGAAGACGTCGTGACCACCCCAAAGAGCCTGCATTGCAGTAGCTCTCGGGCCACCGTGAGCGCGGCCCTTGAGTTCGCTGCTCCGTCGGGTGTCTGGCGCCTGCCGCATGGCGTGGTTCGAGCCCTCGCCGCCGACCGCGCCGCCGAAGCGTGAGAGCTGTCGTTGCTCGACACAGAGCCGCGGCCCGCAGCGCCCTGCGGACCGCGAGCTGCACTGGGCATGGGGTCGCCCGGGCGAAGCAGCTCGCATGGGCAGGCCAGCCGCCCAGGATCGGGGTTGCCCGCTGGTCGCGGACATGATGATGATGATGCGACGGGCGCAAGCGGTATATGGATTCCGTGCACCCTACCTGGCGCGCCAAATGTCGGATTTCGGGTTCCGGCAGACCCTCTAGGTTCGAACTCTGGGGTGCACGTGGAGATCTCACCCCCTACCTATCTGCACCTCGTCGCCTCGCGAAGATCTAAACTACACAAAGAGCAACACAAGGGACACAATGTTTATACTGGTTCGGGCCACCATTGTGGTGTAATACCCTACTCCAGTGTGTGGTGTGGTGGATTGCCTCAGGGGCTGATGATGAACAATACAAGGAAGATCAGCCTTGCGAGGGTCTGTTCTTGGCCAGTGTGACGAACTGCTAGGGGGAGTTCGGTCGCTCTCTCTCTCTCTGGATTCAAGATCCACCTCTAGCTCTGTTCTCCCTTTTTTGGATCCCTCTACCCTGTGGGAGGCTAGTCCTATTTATAGGCAAAGGCCCTGGGCCTCTTCCCAAATATTGAGCGGGAAGGGCGCCAACAATTGGCCATTTTGAAGGGGAACATCTAGTACACTTATCCTGACTAAAGTTGGTCCTCGCCTGCGAAAGGCTCTGATGATGACGCCGGCTTGGGCTCCACGATGACCTCCTTCCTGCCGTTGTGTTGGTCTTGGTCTTGTTGCACCAAAATGGCTGCCTTTGCTTGATGCTCTCGCCTGCGCTTGCCTCCTTTGCACCAAAAGGAAACGAGGACACTGCGCGGGCTGGCGCCCGCCTGGGGCCCTTGGTCGTCATGGCTTGCGTCATGGGCACCTCATGAGGTACCCCGCCTTGATCTCTCCGCCTCCTTGCGAGCCAGCCTGACGAGGCCGTGCCTGAGGAGGCTTCCTATTGTCCGCCCCGCGAGGCTTGGCCCCTCGCGAGGGTCTTGAGCATGTGCTGATGAAGATGGCCGTGCTGGGCCACCCCTTGAGCCACGCCGCAGGCCGCAGGCCGCAGGCAGGCAAGTCTGGGTACCCCCATTCCCAGAATGCCGACAGTTGCGTACACGGCCGGAAGCAGAGCTAGCCTAGCAGGTGTTCTAGTCCAATCTGGCACGCGCCGCTCAATCGCTGACATCAAAAAGAGCTTCGGCTGATACCACGACGCCGGTTGCCCATATCTTGTCCCACGTGGCGGTTAGTGCGTATAAGGTCAACGACCCAACTCAGATCAAATACCAAGATCTCGTTAAGTGTGTTATTAAAGTAACCGCGAACGCCGACCAGGGCCAGGTCCACCTCCCGCCTAGGTGGTCTCAACCTCCCCTGTCGCTCCGCCACAAAGATCCACCCAGAGGGCCGTCGGGACAAAGGTCCTTTCAGCCCCCAATCCGTGAATCACTCGCGGGTGCTCCACGAGCCGACCCGACTTTAGTCACCACATGTATCATGTATAAAGTAATAGTATATACCCGTGATCACCTCCCGAGTGATCACAGCCCGATAATATAGCACAGCAGACGGACAAGAATGTATGGCCACAGATGGAATATTAGCATCCTATACTAAGCATGTAGGATTGCAGGTAAAGGTAACAACAGTAGTAGCAAGGACAGGCTATGCATCAGGATAGGATTAACGGAAAGCAGTAACATGCTACACTACTCTAATGCAAGAGTATAGAGAAGAATAGGCGATATCTGGTGATCAAGGGGGGGGGGGTCTTGCCTGATTGCTCTGGCAAGAAGGAGGGGTCGTCAACACCGTAGTCGTACTGGGTAGCAGCAGCGTCGGTCTCGGGGTCTATCGGAAAGAAGTAACGAAGGGGGAACACAATAAATAATAGAGAAATCAAAGCATCACAAAGCAATATGCGGTGCTAGACGTGACCTAACGCAATAGGAGGTGATACCGGCGAAGGGGGAAAACAATCAGGAAAGTATCCCCGGTGTTTTGAGTTTTCGGAAAGATGAATCAGAGCAAGGGATGTGTGGCGGACGAACTGGCTGCGTATCCTGATTCGTCTTGTCGTTTTGCGCAAGTTTCATGTACAAAGTTTTTCCATCCGAGCTACGGTTTATTTTATATTAATTTTAAAAGATTTAATTATTTTTTTGAATTTATTCAATTTATTTTAATTCAACATTATCCAGAATAGTGTACGCTGCAGTCATCATGACGTCAGCAGTCAACAGGGCGTTGACTGGGTCAAACTGACGCGTGGGTCCCGCATGTCATACTCTGTTAACTAATTAACTAAATTAATTAGTTTAATAAACATATTAGTTAGGTTGGTTAATTAATTAGACTAATCTAATCAGGATTAATTAAGTTAATTAATTCTTTTATTATTATTTTTAAATTATTAATTACTTACTATTTTATTTTTATTTTATTTTATTAATTCCTATTCTTTTATAAAAACATTTTGTGCGGGGCCCCCATGTCAATGGCTCAGTGAGAGCCTTAGCGGGCGTTCGGGTTACAGGCACCGGCGTCGCCCGTGCGAAGACCGAGCCCGACCAGTGGTGGGGGTAAGGCAAGGCGAGGCCGTGGCCTCGCGAGGGCGCTGGCGCACGGCAGTAGAGGCCGGTGCGGTGCGGCGGTGGCTGGGACAGGCGCGGTTCGGCGAGGCGCTTCGTGCGGCAAGGAACGGGGACAGATCGCGGCGACCGCGACGCGGTTGGCCGGATCGATGGCGATGACCAGCGGGGCAGAGGGAGGGGCCGACGGCAGCGCGAGCGGTGCGACAAGCGAGCTGCAGAGTAGTGGTGGTGAGCGAGCGTAAGGGAGGCATGGGGTAAGTGGGCGAGGCGAGCGCGGTGAGCCAGGGTGGTCGCGAGGGGGGGGGGCACAACCGCAGTAGCAGCAGTATGCAACTACGATGCGGGAGCGTGCGCGAACGCGGCGGTGAGCACGAGCGTGGGCGCGCGCGGGCGAGCAGGGGAGGAGAGGAGAGGCTCACAGCGGGGAGTAGGGGAGTGGCAGTGGGGGTCGAGGAGGAGGACGGGGACGCGTCGCCGGCGAAGAGGAGAGGTCGAGGTGGCGGCGTTCGGTGACAACGTCGGCGAGGCAGAGGCCACGGGCGAGCGACGTGCGAGGAAGGAGGTTCGGTGACGGGGCGTTGCGGCGTCGGTTGACGGCTCTGGGTGATGGCAGTGAGGGGCTCCGACGAGGTGGGCGTCGGGGGCGCCTGGCTCGGGGCGGCGAGCGTTGGGCGCTCCCGATCCAGATCCTGGGGGATCGGGGGAAGTGGGGAAGAATGGGGGAAGTGGGGAGGGGGTTTAGGGTTTCGGTCAGGGGTGGGGGATTTAGTAGTGGTGGGGGCTGGCCTGGTTGTGAGTTGCCAATCGGCCAAGGCCCATGAGGGGGGTGTTGCCCCCTTTTGCTTTTATTTGTTTTGTCATTTTTTTCTTATTTTTCTGTAGTTTCTTTTATTTTTAGTTTTATAAAAATTACCACTAGTGCCTAAATTCTTATTTATCAACAAACTACTTTCAGATTAATTCTTAACCCATAATAAAATAGTTTTAGCATTTTATAAATTCAATAGGCATTTGTTTAATTGCTTTCACTATTTTTTTAATTGTTTTAGATCCTTTAAACATTTTATCAAAGTTTGGTTTCTCCACCATAATTACTTACGATTTATTTGACACAACCCGAACATTTTAGTTTTGATATTTGAAAATTTTACTGTTTGCCTATATTTTAAATTTGAATTTGAATCATTTTTGAACTAAATCGAGTTTATCAACAGTAACCGAGGTGACGTGGCACCATTAGCAGAGGTTTACTGTAGCTTGATTATCCGGGCGTCACAATCTCCTCCACTACATGAAATCTCGTCCCGAGATTTAAGAGGTAGTGAAAGGGGGGAAGGTTTGGTAACAAAGCTAGCGGGTCTTCTCATCCTGGCTTGCTCTTCTCGAAGAGGCCGGTCCAATACATTGATGTCTTCATTTCTCTACTTTAAGTCATCACGATGAAGTCGGTGTCCTTTCTTCAGGAACTCCATCATACTTACGACAGAATAAAGGGTGGGCATTTCGGGAGAACAAACCTCTGCAAGGTCGACTATCTGGTCGATAATATCGAGGAAGGTGGCGGAAGTAACTCTCGAACTGAAACTTACAAAAATATCGAGAGCAAAGTAAGGAGATATCATGGGAAGTTTCGAGCGGGCAGGCAATCGTTCGATGCCTGAAACAGGGCTCGAAAGGGGCTGAAAGCAATCGGGAATAAGTATTGCGTCTGGTAACAGATTTGATGATTTCTCGGAAGGTGGCTCGTGAATTACATACGAGGCCACACGCGAGGAAGAACCTTGGGAACAGGGGGTGCAGGAGAGTCAAGTTTCGATCCTGTGGAACTGTGGGTTATGGGCCCACCATGTGGGTTAAAAGTAGGAAGGGGGCTGACATCTTGCACGGCCACGATAGCAAGGCATGTCAGAGGGTAGTCTGTTAGTTATGTCGGCAACAACATCGATACTAAGGGCGAGGGACGAAGAGAACCATTTTCCTGCTCGTTGAACGAGGCAGACCATTAGGCAAAGTTCTCGTCCATCAGTGGCTACCGAAATGTCATCAACAATAGTAACAGGGTCTTACTGACTGAGTTGTACAACCGAGGTGTTTACATAAGCAGGGAAATATTACTGCTTATATCATATAGATCACAAGAAAGGTTAAACAAAACAATGGAAAGGAAAATGTGATCATCAGATTAAACAGAAAAATGGAAAGGAAAATGTGTTTAAACACATAATTCAGGGGTATATCCTTCCCACGGACAAGTAGAGCATGATATCCATGACAGGATATAAAGTAGAAGACCTAAGGTAAGGGGAGAGGAATTACATGACATTACCCATACAACGGTGTTTGGATAATTGAGCAAGAAACATTTAGCATTGGTCTTCAAATGGTCTTGTTGAAAATCAGAGTACCATAGACATGCTTCAAGATAGCATTGACATGGTCATCAGGTGAAGATCAGACTTTGGAAACACAAAGGATCCATCAGGAATAACTTGTAGAATAAGTCTTACAATTTCCACATGGAAGAATGGATACCCTTGCTGAAAAGGAACCTGTAACAATAGGGACAACCGGCCAGGTGTGCTAGGCACGACATCACCTTACCGGGTCACATAAGACCAATGTTATAACTCTTGGAAATATGTTCCAACCATCATATTTGACCGAGATTCAGATCTGATTGGTGTCAGGATAACTCTGACTCAGGAGGCCCGAGGAGAAAAGGTGCAACTCAAATTGTCGAGATGACATTGTAAGATTCTCGGGAATTGAACTATGGAAGCGAGTTCCGAAACAAGAGTTCATCATTAAATCAAGGAGAGGTGAGGAGGTGGTTGATTGCCTCAGCGACAATTCATTGCGATTTTCAAAAGATGGATTTTCACACTTATGTGAACAAGGAGATAACATTTGTCAGATCAAATGATGTAATGAGGTATGCTCAAGGAAATCATACACAATTAAACATTGGTTGAAAGGTGCACCCGAAATATGGGCTTAGGTAGCATGACCGATGTTAGAATGGTGATTCAATAACCAATGGTCTAAGAATGAAATGTCGACCATTAACTTCAAAGCAATATGGCTGCTAGAAGTACAAAATCCAAGCAACAACGTTCACCAGTTGGTATCCTGGCTAGAATCAACACGGGAACCAAGAAGGAATGATGATGGTGAGAAGTATCACTATACCAAGAATTTTTAAGAGGTGGTGAAATTCTTGCCACATTCTTGACATAAAAGACGGTAATACTCCATGGTAAAGAAAACAGATGCTGGATAGCAAGGAACTCAAGGTATAACACAAAACACGATCAAGTTTGTGTTGGAGGGAAGTCAATAAGTGGTCGATGACAACACAAATCATCGAGGGCAAGGATGGTATTTCTCATCATGAACTCAATTGATATACAGGAAGATCTCCGAATGCCGATGATGATCACGACACATTTGTCGAGAAATTTCATGAAGATGTAATCGGTCAGCGATGACATCAAGTCAAAGGAATGATGAAGCGAAAGGTTATTGGAACCAAGGATTAGACACATACTCGAGATCAAGCTTGTTGTTCAAGGCGAAATGCTATGACGAGTAAGGTCAACATAAGCTGAGTTCATCGTCGAAAGTTGTGCTCCGGGAATAAGGGCCAGGTAGCACAGTGTCGGTGTACAAAACTAGGGGCACATTTTTGTACCCCTTAACCTGTGCATGTGCAGTCGGAGCCACGCCCACGGCCACACCAAGCAGAGTGGAGGAGGTGAGCCAAGGTAAGACCGAAGCCCAAGACGAAGCAAAGCAACGACAAGGACCAAGGCCACCAGGATCAGATGGGCGAAGCAGGTCTTCCCGGCAAGGATCCTTGCCGGCGCGTCCTCGGCGGCCCCGGCAAGACCCTTGCCGGGGCAGCTCGCCCACGCCAGCCGAGCGAGCCATCCTCGAGCCCACCAACACTCAACACATGTGTTGGGACAGGGCTCGGGAGGCACCTCTGTGATGGCATGCAGATCTTTGTGAAGACAAAGAATAGTCAAGATCAGGTGAGGATGGAAGGGCAGCCATCCTCGCCGAAGGAACCCACAAGACCCCCGGCAAGATCCTTGCCGGGGACGCCTGCGCGCCACGGCAAGACCCTTGTCGGGTCACCCGGCAAGCCCTTGTCGGGCCACCCGGCAAGGCCCTCGCCAAGCGCACCAGCAGGGCCACCATCAGGCCCGCACCAGCCAAGTCTCCGCTGCCGTTCGCATGCAGCTGCCGACCCAACCAACTGGGCAGGCACCTGCGTGGCTACATGCATACCTTCGTGGAGGCTCCGCCACCGTGCCACCTCAGCTGCCTGCCTGCCTACATGGCACCGCATGCACCGCAGGTCAGGGCATGTCGAAGCTTGGAGGAGCGGCGACGGACGGGACGGGCCTCGCCCCCGTCCCCGGTAAAGTGAGAGGACACCTAAGCGATGCATTAAATGTACCTTGTCCTGTAATACGAGGGATAACCTCGTGCCACTGTAGACCTTTCCACCTCCTGTGTGCCACTGTGGCAGCCCCTTTCACCTATAAAAGGAGGCCCGAGGCGACCAGGAGAAGGATTCGGCCTTTTGGAGCTCGTTACACCTCGTAGCTAGCTCAAGAACACAGAATACATCCACCAAAGCAGGAGTAGGGTTTTACGCGTCCTCGCGGCCCGAACCTAGATAAACGAACCATGTGCTTCTCTGTTAGACCCACTCTTCTCTCAACCCCGCGCCCCGTAACCCCAGTAGGGATTCTTGTGATCCCATAGGTGTCGTTTCCCACCGACATCTTTGGCGCACCAGGTAGGGGGCGCAATTGTGAGAATCGGTTTTAGCAGTCAAGTGAGCGCTTCTTCATTGCGATGGCTCTAAGGGAAGCAGGAGAGGGGGTCGAAAGATCAACGCCAGCGCGACTACGAGCAGAAGCTAAGTCACACCGAACCCTGATTATTTTCTTCCCTTTTTATATGAGGTTATCGTCCTCGGAGATCTGGCCTATGTATGGTAAACCTGCACTCAAAGCCCCCCCGCGATCGGCAACGCCTTTGTTCTGTTTCGAGTCCGCTCAACAACTCAAAGCCTACCGCGTCAAGAGTGGTGGGGTAGCCTTCCGCGCCTGGCAATGCTCCTGACTTTGACTCGAGTCAAACTAGATAGTTCGGGCGGCCGCGCTCAGGCCGGTAAGGTGGCTTGCCCGGCAGCACGCACACCCGGCAGGCCAATGGGGATCCGTCCCCACGACGCCGCCCTGGGTTTACACGCCGGCGAGCCTACCCGGTTACGTAGGGTGGACATACAAGGAAAAATCGAACAGGAAAATAACATGCATGATACTAAAAAGTGCTGCAGAGTTATGTTACATCAAATTGTTGCTGCGGTTCTAACTAGATATAGTAATTGTCTTGGTTATGAACCTGTAGCGGTGATAAGAAAACGGGGTGCCTAGTCCCGGCGCTAGCCCTCCACCCTCAAAATTCCGCCGACTCGGTTAATGATGGGATCAATGTGCTCCCTGAGCGGAGCAAGGTCGGTCCCGTCCGACAAGCTCTCCAGCGCGGCCTCGAAGTCGAGGTCGGGGTAGCAGTGTGCCACCTTGGTGAGAACCTTGGTCATGGCACCCTGGCAAAGCATCTGGGACTCGTCGGCCAGTGAGGCCGCCCGGCTGGCGTGGAGCCGCTCCAGAGCACCGACGACCTTCTCAAAGAACATGGTCAGGCTGCAATTGGCGCTCATGCTCCGCTCCGGGACATACCTCACGTCCGGCATCCCCATGATGGCCAACTGTGCGGCGGCCTGGTTGGCGACGGTGGCGAGGCGATCGAGCCAACGGTTCTCGCCCTCCACGTGCTCCGCAAAGTTGAGGCCCTCGTTCTTCCGCAACAGCTTCTCGCCCTCCAGCTCCTTGGCCAAGGTCGCCTCGCGGGTTGTAGCCTCCGACATCACCTTCTCGAGACCCTCCAGCTTCAGCTTGAGGTCTTTGATGAATTTGTTGGCCTCGGAGAGCTCCCCGGCCTTGCTGACGACCGCGCCCTGCGCCTCTGTCAGAGTGCTGTTGAGCGTGTCCTTTTCCCGGGACAGCTTTAGGGCCTGCTCTGTCAGCCTGTTGCGCTCCTCCTCCAGCTCCTTCACCTTGCCGGCGTGGACCTGGGCCTGAGCATCGAGTGCCTCCTTGTGCCTCTGCTCCAGCTCATCGGTCCGCTGCAAGACGAGCTTCTCCACCTCGGCATCTTTGCCATGAAGTATGGCGGCGAGCTTCTCCTCGCGTGCGGCAAGGTCCTCCTCCTGGGAGTTCAGCACGGCCTCGCGCTGGGTCTGAATGGCCTCGGCGGCCTCGGCCGAGTTCTTCGCCGCCTCCTGAGCCTTCTCGACGTCAGCGAGCTTCATGGTGAGCTCCACGTCGCGCCTGGCCTGCTCGCCCTGGGCAGCCTTGAGCTCCTCGTGGGCCTCGCGGAACCAGTTCTGCGCTTCGGCGACGCGCTCCTAGAGGTCCGCCTCCGCCTTCTCCACCACCGCCGTCCTAGACTTCACCTTGTCCAGGCGGGCGCGGTAGAGCGCCTGGAGCTTCCGGAAGCTGCCGCCCATGGTCTGGAGGAGCCGCTCCTCCTGCGAGCCGTCGTCACCAACAATTGGCTCGTCGACGACTCCAAGCCCGGCAGCGGCAAGCACCTCGTCGTCAAAAACCTCTCCCTCAACGGGTGCCCTGGTGCTCGACACGCCTGGGAGATGAACGAACAAGTCATCACTCACCCTCAGGTACTTGCCGGAGCCGGAAGCAGCAGAGGAGGAAGGCTGATCGCCAGCCTCCTCCTCCTCCTCCTCCCCGGCAGGCCCCTTACCGGGCTCCTCAGCGGTGGCCTTGCCGGCCTCCCCGGCGGCGGCCTCGGCAGCATCCTTGGCGGCCTCCTCCGCAGCGGCCTTGCCGGCCTCCCCGGCGGGCTCCTTGGCGGCGGCCTCGGCAGTATCCTTGGCGGCCTCCCCTGCGGCGGCCTTGTCGGCCTCCCCGGTGGGCTCCTCGGTGGCGCCCTCGGCGGCCTCCTCCGTGGCGATCCTCTCGGCTTCTACCTCGGCGGCCTTGGCGACACCCTCGATCATGGCGTCCACGTCCTCTGGATCCGTCAAGGAGGAATCTGGGTGCCGAAGACAGGGGTGAAGCAAAGCCTAGACCAAGAACCAAGAAGAAGAAGAAGCAAGGACGAACGGCGAGCGACTTACCGGTGCCGAACCTATTGTCTTATCAATCCTTTGATTGAGTGTGGGATATCGTCAAATCAAATCAGTACCAACGATGCTCGTAATGTTGTCTTACTCGTGGTTGATCCCTCGAGCATACACCATTATATCTTTTGGTCTGACCAATGCTATCACCGTGTTCACATGATGGTGGAAGTCCAGTGATATGGAAATTCCGATGAGTTGTTGTTGAGCCCATCAGCAGCATTTTGTCTCCCCCATGAGTCATGTTGCACATCAACCTAGTGTTGGAAACTCGTGTAAGCATTTCTTCATGTTCTGTTCATGAAGCTTATGCTTGTATGGTTGAAGTGACTTCCTCGAATTTATGTGCTTTAGGTGTAAGTTGCCGCCATGAATTTGAGAAAGGGTTGTTTTGTTCCTTTGGAATCATCCCAAGTCAGTCATGCATGTGCGAAGTATTCTATGGTCTGATAGACTGATCATCTTCATTCCATATGAATTCCCTAGCACACCAAGCCACTAACTGATTTGTACAAGGAGAAGAAGTTTCTTCATAAGAGCTAATCATATGACTTATGCAAGGACTTCATTATCCGCAATGATGGTTCCCCATCTGAACTTGGTAGTGTTTAATATAAGACTGCTACGTGGCCATGTTTGTCTGGGACAACGTGCTCACCTGTTTGTAGCAGAACCAACTCATGTCTTGGAGCTTGCTATCATAGTTCACTCCCCGAGAATCTCGCAACGTCATCTCGTCGGTTTGTGTTGCAACCCTTCTTTTCAGACATGCTGAGTCTGAAGTGTCCTATCACCAATCGGATCTGAATCTCAGGCAGATATGATGGTTGGAACATTCCAACAGTTGCATTTCGTTCCCAGCTTGCACCGTTCTTGTGCCATTTCACTATAGGCTGCCTTCTCAGCAATTGATGTCTAGGATCATCCTCAAAAGTGGACTTACCATGGGTCCCCTCCACCTCCGATGATAAGCAAAAATCATCCATTGCGTTGTCTTCAACAAGGTAGTCCACATCATCCATTCTAGTCCGGGTGTACCATTCTTTTGCACTCCACCAAACGATCATTGTGAATGGCCTTAGGCTGGTATAAAGAGTTCCAATGATCTATGGATCAAAAGTAATTCTTTTTGCCACTTAAGGGAATAGTTCTTTGCGTCACTCTTCCCAAGGTGCCCCGCTATTGAATCATGAAAATTATTTCCTCGCCACCTTGACACCATCCACCATCTTTCTAAGCGTGGAATTGTTGCCACCAATCAAACCCCGTCGTTTGTTCTTCCATCCCTCTCGATGTGTTTTGTGTCTCAACTCGAGATGTGTCACCATCTCAGTCAGTGAGTCGATCATGTTTACTTGATCTTCGTAAAGATCGAATCATGTAGGGTTCCCCCTTCTTTACGTTGTCGTGCGAGTGAAGATCTCAAAGCGAGGACGTCGGGACCAAGACGATGGAATGAATCAACATCTTCGAGAAGGGCAAATGGATCATGGAGATTGTGATAGTTTTGCGACTCCCCTTTTCCTCTTACCTCACGTCTTGAATCTCGGGGCGAGATTCTTGTTTAGTGGGGGTGAGCTGTCACAGCCCCAGATCAGCCCTAGAGCTTGCTTGTAACTAGTGGCATTGCATCCATGCATCATGTTTAATTTTCATGAAAATTTGAAATGGGGATGACCAAGCCCTAGCACCAAAAACAATTCAAATAGGTTAAACTAAGAAATATCTTTCAATGAACCAAATGGCCTTAAAAAATGTTCACCATTTTTGGAAAAATGCTGGAAACAGTAACCAGAGATATTGCACATTTTTCCATGACATTTGGATCTTTGAATTAAATCAGTAAGTATTTGAATTTGGACATTTAAATTCTATAAAATATTTTAAATGTACAAATACTCCTAAACTGAAATGTTCCATGTTAGATATATTCTATACATTGGGCATGCACAGTTTAGTGATTTTAAAAGTGCTGGATATTTTTAATAAAGCCGCATGAGTTTTCGAATAATAGAAAACAGAAATAAAGAGAAAGAGAGAATCTTACTGGACTTACTCGGCGCCCACCAACTGCCCAGCCCAGCTGCCCAGCCCACCACCGCTGGCTCCTGTCGCCTTCCTCCTCGCCAAGATGGCGGGGCGCGTGTGCCGGCGCGTGGCCACACGCCGCCACCTCCTCCCCGCTGCCTCCTCCTCCTGGACGCCTCCATGCGACGCCACGCACCTCGAACCCCTCGCTCACTCTCTCGCCCCATCCCTCCTCTGGATCCCTCTCTCCCACCGAAGCGGAGCTCGCCGCCGCTGCCGCGTTGCCGCGACCACCGCCCTCCTCGCTTCCCCGACTAGCCCACAAGCCCCGCCACTCCATCCTCGCCCTCCCCGCCGTCACTCGCGACCGGAGAAGCCCCGAAGCGCCGTCCCGACGCCTTTCCCCTCCTCGGCCACCGAGGATCGCCGCCGTCGAATTCGCCACCGTCGTCGCTTCCCCGAGCTCGCTGACCGTCTCTACGCGACCCATGTGAGCCTCCGGTCGATTTCCCTCTTTTCCCTGCGTCATTTACGCCTCGTAGCCGCCGCCGCCATTGAAGCCGAAGCTCACCGCCGCCGTGCCTCGTCGCCGTCGTGGCTAGAGCCACAATGGCTCGACGCCAACCCCACCTCTATGCTCAGCGCAGCACCAGGAGCTCGTAGCCACCACCCGCTCCTCCTCCCGTGCACCGTAGCATCAAACCCGACCCCGCCCGAACTCCGGCCGCCGCCTTGGAGCTCGCCGCCGTCGATTCCGGCCGCCCCGAGCTCAAACCACTCCACCAAAAGCTTCGGCTCGTCCTCAGCTCCATTTAGATGCTTTCCCCGATCCATTTGGTGGCCGGAACGGCAAAAACCACTGTCGCCGCCGCGTCGGGCTCGCCGGCGGCTAGACGCCGGCAGCCGACGTCGACTTTGACCACAGTGGGCCCTAGTTGACCCTGTTGACCCTATGACAGGTGGGGTCCAGCCCTGTTAACTAATCAGGTTTAGCTTAATTGATAATTAGCTAAACTAATCACACTGACATGCGGGACCCGCTGTCAGGTTTGACCGGACCGTGACCTGTTGACCATCGACGCCACTCGACGTCGGCCGACGATAATACCTTTTTCGGATTTAATTTAATTCAGGAAATTTCAGAAAATACCCCAAACTTCAAATATTCATAACTTTTAATCTGTAACTTCAAATGAAATAATTTATATATGAAAAATGATCAGAAAAATATGAAGAATCTGTTTATGGCACTTTCACGCATGTTTGAACAAGTTAACCTCACCGAATAGGTAGAATCATGATTAGGGTAAATTATGAAATAACATTAGGAGTTGGAATTTGTTCTTGATTGAGTTCCACTTCAATTAACTTGACTAGATATTGCATTAGGTGAATTCAGTACCTTAATATGACATGTCATCCATATGAATGTGCATTGCATTGATTGTGTTCTCTCTTGTTGCCGGTAATTGTCCCCTCTCAGTAGACGACGTTCCGATGATTGTTCGATGACACCAATGAAGAGCTATATTATCTTCAGAAGTGCCAGGCAAGCAAAACCCCCTTGTTCATTCCAATACAATCCCACTCTCTCGCTCCTGCTCTCTTTTATTGCATTAGGACAACATCGATTCAACTGTTACTTGCTGCGGTAGCTGAACCCCTTGATCCTTTGCATGACCTGTCATTCCACAGTAATTAGATGAAACCCACTAGCATGAGTAGGAGTTGTTTGAGCCATGTCGTGGCTACTCATTTATGCTTGTTTGTCATGCCACATCTGCTTAGAGTTGAGTCGGGTCTGATTCATCGGGAATGAATTGGAATTGTTATGAACATGTCCTATTGTGTGTGAGCTAAGTGTGTGAACACGATTTGGTAAAGGTAGCGGTGAGAGGCCATGTAGGAGTACATGGTGGGTTGTCTCATTGAAACCGTCCTCAGAACTGAGTTCGTGTTTGTGATCCATGAAACAGTTACTACCACGCATTGGGATCCTTAATTGACCCTCTCGGCTTCTTAACCACCCTTGTCCTCCGTCCGGAGTTGCAAGTAGTTTCGTGTTTGTAGCATGTGGGGCCGCACGCAAGCGCTGACCTTAGGGGTGGGTTGTGTTGCGGTAGGCACCGTGGGTCTGTACCGAATGCCCGTTTGGTATCGGGAACCCTGCACACATCGCTCGGGGCTGTATGGGAAACCTCGGCGGACTCCTGCAGATGGAACCCGAATAGGCGATAAACCTGGACTAGGGACTTGAGTGTTTAGGTAGGCCGTGGCCGACACCCACGTTGGGCTTCCGCTTGAAGGTTGCCGAGTACATGTCGTAAACGGCGGTAAGTGGTGAGAGCGTGTGAAGAAGTACACCCTGCAGGGTTTGACATGATCTATTCGAATAGCCGTGTCCGCGGAAAAGGACTTCTGGGTTGCCTATATCAGTTCATAGACAAGTGAAAGTGGATACTCTAAAATGCGCAAGATAAGCGTGAGTGCTATGGATGGCGTTCTCGTAGGGAAGACGGAGCGGGTCCATAGTGGTGTATTGATATGGTGAATATGTGGACTCGTGAGCGCCACCTCAAAAGAGTTACTTGCAGTTGTAGTTCAGGATAGCCACCGAGTCAAAGCTGACTTGCTGCAGTCAAACTCCACCACCCCCTTTTGATAATGATGCATATGTAGTTAGTTCTGATGTAAGTCTTGCTGAGTACAATTGTACTCACGTTTGCTTATTTTATGTTTTGCAGAGAGACGTCAGTCTCGCTAGTATTTCCACGTGGACTTCGACGTTTAGTTTGTTACCTCAACTACGATCTTGTGCCCTCGGCAGGATCTGGTAGATAGTCAGGCTTCTCAGCCTTTTTCATTTATAGTTGTCTGTACTCAGACATGTTTAGCTTCCGCTTGTGCTTTGACTTGTATGCTCTGAGTGTTGGGTCATGAGACCCATGTTTGTAATATCTCGCTCCTCGGAGCCTAATGAATAAATATTTGAGTCGTAGAGTTATGTTGTGATGCCATGTTGTATCTACGCATATTGAGCATAATGTGTGTATGTTTGAAATGCTTGGTATGTGTGGGATCCGACAAACTAGTTGTTTATCCTTGGCAGCCTCTCATATGGGGAAATGTAGTCTCGTGCTTCCGAGCGATAGTAGTCCGCTACAGCCCGGTTCACGAGTCCTGCTAGCCCAGACTACTGCTTGGACACTTGACTGGCGGCATGTGTTTCACTTCGTTCCTATGTCCGTTCCTTCGGGAAATGTCACGCGGTGTTATTCGGAGTCCTGCCTAGCCTGCTACAGCCCGGGATACCGGAGTCCTGTTAGCCCAGTGCTACAGCCTGAATTTATACGTTGATGACCGACATGCTCGATGTGATTCATGAATGCCTGCCCCCATGGGTTAGCGCCGCTTTGGGTTCACGACTAGCCATGTCGACCCGGGTTCTTTGTCATGTGGATGCTAGCGACACTATCATATACGTGAACCAAAAGGCGCAAACGGTCCCGGGCCATGGTAAGGCGACACCCGTGGGAATACCGTGCGTGAGGCCGCAAAGTGATATGAGGTGTTACCGGCTAGGTCGATGTGACTTGGAATCGGGTCCGACAGCGTTGGTATCGAGCCTGACTGCTGTCAGAGGTTTACCAAGCCAAACCGGTGAAGTTGTGTCTAGAAATGCTTTAGTTATGTAAGGGAATTGATTGTGGAAGGGAACGTAAGGCTCTTTTTACTCCTTATACCTCATGGCCTTCTGATCTGAGTCAACCTCTTCTCTTCTACGGGGGTTAAGAACTAGGCTTCTCATCTATCTACCAGGATGACGTGTTACTAACCCATAGACCTTTAAGATTGTTGGTTTTAAGCCTCAGTTCGGTTCCTACCATTTCTGTATGATTACTGTTGATCTCAGAATCTTGTTATGATGTTGTTGAGTGGTTATGCCACCATTTTTGCAGGATGTCTCAAATCATTTTGAGCATTTACAGCCGTTATGCTGTCCGAGTCATCCCAGGTCTCTAAATAGTCTGATGCATTTGCAAATTCCTTCTTCCCGTTCCGATGTCCTTTTTGGTCAGAATAAGCACACTAACCGGTGCGTTGAGATAATTTATTGCCTTGACATATATGTTGGAGTTATTATTATGACCCTAGGTATTTAGGAAGTCACCTAGCAATTTAGCAATGCTTTTGTATCCCTAGTGTGATGATTCTGGCCATCATTTTCGAAAGCATCCCGTGATGCCATTTAGTAGTAGGTATTCTACTCCTGGGTTTCTGAACCCGAGATTCATCCTACTTCATGTTGTTAGTATTTGCTAGTGCCTTTAGGATATTAGCAATCTTTGCATTAGTCCTCGAGGTCCGTGGTATTTCCTTCTTCCAAATACCATGAACTGCTTATGGCAAGAAGTTCTTTTGAACCAAAAGATCACAACCAGAGTGCTCTTGAGGAGTACTCCATTCATATTGTGACTCTGCCAGTTCTACCTTTTCTGCATGGATTATCCGGAAGAAATGTTGAGCTTTGCTCGATATACTAATCCGTGCCTCCACTACTCAGAAAATTATATGTTCCTTGAGCTGTCCCTCTTTAGTGGTATTCTGACCCTCGTCGATCAATTGATATTCAAGGGTATGTGTGCATCCGTTTATCGATGCTTATTATCCTTGTGGTCCGACAAGCTATTCTATTCCGGAATGACTAGGAGAAACAAACTCCAGTACCTTATCCATATCTAGGATTGGGTCAAAGCAGTTGTATTCCGCAGGTCAAAATGCCATCCCGCTTTTGATTCTGTTCTACCCTGAAGTATTGCCATCTTATGTCAAGAATGTCATGGGAATTTCACAACCTCTTATGAATTCTTGATGAAGTGATACTTCTCGCCATCATTGTTCATTCCTTGGTCCCGAGTTGTTGTAACCGGAACACCGACAAGTGAATTGTGATGTGTGACATCAATACTCCGAGCAACTCGTTGCTTGGTAGCTAATGGAGAATATCCTCATTCTTAGCGTGTTGATTATTAAATCATCATCCTAAGATTGATCGTGCTACCTAGTTCTTATTTCTGGTGCACACTTCGATTGATGAGTTAGGATCTTGTTAAGTCCTCATTCATTTGATCATATCGTCTTGCCTTAAAGCAAGATTGTTCTCGAGCTTAGTAACATACCGGTGGTTCGTGACTTTCCAGATATCTTCTTGGAAGTGTTACCGGGTTGTCTCCTGACTGTTATGTTGAGCTCGCGATCAAGTTGGTTTTCCTCTAAACCACCCCTTCTCCAAGAATCTGTGTTGGGTACCCCTGAGCTAGTCAGCTAAGCTAGACAACAACTTGGAGAGTTGGAAGATAAAAGCTTACCTGATTTGGTTAATCTCCAAAGGGATATTCTTGCGTAGCGTGTGTTAAAGAAAGATGATATCTTCATCGATTGGTCCCTGTGATCAGTTGCCGGACCTATTGTCTTATCAATCCTTTGATTGAGTGTGGGATATCGTCAAATCAAATCAGTACCAACGATGCTCGTAATGTTGTCTTACTCGTGGTTGATCCCTCGAGCATACACCATTATATCTTTTGGTCTGACCAATGCTATCACCGTGTTCACATGATGGTGGAAGTCCAGTGATATGGAAATTCCGATGAGTTGTTGTTGAGCCCATCAGCAGCATTTTGTCTCCCCCATGAGTCATGTTGCACATCAACCTAGTGTTGGAAACTTGTGTAAGCATTTCTTCATGTTCTGTTCATGAAGCTTATGCTTGTATGGTTGAAGTGACTTCCTCGAATTTATGTGCTTTAGGTGTAAGTTGCCGCCATGAATTTGAGAAAGGGTTGTTTTGTTCCTTTGGAATCATCCCAAGTCAGTCATGCATGTGCGAAGTATTCTATGGTCTGATAGACTGATCATCTTCATTCCATATGAATTCCCTAGCACACCAAGCCACTAACTGATTTGTACAAGGAGAAGAAGTTTCTTCATAAGAGCTAATCATATGACTTATGCAAGGACTTCGTTATCCGCAATGATGGTTCCCCATCTGAACTTGGTAGTGTTTAATATAAGACTACTACGTGGCCATGTTTGTCTGGGACAACGTGCTCACCTGTTTGTAGCAGAACCAGCTCATGTCTTGGAGCTTGCTATCATAGTTCACTCCCCGAGAATCTCGCAACGTCATCTCGTCGGTTTGTGTTGCAACCCTTCTTTTCAGACATGCTGAGTCTGAAGTGTCCTATCACCAATCGGATCTGAATCTCAGGCAGATATGATGGTTGGAACATTCCAACAGTTGCATTTCGTTCCCAGCTTGCACCGTTCTTGTGCCATTTCACTATAGGCTGCCTTCTCAGCAATTGATGTCTAGGATCATCCTCAAAAGTGGACTTACCATGGGTCCCCTCCACCTCCGATGATAAGCAAAAATCATCCATTGCGTTGTCTTCAACAAGGTAGTCCACATCATCCATTCTAGTCCGGGTGTACCATTCTTTTGCACTCCGCCAAACGATCGTTGTGAATTGCCTTAGGCTGGTATAAAGAGTTCCAATGATCTATGGATCAAAAGTAATTCTTTTTGCCACTTAAGGGAATAGTTCTTTGCGTCACTCTTCCCAAGGTGCCCCGCTATTGAATCATGAAAATTATTTCCTCGCCACCTTGACACCATCCACCATCTTTCTAAGCGTGGAATTGTTGCCACCAATCAAACCCCGTCGTTTGTTCTTCCATCCCTCTCGATGTGTTTTGTGTCTCAACTCGAGATGTGTCACCATCTCAGTCAGTGAGTCGATCATGTTTACTTGATCTTCGTAAAGATCGAATCATGTAGGGTTCCCCCTTCTTTCTGTTGTCGTGCCGAGTGAAGATCTCGAAAGCGAGGACGTCAGGACCAAGACGATGGAATGAATCAACATCTTCGAGAAGGGCAAATGGATCATGGAGATTGTGATAGTTTTGCGACTCCCCTTTTCCTCTTACCTCACGTCTTGAATCTCGGGGCGAGATTCTTGTTTAGTGGGGGTGAGCTGTCACAGCCCCAGATCAGCCCTAGAGCTTGCTTGTAACTAGTGGCATTGCATCCATGCATCATGTTTAATTTTCATGAAAATTTGAAATGGGGATGACCAAGCCCTAGCACCAAAAACAATTCAAATAGGTCCAACTAAGAAATATCTTTCAATGAACCAAATGGCCTTAAAAATGTTCACCATTTTTGGAAAAATCTGAAACGAAGAACAGAGATATTGCACATTTTTCCATGACATTTGGATCTTTGAATTAAATCATAAGTATTTGAATTTGGACATTTAAATTCTATAAAATATTTTAAATGTACAAATACTCCTAAACTGAAATGTTCCATGTTAGATATATTCTATACATTGGGCATGCAGTTTGGTGATTTTCAAAAGTGCTGGATATTTTAATAAAGCCGCAGAGTTTTCGAATAATAGAAAACAGAAATAAAGAGAAAGAGAGAGAATCTTACTGGACTTACTGCCGCCCACCAACCGCCCAGCTCAGCTGCCCAGCCCACCACCGCTGGCTCCTGTCGCCTTCCTCCTCGCGCCAAGAGTGGCGGGGCGTGCCGCTGCGCGTGGCCACACGCCGCCACCTCCTCCCCGCCTGCTGCCTCCTCCTCCCCTGGGACGCCCATGCGACGCCACACACCCCTGGAACCCCTCGCTCACTCTCTCGCCCCATCCTCCTCTCGCTCCTCTCTCTCCCACCGAGCGGAGCTGCCGCCGCGCGCTGCGTCGTTGCCGCGACCACCGGCCCTCCCTCGCTTCCCCGACTAGCCCACAAGCCCCGCCACTCCATCCTCGCCCTCCCAGCCGTCACTCGCGAACAGAGAAGCCCCGAAGCGCCGTCCCGACGCCTTTCCCCTCCTCAGCCACCGAGGATCGCCGCCGTCGAATTCGCCACCGTCGTCGCTTCCCCGAGCTCGCTGACCGTCTCTACGCGACCCATGTGAGCCTCCGGTCGATTTCCCTCTTTTCCCCGCGTCATTTACGCCTCGTAGCCGCCTCCGCCATTGAAGCTGAAGCTCACCGCCGCCGTGCCTCGTCGCCGTCGTGGCTAGAGCCACAAAGGCTCGACGCCAACCCCACCTCTGTGCTCAGCGCAGCACCAGGAGCTCGTAGCCAGCACCCGCTCCTCCTCCCATGCACCGTAGCATCAAACCCGACCCCGCCCGAACTCCGGCCGCCGCCTTGGAGCTCGCCGCCGTCGATTCCGGCCGCCCCGAGCTCAAACCACTCCACCAAGAGCTTCGGCTCGTCCTCAGCTCCATTTAGATGCTTTCCCCGATCCATTTGGTGGCCGGAACGGCAAAAACCACTGTCGCCGCCGCGTCGGGCTCGCCGGCGGCTAGACGCCGGCAGCCGATGTCGACTTTGATCACAGTGGGCCCTAGTTGACCCTGTTGACCCTATGACAGGTGGGGCCTAGCCCTGTTAACTAATCAGGTTTAGCTTAATTGATAATTAGCTAAACTAATCACACTGACATGCGGGACCCGCTGTCAGGTTTGACCGGACCGTGACCTGTTGACCACTGACGTCACACTGACGTCAGGCTGACACAGTAATACCCTTTTCTGGATTTAATTTAATTCAGGAAATTTCAGAAAATACCCCAAACTTCAAATATTCATAACTTTTAATATGTAACTCCAAATGAAATAATTTATATATGAAAAATGATCAGAAAAATATGAAGAATCTGTTTATGGCAGTTTCATGCATGTTTGAACAAGTTAACCTAACCGAATAGGTAGAATCATGATTAGGGTAAATTATGAAATAACATTTGGAGTTGGAATTTGTTCTTGATTGAGTTCCACTTCAATTAACTTGACTAGATATTGCATTAGGTGAATTCAGTACCTTAATATGACATGTCATCCATATGAATGTGCATTGCATTGATTGTGTTCTCTCTTGTTGCCGGTAATTGTTCCCTCTCAGTAGACGACGTCCCGACGATTGTTCGATGACACCGATGAAGAACTATATTATCTTCAGAAGTGCCAGGCAAGCAAAACCCCCTTGTTCATTCCAATACAATCCCACTCTCTCGCTCCTGCTCTCTTTTATTGCATTAGGACAACAACGATTCAACTGTTACTTGCTGCGGTAGCTGAACCCCTTGATCCTTTGCATGACCTGTCATTCCACAGTAATTAGATGAAACCCACTAGCATGAGTAGGAGTTGTTTGAGCCATGTCGTGCCTACTCATTTATGCTTGTTTGTCATGCCTGCTACTGCTTAGAGTTGAGTCGGGTCTGATTCATCGGGAATGAATTGGAATTGTTATGAACATGTCCTATTGTGTGTGAGCTAAGTGTGTGAACACGATTTGGTAAAGGTAGCGGTGAGAGGCCATGTAGGAGTACATGGTGGGTTGTCTCATTGAAACCGTCCTCGGGAACTGAGTTCGTGTTTGTGATCCATGAAACAGTTACTACCACGCATTGGGATCCTTAATTGACCCTCTCGGCTTCTTAACCACCCTTGTCCTCTGTCCGGGAGTTGCAAGTAGTTTCGTGTTTGTAGCATCTTTGGGGCCGACGCATACGCTGACCTTAGGGGTGGGTTGTGTTGCGGTAGGCACCGTGGTCTGGTGTACCGAATGCCCGTTTGGTATCTCGAACCCCCACACATCGTTCGTGGCTGTATGGGAAACCTCGGCGGACTCCTGCGGATGGAACCGAATAGGCGATAAACCTGGACTAGGGACTTGAGTGTTTAGGTAGGCCGTGGCCGACACCCACGTTGGGCTTCCGCTTGAAGGTTGCAGTACATGTCGTGTAAACAGCGGTAAGTGGTGAGAGCGTGTGTGAAGAAGTACACCCTGCAGGGTTTGACATGATCTATTGAATAGCCGTGTCCGCGAAAAGGACTTCGGGTTGCCTATATCAGTTCATAGACAAGTGAAAGTGGATACTCTAAAATCGCAAGATAAGCGTGAGTGCTATGGATGGCGTTCTCGTAGGGAGGCGGGAGCGGGTCCATAGTGGTGTATTGATATGGTGAATATGTGGACTCGTGCGCCAACTCAAAAGAGTTACTTGCAATCGTAGTTCGGGATAGCCACCGAGTCAAAGCTGGCTTGCTGCGGTCAAAATCCACCACCCCTTTTGATAATGATGCATATGTAGTTAGTTCGATGTAAGTCTTGCTGAGTACAATTGTACTCACGTTTGCTTATTTTATGTTTTGCGAGAGACGCGGTGGCCTCGCTAGTAGTTCCACGTGGACTTGACGTTTAGTTTGTTACCTCAACTACGATCTTGTGCCCTCGGCAGATCTGGTAGATAGTCGGGCTTCTCAGCCTTTTTCATTTATAGTTATCGTACTCGGACATGTTTAGCTTCGCTTGTGCTTTGACTTGTATGCTCGAGTGTTGGGTCATGAGACCCATGTTTGTAATATCTCGCTCCTCGAGCCTAATGAATAAATATTTGAGTCGAGAGTTATGTTGTGATGCCATGTTGTATCTACGCATATTGAGCATAATGTGTGTATGTTTGAAATGCTTGGTATGTGTGGGATCCGACAAACTAGTTGTTTATCCTTGGCAGCCTCTCATATGGGGAAATGTAGTCTCGTGCTTCCGGCGATAGTAGTCCGCTACAGCCCGGTTCACGGAGTCCTGCTAGCCCAGCACTACTGCTTGGACACTTGACTGGCGGCATGTGTTTCACTTCGTTCCTATGTCTGTCCTTCGGGAAATGTCACGCGGTGTTATTCGAGTCCTGCCTAGCCTGCTACAGCCGGGATACCGGAGTCCTCATAGCCAGTGCTACAGCCCGAATTTATCGTTGATGACCGACATGCTCGATGTGATTCATGAATGCCTGCCCCCATGGGTTAGCGCCGCTTTGGGTTCACGACTAGCCATGTCGGCCCGGGTTCTTTGTCATGTGGATGCTAGCGACACTATCATATCGTGAGCCAAAAGGCATAAACGGTCCCGGGCCATGGTAAGGCGACACCCGTGGGAATACCGTGCGTGAGGCCGCAAAGTGATATGAGGTGTTACCGGCTAGGTCGATGTGACTTGGAATCGGGGTCCTGACAGCGTGTCCCCTCCCCGCCAACATTTGGCGTCGAAGCAAAGCCACCGGCGCCCATGTTCTCTTCCTCCTCCTCCATTATTGTGAGCTCGGTGCTTGGCTCCCTTGCCGGGGACGCACCTCGGGGCAGCGTGGTCGATGGGGGTGGCGCATTGGGAGTAGCCCCCTGCGTCTCCTCCTGCTGCCGCTCCCCTCCTGCACACCTGGTAAGGTCAGCACCAAGGCGTCGCACTCTTGACACATGTCAAACAGAGAAGAACGATGAACTTACGCTGGGGGCTTTGCCAGGGGCTACTGTCTGGGCTGCTCAACACCACCAAGGGCGCCCTCGAAGCACCGGCCGGGGGCTGGCCACCCGTCGAGACCTTGGCCCTTTTTTCTCTCTGGGCCAGCCTCTCCGCGTCCCTGCAAAGACACAAACAAGTTAAGATCAGTACCACAGAGTGAGGAGGCAGAGATGACAAAAAAGGAACCAGACACTTACTCGTCATCCGCCTCCTCCTCTGCAGTCTTCCTCTTCCTCCTCGGACTCAGGGATCCAAAATCAAAGGTGATCCCCGCGCCGACGTTCGCTGGAGGAGGGGAGGGAGGCGGCGTCTGGGCACGCCTGGATGAAGAAGGGGCGGCCGTCTTCTTCTTCACCACGACCTTTGCCGGCTTCTTCGCTACCGCGGCCCTCGTGTGAGGCCGGGACCACTCCAAAGTCAACTACGGTTGCGCAGTCCTGCGGGGCCGAACCGGCTCGCCGCAGGACTCGCCCCCTCCCCACAGGTGGCGCCGGGTCTGCGGTCTCCTCCTCCTCCGACGACGATGACTCGCCGGTCACGTCCTCAACCAGTGGAGCCTCGGTGACGGCGCTGCTAGCTCCCCGGCGGCCACCGCCCACCGGGCAAGCTCCACCTCCTCCGCGGCCGTCGCGACCTTGTCCTCCACATCGCCATCGTCGGCGGCCTCCCTGGTGAGCTGTGCCTCCCTCACCCTGGTGGCGATGTAGTCCAGCTCCACCTGGGAGGTGTCCTGGACAAGCAGCCGCTCGGCATCGGCATCAACATACCTCTCATGCAGGGTGTCGAAGAACTGCTGCACTTCTGCCTCCTTCGGCTCCTTCCAGCTCAGGACGGTGCCGTGCGCGTTGCAGTCCGGCATCATGGCAATGATCGCGGACCGACGCGAGTTGTTGCACAACGGGACCACCCCCGTTGGCAGCTTGAACAACGGCCCCTTGAGGACCTTGCCGGCCTTCGCGGCGGCCCTCGCAATCTTGCCGGACCGCTCGACCTCGCCGTCGCGGCCCACGTCAAGCTGGAAGAGCCACTGGCAGAAGTGGGCGTGCGCAATCACCGTAAAGTTGTGGTCGAGGCCCGGGCGGAGTCGCATGATGTCAGCAGGGTTCGTGAAAAGCCAGGCTGGCCTCCCCTTGTTATGCAGCGGAGCAATCCGGCGGCGGATGAAGTCCTCCCCGATCATTTCGAGGGCGAGCCTGATACGTCTCCAACGTATCTATAATTTTTGATTGCTCCATGCTATATTATCTACTGTTTTGGGCAATATTGGGCTTTATTTTCCACTTTTATATTACTTTTGGGACTAACCTATTAACCGGAGGCCCAGCCCATATTGTTGTTTTATTGCCTGTTTCAGTGTTTCGAAGAAAAGGAATATCAAACGGAGTCCAAACGGAATGAAACCTTCGACAACGTTATTTTTGGGAAGAATATGATCCTGGAGACTTGGAGTTCACGTCAGAAGATCCCCGAGGACTCCACGAGATAGGAGGGCCCCCCTACAGGGCGCGGCCCCCTGTCTCGTGGACCCCTCGAGCACCCCCCGACCGACTTCTTTCGCCTATATAGTCCCACGTACCCTAAAAACATCCATAGAGAAGATAGATCAGGAGTTCCGCCATCGCAAGCCTCTGTAGCCACCAAAAACCTCTCAGGAGTCCGTTCCGGCACCCTGCCGGAGGGGGAACCCATCACCGGTGGCCATCTTCATCATCCTGGCGTTCTGCATGACGAGGAGGGAGTAGTTCACCCTCGGGGCTGAGGGTATGTACCAGTAGCTATGTGTTTTCTCTCTCTCTCTCTCTCTCTCTCGTGTTCTCTCTATGGCACGATCTTGATGTATCGCGAGCTTTGTTATTATAGTTGGATCTTATGATGTTTCTCCACCTCTACTCTCTTGTGATGAATTGAGTTTTCCCTTTGAAGTTATCTTATCGGATTGAGTCTTTGAGAACACTTGATGTATGTCTTGCCGTGTTTATCTGTGGTGACAATGGGATAGCACGTGCCACTTGATGTATGTTTTGGTGACCAACTTGCGGGTTCCGCCCATGAACCTATGCATAGGGGTTGGCACACGTTTTCTTGACTCTCCGGTAGAAACTTTGGGGCACTCTTTGAAGTACTTTGTGTTGGTTGGATGAATCTGAGATTGTGTGATGCATATTGTATAATCATGCCCACGGATACTTGAGGTGACAATGGAGTATCTAGGTGACATTAGGGTTTTTGTTGATTTGTGTCTTAAGGTGTTATTCTAGTACGAACTCTTGAATAGATTGATCCAAAAGAATAACTTTGAGGTGGTTTCGTACCCTACCATAATCTCTACGTTTGTAGTCCACTATTAGTGGCTTTGGAGTGACTCTTTGTTGCATGTTGAGGGATTGTTATATGATCTATCTATGTTATTATTGTTGAGAGAACTCGCACTAGTGAAAGTATGAACCCTAGGCCTTGTTTCCTATCATTGCAATACCATTTACGCTCACTTTTATCTTTAGTTACCTTGCTGTTTTTATTATTTCAGATTACAAATACCTTTATCTACTATCCATATTGCACTTGTATCACCATCTCTTCGCCGAACTAGTGCACCTATACAATTTACCATTGTATTGGGTGTGTTGGGGACACAAGAGACTCTTTGTTATTTGGTTGCAGGGTTGTTTGAGAGAGACCATCTTCATCCTACGCCTCCTACGGATTGATAAACCTTAGGTCATCCACTTGAGGGAAATTTGCTACTGTCCTACAAACCTGTTCACTTGCAGGCCCAACAACGTCTACAAAAAGAAGGTTGTGTAGTAGACATCAAGCTCTTTTCTGGCGCTGTTGCCAGGGAGGCTAGGTAAGCGGCACTCACTCACACCCCGTCAACTAAGCTCTTTTAGGCGCCGCTTCGGGAGGTGAGTGCTTGAAGGTATATCTTTAGATCTTGCAATCGAATCTTTTTGTTTCTTGTTTTATCACTAGTTTAGTTTAGAAAAGAAAACTACCAAAAAAATGGAATTGAGTTTGTCTCATACGCTTCGTATTTTTAATATCTTTCATGAGTACGATGGAAAGGAAAATTGTGCTCAAGTGCTAGAAGAAGAATGCATTAAAATGCTTGGTACTAAATGTTTGAATGATTATCATGATTGCAATGTTGTTAGTATGAATTCCTTGAATATCCATGATGCTAATGATATGCAAAGCCACAAGCTTGGGGAAGCTATGTTTGATGAAGATGATATTTTTTGTCCCCCAATCTTTGATGAGAAAATTTACTATGATGAAAGCATGCCTCCTATCTATAATGATTATTGTGATGACACGTATCCTTTAAAGAATAATGATAACCATGAAACTTGTCATCTTGATCTTAATTCTCAATCATATGATAGATATTTTGTTGAATTTGCTCCCACTACTATTCATGAGAAGAATTTTGCTTATGTGGAGAGTAGTAAATTTTCTATGCTTGTAGATCATGAAAAGAATGCTTTAGGTGCTGGTTATATTGTTGAATTCATTCATGATGCTACTGAAAATTATTACGAGGGAGGAATATATGCTTGTAGGAATTGCAATAATGTCAAGTTTCCTCTCTATGTGCTTCATGTTTTGAAGTTATGCTTGTTTTGCCTTCCTATGCTAGTTGATTATTGTTCCCATAAGTTGTTTTCTCACAGAATCCCTATGCATAGGAAGTGGGTTAGGCTTAAATGTGCTAGTCATATACTTCATGATGCTCCCGTTATGTTTCCATTCTTATCTCTTATGTGAGCATCATTGAAATCACCATGCCTAGCTAGGGGCTTTAAACGTTAGCGCTTGTTGGGAGGCAACCCAATTTTATTTTAGTTTCTTGCTTTTTGGTTATGTTTAGTAATAAATAATCCATCTATCTTCTGGTTAGATGTGTTTTCATGTTTTAATTAGTGTTTGTGCCAAGTGGAACCTTTGGGAATACTTGGGTGAAGTCTTTTCGATCATGCTGTAAAAAATAGAAACTTTAGCGCTCACGAGATTAGCTTCAACTTTTTACTGGAGAGTGCTATTTAGTTGATCATTTTTGCAGATGATTACTAGACAAATTCCTCAGGTCCACCTATTTATTTTAGAATTTTTGGAGTTCCAGAAGTTTGCCTTAGTTACAGATTACTACAGACTGTTCTGTTTTTGACAGATTCTGTTTTCATTATGTTGTTTGCTTATTTTGATGAATCTATGGCTAGTAAATAGTTTTTAAACCATAGAGAAGTTGGAATAAAGTATGTTTAACACCAATATAAATAAATAATGAGTTCATTACAGTAACTTGAGGTGGTGTTTTGTTTTCTTTCGCTAACGGAGCTCACGAGTTTTCTGTTAAGTTTTGTGTTGTGAAGTTTTCAAGTTTTGGGTAAAGATTCGATGGACTATGGAATAAGGAGTGGCAAGAGCCTAAGCTTGGGGATTACCAAGGCACCCCAATTTAATATTCAAGGATAACCAAGAGCCTAAGCTTGGGGATGCCCCGGAAGGCATCCCCTCTTTCGTCTTCGTTCATCGGTAACGTTACTTGGAGCTATATTTTTATTCACCACATGATATGTGTTTTGCTTGGAGCGTCATGTCATTTTCTTTAGCTTTGCTTGCTGTTTGAATAAAATACCAAGATCTGAAATTATTAAATGGGAGAGTCTTCACATAGTTGCATAATTATTCAACTACTCATTGATCTTCACTTATATCTTTCGGAGTAGTTTGTCATTTGCTCTATTACTTCACTTATATCTTTTAGAGCAAGGTGGTGGTTTCATTTTGAAGAAATAGACGAATTCTTATTCTTCACTTATATTATTTTGAGAGTCTTAAATAGCATGGTAATTTGTAAATAATCTTAATATGCTAGGTATTCAAAAATAGTAAAAACTTTCTTATGAGTGCGTTGAATACTAAGAAAAGTTTGATGCTTGATAATTGTTTTGAGATATGGAAGTAGTGATATTAGAGTCATGCTAGTTGAGTAGTTGTGAATTTGAGAAATACTTGTGTTAAAGTTTGTGATTCCCGTAGCATGCACGTATGGTGAACCGTTATGTGATGAAGTCGGAGCATGATTTATTTATTGATTGTCTTCCTTATGAGTGGCGGTCGGGGACGAGCGATGGTCTTTTCCTACCAATCTATCCCCCTAGGAGCATGCGCATAATACTTTGCTTTGATAACTTGTAGATTTTTGCAATAAGAATATGAGTTCTTTATGACTAATGTTGAGTCCATGGATTATACGCACTCTCACCCTTCCACCATTGCTAGCCTCTCTAATACCGCGCACCTTTCGCTGGTATCATACACCCACCATATACCTTCCTCAAAATAGCCACCATACCTACCTATCATGGCATTTCCATAGCCATTCCGAGATATATTGCCATGTAACTTTCCACCGTTCCGTTTATTATGACACGCTCCATCATTGTCATATTGCTTAGCATGATCATGTAGTTGGCATCGTATTTGTGGCAAAGCCACCGTTCATAATTCTTTCATACATGTCACTCATGAGTCATTGCATATCCCGGTACACCGCCGGAGGCATTCATATGGAGTTATTTTGTTCTAAGAATCGAGTTGTAATTTTTGAGTTGTAAGAAAATAAAGGTGTGATGATCATCATTTTTTAGAGCATTGTCCCAGTAAGGAAAGGATGATGGAGACTATGATTCCCCCACAAGTCGGGATGAGACGAAAAAGAAAAAAAAAAGAAAAAAAAAGAGGACATAAAAAAAGAGAAAAGGCCCAAATAAAAAAATAAAAATAAATAAAAAATGAGAGAAAAAGAGAGAAGGGGCAATGCTACTATCCTTTTACCACACTTGTGCTTCAATGTAGCACCAAGATCTTCATGATAGAGAGTCTCTCATTTTGTCACTTTCTTATACTAGTGGGAATTTTTCATTATAGAACTTGGCTTGTATATTCCAATGATGGGCTTCCTCAAAATGCCCTAGGTCTTCATGAGCAAGCAAGTTGGATGCACACCCACTTAGTTTCTTTTGTTGAGCTTTCATATATTTATAGCTCTAGTGCATCCGTTGCATGGCAATCCCTACTCGCTCACATTGATATCTATTGATGTGCATCTCCATAGCCCATTGATACACCTAGTTGATGTGAGACTATCTTCTCCCTTTTTGTCTTCTCCACAACCACCCTTCTATTCCACCCATAGTGCTATATCCATGGCTCACACTCATGTATTGCGTGAAGATTGAAAAAGTTTGAGAACGTCAAAAGTATGAAACAATTGCTTGGCTTGTCATCGGGGTTGTGCATAATTTAAATACTTTGTGTGGTGAAGATAGAGCATAGCCAGACTATATGATTTTGTAGCGATAACTTTCTTTGGCCATGTTATTTTGAGAAGACATGATTGCTTTGTTAGTATGCTTGAAGTATTATTATTTTTATGTCAAAACTTTTGTCTTGAATCTTTCGGATCTGAATATTCATACCACAATTAAGACGAATTACAATGAAATTATGCCTAGTAGCATTCCACATAAAAAAATATCTTTTTATCATTTACCTACTCGAGGACGAGCAGGAATTAAGCTTGGGGATGCTTGATCCGTCTCCAACGTATCTATAATTTTTGATTGCTCCATGCTATATTATCTACTGTTTTGGGCAATATTGGGCTTTATTTTCCACTTTTATATTACTTTTGGGACTAACCTATTAACCGGAGGCCCAACCCATATTGTTGTTTTATTGACTGTTTCAGTGTTCCGAAGAAAAGGAATATCAAACGGAGTCCAAATGGAATGAAACCTTCGGCAGCGTTATTTTTGGGAAGAATATGATCCTGGAGACTTGGAGTTCACGTGAGAAGATCCCCGAGGACTCCACAAGATAGGAGGGTGCGCCCCCCCTACAGGGCGCGGCCCCCTGTCTCGTGGACCCCTCGAGCACCCCCCGACCGACTTCTTTCGCCTATATAGTCCCATGCACCTAAAACATCCACAGAGAAGATAGATCGGGAGGAGTTCCGCCGCAAGCCTCTGTAGCCACCAAAAACCTCTCGGGAGTCTGTTCCGGCACCCTGCCGGAGGGGGAACCCATCACTGGTGGCCATCTTCATCATCCCGGCGCTCTCCATGACAAGGAGGGAGTAGTTCACCCTCGGGGCTGAGGGTATGTACCAGTAGCTATGTGTTTTCTCTCTCTCTCTCTCTCTCTCTCTCTCTCTCTCTCTCTCTCTCTCGTGTTCTCTCTATGGCACGATCTTGATGTATCGCGAACTTTGTTATTATAGTTGGATCTTATGATGTTTCTCCACCTCTACTCTCTTGTGATGAATTGAGTTTCCCCTTTGAAGTTATCTTATCGGATTGAGTCTTTGAGAACACTTGATGTATGTCTTGCCGTGTTTATCTGTGGTGACAATGGGATATCACATGCCACTTGATGTATGTTTTGGTGACCAACTTGCGGGTTCCGCCCATGAACCTATGCATAGGGGTTGGCACACGTTTTCTTGACTCTCCAGTAGAAACTTTGGGGCACTCTTTGAAGTACTTTGTGTTGGTTGGATGAATCTGAGATTGTGTGATGCATATCGTATAATCATGCCCACAGATACTTGAGGTGACAATGGAGTATCTAGGTGACATTAGGGTTTTGGTTGATTTGTGTTATTATAGTACGAACTCTTGAATAGATTGATCCAAAAGAATAACTTTGAGGTGGTTTCGTACCCTATCATAATCTCTACGTTTGTTCTCCGCTATTAGTGGCTTTGGAGTGACTCTTTGTTGCATGTTGAGGGATTGTTATATGATCTATCTATGTTATTATTGTTGAGAGAACTTGCACTAGTGAAAGTATGAACACTAGGCCTTGTTTCCTGTCATTGCAATACCGTTTACACTCACTTTTATCTTTAGTTACCTTGCTGTTTTTATTATTTCAGATTACAAATACCTTTATCTACTATCCATATTGCACTTGTATCACCATCTCTTCGCCGAACTAGTGCACCTATACAATTTACCATTGTATTGGGTGTGTTGGGGACACAAGAGGTTCTTTGTTATTTGGTCGCAGGGGTGTTTGAGAGAGACCATCTTCATCCTACGCCTCCTACGGATTGATAAACCTTAGGTCATCCACTTGAGGGAAATTTGCTACTGTCCTACAAGCCTGTGCACTTGCAGGCCCAACAACGTCTACAAAAAGAAGGTTGTGTAGTAGACATCAGAGCCCGGCCTGGGTAAGCCGGAGAATCCTGGTGACGGCAACATAGAGCCTTCCGTCGGCGGCACCGACATCGCTCCAATCGCTGCCGCGAACTGGCGGCGCCCGACGAACTTTGCAGAACGCCGGCGGGTCCTCCTCTTCAATCTAGCACCACCGGCCCCGCCACTCATCCCACCTCTCCTTCATGGCGCCGTCCGGGTACGCCTCCTTGGATCTTGGGATCTAGGTGATGCAACCAGAGATGGCACCCCCTATCTGGATCCGAGGGTAGAAGTAGTGGCGGAAGAGCGCCGTGTTGGGGTGCACCCTGGCGAAGCCTTCGCAAAGGTGCACGAAAAGGGCCATGCACGCCACCGCGTTCGGAGTGAAATCCAGAAGACAGAAGCCGAAGGTGTGCATGATGTCGCTGAAGAAATCGGAAATGGGCGGACAGAGCCCGCAAGAAAAATAATCAATGAAGAAGGGATACCGATTTGAGGCAGGCTCGGCGTAGGCGGCGGGGATGACGCGCGTAGCCGGATGCCCCGAATCCTCCCCTCCCGTCTTCACTCCCCACAGGGGCCTGAAGAGGTCCCGGAGCTCGAACACGTCGACCGTCGAGGGGAAGAAGAAGGCGGACTGCGTCCGGTCCCCCGACAGCATGCTCTCCGGTGGCTCCACAGCCCAGCGTCCTTGGCCACCCCCTTGCACTTGGTGGTTTTTGGCGCCATGGTGAAGGAGGAGGGAGGAGCCGGGGGCGGCAGGAGCACGACGGCGGCGAGCGAAGACGAAGCTTGGAGAATAAGAGGGAGACGAGCGGAGGTCTCTGAGATTGGGGTTGCGTGAAGGGTAAAAGGAACAGTGCACCCACGGTTATCCCTTTTTATGGGGAAGCCGCGGGGCGTGCTTCCCATTTACTGCGATGTGACGCATGCTTGCGGGAACCGCCCCACGCATGCCGCCCACGTCACGCACGCCCCTCCACACCGCGCCGCGCGCGCGGGTCATGGTAAGCGCAGCGTGCGAAAAGTCTTACCGCGGTAAAAACCGCCCCGCCTGCCCGCGCACCGTTTTGGGCCTGACCCAACAACGTGTCGCGCTCATGTGTGGCCGAGGCCCGGGGGCTCCTGTCGGTGTACAAAACTAGGGGCACATTTTTGTACCCCTTAACCTGTGCACGGGCAGTCGGAGCCACGCCCACGGCCACACCAAGAAGAGTGGAGGAGGTGAGCCAAGGTAAGACCGAAGCCCAAGACGAAGCAAAGCAACGACAAGGACCAAGGCCACAAGGATCAGATGGGCGAAGCAGGTCTTCCCGGCAAGGATCCTTACCGGGGCGGCCTCAACGGCCCCGGCAAGACCCTTGCTGGGGCAGCTCGCCCACGCCAGCCGAGCGAGCCACCCTCGAGCCCACCAACACTCAACACATGTGTTGGGACAGGGCTCGGGAGGCACCTCTGTGATGGCATGCAGATCTTTGTGAAGACAAAGAATAGTCAAGATCAGGTGAGGATGGAAAGGTAGCCATCCTCGTCGAAGGAACCCATAAGACCCCCGGCAAGATCCTTGCCGGGGACGCCTGCGCGCCACTGCAAGACCCTTGCCGGGCCACCCGGCAAGGCCCTCGCCAAACGCACCAGCAGGGCCACCATCAGGCCCGCACCAGCCAAGTCTCCGCCGCCTTTCGCATGCAGCTGCCGACCCAACCAACTGGGTAGGCACCTGCGTGGCTACATGCAGCCCTTCGTGGAGGCTCCGCCACCGTGCCACCTCAGCTGCCTGCCTGCCTACATGGCACCGCATGCACCGCAGGCCAGGGCGCGTGTCGAAGCTTGGAGGAGCGGCGACGGACGGGATGGGCCTCGCCCCCGTCCCCGATAAAGTGAGAGGACACCTAAGCGATGCATTAAATGCACCTTGTCCTGTAATACGAGGGATAACCTCATGCCACTGTAGACCTTTCCACCTCCTGTGTGCCACTGTGGCAGCCCCTTTCACCTATAAAAGGATGCCCGACGCGACCAGGAGAAGGATTCGGCCTTTTGGAGCTCGTTATACCCCGTAGCTAGCTCAAGAACACAGAATACATCCACCAAAGTAGGAGTAGGGTTTTACGCGTCCTCGCGACCCGAACCTGGATAAATGAACCGTGTGCTTCTCTGTTAGACCCGCTCTTCTCTCAACCCCGCGCCCCGCAACCGCAGTAGGGATTCTTGTGATCCCGTAGGTGTCGTTTCCCACCGACACATAGTTAAAATTTAGCATGGTAATGATATAGCCGATCAGGCTAGGGATGACGTGATCGAGTACAAACTCGTAAGCAAAGAAGATTACTAAGAGTTGTTTAATCGTGATGCGGACTCGATTCAGTTATCGATGTCCTTGAGTGTTTAATAACTCGAAGCCCGTGAAAAATTGGAATCAGTGAGAATGTAGTACTTGATGGAGAACTCATAAGAAGTTATGCAGTTTCGTGATAATCTCGAGATACCAGGGTGTAATACTCAGCGAAAGCTCAAAGTAAAGGTTGGACTGGTGTATTGATCCACAGAAGACAAGTGCTTAAACTTGCCCGAGAAATGGGATCAAAGAAGAACATATGGTAGGAACCATGATTGCAAAGGATCAATACACCGATACCAAAGGATATTACATCAAGGAAATAGTTATTATTACAAGAAGCTTCCATGATAGGGTCTACATCGTGTCCATGGGCAGGAACACAAAGGTTCAAGGTCGACTCCCACTTCCTCAATGCATAACCTTCCATTCACCTCTCGCTTTTCAAAAATGACAATAGTTGTTGAAAGCTTTACCTGGTGCAATACCAGATAAGTATGACCCGTGAAATCTTTCCCGTTCACACAGAGTAAGGAAGGCATAGGTTTCACCCATCGGGCATCTTAGTAACATATACCACAAGTTTCAAAACTAAAAACACAAGCTCGAAAGTAGAACATGGTTGGCCAAGCAGAGGATACAATTTACCAAAGGCATTATGTATCAGGGGAAGAACTCACAAGGTGATCAAATATGAAGGATACCGTCGGATAACAATCCAACAATGGACCGGGCGATCCACAATGGAGCTGATGTGAGTATCGGTACTCACTCAGAGGAAGAAAGAATGTAGAGGCATCAAATCCAAGAATCACCTTATTAGTCTGATGCTTAAATAGAAAGAAATTATGGTTTCCAAGACAAAGGATCAGAAGCAGACGCTCTGGTCAAGGATGGACAAGTTGAAAACACTTAGTTGGACAATCAATAAAGGTTTGAATTGCCGAGAACCAACTCATGTCCGGAATGCCGTCTGAGCCGGAAAGATAATTTTAAAAAGGATAACCTGATGACTGCGTGGATACGCACACATTGAATCAATAGGCTCAAAATGGCTAAGACAAGGGATATTAACGAAGATTACTAGTCATATGGAATTAACCATAATGCAAGCAGGCAAGAATTTCAAGAGTAACCGACTGTCGAGGATTTTGGAAAGATCGAAAAGTATTCAGAATAATTTTGTGAGACACATGAACAATTGAGAAGAACGGATCCTCGATAAATGGAGGAGATAACCGTAAGGGTTTTCATGCGAAATAAAATTGCAAGATAGTAAACTCAAAGGATTCTCGGGATAACAGAGAATATTTTGAGGCATCTTGTAACAACAAGAACGATGAGGAATGATCATGAGAATGACAAGTGCATGCAAATATCCATAGGGATATATTGATGGTAGTCAACTGCAAAGGCGATGAGCACAAGGGTCTCGGGAAAATATCGAGGGATATCCTTAGAATCTTCTGACAAAGTAGGTGATCTTTCGGAATGAGGGCTCTCCGGGAGAAATAGTTACGAGAACCTAGAGTCAGAGTTAGTAAAATCTTTTAACCCGAAATAGAAGAGAGATCAGAGTCCCAGAGTAAAGGCAAGGAATAAAAGATCCTAGTACCACCCAATGGCGACGTGGGCCCATAAGACACACAGCCATGTTAGTAAAAAGTTTTTGCAATGTCTAGACTCGACTTCGGCCAAGGAGTGTGGAAGGGGGATTCCTACAGGCAGTCGGCTCTGATACCAACTTGTGACGCCCCCGATTCAATCGTACACTAATCATGCACGCAAACATGTACGATCAAGATCAGGGACTCACGGGAAGATATTACAACACAACTCTAAAACATAAATAAGTCATACAAGCATCATAATACAAGCCAGGGGCCTCGAGGGCTCGAATACAAGTGCTCGATCATAGACGAGTCAGCGGAAGCAACAATATCTGAGTACAGACATAAGTTAAACAAGTTTTCCTTAAGAAGGCTAGCACAAACTGGGATACATATCGAAAGAGGCGCAGGCCTCCTGCCTGGGATCCTCCTAAACTACTCCCGGTCGTCGTCAGCGGGCTGCAAGTAGCAGTAGGCACCTCCGGTGTAGTAGGAGTCGTCATCAATGGTGGCATCTGGCTCCTGGGCTCCAGCATCTGGTTGCGTCAACCAGGTAGAAGGGAAAGGGGGAAAAGAGGGAGAAAAGCAACCGTGAGTACTCATCCAAAGTACTCGCAAGCAAGGATCTACACTACATATGCATGAGTATATGTGTAAAGAGGCAATATCGGTGGACTGAACTGCAGAATGCCAGAATAAGAGGGGGATAGTTAGTCCCGTCGAAGACTAAGCTTCTGGCCGCCTACATCTTGCAGCATGTAGAAGAGAGTAGATGGTAAGTTCACCAAGTATCATCGCATAGCATAATCCTAAACCAATGATCCTCTCTAATTAATTAGTTAACAGAGTATGACATGTGGGACCCACACGTTAGTTTGACCCAGTCAACGCCCTGTTGACTACTGACGTGATGATGGCGTCGGCGTACACTATTCTGGATAATGTTGAATTAAAATAAATTGAATAAATTCAAAAAAAAAATGATTAAATCTTTTAAAATTAATATAAAATAAACCGTAGCTCGGATGGGAAAACTTTGTACATGAAACTTGCTCAGAACGACGAGACGAATCCGGATACGCAGCCAGTTCGTCCGCCACACATCCCTAGCATAGCAAACATGCAACTTTCCCCCTCTGATTCATTTGTCCGAAACCTCGAAACACCGGGGATACTTTCCCGATTGTTTTCCCCCTTCGTAGGTATCACCTCCTATTGCGTTAGGTCACGTCTAGCACCGCATATTGCTTTTTGTTGCTTTGATTGCTCTGTTATTTATTGTGTTCCCCCTCCATTACTTCTTTCCGGTAGACCCCGAGACCGACGCTGCTGCTACCCAGTACGACTACGGTGTTGACGACCCCTCCTTCTTGCCAGAGCAATCAGGCAAGCTCCCCCCCCCCCTTGATCACCAGATATCGCCTATTCTTCTCTATACTCTTGCATTAGAGTAGTGTAGCATGTTACTGCTTTCCGTTAATCATATCCTGATGCATAGCCTGTCCTTGCTACTACTGTTGTTACCATTACCTGCAATCCTACCTGCTTAGTATAGGATGCTAGTATTCCATCTGTGGCCCTACATTCTTGTCCGTCTGCTGTGCTATACTATCGGGCTGTGATCACTCGGGAGGTGATCACGGGTATATACTATTACTTTATACATGATACATGTGGTGACTAAAGTCGGGTCGGCTCGTGGAGCACCCGTGAGTGATTCACGGATTGGGGGCTGAAAGGACCTTTTTCCCAACGGCCCTCTGGGTGGATCTTTGTGGCGGAGCGACAGGGGAGGTTGAGACCACCTAGGCGAGAGGTGGGCCTGGCCCTGGTCGGCGTTTGCGATTACTTTAATAACACGCTTAACGAGATCTTGGTATTTGATCTGAGTTGGGTCGTTGACCTTATACACACTAACCGCCACGTGGGACAAGATATGGGCAACCGGCGTCGTGGTATCAGCCGAAGCTCTTTTTGACGTCAGCGACTGAGTGGCGCGCGCCGGATTGGACTGGAACGCCTGCTAGGCTTGGTCTGCTTCTGGCCGCGTACGCAACATGCAGGTGTGCAATGGGCGATGGGCCCAGACCCCTGCGTGCATAGGATTTAGACCGGCGTGCTGACCTCTCTGTTGAGCCTATGTGGGGCTGCGACGTGTTGATCTTCCGAGGCTGGACATGACCCTGGAAAGTGTGCCCGGCCAGAGGGATCGAGCGTGTCGGGTAATGTGGTGCACCCATGCAGGGAAGTTTATCTATTGGAATAGCCGCGATCTTCAGTAACAGGACGACTTGGAGTTGTACCTTGACCTTATGACAACTAGAACCGGATACTTAATAAAACACACCCTTCCAAGTGCCAGATACAACCCGGTGATTGCTCTCTCACAGTATGACAAGGAGAGGATCGTTGGGTTAGGATTATGCTATGCGATGATACTTGGTGAACTTACCATCTATTCTCTTCTACATGCTGCAAGATGGAGGCGGCCAGAAGCATAGTCTTCGACAGGACTAGCTATCCCCCTCTTATTCTGGCATTCTGCAGTTCAGTCCATCGATATTGCCTCTTTACACATATACCCATGCATATGTAGTGTAGATCCTTGCTTGCGAGTACTTTGGATGAGTACTCACGGTTGCTTTTCTCCCTCTTTTCCCCCTTTCCCTTCTACCTGGTTGACGCAACCAGATGCTGGAGCCCAGGAGCCAGATGCCACCATCGATGACGACTCCTATTACACCGGAGGTGCCTACTGCTACTTGCAGCCCGCTAACGACGACCATGAGTAGTTTAGGAGGATCCCAGGCAGGAGGCCTGCACCTCTTTCGATCTGTATCCCAGTTTGTGCTAGCCTTCTTAAGGCAAACTTGTTTAACTTATGTCTGTACTCAGATATTGTTGCTTCCGCTGACTCATCTATGATCGAGCACTTGTATTCGAGCCCTCGAGGCCCCTGGCTTGTATTATGATGCTTGTATGACTTATTTATGTTTTAAGAGTTGTGTTGTGATATCTTCCCGTGAGTCCCTGATCTTGATCGAACACGTTTGTGTGCATGATTAGTGCATGATTATTATGCTAAGCTAATGGATGGGTCTTGTCCGTCACATCATTCTCCTAATGATTTGATCCCATTATCAAATGACAACACATGTCTATGGTTAGGAAACCTTAACCATCTTTGATCAATGAGCTAGTCTAGTAGAGGCTTACTAGGGACACGGTATTTGTTTATGTATTCACACATGCATTTAAGTTTCCGATCAATACAATTATAGCATGAATAATAAACCTTTATCATGAACAAGGAAATATAAAATAACAACTTTATTATTTCCTCTAGGGCATATTTTCTTCAGAAGTAGGAGCCGACGTCCCCCCATCGCCTCCGTCGCGTGAATGACGAGCAAGTGTCGCCCTTGCCGCATAGATGCTACGCATGGATCGACGGCCCTCCTCGCCACCATGCCGCCACCGCCGCCCTTTAAATAAGGAGCTGCCTCCCGCGATCGCCAATGCATGTGGCCGCATCCTCCAGTACCTCAGAGGAGGCGGCTACGGCGGTGCCTCCGGCTCTCGGGCCGTGGAATCCGAGGCCAAGCGCGCATCACGACAGCAGGCGAGGTACGACTAGCGCAATGTTGGTCATTGCTTCATGTTCGCCAAGACGGGTGTAGCAGCAGAAGAGGTCCGCAATGACCCGGACCTCGCCGCGGCGTGGGCGCTTGTCTGCTCCGTCACGACAACGGAGACGACCGACAGGCGGTGCCGCCGCCTTGACGATGAGCTCGCCAAGGTCGGCAAGGAGTGGTTGCTTAGCCCATGTAATACTCCCCCGTTCACAAATATAAGATGTTTTAGCTTTTTTTTGAATCAGATATAGAGAAACGTTTAAGTGTGTTTGTTCACTCATTTCAGTCCATATGTAGTCCATATTGAATATCTAAAACATGTTAGGTTCTCCTTGATTCAAAGGATTTCTAAAGGAATTTTGAAGGATTCTAATCCTTATGGTTTGATTTTTAGGATTACAATCCATAGGAATTTTTCCATAGTATTCACCTATACTGGTTTTCATAGGAATTTTTACCTCCAACCTCATGTGAAGAATTCTATGTTTTTCCTGTGCAGAAGGAAGCACTCATAATAATCTTGTACGACTGAAAATGATATGCCATTCAATTGCTCTATTTTTTCTATTCTCGTGTATTACAAATCCCATGAATCAAGGAGGACCTTATATTTGTGAATGGTGGGGGTAGCTATGTTGGAATTCTTAATCAGGGGTTTTCTCTTAAGAGATGTAATTAACTGATTTTATGTAAATGTAATAGTTCTGAAAATAAAGTATCTGCAATGTTTGATCCCAATTTTACCTTTTGTATTTCTGCATTCATTTTGTATCAATGACGTGGATGAGTATTTACAGCCTAATTTTCCTGTCATCAACATGGATCTTGGAACATGCAGCGCTCGAATGCTCATTTTTGGCCGATGGATGTTCGGGAGATCTTGAAACATACGTCCCCGCTTCATCGACATGACTTTTTTTGTTCCGTTCCCGTAGAAGAGCGGCCACTTCATGGTAAAGAGCATGTACCGCCTAACAACAAGTACAATGACACAATTTGCCGGGGATACATTCAACGGTAACCCTGAAGGAGACCGACTTATATGGCTTTGTATTTGGAACTCGTCGGTTCCATAGATGATGAAGATCATGGCATGAAAATCATCGATGGGAGCCTTGGCTACTAATCAGTGCAAGGTTTACATGCATTTCGCGAAGCCAGACACGTGTCCACTATGCGGAGTTGAAGTAGAAGGAAGCTTTCATGCCTTGGTAAACTGAGGGTGCACCATGATTTTGTGGGAACTCATGAGAGTAGTGTGGTTGCTTCCTGCCAATAATTTGCTGATTGATACAAGCAATGAATGGCCACTAAATGTTTTAGCAGGGTGTGAGGAGATGTCCAGAATATGATAATTATGCTTATCCAGCGTATCTGGCAGCTTCGCTCGGATATGGACCATGGAAAAGAAGTACCTCCCCCTGAAACACCTATCGAGTTCTTGCAAAGTTGCATGATGTCACGACTCCTTTTAAGGATGTATAGCACTAACAAAATCATTAAAGGGAAGATGCCACTGTATGAAACTTGTTCTATGCCGGAGATTAAGAGTTCTGTATCAGCACAACCTTGGCTGCATCACCGGCAAACCAGAAAGCCCTCTTGGTGAATGACTCTTTTTTTGCTTGTGCTGAAATGGTAGCGGAGGGCATGCCCTTCGAAGACATGATGGGAGCATAATCTTTGCAGCTTATCGGTTCTCATCGCATTGCAATGATGCTCTAGAGATGGAGATTCATGCACTGATGCAGGGATGGCCTTGACCATACTTCATCCAGAATGCCCGGTCATAGTCTAATCGGACTACTCCGAGGCATTGGTGACTTTATCTAGTGATAGCTCGCTCAACATATGAACATCTTGCCATTGAGATCAGGTCCTTGATGAAGAAGGGAGTTTATTCCGCAAAACCGATATGAGGCGGCTCTGGAGATTTGGGGGACGACGCGACGCACCCTGCCGCGGGACTGCCGAAGTCGGGGTGGCAGGTGGTGAGGCAGGGCCCTGGGCGGTCGCCATCTAGCCTATGCATCGGCCCGACCGCCGGTGGCGGCAGATTCTGGGCGCTCGCGTCGAAGCTCCCGGACAGTGAGGAGGAGCCGGAGGAGGGGTGCATCCTCGTGGCGCCTTCAGGCCCAAAGGTAAGTGATACGTATCCAACCTATCTATAATTTATGAAGTATTCATGTTGTTATATTATCATTCTTGGATGTTTTACGATCATTTTATAGCAACTTTATATCATTTTTTAGGACTAACCTATTGAACCAGTGCCCAGTGCCAGTTGTTTCTTTATGGACCAGAACACCCAAGATGGGCGAGCGGCACACAGGGGTGCCCGAGGCACAACCCACCGAAGCGCGCCCGGGCCCAGCGCCCAGTGGGTTGTGCCCACCTCGGTGGCCTCCCGCACCCCCTCTTTACCCTATAAATTCACAAATATTCCAAAACCCTACGGGGTTAACCTAGATCAGAAGTTCCGCCACCGCAAGGCTCTGTAGCCACTGAAAACCAATCTAGACCCTGTTCCGGCACCCTGCCGGAGGGGGGAATCATCACCAGTGGCCATCTTCATCATCCCGGTGGCCACCACGATGAGGAGGGAGTAGTCCACCCTCGGGGCTGAGGGTTTGTACCAGTACCTATGTGTTTAATCTCTTTCTCTCGTGTTCTTCAGATATCATGATCTTGATGTATCGCGGGCTTTGTTAATATAGTCGGATCATATGGTGTTTTCCCCTCTCTATCTTGTTGTGATGAATTGAGTTTTCCCTTTGAGATTTCGTTGTTATAAGATTGAATACTTTTATGGATTTGTGAACACTTGGTATATGTCTTGCAATTGAATACTCATGGTGACAATGGGTTATCGTATTGATTCACTTGATACATGTTTTGGCACTCAACTTGCGGATTCCCGAGGTGACATTGGGGTAATCTATGCATAGGGGTTGATGCACGTTCTTGTCTTTGTTTCTCCGGTAGAAATCTTGGGGCACTCTTTGAAGTTCTTTGTGTTGGATTGAGTATTATGAATATGAATTTGCTTTGGTGTTATTTTAATTAGTACGAACTCTAGGATAGATCGAACGGAAAGAATAGCTTTATGTTATTTTAGTACAAACTCTTGAATAGATCGAATGGAAAGAATAGCTTTGAGGTGGTTTCGTACCCTACAAACAATTTATTCTTATGTTCTCCACTAGATAGGAACTTTGGAGTGATTCTTCATCGCACTTTGAGGGGTGGTTACACTACAAAAAAGACACTTATGTGATGATACGTGTTTGTCACAGTAGGTCACGTTTTCTGTCATGCATGTACATCCATGGATTTTATGATAGAATCAAGATAGTCATACATGTGCTGTCGCAGAAGTGTTCCATGACATTACGAAAATTATCATCACGGAAGTGTCCACTTCCATGACGATAAATCACGCGTCATAGAAGTGTTTTCGTCAAGGGTGACCGACACGTGGCATCCACCGTAACTGGTCGCCGTTAAGCTATCGGGTCCGGTTTTGGATCTGATAACCCGTTAACAGCCTGGACCAATGGGGATTTTCCACGTGTAAAATTCTCATTGGCGAGAGGAAACACGTGTTGGCTCACTGTTGGGATAGATGTCATCCACTCATTGGTCAGGAGGCGCCTATGATACGTCGACACGTGGCACGGCCAAATAGAGGCCCATTCCGGTGAAAAGGCCGGCCCGTTTGACTTGGTCAAAAAGTAACGGGCCGGCCCACGGAAAGCCTATTAACGGCCTATTCGTATATCGCCCATTTACGGCCCACTAACTCCCGACCCGTTACGGCCTATCGGAATTAAGCCCAGTAGCTTTATCTAGGCCGTCAAATATGATTCCAGCCCGTTGTTACTTCCGGCCCATGTATGGCCCATGATGTCTTTCGGCCCATATGAGGCCCATCATAACTCTAGGCCTAATAAAGGCCCGAGATGAAACTGTCCCATAATGAACAGTGTATCGCTTTATACCCCTTAACAGCCCATTATTCTGTCGGCCGTTTCCAGCCTGTGTTAACTTTCGGCCTTCTAAGGGCCCATTTATTCTTGGGCTCATTTCTAGAATTCGGTTAGTTACGGTCCGTCACTGGCCTGTTCCGTTTATGGGCCAAATTCAGCCCGTGGTTATATTCGGCCCGTTTGTGGACCGATAACCCGTTGGGCTATTTTTAGCGTTATCGGCCTATTAACGGCCCGTTATGGTCCACGAACAGTATGACCCATGTTTGGCAAAATGATTATACGCCCCGTAGAAGGCCCATGGATCCTACGGCCCGTAGAAGACCAATGGACCCTACGGCCCACAGAAGGCCCATGGATCATAAGGCCCGTAGAAAGTCCATGGATCCTATGGCCCATAGAAGGCCCATGGATCCTACGGCCCACAGGAGGCCCATGGTTACAATAGTCCGTGTGTTGCCATGATTATTGTGGCCTAGTTACCAAAAATAGGTTATTGTGGCCACTAGAAAAACGCAGAAAAAGAACTGCAGTGACTACAAGCAAACAACTAAACAAGACAATAAGGAAATAAATAAGCAAGCAACTAATGCTAGCCTATTGCAGCTATTACACATATTACATCCACTGGGCATCAAAGTTCGCCAACAGTGAAAATATAGGGAACAAAGTAGCATATTACATACACTGGCCGTCAAAATTGGCCCAAAGTGCAAATAAACGCGGCAGCAAAACAAGAGCATAATCGAAACAACGGAAGAGCTCAAGAAACGTTATCCCGGTATCCACCATGCGGCAATAAGCTTAGCAAGCTTATTAGCTTTGTCTGTTTGGCGCTAAAATCCTCCAATGCTTGATGTTGCACCGAAAGTATGCATCTGAATGCTCCAGGACTTCCGCAGATGCTTCCGCTTCTTGTCGCAAAGACACGGTGATCGATGTCTTTCACTTGTAGTTGAGACTCAAGAAACCGAACTGATTCAGACAGTGAGTTTGAATAGCTTGTGCAAGAGGTAGTGGCCAGTAACTCGAACACTAAACCAAGACATGACTTTGGGGTTGTCTCACTGTCTTCAAGATAGTCTTCCTTAGTTGTTTTATCAGCTTTGCTAGAGACCAACAAGGATATCTCACTATCCTGAACCTTATCTGCATTACTTCCTTTACCATTGCTTAATAAGGCACTCTTCCCCAATATTCTGTCATCATTCTAAAAGAAGAAACAAGCAGACACGTAAGAGGTTTAGCATGTACTAGTATATGAAACTCATTTCGGTGAACCAGTTCATTAGTAAGGTGGACATGATTAAACTACCAAGTCTTCTATTGCCAAGTACTAGTACATAATAAAAGCATCAAACAAACATATATCTATGTCCTATGGTCACTGCATTGTCTTGCCAAATCAAAATAGAGACACAGTTCAAAACATATCAGTTCAAGACAAAGCATCAGTGAAAGAATACAAAGTGTGGGAAACTACATGGCACAACAAGATTTCAGATGGGTACGACGGGTCTACATGTACAACAACACTATTGGCTCTATTGTGATGCTAGTAATGTGCATGATATGAGAAGTCAATTGTATACACAATTGAGATTGAAATCAACAAAGCTATTGACAAGAGCAAATCTGTTAAAGAATCATGCGTGAACATACCTGTTGTGCCATTGGAATTTCGATTGGATCCTTCAATTTAAAACTAAGTTTGAGTAAATACAGTGATACAAGAGCAAAGCAGTATGCACAATAGCAATGGAATCTTAAATTAGAACAGTTGTTCTTCAGGTTTAAGCACTTGTTCTACATGAACAGAGTACAATAAGACACAAGAATACAATACTTAAAAAAATGAGCTCATAGACCTTACCACATTCTTGGTTTGGGACCAGTACAGAACAAGGCGTTCCCAGTCATCGTCCGGTAAATGTGTCCCAGGAGAACGTAAGGGAATCTGATGAGTTTCTTTGCCAGTGAAGTATGTTTTCTTCAGGTAATTCTGATACCGCCACCAAGCATTCTTGAAGATAGCAGAGGTATTAGCACAGGTTACCTCATCCTGAGTTTCCAAATCGGTCCTTCTCAAAATTTGCTGTATTATAACCATCATGGAGGTAGAATGTATGGGACAAAGCAAAGTAATTGCCATGAATAACATTACTTACACATAACTCCTGGACATACACCTACAACTGGCATTTTCCTTCATCTTCAGTATAATATTTCCAAGATGGGAAGATACGCACATAGGATTTAACAACATCAAATGCGATAGATGCTAAACTATGACTGGCTGGTTGTGCTTCCTCCACAGGAATAGGCATACTAACTGGTGGAGTTGGGGTTCGCTGTGGTAGTACTGGCCCTTTGAGCACTGGAGCTGCCTTACTAACTGCTCATGTTTGGGAGCTCTGTGGTGGAGATGGTGCTGTGTCAACAGGAACTAGGTTACTATCTGCTGGGCTTGGGGTTAGATTGGGTGAAGCTGGTTCTCTGACCATCACAGTAGGGGTACCATCTGCAAGAGTCTGGGTTATGTGTGGTAGGGCTGGTTCTCGTGCATGTACAAACGGGGTGCTATCTCCACCAAGAGGTAGCTGTTTTATTTGAAGACCGTGTTTTTACTCCGCTAGATACTGGCATCACCCGCTCCAATTCAAATGGCTGATAAACAGGAAACATAGTTGAATGTACAGACATTGTATGAGAGACAGATGCAATAGATAGTGTGGAAAAAATAGGGCATGAAATAGTTGACATGTATATTGTTTAACTAAAACGGATAACATGACATAATTTCACATATATGATGTCTATCTAAACTGGATAGCATAGCATAGCATAATTCAAAGATATGATGAATAAATAAACAGGATCGCATGACATAATTCACATACATGTTATCTAAGTAATCAGGATCGCATGATTTAATTCACATATGTGATTTATATGCTAAACAGAGGGCATTCGATATGATGTCTGAACTAAGAACATGGTGTTGAATATTGTGTATATGATGTCTAAACTATGCAATGCAAGACACTGTATGCATGATATGAGCAGTATAACCGTGCCAAGTTAGAGCATACACCTCAGTGGGGGAATAGGACTGGTCATCTGTCTCTGAATCCATCTCTGAGGAGCTATCGGGACCCAACAAGAGATCTGCTTCGACAGGTAGCACTGTCTGCTCTGAAGGCCTTATTTTCACTCCAGATTTTTTCATTTCCCACCCAAATGGCTAATTCACGGGAAGAGTAGTTTAATGTACAAACATTGTCAACAAATGGAAATGTAATGAAGAAAAGGATGGGCAAGATATCATTATATGATGCCTGGTTAAACAGGACGGCATTGCACATTTCACATATATTATGGCTGGCTAAAAGACATGAGACTACATAATTCCCATATATGATATAGAAACTAAACAGGTAGCATTACAGAACATGTCTAAACTAAGCATATGACATATATGATGTCAAAAGTAGGCACTACAAGGCAACATATGCATGATATGACTAACATCATCATGCTAAGATAGAGCAAACACCTTGGGGGGTAAATAGGAGTGGTCAGCTGCGTCTGAATCCTCCTTAGAACAGATATCTTCCTCTGGATTATAATCTGAAGAGGGGGGGGGGGTTGCTATTGAACCCACCATGGAGCGATGTTTGCATGACATTGTATTGCCGTGCAAAACTCTTCTCTTTTTCTCTACATGTTCAGCATGACTGTGTAGAATATCTGACATGCATACGAAAAAATATGGTGAGATTATGTAAGGAGAGCATGCAGAACTCTAGAGTGATGGTAACAACCAGTGGATGGATCCAAAAATAATGATAGCAGGCTGATGCTTGCTTTAATTTAATAAAAAGACAGATGATGATTGCTTTACTATTTGCTTCCCACCCAAGATGAACAACATAGGCATACCCTAGGTGAACCAGATATTAGACAGAGATACTATTCATTCCTGCCTCGATATGTGCCCCACAACTAATTTAGAACTCAAGGTTGAACATTAGTTTGGACCTGACTTGGAGTCTAAGAGGTGGATAGGACGATAAAGTAGCAGGTAATTTTAAGCAATGCATAACATAAGCATAAACAAAAGAGTGCGACCTCTCTTGTGGACCCGTGTACTCCTCAGGTTCATCTGCTGAGTCGAGGATGGTTGATGCCATTGCGGTGGGTGCCGGCGGCAGGGAAGGAGATCTGAGGCGGCGAAAGACGGTCAGGAGTCGTGATGTCTGGTTTGGTGGATGCTTCTATCGATGGAGCAGCTCAGGTGAGGTGGACGACGTCACGGCAGGAGCAGGACAAACCACACAAAGTTTCCTTCGACACCTACCTATAACTGAAATAATTCTGTAAGGGCTCATTTGGCTTGCATGCTTCTAAAAATGCAGGGATAGGAAAAACACCGGAATAGGATAGGAATGCACATGGTAAACAGAGCATTTGTAAACACAGGATTTCTGTCAACTTGGGTGTTTGGTTCGCCGGAATTGGAAGAGCAGAGGAATGCAAAGAAACATGGCCAAAATAAAGTGAAACCATATGAAAGCGTGTGCAGTTAGAATGTTATTCTACCACTAATGCACTTGGTCTTGTTTTCATGCATAGGATTTTGAAAAGTAGGTCCAGGTGGATGTTTTGCTCCATTCCTTTCAACAAAATGCATGAATAATTGAATAGTAGAGTGCCATAGGAAAATTTCCTGTTGCTATGTTTTTCCGTTGAACCAAAATAGCCCTAATGGATCAACATGAATGTGGAGTAATAAGTGATGCAACAAGTGTACAACCTCTTTGCCGTAGCCGTGTCGACCTTAGCATCATTGGGTTGGTCGCTGAAGAAGTTGAGGCAGAGGTGGCTGTCGGAGGTGTGGAGGAAGATCTAAGAAATCTGTAGATGGCGTCCAGGGCACTGCTCTGTTGTGATGGATCGTTCTATCGTTGGAGCAGCTCCGGTGAGTCGTAAGACGTCAAGGCTGAAGCAGCACAAGACAGACATCGTTAAAATCAAGTGGGATTCTAATAGCATCTCCAATAGACGATGTAAAATGCATTAACAAAAAGTGATAGATGTAAAATTTACATCACCAAAAACCACCTGACTACAACAAATGAGGTAAAAACTGTTGACTCTGAACTTAACTGTCGAAACTGAAATTTACTGTGGAATCTGAATGTTACTATCGAAACTGAACGCAATGGTAGCAGAGAGGCACTTGACATGTAGTTTAGGGAGGGCCTGCAGTTCATCTTCAACCACCCCCTGAGCCGCCAGCCACCACCGGCCTCGCCGCCGCCCCCGCGCCGCCTTGCCACCCCGAAACAACTTCCCGCCGCCAGCCCGCCGCCGCCCTGGCTAGCCCTCTAGCCCCCCCCCCCACGCTGAGCTTTTTTCTCTGGCGATCCCCACGCCACCACCCCACCACCGTGACCCCCACCGCCGGCGACCACCGCCCCCACCCTGAGCCCTAAGATAGATAGTGGGGTACCTCTCCGGCGAACCCCCCTCCCCACTGCGGGTGGTTCTTTGTTAACTCCGGCGAGCCCCCCACCCCTTGAAAATCGACTAACCCAAAAGTCGATTCAGCCGAATGAAGTGTAGCTAAATCGAAGCAAAGCAACAACACGAGCGAGGGGGAGAGCAGCAGCAGCAACGCGAGTGAGCGAGCGAGAGCCAGAGCAGCAGCAGCAGCGCGAGCGAGCGAGCAAGAGCCGGAGTAGCAGCAGCAGAGCGAGCGAGCGAGAGCCATAGCAGCAGCAGCTGGGCGAGCGAGCGAGAGCCAGAGCAGCAGCAGCAGTGCGAGTGAGCGAGCGAGAGCCGGAGCAGTAGCAGTAGATCTGGCTGGTATGGACGCCGCCGCCGAAGGGGCCTCGCACTGGGGGAGAGCCGCCATGGAGATGTCACCCGTGGCACCAGCTTCGAGGTAGCCACTCCACGGGGGTGCGAGATGGAGCACCGTCGGTGCCGGGAGGTCGAGTTAAGGAGAAGGTGCGATGTGATGAGTGTACAACCTCTTTGGTGGCGCCGAGTAGGCCTCGACTTCATCCGAGGAGTCGGTGAGGATGCTGCGGTTCTGGTGGAGCAGGTTAAGGCGGCGCTGTGGGGATGGAGCAGCCACGATAGATGAGGCGATCGTCGGAGCAGCTCCTTGGAGGTGGAGAACGGGGCGGCTGAACCGGTGGGACGACGAGATGGACGACGGATTCTCATCCGGGGAGGTGGATGAGGGACGTCGACCTGTTGCGGTGGACGACGTCGTCGGGGAAGAGGCTCCGGCTGGGCAGCGGTGAGGTGGCGGACGGAGGAGGGTGGGGTTTCGTCGCTGGAGCGGAGAGGTTATGGCAGCCAGATTTCAAATGGAGAAAAGGAGGCGATGGGAGGGGGAACCATGACTTAGGGACGCGCTTGTCCAAAATGTAGGGTGTGTTACAAAAGTGCCCCCACCGATTTGAACTAGCGGCCCTTTCGGCTCAGGGTTAGAAGGGGGATTTCGCGTGTCGGGATTTGGCAGCTGCAGGGAGTTTTCGCGCACGTTGTAATTTCGGGATAGCAAGGCGCGGATTGTGAAGGCGCCAGTTTTGGGAGCACGATATCTGAATTTTCGGGATATAACAAGGCGCGGGTTGAATTTTAGGGACAAGCCTAACGTGTAATATACGTACCATATCAATTCGCACTTCCCTCAACGAAAAAAAATGAAAAAAATAAAACTATTCACACCACACAAAGAGAGAGTCTTGTCCCGTTTTACTATACAAATGTTATTCAAAGCTACTCATACCAACATGTTATGTCCAATTAAATTTTTTCGTTGGTTGTATAATGCATGTAACCTACTCATACCAACATTTTAGTGCATTCCAAATGTCTATACTACCGCTGCAATTTGAACTAAATTTGAATTCATTTCTCTATTTCAATAAGAATCTACAATCATGATTATTGCCAACTTCAACCATCATTCGTGTATTACCTTAACAACACACCACATGATTATTATAGAGATAGATATGAACTATGTGTACTATCTGAACTCAAATTCAATTTTTTGAATACACTTGATGTTGATTCCAAATAATAGTACATTTGATGTACTAACTATATATTCATAATCTAAACCATGTTCCATACGTACACCGTGTTTATCACACAAAGTATAGTGCCCCGCCCCCTACATTATGACAAGTATTTAGCCCTGAGCTGCAAAAGCCACACATTAGCCCAAATTATAATCAATGTTCTATATATTATATGTAGTAAGCAATATGCCCATGCGTTCCACGGAACATCAACATGATCAAGGTGAGGCCTTATTTGAAAATATGGAGAGGGGTGTGGGTATCTTTTTTTCAAAATTTCCATAGTTTCCTTCCTATCCGTCAGATATAAATCAGACGGCCTATATTGCAGGATGGCAGGCACACCATCGTCAACAACTCTGTTTTTATAAGAGTAGAGATAAAATATATTATATGTAGTATAACATGTTCATAACCACACCATGTGTATCACCGTTATATATATTCACGCATACGTCGGTTTAAACACTATGATAAATTCTTCAAATATCTGGATTCACTTTTTATAATGAATTATGATCTCTATTCGTCTTTTACACCCACACAATCCTCTTATCTTTGTAGCTAGCGCTAACTTTCTCCCGTGCATGCACACGCCCGCATCCCTCTCACCCTACCTCAGCATTCTCTCGCTCCATCGAGCAAATTCATCTTTTCACTTTAGGTCGTTCACCCATGGTGTGTGTAGGCCCCCAGCTCCTTCTTTACGTCACACATCAATCGATATGCCTCTCTAGCCAGGTGTGCCTACCACAAACACAAGCTTCCCCTCTTCTCTTCTCATCGTCCATGCCTCACTCCCACCACTCTTTTCATCGATCTCGTACTCGCACACTCCTTCCCCCTCGATATAGTATGCCTCTCGCACCACCTCCTAGATGCATCCCTCTCTCTCTCTCTCCTTCTCCCCGGGCCTTATTTGCTTCTAACACATACATGCATGTATAGCGATCGATCTCCCTACATATACCTAGGTCGACTTTAACTATTTCCCCCCCACCCATCAATCGACGTACCTCACTAGTTATGTCTCTCCTTTCTCTGACAAAGGACGATTGATCTTCCTATGTAGTTATGTCTGCCTACCACAACCTTATCGTCCCCCCTCATCATTTGTGCATGCCTCCTGACCCTTCTCTCGCACACACGTGCACAGACAGGCAACCATCCCCTCTCATTGATATTGCAGGCGTGCCCTCCGTTTGTCTAGCAAGCCTCTCCCAGACTCCCACCATTTGTTAGAAGCAACTCCACTACCACCCCCTCCAATAGTCTAGCTCTATCTCTCTCCCAACCTTATTCCTCTCCTACACATATGCATGGATGCCGATCGATCTCCCTTAATACATAAGGTAGGCCTCTATCCTCCTCCACACATATACCAGCCATAATATTGTACCTCTATAATTAATTAGGCCTCCCCCACCACACACCGATAGTCAAGCGTTGTAGGTAGGTATCCATGCCACAGAGACAAACTGCACCTGTCCCCTCTCGCGTTCCAGTAGGCCAGCCACTCTATATCTTTGACGTGGGCACACAAATTCGATGGCACTCTTTATTGATCGTGTGCACGCACACACACACATCATCCCTCTCTTCGATTCTATGGATACCTCAAGCCGATGATACCTCTACTCTCTTCTCGCGGATCGCCCCCTCTATATATATGATATATCCAGGACTCTATTTCACACACATTGCAGATGTTACATTTTTATTGACCCCCCGCCCCCAAAAAACACTCACGAACCCACACACAATATCTCTCTACATTTGTATCTCTCTCACACAACCCCACGTAGGTGGTGTACGTACACGAAGAGAATAGGTGCACGTACTCACGCTTCGTGCTTAGCCACACCCGCGCGGGTACACGGTGGAGCTCATTTCTGTACGAAAATGGCCGCCCACGTGCTAATTTGAACGCGTGTAGCGGTTGTTTACCTACAGAGGTCGTGTACCATGCGTGCACGAAACAAGTTCGACTTGATGCATTGGCGCGTTATTTTTAAATAAAGTTATATCGCTCAATGGCACATACACAAAATATAAAATGATTTTTATGGAGAAAAAGGTAGTCCGCTCCACTATATACAATGGAGCCCCCCTGCCTAGGTTTGTCTCTCTTTAGAGTATCTCACACAAGGCGGCGGTGGCCTCTCTCTCTCTCTCCCACCGTTGGTCACTGACCTGGCCGCATCCCGTCTGCCGGCGGAAAGGGAGGATGTGCATCGTTTCTCTGTTCGACGGTGCCGAGGCAACACATCCCGATCTGCGGTACCCGCTGTTCTCTCTAACCAAGCTCCGGCGCGGTAGGGCCTACGCCACTTGCTCCCTGCCGCAGTATGGGCAGACCCCGCCCACCGCCGCTCACCTAGTTACATCCCGACGACCCCCAGGTATCCACTCCGGCCTTGCTCCACTGCCCGTCTTCCCACGCCGCTGCATGTGGAAAATCTTGCATGTGGATCTTCCATAGTTCTTTGCCCAAAACGTAGCTCGTCCGATGTACTTTCCATATTGCAATCTCGTCCTCACACCATTTTATACAAACACAACCGTGTTGTTATCTTCCCTTAGGACAAGGAATATGCTTCTTTTTTGTCGTTGTATGTGTCATCAACTGTTATTGGCCAGTAATTGTTTCCTTTCTACCTCTTTTTTGCAAACAGGGATATCCATTTCACCTCGTTGCTATTGCGACCTTTTGGTGAACTGCACAAATCACTTTTTTCTTAAGAGTGTTTTGTGCAGTTGTACTAAAATGTCACACGGGCAACGTCTCTACATTTCAGTGCGACTGCACAAAGGGAGATTGGTTTTGCTCTATCCTCCTCACCCAACTCCGAGCCTAATCTTCTCCAACTATTTTCTTAATCTTCTCCAACTAATTAGTCTTAAGAGAGATCGCAAAGGTGACCGACTTCTATTTGTGTGTTTATTGTTTCATCAGCAATCCTCTATTATCATAATCACACTTAATATATTTGGAACAGGGACGCTCAGCTCTATTTTAGTGGAACTGCACAAAATGATCGAAATGTTGCATGCTCCAGACAACTACTTTTTTCCCAACATGCCTTGTTCAATTAGACAGAGCTCGGGGGACGTTGCTGCCAATGAAAGCATGGATCAATTTTAATTTAGCACCTTGTCACAACTTTGTCTTCAGTTGTGATGTAAATATTAGCTCTGATATACTAATCATTGAGATGCATTAGCAATGAAGTTAGTTTTTTATTATTTCCGAAAGAACATCGATAGCAAGACACATAAAACAAAAGCTGAAAGCTCAGAGCATTGTACAATTTCATGTCGCTGGAAAATTATTTGTATAGTACGTCAATTATGTAAACAAATGCTGGAAGCTTGATAGCATTGCCAGAAGCCTCTTCAGCATCCGGGTCCATGTGCCATGCACAAAATTATACTCCTCCGTTCCTAAATATTTGTCTTTTACAAATTTCAAATGGGCATTTTTTAGAGTGTAGATTCACTCATTTTGCTTCGTATATGGTCACTCGTTGAAATCTCTAGAAAGACAAATACTCCGGAGTATATTTAAGAACCGATGGAGTAGTGCACAACCACATGGGAGACTCAGCCTGGTCGTTGCGCCGCATTAACAGTGAGTAATGAGCAGTCAAATCATAAGTCCTGCCTTTCCCACTGTAAGTTGCTCGGAAGAAGCAACCATCACTACGCTCTTCTTTGAATCCACTAATACTACTCCATCCGTCACTGTTATAGAGCGCGCTTCAAAAAAAATCTCTAGGACCAAGGTGACTAGCGATCGGCCTGAAAAATAGCATTTGTAGTTATAGCACGACATCTATTACTAGAGGAAATAATGCGTACACACATGCATGCAGTGCTTCCACCCCGGGTACACACATGCATTGATAATCCCCAAGTGCAGGGAATCATCGTAGCAATTCCCAAAGGTGGAAGTGATAAGTATGGAGTGTCGAACCCACAAGGAGCTAAATGGTAAGATCAATATTCTCTCAAGTCCTATCTACCACTGATACGACTCTCCGTACATCGAACGTTTGCTTCCAACTAGAAACGAGAAATAAAACTACGTTGTGGGTATGAAGAGGATAACTTTGCATGGTATTGGAGAGCTAAAATATAAAAGTAGGTGATGTTATCATAAATTTAGAATATATTACTAAATATTATAAATAGCGAGTGTGGAATAATGATGGGTCGGTGTGCGGAATTATCCTAGGCAATCGTTAACAAGACTGGTAGTCGTTATTGAAATTTCATATGAGGGAGAGGCATAAGCTAACATACTTTCTCTTCTTGGATCATATGCACTTATGATTGGAACTCTAGCAAGCATCCGCAACTACTAAAGATCATTAAGGTAAAACCCAACCATAGCATTAACATATCAAGTCCCCTTTATCCCATACGCAATAACCCCCTTACTCGGGTTTATGATTCTGTCACTCAAGCAACCCACTATAATTGAATCATGAACATACTGCAACACCCTACAACTGGAATCCCTCATGCTTGCGCGACACAGAGGGCACAATAGGACAACACCAAAATAAAACATACAACTCATACCAATCTAGATCATCAATCAACCCAAAGACAAAGGATGTCTACTCAAAAGATCATATGATGGCAACACATCATTGGATCATAATATGTGGCATAAAGCACCATGTTCAAGTAGGGATTATAGCGGGGTGCGGGAGAGTGGACCACGTAAAAGAGATGAGGATGGTGATGATGATGGTGATGTTGATGAAGACGATCACCGCGGCGATGATTCCCATCCCGATGGCACTCCGGTGCCACCGAGAGAGAGGAGGAGAGGTTCTCCCCCTTGTGCTTCCTCCTCCATGGCCTCCCCCTGGATGGGGAGAGGTTCTCCCTCTGAATCTTGGCCTTCATGGTGATGATGGCCCCTCCAGGATCCTCCTCCATGGCCTCCAGTGATGATGGCCCCCTCCGGCAGGATGCCAGAGAGGGCCTAGATTGATTTCTCGTGGCTACAGAGGCTTGCGGCGGCGGAACTTCCGATATAGGTTATTTTCTGGAGGTTTGGGTGTTTATAGGAGAGGTTGGCGTCGAGAACAAGTCAGGGGCCCCATGGGAAGTTCACGAGGGATAGGGGCGCGCCCTAGGGGGGTGAGCGCACCCTCCACCCTCATGGGGCCCACGGGCCTCCCCTCCGGTAACTCTTTGTTCCAGTATTTTTATATTTTCCTAAAAAATTCTCCATTGATTTTCATCACATTCCGAGAACTTTTATTTCTGCACAAAAACAACACCACAGTAGTTCTGCTAAAAACATCGTCAGTCCGGGTTAGTTCTAATCAAATCATACCAAAATCATATAAAACTATTGTAAACATGGCATGAATACTTCATAAATTATAGATACGTTGGAGACGTATCAGCATCCCCAAGCTTAATTCCTGCTCATCCTCGAGTAGGTAAATGATAAAAGAAATAATTTATGAAGTGTGAATGCTAGCAAGTGCATAAGTTTGATCAATGATAGGTCTAATCACTTTTTCTAGCATCATTATATATCATAAGATTAGCTCAACTCATGAAACTTCTCATGATCAAGTAACAAGGTATTCACATGTTAAAGTATAGATCATAAACTTTCTTGAAAACTAACAAACCGTGCTCTTAGTCATCAAACAATTGCAATTCATCTTATTTTCGGGAAGGGTCAATGTAAGAGCTTTGATTCAACAAACTCCACATACTCAACTATCATTTAATCTTTCACAATTGCTAACACTCATGTGATATTTATGGGTTCAAAGTTTTAATCAGACACAGAGAAAGATAAGGGCTTATAGTTTCGCCTCCCAACCTTTTACCTCAAGGGTAATGTCAACAATAATAATTTATGTAAACCTACATCCAAGTGGGTGTATATATCCGGATCGCTCCAACACAAAGTGCTTACCAAAGGAAAAAGTGTAAAAAGGAAAGGTGATGATCAACTTGACTCTTGTATAAGGGTAGAAGATAAAAGTAAAGGATAGGCCCTTCGTAGAGGGAAGTAGAGGTTGTCATGCACTTTTATGGTTGGATGCACAAAATCTTAATGCAAAAGAACGTCACTTTATATTGCCTCTTGTGATAAAGACCTTTATTATGCAGTCCGCTGCTTTTATTTCTTCCCTATCACAAGTTCGTATAAAGCTTATTTTCTTTGCACTAATAGATCACACATATTTAAGGAGCAAATTTTTTTATTGCATGCACCGATGACAACTTACTTGAAGGATCTTACTCAATCCATAGGTAGGTATGGTGGATTTTCATGGCAAAACTGGGTTAAGGAATGTTTGGAAGCACAAGTAGTATCTCTACTTGGTGCAAAGAATTTGGCTAGCATGAGAGGGAAAGGCAAGCTCAACATGTTGTATGATCCAAGACAATATAACGTTTCGGATATAGGAAAACATAACCCATTAAGTTGTCTTCCTTGTCCAACATCAACTTTTTAGCATGTCATATTTTAATGAGTGCTCACAATTACAAAAGATGTCCAATATAGTATATTTATATATGAAATCTCTCTTCCTTCAATATTCTTTCATGAATTGTTTCAAGTGACCAATTCTGCGTTTGCTAACTTTCAATAAGTTTACTACCTATACTTATTATGTGTGAAGTCATTACTCCCCATGTTATAAGCATATGAAACATATATAAATTCAGATTTATGATATTCAATTCATTCAACCATTTACTCATAGGATATACGTGAAGCGCGTGAGTAAATGACAAACTACTCCAAAAGATATAAGTGAAGAACACTGAGCAGTCAAATAATTAACTAGCCATGGGAGGATTATTTTTCATTCAAGATTTCAGATCAAATGATTTTATTCAAACAGCAAGTAAAATTTAAAATACGCTCCAAGCAAAACACATATCATGTGACGAATAAAAATATAGCTCCGAGTAAGTTATACCGATAGTTTTGAAGACGAAAGAGGGGATGCCTTCCGGGGCATCCCCATGCTTAGGCGCTTGAGTCTTACTTGAATATTACCTTGGGGTGCCTTGGGAATCCCAAAGCTTAGGGTCTTTCCACTCCTTATTCTCTTCATATCGATATCTCACCTAAAGCTTGAAAACTTCAATCACACAAAACTTAACGGAACTTCGTGAGATAGGTTAGTATGATAAAGAGTAAACCATTCACTTTGGTACTGTCAAATACAAGGTTCATAATTGTTCTCACACAATTCCTACTGTACCATATCATTTCTACAATTTATATTGAGAAATATAAGCCATAGAAACTAGAAAACAAGCAAACTATGCAATGAAAACAGAATCTGTCAGAAACAGAACAGTTTGTAACGATCTGAACAGCAACCATACTTCTGCTACTCCAAAAATTATGAAATAAATTGGTGGACGTGAGGAATTTGTCTACTAATCTTCTGCAAAAATAAACAACTCGAAATCACTCTTCTGTAAGAAATTACAGCTAATCTCGTGAGTGCAAAGTTTCTGTTTTTTACAGCAAGATTACATTAACTTTCACCCAAGTCTTCTCAAAGGTCTTACTTGACACTTTATTGAAAAAAGCTATAAAACATGATCACTACAGTAGATTAATCATGTAAACACACAAAAACGGTAAAGGTAAATATGGGGTTGTCTCCCAACAAGCACTTTTCTTTAATGCCTTTTAGCTAGGCATGATGATTTCAATGATGCTCACATAAAAGATAAGAATTGAAACATAAAGATAGCATCATGAAGAATATGACTAGAACATTTAAATATAACCCACTTCCTATGCCTAGGGATTTTGTGAGCACATAATTTATAGGAACAAGAATCAACTAGCATAGGAAGGCAAAACAAGTATAACTTCAAAACTTTAAGCACATAGAGAGGAAACTTGATATTATTGCAACTCCTACAAGCACGTATTCCTCCCTCATAATAATTCTCAGTAACATCATGAATGAGTTCAACAATATAACCATCACATATTTCATTCTTTTCATGATCTACAAGCATAGAAATTTTACTACTCTCTACATAAGCAAAATTCTTCTCATTCGAAATAGTGGGATCACTAATTCCTAAAGTTGACACTCTTCCAAACCCGCTTTAGATGATAGTATTATTCATACTCCAAAAGATATAAGTGAATTTCATGGATAATTCTACAATTAATATAGTCTAACCAATATCCAAGCTCAAAATATATAAGTGAAGCACACGAAGCATTCTATAAAACCATACTCAAAAGATTTAAGTGAAGCACAAAGAGCATTTCCATAAGATCATACTTAAAAGATATAAGTGAAGCACATGAATCATTCTATAAATCAATGAAGGGATATATCATACTAGGATGGTTCTAAAATAAAAATAAAAACACAAAGGACACAAATCATGTGAACAAGACAAAAAACCGAGGTATACCGATAATTGTTGAAGAAGAAAGATGGGATGCCAACCGGGGCATCCCCAAGCTTAGATGCTTGAGTATACTTGGAATATTTACTTGGGGTGCCTTGGTAATCCCAAAGATTGAACTCTTGCCTCTCTTTATTATTCTCATATTGATAGCTCCTCGATCTTCAAACACTTCATCCACACAAAACTTTAACAAAAACTTTGTGATATTCGTTAATATAATAAAGCAAATCACTACCTTTAGGTACTGTTGCAAACTCATTCCAATTTCATATTACAACTATATCTACTGTATGCCAACTTCACCATGGTTCATACCCCCCGATACTACCCATAGATTCATCAAAATAAGCGAACAACGCATAGAAAACAGAATCTGTCAAAAACAGGACAGTCTGTAGTAATCTGGGTTTTAGTATACTTATGTAACTCCAAAAATTATAAAAAAAACTATGAAAATTTAAAAAATTTGTACAGAAGTAATGTGAAAAAAGTATCAGACCCATTTGACTTTCCAGTAAAAAATGTAAATTCACGAGCTATAGCTAAAGTTTCTGTTTTTGTACTGCACATAGTAAACAAGCAATCTAATCATCCTAAAACCAAAGCTTGGCACATTATTTTTTTTATAATACAATGGATATATAAAAGGGGATAATTATTTTCAGAGAAGCTTCCATGAATTTTTTAACATTGTTTCCATGAGCATGAACACAAGTGCTCAAGGTCGACCCTCACTTCTTCAATGCATAACCTTCCAATCACTTCTCTTATTGAAAAACTTTTTAGGCATGAGAGGCAAGTAAATTTTTTTGTATTTTCATTCTTTAATTTTTTTGGTATGTTTCACCCACAACTAAACAGAAACAAAAATTAAAAACAAAATTTACTTAGTGAAGAAAGCAAACAAGCACACACGAGAATATCAACCCCACGCTTTTGCTCCCCGGCAACGGCGCCAGAAAAGAGCTTGATAATCCCCAAGTGCAGGGAATCATCGTAGCAATTCCCAAAGGTGGAAGTGATAAGTATGGAGTGTTGAACCCACAAGGAGCTAAAACGTAAGATCAATATTCTCTCAAGTCCTATCTGCCACTGATACGACTCTACGTACACCGAACATTTGCTTCCAACTAGAAATGAGAAATAAAACTACATTGTGGGTATGAAGAGGATAACTTTGCATGGTATTAGAGAGCTAAAATATAAAAGCAGGTGTTGTTATCACAAAGTTAGAATATATTACTAAATATTATAAATAGCGAGTGTGGAATAATGATGGGTTGGTGTGCGGAATTATCCTAGGCAATCGTTAACAAGACCGGTAGTCGTCATTGCAATTTCATATGAGGGAGAGGCATAAGCTAACATGCTTTCTCTTCTCGGATCATATGCACTTATGATTGGAACTCTAGCAAGCATCTGCAACTACTAAACATCATTAAGGTAAAACCCAACCATAGCATTAACATATCAAGTCCCCTTTATCCCATACGCAACAACCCCCTTACTCGGGTTTATGATTCTGTCACTCAAGCAACCCACTATAAGCGAATCATGGACGTATTGCAACACCCTACAGCGGGAATCCGTCACGCTTGCGCGACACGGAGGGCACAATAGAACAGCACCAAAATAAAACATACAACTCATACCAATCTATATCATCAATCAACCCAAAGACAAAGGACATCTACTCAAAACATCATAGGATGGCAACACATCATTGGATCATAATATGTGGTATAAAGCACCATGTTCAAGTAGGGATTACAGCAGGGTGCGGGAGAGTGGACCGCATAAAAGAGATGAGGATGGTGATGATGATGGTGATGTTGATGAAGACGATCACCGCGGTGATGATTCCCCTCCCGATGGCACTCCGGCGTCACCGAGAGAGAGGAGGAGAGATTCTCGCCCTTGTGCTTCCTCCTCCATGGCCTCCCCCCTAGATGGGGAGAGGTTCTCCCTATGGATCTTGGCCTTCATGGCGATGATGGCGCCTCCGGATTCTCCTCCATGGCCTCCGGTGATGATGGCCCCCTCCGGCAGGGTGCTAGAGAGGGCATAGATTGATTTCTCGTGGCTACAGAGGCTTGCGGCGGCGGAACTTCCGATCTAGGTTATTTTCTGGAGATTTGGGTATTTATAGGAGAGGTTGGCGTCAAGAACAAGTCAGGAGGCCCCACAGGAAGTCCATGAGGCACAGGGGCGCACCCTAGGGGGGTGGGTGTGACGCCCCCGATTCAATCGTACACTAATCATGCACACAAATGTGTACGATCAAGATCAGGGACTCAGGGAAGATATCACAACACAACTCTAAAACATAAATAAGTCATACCAGCATCATAATACAAGCCAGGGGCCTCGAGGGCTCGAATACAAGTGCTCGATCATAGACGAGTCAACGGAAGCAACAATATCTGAGTACAGACATAAGTTAAACAAGTTTGCCTTAAGAAGGCTAGAAGAAATTGGGATACAGATCGAAAGAGGCGTAGGCCTCCTGCCTGGGATCCTCCTAAACTACTCATGGTCGTCGCCAGTGGGCTGCACGAAGTAGTAGGCACCTCCGGTGTAGTAGGAGGAGTCGTCGACGGTGGCGTCTGGCTCCTGGGCTCCATCGTCTGGTTGCAGCAATCGGGTGAAGAAAGGGGGAAAAAGGGGAACAAGGCAACCGTGAGTACTCATCCAAATTACTCGCAAGCAAGGAGCTACACTACATATGCATGGATATATGTGTAAAGGGCCATATCGGTGGACTGACCTGCAGAATGCCGGAATAAGAGGGGATAGCTAATCACCGTCAAGACTACGCTCGCAGCCTCCGATTGCAGCATGTAGAAGAGAGTAGATCAAGTCCTCCAAGTAGCATCGCATAGCATAATCCTACCCGCCAATCCCCTCCTCGTTGCCCTGATAGAGATCGATCACCGGGTTATATCGGCACTTGGAAGGGTGTGTTTTATTAAGTATCCGGTTCTAGTTGTCATAAGGTCAAGGTACAACTCCAAGTCGCCCTCACATCAAGATCACGGCTATTGAATAGATTAACTTCCTGCAGGGTGCACCACATAACCCAACACGCTTGGTCCCATTTGGCGGACACACTTTTACGGGTCATGCCCGCCGCGGAAGATCAACACGTCGCAGCCCCACCTAGGCACAACAGAGAGGTCAAGACGCGCGGTCTAAACCTAAGCGACGAAGTGCGGGCCCATCGCCCATAGCACACCGCACGTTGTAGGGCGGCGAAGTAGACCTAGCCTAGCAGGCGTTCAGTCCAATCCGGCGCGCCGCTCGATCGCCGACGTCACGAAGTGCCGGGTGATACCATGACGTCGAGTGCCCATAATCGTTCTCGCGTAGTTGGTTAGTGCGTATAGACCAAATGGCGGACACGATCAAATACCAAGATCTCGTTAAGCGTGTTAAGTATCCGCGAACGCCGACCAGGCCAGCCCACCTCTCTCCTAGGTGGTCTCAACCTGCCCGTCGCTCCGCCACAAAGTAACGATCGGGGGCGTCGGGAACCCAGGCCCACCTCTACGGGATGGATCCACTGTCCTTTCAGCCCCATCTCCGAACAATATCACAGGTAATGTAATAGTGTAAAGTATATAGTATATGCCCGTGATCACCTCCCAAGTGATCACAGCCCAAGAACATAGCATGGCGGACGGACAAGAGTGTAGGGCCACCGATGGAACACTAGCATCCTATACTAAGCGGTAGGATAGCGGTAAAGGTAACAACAATAGTAGCAAGGACAGCAATGCATCAGTATAGGATTAACTGAAAGTAGTAACATACTACACTACTCTAATGCAAGCAGTATAGAGAAGAATAGGCGATATCTAGTGATCAAGGGGGGGGCTTGCCTGGTTGCTCAGACAAGAAGGAGGGGTCGTCGGTGACGTAGTCGACCACAGGGGCATCAGCATCGTCACGGGGTCTACCGGAGAGAAGAGGGGGGAGAAACAGTAAATACATAGCAAGCAAGTGCATAACAGGACAACAAGCAGAGCTAGACGTGTTCTAACGCGGTATGAGGTGATACCGGTGAAGGGGGGGGGGGAACATCCGGGAAAGTATCCCCGGTGTTTCGTGTTTTCGGGCAGAGGAGCCGGAGGGGGAAAGTTGCGAGTTCCATAGGTTAGGGATGCGCGGCGGATGAACGGGCTGCGTTTCCGGGTTCGTCTCGTCGTTCTAAACAACTTCCATGTTGAAAATAATTTAATCCGAGTTACGGTTTAAAAGATATGATTTTCTAAAGATTTTATTAATTTCTGGAATTTAATTAATTATTTAATTTAATTCGAAAATGGATTTATGACGTCAGCATGATGTCATGCTGACGTCAGCAGTCAATAGTGGTTGACTGGTCAACCTGACCAGTGGGTCCCGTCTATCATTGGCACATCACCCTAACTAACACATTAGTTAGGTTAATTAGATATTTAGGTTAATCAAGTTTAATTAGTTCAGCTAAACAGGATTAATTAAGTTAAGTAATTTATTTATTTATTTTTCTAATTATATATTTTCTTATTTTTTTTAATTTTTTTATTATTCTAAAACATTCAGAGTGGGTCCCCACTTGTCATTGGCCCCGAGGGCCTATCTTGGTCGGGCGATGGGGCTGGAGGTGCAGGCTTCGGGCGAGGGCCAGCCGACCTGAGGCGCCGGGCGCCAGAGATGGCACCGGCGAGGCCACGTCGGGCAGCACCGGGGCTAGGCGGCGCGGTGGAGGGTGCACGGGGCGCAGGGGGAGGCAGGGTATGAGCGGGTGGAGGTGGCCGCCAGTGGAGGCAGAGCCGACGAGGCCATGACTCGTGCACGGCCAGCGGCCATGGTCAGGGCTTCAGTGGGCGGAGGCGATGCGGGCGAGGGAGCAGCAGGGCGGTGGCGCGCCGATGGCGGGATGCACGGTGCGGCACGGCGGGTGAGGGCGCGACCGTTGGCGCGTGCGGAGGCACGCCGGTCAGGACGAGGCCGCGGTGAGCAGGGGCGCGAGTGTGTCGTGCGCACGGTGAACAACGTCGGGGCGGAGAGGAAAAGGAGGAGGGACGGCAGCTCACCGGGCCCTGCAGATGTGCGTACGCGGGCTCGGGGAGGAGGACGAGGACGGGCGAGGTCGAGGCGGGGGGATGGGGACGACATGGACGTAGGGGAGGCAGGAGAGGAAAAGGAGGAGGGACGGCAGCTCACCGGGCCCTGCAGATGTGCGTACGCGGGCTCGAGGAGGAGGACGAGGACGGGCGAGGTCGAGGCGGGGGGATGGGAACGACATGGACGTAGGGGAGGCAGCCCAGCGGTGGAGCAGGGCGGCTCGCCGAGCGCCACCAGGCGGAGTTGGTGGGCGCCGGCGGGACCCGCCAGCGAGGACTGGAGACGAGGTGGCCTCGGTGATGGGCGCCAACGTGGTGGCGGGAACGGGGTGGCCTCCGGCGAGGAGGGCAGCTGCGCGCAGTCCCGATCCAGTCGAGGGAGGTGAGAAGGACGGGAGAGTAGGGGGGTTTCTCCTCGATCCAGATTGGATCGGGAGGGGGGAGAGGGAGTGGCGACGTGAGGGGGAAAGTGGGGGGAGTGGGGCGTTAGGGTTTCGGGGGGAGTAGGGGTTAAGGCGGCGGAATGGGCCGGCCTGGCGGCCTGGTGGGTTGAGGCCCCAAAAAAGGGGGGCGGTGGCTGCTGAGCCGTAGCCAGTGGGGGAGTTCTTCCTTTTTTCTATTTTGCATTTTCTTTTATTATTTCTCTTTTCTGTTTTAATTCATTTTAAAATATTCAGGCACTTTCTAAAAATATGTTTTCTTTATTATAATTACCCTTGTAATATTCGGCACCCACCGAACATTTTTCTTTCAACTTTTGAAAATGTTTGTTGTTTGACATATTTAGAATTTAAATTTCAAAACAGTTTCGAATCATTGCGAGGTTAGCAACAGTAACCGAGGTGACGTGGCATGATTAGCGTGGGATTACTGTAGCATGATTACCCGGACGTCACAATTCTCCTCCACTACAAGAAATCTCATCCCGAGATTTAAGAGGTGTTTAAGGAGGGGAAAGTCTGGTTACGAAATCCAACGGATCTCCTTGGTCTTGGTTTCCTTTCTCGAAGAGGTCAATCCATTACATTGATGTCTGCATTCCATTGCTTCATGTGATCATTATGAAGTCTTCATCCTTTCTTCGGGGGTTCCATCGTTCTTACGAGTAGGTAACGGGGTAGATCAACAACGACATAATGCTATAAGGGTAATAATCTGGGTTTAACCCATGAATGAGTATATGAGTACCTCTCGAGTTGAACAAATAAAACACATCGAGAGTGAGGTTCAAAGGTACAATAAGAGGTTCCAAGCAGAAAGATAGTTGCTCGAAGTCTGAACCAGAGTGAGGAAGGGGTTCAGAGTAGCAAGAGTAAGTATAGCGTCTGATACCAGAATAGAGCACTCGGAAGGTGGCCCGTGAATTAAATACAAAGCCAAGCATGGGGAATAATCATTAGAAATAGGGTTGTACAGGAGAGTCAGGTTTCGATCCTATGGAACTGTGGGTTGTGGGCCCACCATGTGGGTTAAAAGTAGGAAGGGCGGAGACGTATTGTGTGATCATGCAAGCAAGGCATGTCAGAGGGTAGCCTGTCGATTATGTCGGCAACAACATCGATACCAGGGGCGAGGGACGAAGATAACCATTTTCCTGCTCGTTGAACAAGGCGGACCAATAGGCAAAGTTCCCGTCCGTCGGTGGCTACCGAAATGTCATCAACAGTAGAAACAGGGTCTTACTGACAGAGTGGTACAACGAGGTGCTTACCTAAGCAGGCAAATATTACTGCTTTTATCATATAGATCACAAGAAAGGTTAAACAAAACAATGGAAAGGAAAACGTGATCATGAGATTAGACAGAACAATGGAAAGGAAAATGTGTTTAAACACACATATCAGGGATATACCCTTCCCAAGGACAAGCAGAGCATGATATCCATGACAGGATATAATGTAGAAAACTCTTTAGGTAAGGGGAGAGAAATTTCATGACATTACTCATACAACGATGTTTGGGTAGTTTCAACAAGAAACATTTAGCATGGTGCTTCAAATGTTCTTATTGAAAATCGGAGTACCATAGACATGCTTCGAGATAGCAATAACATGGTCTTCAAGCAAAGGTCAGACTTTGGATACACAAAGGATTCATCAGGAACAACTTATATAATAAGTCTTAAAATTTCCTCATGGAAGAATGGATAATCTTGCAGAAAAGGAAACTATAACAATAGGTCCTCCGGCTAGGTGTGCTAGGCATGACATCACCTTACCAGGTCACATGTAGACCAACGTTATAACGCTTGAAAAATGTTCCAACCATCATACATGACCGAGGTTCAGATCCGGTTGGTGTCAGGATACCTCAGACTTAGGATGCCTGAGAAGAAAAGATGCATCACAAATTGACGAGATGACCATGTAAGATTCTCGGGAAATGAACTATGGGAGCAAGTTCCGAAATAAGAGCTCATCATTAAATCAAGGAGAGGATGAGGGGGTAGCTGATGGAATCAGCGAAAATCCTCGAGATTTCCAAAAAGGTGGATTTCCACAGTTATGTGAACAACGAGATAACATTTGTCGGATCAAATGATAAAATGGTGTATGCTCGAGGAGAACATACACAGTTTAAACATTGGATGAGAGGTGCACCCGAAATATGGGCTGGGTTGCACGACCAACGTCGGAATGATGATTCAATAATCAATAGTCTAAGAATGAACGGCCGACCATTAACTTCAAAGCAATAGGGTTGCTAGAAGGGCAGAATCCAAACAACACCGCTCACTTGTTGGTCCCCCGGTTGGAATCAACACGAGGACCCAAGAAGAATGGTGATGGTGAAAAGTTTCACCATACCAAGAATTCTTAAGAGGTGGTGAAATTCCCACGACATTGAGGACATAAGAGATGTTAATGTTCCAAGGTAAAGAAGAACAATTACTGGATAGCAAGGAACTCAATGTATAACACCAAACACGAACAAGCTTGTGTTGGTGGGAAGGCAATAAAGTGGTCGATGATAACACAGATCATCAAGGGCAAGGATGGTATTTCTCATCATGAAATCAATTGATATCCTGGAAGAGCTCATAAGGTTGATGATGATCACGACACATTTGTCGAGAGATTTCAATAAGATGTAATCAATCAGTGACAACATCAAGTCAAAGGAATGAGGTAGTGGAAGGTTATTGGAACCATGGTAGGACACAAACTTGAAATCAAGATTGTTGTTCAAGGCGAACTGATAGGACGAGGAAGATCGACGTAAGCTTAGCTCATCGACGAAATTTTTTGTGCTCCGGGAAGAAGGACCAGGTAGCACAGTTAGAAGTTTGCACGATAATGATATAGCCGATAAGGCTAGGAATGACTTGAAGGATTATTAAACTCTTAAGAAAAAAGAATTACTTAGGGTTATTGAATCGGAGTGCGGAATCGATTCACTTATCGGTGTTCTCGAGTGACTAATAACTCAGAACCTGGGGGGAATCCGAGATCGGTGAGAAGCAATACTAGATGAAGACTCGCAGGAAGCAACATAGTTCTCGAGATACCAGAGGTTAATACTCGAGGAAGATCAAAATAGAGGTTGGGCAAGCGTATTGATCTGCAAAAGGCAAGTACTTTAACTTGTCCGATAATTGGAATCAAAGAGAAAATGTGGTCGGGACCACGACTACAAATGATCAATACATAGATACCAGCTGATTTCATATCAAGGAAATAGTTATTATTACAAGAAGCTTCTATGATAGGATCTACATCGTGTCCATGGGCATGAACACAAAGTTCAAGGTCGACTCCCACTTCTTTAATGCATAACCTTTCATTCACTTCTCACCTTCGAGGAAGTTGTAGTGTTGAAATTTTATCTAGCAAAATACCAGAAGTGTATGACTCGTGAAAACTTTAGAGTTCACACATATTAAGGAAGGCATAGGTTCAACCCATCAGGGTATCGTGGAAATATATACCACAAGCAGCTCGAAAGCTGAGCATGGTTGAGAAAGCAGAGGATGCAATTTACCAAAGGCATTATGTATCTGAGGGAAGGCTCACAAGGTTATTGAATATGAAGGACGTTCTCAGATAAAATCCAACAAAGGATCTGGTGGTCCACAAGGGATCTGACGTGAGCATCGGTACTCAACTAGAGGAAGAAGAATGCAAAGAGATCAGATTATAGAAACAACTGACTAACTCAATTGTCAAATGCAAAGGAATTATGATTTCCAAATCTAGGGATCAGAAGCAATGCTCTGATTAGGGATGGATAAGTTGAATAGCCTTAGGGTACAATCAACGACAATTGGATTGGTCGAGAACCAATTCCAGTTAAAAGAATGGCAGCTCAGCCGGAAAGTTAATTTATAAGGATCAATGATGATTGCGTGTATTCGCAAACATATTGAGTCAACAGACTCAAAATGATAATGACAAGGAATGTCAATAAGACTACGAGACTTATGGGATTAACCATAATGCAAGCAAGCAAGAATTTCAAGAGCAAAAGGCTCCAGAGGATTTTCGGAAGATCGAATAGTATTTTTAAGACTTTTGTGAAACACATGAACAACTGGGGATGAGCGGATACTCGACAAGTGCGAGGATTTATTTGAAGGGGTATTCATGTGGCAAAGAATTGCTAGGCAGTAGGCACAAAGTATTCTTGGAACAATAGAGAAAACTTTGGGGTATCTTGTAATAACAAGATCAATGGGGGATGATCGTATGAATGGCAAGTGTAAGTAGTTGTCCATAAGGATTTATCGGTGGTCGGGAATAGCAAAAGTGATGGGCACAAAGCCTCGAGAGAATATCAAAGAGTATCTTCGAAATCTTCTGGTGCAGCCGATGATCATCTGGACTGAAGGGCCTCTCCGGGAGAAAGTACTTTCGAGAACCTAAAGTTAGATTTTAGTAAAAATCGTTTAACCCGAATATAAGAGAGTTCAGAATCCCAGAGTAAAGGTCGAGGAGTAAAAGATCCTAGTACCACCCAATGGTGACGTGGGCCCGTAAGGCACACAGCCATGTTAGTAAAAGTTTTGCAATGTCTATACTCAACTTCGGCCAAGGAGTGTGGAAGGGGGATTCCTACAGGCAGTCAGCTCTGATACCAACTTGTGACGCTCCCGATTCAATCATACACTAATCAGGCACGCAAATGTGTACGATCAAGATCAGGGACTCACGGGAAGATATCACAACACAACTCTAAAACATAAATAAGTCATACAAGCATCATAATACAAGCCGGGGCCTCGAGGGCTCAAATACAAGTGCTCGATCATAGACGAAGTCAGCGGAAGCAACAATATGAGTCTGAGACATAAGTTAAACAAGTTTGCCTTAAGAAGGCTAGCACAAACCGGGATACAGATCGAAGAGGCGCAGGCCTCCTGCAGGATCCTCCTAAACTACTCTGGTCGCCGCCAGCTGGCTGCAAGTAGTAGGCACCTGCGGTGTAGTAGGAGGAGTCGTCGACGATGGCGTCGGCTCCCAGGCTCCATCGTCCCGTTGCAGCAATCGGGTAAAGAAAGGGGGAAAAGGGGAACAAGGCAACCGTGAGTACTCATCCAAAGTACTCAGAAGGAAGGAGCTACACTACATATGCATGGATATATGTGTAAAGGGCCATATCGGTGGACTGAAGCTGCAGAATGCCGTAATAAGAGGGGAATAGCTAATCACGTCGAAGACTACGCTTGGCAGCCTCCGTCTTGCAAGCATGTAGAAGAGAGTAGATAGAAGTCCTCCAAGTAGCATCGCATAGCATAATCCTACCCGCAATCCCCTCCTCGTTGCTTCGATAGAGAGCGATCACGGGTTATATCCGCACTTGGAAGGGTGTGTTTTATTAAGTATCCGGTTCTAGTTGTCATAAGGTCAAGGTACAACTCCAAGCCGTCATGTTACCAAGATCACGGCTATTCAATAGATTAACTTCCCTGCAGGGTGCACCACATAACCCAACACGCTTGATCCCATTTGGCGGACATACTTTTTCGGGTCATGCCCGGTCATGAAGATCAACACGTCGTAGCCCCACCTAGGCACAACAGAGGTCAGACCGCCGGTCTAAACCTAAGCGCACGCGGGTCTGGGCCCATCGCCCATAGCACACCTGCATGTTGCGAGGGCGGCCGGAAGCAGACCTAGCCTAGCAGGCGTTCCAGTCCAATCCGGCGCGCGCCGCTCAGTCGCTGACGTCACGAAGTGCTTCGGCTGATACCACGACGTCGAGTGCCCATAACTGTTCCCGCGTAGTTGGTTAGTGCGTATAGACCAAATGGCGGACTCGGATCGAATACCAAGATCTCGTTAAGCGTGTTAAGTATCCACGAACGCCGACTGGGCCAGCCCACCTCTCTCCTAGGTGGTCTCAACCTGCCCTGTCGCTCCGCCACAAAGTGTGATCGGGGCCGTCGGGAACCCGTGCCCACCTCTACGGGATGCAGCCACCATCCTTTCAAAGCCCCATCTTGAACAGTATCACGTGTAATGTAATAGTGTAAAGTATATAGTATATGCCCGTGATCACCTCCCAAGTGATCACAGCCCAAGAGCATAGCATGGCGAGCGGACAAGAGTGTAGGGCCCCGATGGAACACTAGCATCCTATACTAAGCGAGAGGATAGCGGTAAAGGTAACAACTTGAAGAGTAGCAAGGACAGGTTATGCAGCAAGATAGGATTAAGCGAAAGCAAGAACATGCTACACTACTCTAATGCAAGCAAGTATAGAGAAGAATAGGCGATATCTGGTGATCAAGGGGGCTTGCCGGTTGCTCGAACAAGAAGGAGGGGTCGTCGGTGGCGTAGTCGACCACGTGGGCATCAAAGATCGTCACGGGTCTACCGGAGAGAAGAGGGGAGAAACAGTAAATACATAGCAAGCAAGTGCATAACTCGACAACAAGCGAGCTAGGCGTGTTCTAACGGTATGAGGTGATACCGGTGGGGGAAACATCCGGAAAGTATCCCGGTGTTTCGTGTTTTCAGCAGAGGAGCGGAGGGGAAAGTTGCGAGTTCGATAGGTTAGGGATGCGTGGCGGACGAACGGGCTGCATTTCCGGGTTCGTCTCGTCGTTCTGAACAACTTTCATGTTGAAAATAATTTAATGCGAGTTACGGTTTAAAAGATATGATTTTCTAAAGATTTTACTAATTTCTGTAATTTAATTAATTATTTAATTTAATTTGAAAATGGATTTATGACGTCAGCATGATGTCATGCTGACGTCGATAGTCAGATGGTTGGTGGTCAACCTGACCAGTGGGTCCCGTCTATCATTGGCACATCACCCTAACTAACATATTAGTTAGGTTAATTAGATATTTAGGTTAATCAAGTTTAATTAGTTCAGCTAATCAGGATTAATTAAGTTAAGTAATTTATTTATTTATTTTTCTAATTATATATTTTCTTATTTTTTAATTATTATTATTATTCTAAAACATTCAGGGGTGGGTCCCCACTTGTCATTGGCCCTGTGGGCCTATCTTGGTCGAGGCGATGGGGCTGGAGGTGCCCGACCAGGCGAGGCCATGAGCGGGCACAGAGGGGCGCCGGGCGCCAGAGATGGCACCGGCGAGGCCACGTCGGGGCAGCACCGGGGCTAGGCGGCACGGTGGAGGGTGCACGGGGCGCAGGGGGAGGCAGGGCATGAGCAGGTGGAGGTGGCCGCCAGTGGAGGCAGAGCCGACGAGGCCATGACTCGTGCGCGGCCAGCGGCCATGGTCAGGGCTTCAGTGGGCGGAGGCGATGCGGGCGAGGGAGCAGCAGGGCGGTGGCGCACCGATGGCGGGATGCACGATGCGGCACGGCGGGTGAGGGTGCGACCGTTGGCGCGTGCGGAGGCACGCCGGTCAGGACGAGGCCGCGGTGAGCAGGGGCGCGAGTGCGTCGCGCGCACGGTGAACAACGTCGGGGCGGAGAGGAAAAGGAGGAGGGACGGCGGCTCACCGGGCCCTGCAGATGTGCGCACGCGGGGTCGGGGAGGAGGACGAGGACGGGCGAGGTCGAGGCGGGGGGATGGGGACGACACAGACGTAGGGGAGGCAGTCCAGCGGTGGAGTGGGGCGGCTCGCCGGGAGCGGCCACGGGCGGGTTCGGTGGGGCGCCGGCGGGACCCTGCCTGCGGGGACCAGAGATGAGGTGGCCTCGGCGATGGGCGCCAACGTGGTGGCGGGAACGGGGTGGCCTCCGGCGAGGAGGGCAGCGGGGTGCAGCCCCGATCCAGTCAAGGGAGGTGAGAAGGACGGGAGAGTAGGGGGGTTTCTCCTCGATCAAGATTGGATCGGGAGGGGGGAGAGGGAGTGGCGACGTGAGGGGGAAAGTGGTGGGAGTGGGGCGTTAGGGTTTCGGGGGGAGTAGGGGTTAAGGCGGCGGAATGGGCCGGCCTGGCGGCCTGGTGGGTTGAGGCCCCAAAAGGGGGGGCTGCCGGGCCGTAGCCAAAGGGGGGGAGTTCTTCCTTTTTTTCTGTTTTGCATTTTCTTTTATTATTTCTCTTTTATGTTTTAATTCATTTTAAAATATTCAGGCACTTTCTAAAAATATGTTTTCTTTATTATAATTACCCTTGTAATATTCGGCACCCACCGAACATTTTTGTTTCAACTTTTGAAAATGTTTGTTGTTTGACATATTTAGAATTTAAATTTCGAAACGGTTTCGAATCATTGCGAGGTTAGCAACAGTAACCGAGGTGACGTGGCATGATTAGCGTGGGATTACTGTAGCATGATTACCCGGGCGTCACAGTGGGCGCGCCCTCCACCCTCGTGGGGCCCACGGGCCTCCCCTCCGATAACTCTTCGTCCCAGTATTTTTTATATTTTCAGAAAAAATCTCCGTTGATTTTCATCGCATTTCGAGAACTTTTTTTCTGCACAAAAACAACACCACGGTAGTTCTGCTGAAAACAGCGTCAGTCCGGGTTAGTTCTAATCAAATCATACCAAAATCATATAAAACTATTGTAAACATGGCATGAATACTTCATAAATTATAGATACGTTGGAGACGTATCATGCATGCACTTACTCCACTCCCTAATTAATTGAGCATTAAACTAGATGCGTCTAAAGTCTCTCTCGTGGTGGAAATGCATTGAGAGAAATGCATCAGAATGAAGCGCGCCCTGTAAACTGTGACGGAGGGAGGAGTAGTATGAAGGTGCAAAACCAAGCACGCAGATGGCGGCCGGTCAATGCACCTCCTCTTGGCATATCACTGACATGTGGGACCGGAGTGTGAGCAAACCGATCTCAATTGACGGCAAAATGGCCAACCCGCTGTTCCTTGAGAGAGATGAGGAGCGAGAACACACAGACGGGCTTGCACGGAGGCCAAGATATATTCGAGCATGGTTGATCGATATCAACATTACATGTTCGATGTTTTTTAATACTATACTATTGGGCTGCTGTTTTCCGCCCTTCTCCCGAATAAATGTGTACTTTATCAGAGATTAAAATAAAATAAGAGTACAGATGCTCCACCATGCGGTTCTAGTAGTAGTACTACTCGTACTACTAAACCTTGTGCTTGGCTCTTCGCCCCTTCGTGAAGTCGAACAACGATGGTACTCCGCATGTTGGGTACTATAGTGTATGCCTCTGGCAATCTGACACCGAATGAACTGATGCATGTCCACCGCCTAGGCGAGGATAGGTTGCATTAGTCAAAAGGCATAAGCGAGCTTCACCTTGTCCTACAAGCTTCTCCTCGTTCTGTGAGTTGACGGGACACACCAAAAATTAGTGCTAGTCCAAACTCTCTCCTTTCCGGTTAATATGGCTTAATCTATTTTGCAGGTAAATGAGAGAGCTTTATTCATATATAAGCATTCTTAGGACGATCAGCCAAGAGACTGGTCACTAGGAAGCGAGGTACGCCGCAAAAGAAGAAGAAGGAAGCGAGGTGTTTCATCGAGCCAGCTCTCGGCCACCTTCAAAGTGCAGCAAGCACGGTTCGCACAAAGATGCGCCGCAAGGTCTGCTGACCTGTTTACATGCTGAATAACAAAAAAAAGAGGAAATATTACCGGGCGCTCCTATTTGTAACATGATATGAGCCAGAATTAAGCGAGAATTGTGGCGAGTGTTCCATGCAATCAACTTCCACTATCACATGCGAGAACCCTCGAAGAGAACCAAATGTGTTAAGATTGCTTTATCACATTTTTAAAATATAATAAGAGTGCAGACGCTCCTCCATCCGGTTCCTAGTAGTATAGTACATACCTCCATAGTAGTAGTACTAGTACTAGTAAACTTTGCGCTTGGCTTCCTTCAAAAAAAACTTTGCGCTTGGCTGTTCGCCTCTTTGGGAAGTCGAACAATAATAGTACTAGTATAGTGTATGCTTCTAGCAATCTGACACTGAATTAATTGTTGCATGTCCACCGCCTGAGCGAGGGAGAGCTTGCATTAATCAAAAGTTTCTCCTTGTCCTACGAGCCACCGCTCGCAAGCTTCTCCCGTCCTGCAAGCTTCTCCTTGTTCGGCAAGTTGACGGGACACAACAAAGTAATGCTAGTCCATACTGCCTCCTTTCCGGTAAATATGGCTTAATTTCAAACGAGATAAATACACTATCTATCATTGTATATTTGTAAAAATACGGTCAGTGAACTTCCTAATACACTCATTGCGCTCAATATATACATTTTCCAGTGTTCATACGGTCACTAGCTCACCCTGGCTGAGTATGTGTGTGCATGCACGTGTAGGTTGAGCACTTGAGCGTGACCGTGTGTGTTCCTTCGTGTCCTCGGACATGCATGCATTAGGGCGTCGCGCACGTTTTTGCATCCATGTGTACATGCGACTGTTGCGTGCATGCACGAGGTTGTAGTCCCTCACATTCACATGTTCATAAGTTAATGCTTTGTCAAAATGTTGCATGCAAGGTTTAATCATTCGTCGTTCACGCATGCATTCTCGATATTAATACGTTGGTAAAGAAAATTTCTTGAGGAAACCGAGCCCATGAATTGAGTACAAAGGGGACCAATAAGCCAGGACGGAGGGAGTACCAATAGTGAACCGGAAGGAGGGAGTAGGTACTAGTAGTATAGTACTATGCAACAACGTGTAGTAACAAAATTCCTCTATGCGCATCATGTCTACGTGTCATGCAGGAAAATAGAGATAAGTACAATTGAGACTCAGGAACGGTCATACCCATAGGGGGGTACGTGTAGGGTCCACTAAGGAGCAGTCAAATCACACAGTAAGTTAGTCAGAAGAAGCAACCATCATTTCACTCTTCAATGACACGTACGCAATATAAAATGGTTGGTATGGAGAGAAAGAGAAAACCACTATATATACACTAGCAGGAGCCTAAGCTACAAGCCTGCTTGCTTGGGTTGCTCTCTTCATAAGCATAGAACAACGGTGGCCACACCGCTGGTCACGTATCCGGCCTGATCCCACCATTGGGGGAAGGGAAGTATGTTCTGCGTAGACGCGGTCGACATCGGCGAGGGAGAAAACCCACAGTCGGTGCGTCCCAATCGGGGGTCCCCGCAGTATGGGCTGATGCCGCGTCCCAACCGCCCTTCTAGCTACAGCCCGATGTCCCAGGTAGTACATCTTCCTTTTGGAGCCGGCTTGCTCCACTGCCACCGCTCCCCACGTAGCTCCATCTCCATGTCGATCTTTCTCTACTTCTACCAGCTTCTATTTGTGATGAGTTTATGTCTCATGAACTAGTGCCAGTGCTATTATTCTAATCACACTTCTTCAATATCTTTGCCATCACGGATGCTCAGCTGGATTTTAGTGGAACTGCACAAAAGCATCGTATGATCCGAGGGTGCCAGCCGTCTTTCCTTTGACAGGTTCTACCTAGCCAGGAAATTAAACCCTGTTTAGGGTTTAGGGTTTAAGTTATAGTGACCCCATCAGTAGTTTTTCTTTTGTACACGCTCTCACAACTTTTGTCTCATTAGGATTTGAAAGTGCGTTATATCGACTAGAGGGGGGGTGAATAGGCGATTTTTATGAATTCTTCACTGAGGAATTTGCCGGTGAGGAAATTCCTTAGCGAAGAACTACTTGCAGTGGAATAAGTACTCAGAAGTAGGCATAACAGAATGCGGGCATGGTCATCATGATGAAATTAAGACAAACAAAGAGTACTGAAAGCGTAAACACAGGATAGCACAAGATGAAGACAAACAGACTGAAGAAATTGAACTGAGGAAATTGAGAAAGTCTTGATCAAAGTCTTCAAACACGATATGAACAAATACTCAACACAAGAATGAGGAAATGAAAGGGTTGAGGAAATAGAACCATAAGGTTGGTGAAGACAATGATTTGGTAGACCAGTTCCAATTGCTGTCTCGGTTGTACGTCTGGTTGGAGCGGCTGAGTATTTAAACTCGAGGACACGATCCGGACACCCGACAGCCGCTGAGCACGCAGCTCGGGACACCAAGTCCTCACCGTAATCTCCTTGAACTAAGGTCACACAGACCTCGCCCAATCACTCGTGGTAAGTCTTGAGCGACTTCCAAACCTTCACAGACTTGGTCACTCGGCGATCCACAATTCCTCTTGGATGCTCTAGACCATGACGCCTAACCGTCTGGAAGAAGCACAGTCTTCAAAGGTAACAAGCATCGGATCCACGCAGGATCAATCTCTTGATGATGCTCAATCACTTTGGGTTTGTAGGGTTTGGTTTTGGGTTTTCCTCACTCGATGATTTTCGCTCAAAGTCCTCGGAGGATGGGTTGCTCTCAAATGACAAGTGTCAAGTTCTCTCGAGCAGCCAACCAGCTAGTGGTTGTAGGGGCGGCTATTTATAGCCTAGGGAGCAGCCCGACATGATAAGACATAAATGCCCTTCAATGATATGACCGTTAGGTGGATAAGATATTTTGGGACAGGTGGCCAAGAAGACAAAGAACGGTCGGAAATTTGAATCTCAAATTCCTCGGGGCTATCATGTTCCTCTTTGTGTAGGCAATCCGATGGCGAATTCCTAACTCCTCGGCCGAACAAATTCCTCAACGACTGTAAGAACTTCGTCTCACATCAAGAAATTGGTGAAGCTGTATGAGATTTCCAAAGGCTTCACTCAAGGGATTGGTAGGTGTAGGATTTTGAGTTGAGCATCACATGGAAATTTTTCCTTAGTATTTCCTCGACCCCTTTAACAAAGACGTTGTTTCCTATGACTCAAGAAAGAGAAAACGGACTACGAAAACAAAAGTCTTCACGCTTCATGTTCCTCAAATGAATACCAAGTCTTCAAGGTCACACCAATTTCTTCACTTTCAAAGTCTTGTAAAGTCTTCAAAATATCAAAGTCTTTGTCGAAGAACTTCATTTTAGGGTTGACTTTCTTGTAAATATCAAACTCCTCATAGACTTATAGACCTGTGTACACTCACGAACACATTAGTTTCTTAACCTATAAGTCTTCAATACACCAAAATCACTAAGGGGCACTAGATGCACTTACAATCTCCCCCTTTTTGGTGATTGATGACAATATAGGTTAAGTTTTCAACGGGGATAAACATATGAAGTGTAAATACTGATAATGAGGAATTTGATTGCAAGATATAGAAGAACTCCCCCTGAAGATGTGCATAGTGAGGAATTTGCTTTTGAGGCAGTGCACATTTGAAGAGTTGAATCATGGAGATCTCCCCCTATATCTTGTAATTCATACACACATTTGACATATAGTATGAAGAATTTGAAATGCATGATGAAATATGGTGCTTGATGTAATTCAGCATGCGTGCGATAACATTAATGAGGAACAAGCATGCAGAATAACGCATCAAGAGTATCAGAGCTCAAGAGAATCAGAGCTCAGTGTCAGAGCATAGTGCATCAAAAAGTATCAAAGTACCATCGGGTTTAAGCTTACAACTCGATCCAATAAAAGTTTCAGAAGAACGAGAGTTGTAACTTAACAAAAAATTTGCCCATATAATAGACCCGCTTGAAGACTAACTCAAATTTCTCCCCCTTTGTCATCGAATGACCAAAAGGATCAAAATTGAGGACTAACGCCCCTGAAGAATTTCAAGTTGAAGAAGGAGCGCCATCGTTGTTGGGGTCGGTTGTTTTAGTGGGGCCTGCCGCGGTGTCGTCCAAGTCTTCATTTTCATCAGTGTCGCGCGATGAAGAATAGGAGCTGGCCACCAAGGAAGGAACTTTGACCTTCTTGTATTTCTTCGGAGGAGGTGCAGACCAGTCAAATTCTTCCTTGAGTCCCATTGTCGTCCGTTCTTCCGATTGTAGACATTTGAAAGAACAGCCAGTGCGTTTGAAGGTTTCATGGAGGTAGTAGTGGTTTTTCTTCACTGCATTGTGTGTAGAGGTCATGTTGTGAAGAATTGAACCAAACTGACGCTTGACCCATTTATGATTGCGATCAACCTTCTGATGAAGACTGAGGAGTAACTCACGATCAGTCATCACCCTAGGTGCAGTAGCTTGAGGACTTTGCTTGACTGAGGTATTTGCGGCAGAGTCATGTGTGGCAGAGTCATCATTGGTGGAGTAGGATGCTGCTTTGCGAAACTGTCCATCCAATGGACGAATGCCTTCATCGATCACAGCAGTAGCCTTGCCCTTGTCATCTGTTGAGGTAAATGTCCGTTTGAGGATTTCAATCGGGGGCAAGTAGCTGCAGTGGTTCAGAGTATCAGCCTTGTAATTGAGTGAAGACCTTGTCCTGGTGAATCTCATAATCCAAGGCGCATAAGGCTTCAGCTCAAATGGTGACATAGCAATGTTTGCCAGAGTCCTCATGAAGAAATCATGGAAGTTGACGGGAACGCCATGGATGATATTGAAAAGCATATTCTTCATGATGCCAACGACTTCTTCATCATTCGAGTCGTGGCCTTTGATAGGACTCATTGTCTTCGCTGAATCCGATAGACAGTCCGAGGCACATACAATAATTCCTTGACGAGGAATTTGGTTCTTGGGGCCTGCCTTGGCTTCAAAGGCTTCATCAAGACTTGCATATAGTGATTTGAAAGTTCGGTTCATTGTAGATACAACGAGCACCATCAAGTGGAGGAATGAGTGGTAGAGCACGAAGCAATTCATTCTTTGGTGCCTTGTAGTGAGTATTTTCGACATCGATCTAATACCCATGAGTTCACGTCTTCATCGTCTCCGGTGATGTGCAGCGTTGCATAGAATTGAAGAATGAGTTCTTCATTCCATCATAGATATCGGTGCAGAAATTCAGAAGTCTGCGTCGTGAAGAACACCGAGGACCGGCTCAAGCTTGGCAGAGACTCCATGTCCACATGAGGAATATGAGCATGATCGAAGACTTTGTCTTTGTTGAAGAGCACCGAGGAATAGAAATTGGCTTGGTGGCAGTCCAGAAATGCCTCTTCCTTATGCGAGCAGAATCATATGGATTGTAATCAGTGAAGAATACGTGCTCGCTGAAGAAGTCTTCAGCCTTGAACTTTTGCTTTGTTGAGAAGGGATCCTTTGGCTTTGGCAAAGGAGTGTCGATGAGTTGCATCACTACCTCGTGAATCGCAATCTCGTGTTCTTCAGTCGAGGAATTTCTTGTTCCTCAACAGTGCGACCGAGGATCAGCAGAAGAGTTCATCGGCGCTAGTGGCTGGAATTTCTTCATGGACAGATGAAGTGGGATGAGTTTCTTGAGCCCATTTGAACTGTTGGAGCGGGGGACCGAGGTATCTGTTGGATTGGGGTGAAGAGTGAAGAATTTGGATCTTGACTTTCCCAAAGTCATCGCTCATCACCGGCGTTGTGCTTCCAATATCCACATCTTCTTCAAGTTCTCAACACCGGCCTCTTCACTGTGAACCGAGGCATAGGCGAGGAAATGATTGGGGTTGAAGGATTGCTTCCACTTCAATTTCTTCATCAATCTGCTCGACGCAAAGCATATTGATTTTCTTCATCGATCCGCTTGGGATCACATAATCTTCATCAAAAGGAACAAGGTCCTTTGATGGAATTGAGGAAATTGGAACAACATCAATAGGATTTTCAAAGGAGCTGGTCATTGGCTTCATTTTCTTCGCAGCCGAAGAATTTGACGCAGTGGTGACGCTTTCCGTTTCTTCACTGCAGCTCGTCCTGCAGCCTTGGTCTTCTTCACATCGAGGCGATGGAAGAATTGGAGTTGGTGTTGGCGCAGGAGGAGCCGAGGAATCTGGTTGATTTTCCTCAGCGCAATCGATGCGATTGCCTGTCTTGTTCGATTTCTTCAGCGCACCACTAGTGGATGCCCCGCAATTTCTTCGTGGTGGAATGGGATCATCAGCCACGAAGGCGACATTTTCTTCAGCAGCCTGAATTTCATCAGCCGGTCTTGGCATGTTCTTCATCGGCTGAGTGAGGCTCCACTGAGGAATTTCATGTTGCGTTGGGGCAGCAACATTGGTGAAATTCTTCGTCAGTTGATTGAATCGACCTTGGCTCCTTGCCAATCAGCATAATAAGCATCAAAGTTTTTCTTTGAGGTCTTGAATTTCAGTCTAGACCTTGAGAAGTTCCTCGTGTCATTCTCGACAACGCTTTTCTTGAGAACTTATCCTTTACGTATTGAGCTTTCTTGATCTCTCTTGCCTTTTCAAACTTCCATTTCTCTTGGTGATGAAATGGGTCAAGATATGACTTTGTCCAGAGTCGATGAAAGTCGAGCATAGGGGTGTTTGGATCCTTGTGCCGAGATCAATATAATCGAGGATTTTCCTCGGATCCAACAGCGAGGGCACAGATGTGCCTTTGGCTCTAGCGGCCCTCTCTTGGCGATCTCTGATGATTTCCGCAAGTTCATCATCATCAGCCTCATCATCTTCAGGTGGCTCTTGGAAGGTGACCTGTTTCTTCTTGGGACTTGGTCGAGGACCTCGTCCTGCTGTGGCCTTAGTCTTCAGCAGAGTTGGGCCAGATGAAGAATTTGGTGCAGCTGAGGAACTTGCCGAGACACCAGAGGCAATGGAGAAGCCTGCAGTCCTTTGGCACGTGGCCGATGCTGCAGTGCCGAGGACTTTGTCGGAACTGCCGAGGACTTGGGAGGAGCCGAGGATTTTGGAGGAGCAGGAGTAGCATGAGGAATTGGCCGTGAGGGCACCCTTCTTGAGGAACTTGGCCGTGAGGGCACTGTTGGTGAAGCACTTGGCTTGTGTGCGGGCTTCTTTGCCATAGATTTTCTTGGCTTGACAGAGGCCTCAGTGGCAGCAGCAGTAGCAGAGTCCTCATTGAATTTCCTCACTGCCTCGTTGGCTTGTCTTGCCAACTTGGCTTGGCGCTTGGCCCATTCTTCAGAAAGTCCTCACCACGCTTGATTTGGTGGGGTCGACTTCTTGGCCAGTGCCAATGGAGCTCTTGGGCATGGAGGATTGAGTGCGAATTTCTTCATGTACTTTGGAGTTACATATCTGTACTCCCTCCATTCCCGTGCCCATCTCCGTTCAATCCTTTGGATGCGCACCTTGCGCTGATTTTTGTTCTCTTTGCCGAACTCGGCTTCATCAGTGTGCAATAATCAGCATATATTTCCTCGAGGATTTCAAAAGCGGTCATGACCTCGGGCCTCTTTCCTCCTTTCGTGGCTTCTTTCCTTCGCCATATTCTTGGTGAGGAATTTGAACAAACAAATTCTCGAAGAAGTATGCAACTTTTCTTCGAGGAACGCTGCAAATGAGTTAAGTTGATGAGAACCTAGTGATTCAGCAGCGGACATGAGTACCTGTGAGCAGAGTATAGTTGCGAGGAATTTGGAGAGGTCATATCGTTCTCGTAAGGTTTTTCAAAAGAACAAGTTTTGAGGATTTTGACCAGATGAGTTTTGAAGAATTTCACTAAGCGTTCTTTGTCTTAGGTTCCGAGTTGTACAGATCGAGGATCCACACAATTGAGGAATCTTGAAGAAAATGATTGCTTAGAGAAACGAATCAAGAGCATATAACTAGTGAGGTGTTTGTGTGTGAGGATTTGAAGAATAAAACACCTTTGAAGATTTTGTAGTGTAAAATTTGGATCAACGAGGGCAGTAAAAGTAACTTTTAATTACCTAAATGAAGAACACGATTAACTGGGTGTTGTAGATGTGAAGCTCGTCATTCAGATCTTCCACGCCCTAACTCGGTGGAGGAAGACAGCTACGGCGGCGGCGGAGTGAGGATTTCCATGATCGGCGCGAAATACGTCGGCGACAAGGTCGAGGCAGCGAAGCTCTTCCTCACCGGGCGACGATGGAGTAGCGGCGGCGCTTAGGGTTTGAGGAGCTCGGCGGAGAGAGAGGTCGGCGGAGTAAAAGAAGTGAGGATGGAGAGAGGGTATTTATAGAGGCAGTGAAAACTGTTTGCCCGAAGATTTAGGACGAACGTGCCCCTGACCATTCTCCTTCTCACGACATGTGTCACCCACGTACTGTGTAGTGGAGATCGTGTATGATCGTGGGTGAGTAAAATAATGCATCGTGGGATGCGGAACGGTTTGAGCGGCAAAACCAAAAGTTTGGATAAGATCAGTTTTGAAGTTCCTTTCGCAATTTCTTCAGCTGACAAGGACACAGTGAAGATTTTGAACAAGTTTCAAATAGAACGCACATGAAAAATTTGTGAATAGACTGGGTTGAGTATATCATAGAGGGGGAAGGGTCCGATCACATTCACTGAGCAGAAAAAGCGACTTGAAGAATTAGCCATAAGTGAATGCTGTAGAGGACGTAAACCCATATATATATGTATTGCCAATGAAGAAAAACGACGGAAACAGTGAAGATTTTGCAAAGTTGAAGAATTTGAAAAACTGAGGAAAAACTCAAATTGAAGATTTTCAACTTTGGTGGTGGCGTGTCCCACCATATAAGAATGATGATTTCAGACACCGCGCACAATTGTCGAGGGTTACGAGAATCAAATTCTTCATTAATTTCTTCACACTTAGAGTGTTATTCTTCATTGATTGAAGAAAACGTTTCTTCATGTGTTGCACATCTAAGTCATCAATTTTGCAAAAGCGTCAGGATGTGTGTCCTTTTCAAAGAACGTTCGAAGATTCTAAGATATTTAGCTCACACCGCAACTTGCTAAATCTCTTCTCATCCAAGGGCTTAGTGAAGATATCGGCTAGCTGTTCTTGATCTTCACATGCTCGATGGAGATGTCGCCTTCAACACATGATCACGAAGAAAATGATGACGAATTTGAATGTGCTTTGTCTTCGAGTGCTGAACTAGGTTGTGAGCAATCTTGATGGCACTCTCATTGTCACAGTAGAGAGGCACATTCTTCACGCTGATGCCGTAGTCCTTGAGAGTTTGCTTCATCCACAGCAATTGAGCACAACACGAGCCAGCAGCAATGTATTCAGCTTCCGCAATAGATAGTGATCGCAGTTCTGTTTCTTCGAGGACCAACGGACCAAAGATCGTCGAGGAAATGACAAGTACCAGATGTTGACTTGCGGTCCACACGATCACCAAAGATAGTCGAGTCGAATATCCAATGAGATCAAAAGTAGAGCCATTGGGGTACCATAATCCTAGTGTTGGTGTGTGAGCTAGATATCGAAGAATATGCTTCACAGCCTTATGGTGTGATTCCTTGGTGTAGCTTGAAATCGGGCACACATGCAAACACTAAGCATTATATCTGGCCTAGATGCACATAAGTACAATAGAGAACCAATCATGGGCGGTATACCTTGTGATCGAAGTCAATACCATTTTCATCGATTGCATAGATGGCCATTTGTGGGCATAGGAATTTTGACGCCTTTGCAATCTTGCATGCGAATTTCTTGAGGACATCTTTGAGGTATTTCTCCGAGATATGAATATGCCATTGTGTTGTTGACGAATTTGAAGACCTAAGAAGAATTTCAACTCTCCCATCATAGACATTTGATATTCTTCACTCATCATATAGGAAAATTCATCACTATAACGTTGGTCAGTACAGCCAAAGATAATATCATCAACATATATTTGCCACACAAACAGTTCACCATCATATGATTTAGTAAAGAGAGTAGGGTTGAGTGAACCGGGTGTGAAGCCATTCTTCACGAAGAATTCCTTCAATGTATCATACCACGCCCGTGGGGCTTGTTTGAGACCATAGAGAGCCTTGTTGAGTCTGAAGACTTTGTCGGGATTCTTTGGATCTTCAAAACCTGGGGGTTGAGCAACATATACTTCTTCCTCAAGCTTACCATTGAGGAATGCACTTTTCACATCCATTTGATATAAAGTGATATTGTGATGGTTAGCATAGGCGAGTAATATCTGAATAGACTCAAGTCTAGCAACAGTGCAAAAGTTTCATCGAAATCAATTCCTTCAACTGTGTGTAGCCTTGAGCTACAAGTCGTGCCTTATTCCTCACCACAAGGCCATTTTCATCTTGCTTGTTGCGGTAGATCCACTTTGTGCCAATGATATTATGTTTGCGAGGATCTGGACGTTTGACCAGTTCCAGACATTGTTGAGCTCGAATCGATGTAATTCTTCTTGCATGGCCTGAATCCACTCGGGCTCGAAATGCTTCATCTACCTTAGTGGGCTCTGTGATAGAGACAAAAGCATAGTGCCCACAAAAGTTAGATAAATGTGAAGCTTTTGAGCGTGTGAGAGGACCTGGCGCTTCAATGTCATCGATGATCTTGTCAACTTGTACTTCTTTTGCAACGCAAGGATGAGCTGGTTGTCGTCGAGGAATTTGATCATTTTCCTCAGCACCATTGTCTTCAGCATTATCTTCAGGTGCATCGGCTCGACGTCCTTCGCGTACTGGAATGAATTCTTCAGCAGATTCTTTAGTAGGAATGACATCCTCGGTTGCCTTGAACTTGATAGATTCCTCGGGTGCTGGTTCATCTAACACAGAAGGTAGGTGCTCTCTTTGCGAGCCATTAGTTTCATCGAACCGCACATCTACAATGTCAACAATCTTGTGAAGAGCGATGTTGAAGACTCTGTAGGTGTGCGAGTCCTTTCCGTAACCAAGCATAAAACCTTCATGTGCTTTCGGTGCAAATTTAGAATTGTGATGAGGATCTCTAATCCAGCATTTAGCACCGAAGACTTTGAAATAACTTACATTGGGTTTCTTGTCAGTGAGGAGTTCATAGGCAGTCTTCTTGAAGAATTTGTGAAGATATACTCTGTTGATGATGTGGCACGCAGTATCAATTGCATCAATCCAAAAACGACTAGGCGTTTTGTATTCATCAAGCATAGTGCGAGCCATCTCAACAAGAGTTCTGTTCTTGCGCTCCACGACGCCATTCTGCTGAGGAGTATAGGGAGCAGATAACTCATGAGTAATACCAAGTTCATCAAGATAGGCATCAAGACCGAATTCTTGAACTCAGTTCCATTGTCACTCCTGATGTGTCTGATCTTCACACCAAAGTTAGTTGAAGCCCTCGAGGAAAATCGTTTGAAGACTTCCTGCACTTGATTTTTGTAAGTAACAATGTGTACCCATGTGTAACGAGAGTAATCATCAACAATAACAAAGCCATATAGAGATGCATCATTAGTGACAGCTGAGTAATGATTAGGACCAAAGAGGTCCATGTGAAGCAATTTGAAGGGACGAGTAGTGGTCATGATAGTCTTCGCTGGATGCTTGGCCTTGGTCATTTTTCCAGCTTCACAAGCTCCACACAAGTGATCCTTGAGGAATTTGACATTCTCAATGCCAATGACATGCTTCTTCTTTGCAAGCGTGTTCAAATTCCTCATGCCTGCATGACCAAGTCGCCGATGCCATAGCCAGCCTTCTGAAGCTTTTGCAAGTAGACACACGGCTGGTTGTGGTCCTGTAGAGAAATCAACAATATACAAGTCTCCTCTCCTAAAGCCTTCGAAGACTTTGGAATTGTCAGCTTCCATAATCACAACACAACGATACTTGCCAAAGATAACAACCATATCAAGATCACAAAGCATTGAGACTGACATGAGGTTGTATCCTAAGGACTCAACAAGCATGACTTTGTCCATGTGTATGTCCTTAGAGATCGCAACCTTACCAAGACCCAATACCGACTTTTGCCTTTGTCAAGAAAGATGATATGCTTCAGATGAGACGGTGATAAGGAGCATCCATCAATAGATTCTTGTCACCATCATGTGATTTGTACATCCACTATCGAGAACCCACTCGGTGGCTTTGGGTTGATCATCCTGCAGATGAATTAGTGCAACTTACGATCTCATATACTTCATCAGTGAAGAATATGATATCAAGTTCATCAGATGAATTTCATCAGTCAGTATAACAGATAAGCAATATGAGGACGTGTGAAATGAAAGTTCATTTCATCATGATTAGCCTGCGTCTTTCGAGCATTTTGTCGTGCCCTGAGAAATTCTTGAGACATTTAAAGCACGCCCGGAGACCTGACCTCGCAGAAGAGGTTAGTTCTTTTCTTCACCACCCACATCTGAAGGGGTGGCAAAGAGTTCATCACTCTGCGAGCACCATATGAGAATGGTGGCATAGAGGCCAATCCATTTCGTTTCACATAAGAGGGGTTAGGGTAAGCATATGAATAAGCAGAGAAATTCTTCGAGGACTTATGAACATATTGGTTTGAAGAATAATGCACATATTCATAGCCCTTAGCTCTACCCTGCGAAACAGAGTTATTAGCACGATGATAATCATATGAGGACTTTGATCCTTTTGAGGAATTTGGTCCGTATGAGGACTTGGATCCATATGAAGAATTTGGTCCATATGAAGAATTTGATCCGGGGTTCCTATTCTTCACAGGTGGTGTCATGAGGACATTCACCTGAAGACTTTCAAGGCACTTCTTGGGAACCCAGATTTTCTTCATAGGGGAACCGTTCCTGCAGTTAGTGCCAACATATCTAGCAAATACTTCACCATTCTGATTTTTGAACAGTTTATAGTTGGAGTCAAATGACTCATCAGAAGAATGAGGAGATTCGCATGTAAAGCCAGATAAGTTAGATGGATCAACTGGAGGTCCCTTTGCAGCAACCCATGAGGTTTTGAGATACTGCTCAGGCTTCCAATATGTTCCATCAGCATTGAGTTTCCTCTCAAAGGCAATACCCTCTTTCCTAGGGTTCCTGTTGAGGATCTGCTTTTTAAGCACATCACAAAGAGTCTGATGCCCTTTGAGGCTTTTGTACATGCCTGTCATATACAATTCCTTCAGCCCTGCATCGTCAGTGATACTAGCAATGTCCTCGGATGAGGAATTAGTGATAGCAGAGGCAGGTGAAGAATTTTTAACAGTTGAAGCATTTGAACATTCAGGTGAAGAATTAGCAGATTCACGTTCAATGCACTTTAAGCATGGAGGAACAAATTCTTCCTGAGAAGCGCTGATTTGTTGAGCAAGTAATGAATCGCGCTCCTTTCAAGATCTTCATAATTCACTCTTAGCTTCTCAAGATCTTGCTTTCTTTGAAGAAATTCATAAGAAAGTTTCTCATGATCGATAAGAGAGTGTTATGATGACCTTGAAGGTTGTCAAACCTAGATCAAGTCTCTGAAGATTTTCATCAGGGCTTTAGTGCGATCCATTTCTTCACCTAACATATCATCACTCTTATCTAGCATGTTTTGAACCTTTTCAAAAGCCCTTTGTTGTTTTACAGCAATCTTAGCAAGTTTTGAGTGGCGGGCTTTAGATCTTCATCGATTCATTTTCACTAGATTCAGAGGAGGTATATTTGAGTACCTTGGCACCCTTTGCCATGAAGCAATAGGTGGGGCGTAGTCATCACTATCTTCATCAGCTTTGTTGGTGAGGTCATTTTCTTGAGTTGAAGATGGACTTGCGATGAAAGCGATGGCGAGAGATAGGCTCGCCACACGGACTCAGATTCTTCCGATGCCTCCTCTTCCTCATGTTCCTCGATTCAGCTTGAGTCCATTTCCTTGCCAATGAATGCCCGAGCCTTTTTGGAGCTGCTCTTCTTGTGAGAAGAAGGCTTTGAGGATTTTGATGATGAAGATTTTGATGATTTCTTCTTCTTCTTGGTCATCGAACTGTAATCCTTGTGTTTCTTCTTCTTTAATTCCTTTTCCCATCGAGGACAATCTTGGATGTAGTGACCAGGTTTCTTGCATTTGTGGCAAAGTCTTCTCTTATAGTCCTTTGGATGAGGAATCATTGCTTCTTGAGGATTTTCCAAAGCGACCACGTCTTGAGAACTTCGGAATTTCTTCACGAGCAGTGCTAGCTCTGGCCTAATTCTTCAGGATCTCCAAGGCTACTACGAGTCTTCACACTCAGATTCAGACACAGCCTTGGCCTTGTGGCACGTGTTTTTCCATAGCTAGAACCATAGAGATCTCTCTTCAGACAAGCTGGAACTCATGAGTATTTAGCCTCTCGAGGATATCAATTTGGATCAAGTGACTTGTAGTCAAGACGCTCTTGTATCATCGGTGCGAGTATCAAATGAGGAATCAAGCGATCTCAACAATTTCTTCACCACCTCATGGTCGGTGATGTCGATGGCGCCAAGTGCTTGAAGCTCATTTGAGATATCGGTGAGGCGATCAAGGTTTGTTGAACATTTTCGTTGTCGAGTCTTTTGAAGCGGTTGAAGAGATTGCGAAGAACATCAACTCGAGAGTCACGCTGAGTTGAGACTCCTTCATTTACTTTGGACAGCCTGTCCCGGATGAGCTTAGCAGTTTCCAAAGCACTCACTCTTCCATATTGTCCTTTGCTCGGATGGCCACATATGATATTCTTCGCTTGAGAATCGAGTTGCTTGAATCTCTTCACATCGGCAGCATTCGGAGAAGGTGTGGTGAGGGAACACCATTTTCCACAACATACCGTAGATCGTTGTCAATTGCCTCAAGATGCATTCGCATCTTGTTCTTCCAAGAGGTGTAGTCCGTCCCATCAAAGGTAGGACACCTGCTGAGACCTTGATCATACCTGCGGTCGACATAACTAAAACTCCGGTGGTTAAACCAAAATCACACGAACAAGGGAGTACCTTGCTCGATACCAATTGAAAGTGCGTTATATCGACTAGAGGGGGGTGAATAGGCGATTTTATGAATTCTTCATCGAGGAATTTGCGGTGAGGAAATTCCTTAGCGAAGAACTACTTGCAGCGGAATAAGTACTCGAAGTAGGCATAACAGAATCGGGCATGGTCATCATGATGAAATGAAGACAAACAAAGAGTCTGAAAGCGTAAACACAGGATAGCACAAGATGAAGACAAAGCAGATCAAGAAATTGAACTGAGGAAATTGAGAAAGTCTTCATCAAAGTCTTCAAACACATATATGAACAAATACTCAACACAATAATGAGGAAATGAAAGGGTTGAGGAAATAGAACCAGATAAGGTTGGTGAAGACAATGATTTGGTAGACCAGTTCCAACTGCTGTCTCGGTTATACGTCTGGTTGAGCGGTGAGTATTTAAACTCGAGGACACACAGTCCGGACACCCGATCGCTGAGCACGCAGCTCGGACACCAAGTCCTCACCGTAATCTCCTTGAACTAAGGTCACACAGACCTCGTCCAATCACTCGTGGTAAGTCTTTAGGCGACTTCCAAACCTTCACAGACTTGGTCACTCGGTGATCCACAATTCCTCTTGGATGCTATAGACCATGACGCCTAACCGTCTGGAAGAAGCACAATCTTCAAAGGTAACAAGCGTCGGATCCACGCAGGATCAATCTCTTGATGATTCTCAATCACTTTGGGTTTATGGGGTTTGGTTTTGGGTTTTCCTCACTCGATGATTTTCGCTCAAAGTCCTCGGAGGATGGGTTGCTCTCAAATGACAAGTGTCAAGTTCTCTCGGAGCAGCCAACCAGCTAGTGGTTGTAGGGGCGGCTATTTATAGCCTAGGAGCAGCCCGACATGATAAGACATAAATGCCCTTCAATGATATGACCGTTAGGTGGATAAGATATTTTGGGACAGGTGGCGGCAAGACAAAGAACGGTCGGAAATTTGAATCTCAAATTCCTCGGGGCTATCATGTTCCTCATGTGTAGGCAATCCGCCTTTGGCGAATTCCTAACTCCTCGGTCGAACAAATTCCTCAACGACTGGAAGAACTTCGTCTCACATGAAGAAATTGACTGAACTGTATGAGATTTCAAAGGCTTCACTCGAAGGGATTGGTAGGTGTAGGATTTTGAGTTGAGCATCACATGGAAATTTTTCCTTAGTATTTCCTCGACCCCTTTAACAAAGACGGTGTTTCCTATGACTCAAGAAAGAGAAAACGAAACTACGAAAACAAAAGTCTTCACGCTTCATGTTCCTCAAATGAATACCAAGTCTTCAAGGTCACACCAATTTCTTCACTTTCAAAGTCTTGAGAAAGTCTTCAAAATATCAAAGTCTTGATCGAAGAACTTCATTTTAGGGTCGACTTTCTCTGTAAATATCAAACTCCTCATAGACTTATAGACCCGTGTACACTCACAAACACATTAGTTTCTTAACCTATAAGTCTTCAATACACCAAAATCACTAAGGGGCACTAGATGCACTTACAGGATTCTAAGATTTAGGAGGGGAAGGCTGAGGGTTAAAGGGGAGACCTCTAAAGCCCAGAAAGAACTATCCTATCCCTTTAGGAATCCAAAAGCGCCGTATCTGTGGATCACTGACGGCTATACCCAATGAGAAAAGTAGAAGTGGTTCAAGGCGTAGCATTGGAACTGCTATGTAGGCTTTTGTTTACCGAGGGTTCGAATCCCTCTCTTTCCGTTTCTGTTAATTCACCAACGTTACCGACCACAATGAAATTTCTAGTAAGAGGAAAATCTGTCGACTTCCTAAATTGTGAGGGTTCAGTTGTGAAGTTAATATTGGCTATGATCTGTGAATCATTGAGATGCATCAGCATGCGTGTTAGTTTTCCTTTGTATTTGATGGAATGTTGTAATGGGGCAACCTTGGAGTTGGAATGAAAATGGAGTGGAAAGTTTCCGTTTTTCTGGAGAAAAAATGGAAACAGAGAGAAACCAACATTTCGTTTCGTTGGATCGCGCCATCGAGCAAAACTAACATTTAAATCACGTTTGTCGCGTTCGTGTCTCACCCTCCTCCACGGCTCAACCCCACACGGTTGCTCGGCATGCCACTCACCGCAAACCAAGTATACGATAACTTTCCCGCCTGCTTGTCGATGGATCGCGCCATGGAGTACTAGCACTACTGGAAGAGATTGACGAGTTGGGGGAGGACAGCTAGCTGTAGCACGAACTCCCAAGAACTTTTTACATGCATGTTGTGGCCGGCTATTGCGACCTTTGAATGCGGAGCAGTCGCGTGCACCGGGAAGCGGCACGGGCGACGCTCTCTCGGCCGGCGCCAGTGAGAGGTCGCCTCCGCTCTGGTCGGGCATGAATGCGGCACTGACCGTTTCAAGCGGGAAGCACGCGCGGGTGATGAAGAGGGTTCGGGTTGGTCAGGAGCGGGCGTGGCAGCGGTCCGGACGCCCGCAAACAAGAGATGTTGTACGTTAATATTGCTGCATATATAATTAACAACGTAAATAATGTGCCAGTTGGACAAATATGATTGGAGATGGAGATGGAATTTTACGTAAACACGGATATGGATGTCTATGTCTATGTGTGTGCGCGCGACAACTCTCGCGACCTGGAAGCTGGGGCGTGTTTTTTTGATCGAGTTTTCTTTCTTGGTACGTTAAAAAATTGTCCGCCACTTTTCGTTTCTTTTTCCGAGAACGCGCGTATTCTATTTAAAACCACTGCTATGGAGAGATTTTTTTACTCCATTGTATATATAGCCTCTTGTTTGATAGGATTTCTCGCTTCTTGTTCTCTCACCCTCTCCATATCAAAACAAGATGACAGTGTCCACTCTATCTCTCTCCTCACCGGTGTTCACGGATCCGGCCGAATCCCCTCCGCTGCGGGAGGTGAGGAGGTGCAGCGTTGACATTGTCACCGTCGATGATGGAGGAAGTCGATGCGCACCGTCCTCTCGGAGCTGGCGCTGGCGCGGACGAAGGTCCTCCACACCCTTGTTCGCTGCCGTCGTGTGGGAAAATCCCACCCGCCCACCTAAGCGACCTCTCGCCCCTGAGGTATAACTTCTTGTACTGGTCCAGCTCCCCAGGTTGCTGCATGCGGGTTTTCTTCTATGCGACTACTCCCCAGCTCCCCATGTATAGTAGCTAGGGTTCGTCGGCTGGTCCAACATCACCTACTATTATAGAGGAAATTCCACTCGAAAAGTTGTCCTGATTTATGCCTCGGTGGAGGTATACATGTTGTTTCGACAAAAATTACATGGTGGTTGTGCGGTCATTGTCCATATGCTCCTATTGCTGCTGCTAATCTAATACTATCACAGGTTAAATGAAGAAATGCTTTTTTTCTCGGGTATCCTCGTTTAGTTCCCATCAAGATAATCATGATGCTTCTGTTTGTTGGTGTACTTTTCATTAATTCTTATTGACAATTGAGTTTTCATTGTTAATCTTGTACCACTGCCAAAACAAAGTAACAACACTATATCCCTTTTTCATATTTTTGCAAACAGCGATGTGTATCTCCATACCCGGGCATGTCTTCCTCAATTTTAGTGGAACTACACAAAATTGGATGGCCATTGTTGTTCCGCCTCACTGTCCTCTGCCACGTGGTTCTTCTTTCCTCGAGCTTGATTACTGAGAAGAAACAGACCAAAGTGAGGATTTTTCGAACTTCATAGGTGCCTCGCCCAAACTTGATGCCAAATGGATGATGCATCACCATGATGACCTACCGATGCTCATGGTTGCGCCTCATGGTTGCATCGGCTAGTGAAGCTGATCGATTTTCGACAAAAAACAAGTTGTCTTCCATCAGTGCTCTTTGCTTGTTACCCACAAAGATGATATCCTTCATCAGCTCACCTTGGTTGCGTTGGAGATGCAGTCGTCTTTCACGTTGGTGCAATTTTATCACACAATTGGCTATGAACCAAATGTTTCCTCGAAGAAGGACCGACGTTGGTACTAAGAGCATAATTTTTGTATTGATTTCTAAGCCTTCTCACAACTTTGTCTTCAGCTCCCCTGTAATTTTATTTGTCCAGTTATTAACTTTGATTAAAAAATGATGTGGACTAAAAACCCAGATGGACATAGTAGCCCTCCATTTTTATTTACTCTGCATATTAGATTTGACTGAAGTCAAATTTTGTAAAGTTTGACCAAGTTCAGGCCGAACACAACAAACCATAATTATTGAGAGAAGGCAAACTCTACATACTCTCAAACCTTTTCGATAATTGAATTTAAAATTCTTTATTTGTACACACTCTCACACGTTTCCAATTTTATTTACTCTACATATTAGATTTGACTGAAGTTAAACTTTGTAAAGTTTGACCAAGTTTAGACCGCACGTGAAGGACAGGAAGTGCGACCAGGACGCGTGGATCGTTAGTTCACCGAAAGTAGTAGTTTTCTTCACTGGTATGTTAAATAAAGAGTTTCGTTTCGTACTTACACAATTTAAAACGATTGTTATGGAGAGAATAAGAAAACCACTCCGCTACATATTAGTACTATACACGAGTACTATATGGACGCAACTTCATTGACTTAGTGCACCTGCCTTTGGGTGTATGACAGGTCGGCCCAAAATGTGGCTGGTCCACCTGTCATACAGCCAAAGGCAGGTGCAGTTAAGGCACCGGAGCTCAGTCCGTAATACAGTATATATGTAGTAACCTATACAAGCTGGAGCCTCGGCGCTTGTTCGCTAGGGTTTGCACTCTCCACACTCTCGCCACTATATATATATATATATATATATATATATATATATATATATATATATATATATATATATATATATATATATATATATATATAGGGCTGGACTATTTCATTACGTAACAGAATATTATTCATACCCCTCCTTATAGGCGCTGACGCGCACAATATAAAGAGGATCATCCCGACCCCAATGTGCCTTCTTCCACGGGTACTAGCGTCGTGGGCGAAGCGAAGCGACGGCGGCAACCGGAGCGAGGGAGCCAGCGGCACCGTGATTGGTGGCGGCGATCCGCCGCCTCCTCCTTCCTTCGCCGCCGGATCCATCGTCAGGGTCGTGATCCCCGCCTCCTGCCTCCCTCCGTCGCCGGATTAATCGACAGGTCCGTGATCCCCGTCTCCTGCATCCCTCCGTCGCCGGATCCATCGCCGGGTCGTGATCCCCGCCTCCTGTCTCGCTCCGCCGCAGGATCCATCGACAGGGCCGTGATCCTCGCCTCCTGCCTCCCTCCGTCGCCGGATCCATCGACGGAGCCGTCATCCCCGCCTCCTGCCTCCCTCCGTCGCCGGGTCTCCTTCTCCGGGGCAGTTATCCCCGCAAGGTGCTTCCTCAACGAACCTCTTCGCCAGACGCCCACCACAAGCAGGAGCTGCGTCAATGGCGTCGCCTCGCAAGAACATGCCAGTAAGACGCCCACGAGAGGTAGAAGAAGAGGACAGTACACTGGAGGTAATGTCTGCTCCCCACGTTTGTGTCACTCCATCAGTTCATCAGTCCTGCTATGAAGAAGAACCTGATAGTACATTGCAAATGCTAGCATCAGTTCATTGACACCCCTGCCACTTGATGCACGATTAGGATGTCGAGGTTCTTGTCGATTGCATCTAATATGCTATCTTCGATTCAAGTTAAAAAACTTAAACATATGCGTCACCGGTAGATAGTGACAAGGTTCAGCTACCACCGAGAGTTGTATGTTGTTATTCCTAAGAGTACAAGTCATGTAATTGCGTCAGTTCGAACGAGTAGCAAAACTGTTACCGAAAAAAAAAATATAAAATTGCTACACAGTAAGTTCAGTGATACATAAGCTAGCAGTACTTGTAATGTAGATGCATTAATGCACGATTAGGATGTCGAGGTTACTGTCAGTGCATTTAATATGCTATCTTCAGTTCAAGTTAAAAAAAACTTAAACATATGCGTCAGTCTAGGTAGATAGTCACAAGAGAGTGCCACAGTTACACAGTAAGTTCAATGATACATAAACTAGGAGTACTTCTAGTGTAGTTGCATAAGTTATAGAAGAACAAAAGAGAAGTCATGCATGAGTTCAATGTCCAGTATACAAAACAGTGCTAAAAAAACAGTACATCAGTACATCCGTGTTTGAACATGAATGATCATCAGTTCGACTAAAAACGAAACCAGATTAATACCAAAAACTTTTGAATGTTGTTTGCAGAAGCATGCAAGGCGACGCACGCAGCAAGCATTTCATGAGCAAAACAGATATGGGGCACCACCTGGTTGGGTAACACCAGAAATACCGCCTGGATATTTCAACAGTACAGGCAGATTTGAAGATACACCGCAATCATCAGAAGCACGCACAGGTCCTTCTATACAGCAAACAACAATGTCTGGGAATGCAAGCTTTGCCGCTGCTGGGTTGCAACAAGGCCAACAATATCACCAACAACAATTGTTTTCCTTCCCCAGCGCATGCAAAAAGCCAAGGACAGGAAGCCGTGGATGGGTTGCAAGAAGGCTTCCACCAGTCGCTCCGTCAACATCAATCATCCGTGCTGCAAAAGCAGTTGCGACGGGAAGACCAGGGCAAAAAGACAGAAATTTTGGCCACTCTAGCAGGTTCAAAAGTACAAGATATGAGCCATATAGACAGGAGCAACATCACAATGAATCTGAGGAGAGACGGCCGTACAACGAGAGACGGAGATCTTCGTCATCGTTGCTCCCTCCAAGAGATGCATTGCTGCATGTGCCAAGGGTGACACCACCGGCGCCCATAAACCAGGGAGAACAACAAACACCAGAGGCAGCGCAGAGCTATACACATGTAAGTATCCATATAGAAAAAAAATACAAGCACAGTCCATACCATGGTGCTGTGACCACCCCATCTAACATTTTTGTTTGGTCACTGTTGTGTGCAGCCACCTGACATTGAAGCTTATGTTCTGCCAAGGCTAGAGATGGGGTTTGAAACTTTCGAAGAAAGTAAGAACTTCTACAACGTATATGCGAAGCACGCTGGTTTTGCTGTCAGGGAAGGCCCCAAGCTTAAGACCAGAGCCTACCTTTATTGCACGTGCCATGGAGTTTATGAATCAAAGGTGTCTGAAGCAAATAGACAGCGTAACAAGACGACAGCCAGAACTAACTGCGGGGCTAAAATGAGGCTGAAGAAGGAAAAGGATGGAACATTTGTCGTAAAAGAGATAGTCAGGGAACACAACCACATGCTACAGCTCACCACAGAAATGCTTGTCTTCTTGCACTCCCACAAAAACTTTGACAAAACAATATTAGAGTACGTCAAGTACCTGCAGTTCAAAGGCATTGAACACGCGCAAATCATGAGCATTCTGGGCGGTGATGACCCTGGTAGCTACTTCCTCGAAATGAATGCCAAAGACCCGATTAACCTGTAAGTACAATCTTGGTCTCCTCCCATAAACCGCCTATGTCTTTTTTTCCTTTGTCAGTACAAACATATCACGCAACGCATGACCTGACGCCAGTTCAACATGCATTTTTCAATGAACTTTTAATATGCAGGAAAGCAAAGAATTCAAGGATTGATGATGTGGACGATGTCCTAAAGACTGTCGACTTCTTTAGGGAGATGAAAGCTATAAACAGGGAATTCTTACGTGACATGCAACTCGATGAGTCCGGCAGAGTTAAGAACATATTCGGGCGACATAAGCTGCCGAGGGGCGATCAGACTTCGGGACTGCGTAACGCTTGACACAACATATAAGACCAAAAGTACCATATGCCACTTGGGGTGTTTGTGGAACTAACAACCACTTACAGACTACATTCTTTGGTTTTCCCCGATAAGAGATGAGGATGCAGATTCATTCAAGTGGCTGTTCAAGACATTTTTAAGGTGCATGAGAAGGAAGGCTCCTACATGCATCCTCACAGGTACACCCGCTAAAACCACCCCCAACCACCACCCCCCTTCCAAAAAAGAAAAGGAAAGTAACAAAATAAAAATGTTTTGTCAGTTCTATTGGTATATATGCACAACCATCTGCTGACCACTCCGAGTCTATTTTCTCATTACCAGACCAGTGCCCGACAATGGCTTTGGCGATCGCAGATGTTTTCAAGAACACAGTACATAAGCTATGCCGCTGGTACATTATGAAGAAGTACGGGGAACACCTCGCGTACCTGTATTTCCTGTCACGAGGACTTTAAGGATGAATTCACATCAATTCTCAACTAGCCCCTCATGCCAACTGAGTTTGAGGATGCCTGGAAAAGACTCATGGATAAGTACAACCTCCACGATGATGCCACAATGGTGGGCATGTGGAACGAGCGTGAGAAATGGATATCAGCCTACTTCAAAGAAATTTTCTGCGCCAAAATGACATCCACACAGCAAAGTGAGAGCATGAACTATGTGCTCAAGAAGAACTACGTAAATGAGAGACATAACCTACACCGGTTTGTCAGCCAGGTAAACTCCTGCGTCAAAACCAGGAGGCAAACAGAGAACCAGGAGACAATGGGTAACCGGGTATAGCTCTATCACTTGTCGTAAGACAAAAAATTACATGCTTACTAAAGTAAAAACTTTATTAGAAGTTTTTCCTGCGAGAAAACTAACAATTTGGTCATCATTCTTGCATCTGCAGAAGGGACAAAACACACTGACCTTCTATGGGTTTGACACCCAGATGGCAAGGCTGTACACGCGAGCTGTGTACAGCGAGATCAGAGATAGGCTAAAACTGAGCACTCTCTTCACGGCGACAGAGATGGAAGAGCCCACAAAGTACCTAGTGTGCTACAACCACCGTAAAACTGTCGTGTGGGCTCAAAGACACGCCTGTGGTTGCAGACCCTGGGAGAAACATATGAGTGCGAAAGTGCGTGCTATGGGACCACATGTAAGGACTACAAAAAGATGTTACATCTTGTACTACTTTTTTTGCAAAGTTTTTGTTCAAATGAAATGACAAAAAACATGCACCTCTTCCAAAAACAAATACAGGTCTTTTCTACGTCCATGTCCTGTGCATGATGCAGACAATTAAGGCTGAAAGCGTTCCAGAGAAATACATACTCGGGAGATACACCAAACGCCCAACATCCAGCCAACATTTGATGAAATGACTTGAGGACAGAGCGTCAAACAAGGCATCCCAATACGCATTGAAAGCTCACTTACGGACGCTGAACATGAGGGTGCACAGAAAAAGCTTGAGAAGCCAAGAGCAAATGGCAAGGACGCGGGTCGTCATGGACAAACTTGAACAAGAACTCGACGCCATGCATTCTGCTGAAAATGGAGGTGTCGCGGACAATGAAGCCATTGAGCAGGATATTGCTACAATGTTATCCGAGATGAACCATATGGGAGCTATTGACCCGTTTGAGAACGAGGAAGAGGAGCAGCAGCAACCTGAGCTTGCCCGTGTGCACACTCAAGAGCACCGACAAACTCACATGCGAGATCATGAGCTCGATGGTGCTGTAGGCGAACGACATGACAATAGCACATCCTACCAGCAGCAGCACGAAAGGGTGATTAAACCCCCAATATTCTCAAACACAAAGGGGAGGAAGAGCAAGACGCAAGCAGCAGCCAAAAAGCCACCACGCCCCATCAAGCGCGTGGAATTTGGCCCGGATGGCAAACCCCTCGGGGTAAGGGCATGCGGATTCTGCAACATCGTGAGCAACCATAACTACCGCACATGCCCACTCCGCACAGATGCCACTGTCAACAAGAACAAGCAGATTGGAGCCACCCAGCTTTCTACCAATGGAGACAACACACGTAACAGCTACACTTGCCGCAAGTGTGGCGGAACTGATGGACATAATGCCCGCACATGCAAAGTGGGCAAGGAGGTCAGTGGAGCTGAACATAAACAGGGCAAGGTACAGAGTTCCAAGCAATCAAATGAAGACGATGAAGAAGAAGAGTTTGATGAGAATGACGGCCAATCAAACGAAGACAATGAAGATGACAGTGTCGGGGGCGAGGAAACTGAAATTGACGATGAAGCTCCCAAGGCTCAACCTGGAAAGAGCGCTGGCAAGGCACAACATTCGGGGACAGTTAGGAGAAGCTCAAGACTGAACAATACATAGTGGTTATCCTGCTGCGTCAACTAAAAAATAACCTTGTAGTCTCAGTTGCATCAGCACACAATGAGGAAGCATTTCACAAAACACTGTCGTTACCAAAACTTAATTAGCTTTATCGTTGATTTCTCGATCAGAACTAAAGTTCTTTTTTAGTTTCTGATTTGTGCCCGCTGGAGCAGTGACATTATTATGTACACCATTTTATAATCATTTTGAATGCAGTCACAAAATACGTTTGAAAAAACTTATCTGGATATATCCGACGCAAAATGCTACTGTGAACCAGTAACTCAGGGAAAAAATATGTCAAGGAAAATTTTAAACTCTTGTAGCACATCAGTACTGATAACTCTCAGTCGTCAGTACAAGGCAGAGTACACATCAGTACTGATATAATTTTTGATTTGTGCCCGCTGAAGCAATGACATTATTATTTAAACCATTTGATAATCCTTTTGAATGCAGTCACAAATAAATTTGAAAAAACTTATCTTGATATATCTGACGCAAAACGCTACTGTCAACCAGTAACTCAGCAAAATAATGTCAAGGAAAAATGTAAACTCTTGTATTACATCCGTACTGATAACTCTCAGTCGGCAGTACAAAAGGCATAGTAATAACAACCACACCAGTGAACGACTGGAAAAAAAATCGTTTTGAAAAATCAAAGCTCAGTGCCACAGTAAAATGCCATCATCACCACCACAGAGACGTGCAAGTGGGATTTGGCAGGTCATAAGTACAGCTTGACAAGACTAGTCAGTTCAACAGTAAAAACCATTTAACTTGGACGGTTAGTTCTTCCACGCCACCACCCGCGCCACCCACTGGGTGGTTGCCACGATGCACTGCAAACGGCGACCCCGACGAACCGCCTCCCACACACCACCGTTGGCGCACTGCAAAAATACCCCATTGTCTTCCATCTCTCCCTCGTTCCCACAAACCACCATTGCCGCTTCCATTTCCACTGCACACAAACCTCCAGCGTCTCTCTCCAAAGCCCACAGTCGCCGGAGGAAGGCCATGGCGAAGGAACCGTCCGCCAAGCGTCATCATGCCGAGACGTCGGACAAGAGGAGAAACCTCGTCGGCATTAACATCCTCGGCGAGAAGCGCGAGTACACCAGAACACTCAAAGGGGTTGAGCTCCACGGCAAGGAGACACTAGAGATCGTCTGCACCAGCGAACCAGACAAGGCCGACGAGGTGATCTCCAGGTTCTGGAGGAAGCTTGGCGGCAGGTTTCATAGGATCGTCGGTGTTGGTGTGCACTACACCAACGAAGATGAACCTCCCCAGATGGCAGTAGTCCTTCAGTTGTGCGTCAACGAACTCTACTTGTTGTACCACATCGCAGCGGCCACAAAATGGTGAGCAATCCTACTCATTTGCCCTGCATATGGTTTATCTGTTTTATTAGTACTGTATCTTGAAATTTTGATCACACTTGTTTCCCAACTAGATGTACTAGTGTGGTTTGTGAAAAGTGGATGCACTACTGCATTTTCTCAAGTAGATATACTATAAATGTATTTTTGAACCTGATGCACTGCATTACTATTTGGAAAATCTTGCGGAAGATTAAATTCTGAAGTTGATCGACTAGTGTATTTTCTGAAGTTGATACAATAGAGTAGTCTATGTACTCGATGTATTAAAAAAGATGTTTCTGAACTTGATGTAGTGAAGTATTTTCCGAATTTGATCTAATGTTATTTTCGTAAGAAAATAAACTAAGGACTTGGTGAAGCACTGGTTCTGTGTTATCCTATTTCAAAAAAAGTAGACTAAAGTAGTACCAATGAAGAACATACAACTTTGACTGAAACTATGTATAATCCAAGAAGAAGAATAACATGATGTACTTAATTTAATTTCAGAACTTTATTTACTAGTTTTTGAAGTACATTCATCCATTGTTTATCCTACATAAACAACTACTTCATGGATTCATCGCTTGTAAAACAAAACAAAAATGGATAATTCAAACATCAATGTAATGCTAATATTCAAAATGTCTCTGCCCTTGCAGGCCCAAGCGCCTGACCGACATGCTGCAGCATGACAAGTTGTTCACATTTGCCGGTTTCAGCATTGAAAGCGACAAAGAGAAGCTGAAGTTGTCTGGTATGGAGATCAACCCCAAAAAGTTCATTGACATTCAGCGCAAGTGGAGAGTTCCATACACCGGAAAAGAGTACGACTCCTTGACTGATGTTGCAGCCAGCGTCATCCACCCATTCTGCAAAGGCATGAAGAACAAGATCAACACGCAGGAAGACTACAAACTGTGGGGGACCAGCGAGCTGCCAGACAACCTCATCGAGTACGCATGAGTAGATGCGTACGCCGCGTACAAGTCATGGTTCATGATCGACTACATCACAAATGGTTCGGAATATGCGAAAGAGCGGGAGGCTGACAACTTCTACGACCGCCCCTATTGCCCCTTTTCGGGATGAAGATACATCAGAGCCTGCCTTCGTTTTACTTCCACTTGTGCTTGCCTTTTATCTTGTTGTTTCAAATTAGTAGTTTGCTCTTGTTGGGTTGAACCAGTATTATTATGCCGTGCTTGTCATGTTTGAACAAGTTTAGTTATGTCATCAAGTACAATGTTTTGCTTATCTCATTATATAAGTTTGGTTTGGTAGCTTCGTATGTTGTTAATCCATCATTTCAAAATTGGAAAGTAGCTTCTGAATGGAACGTTGTCGTTGCTCTAAAGTACTAGTTATGATGCAACTAGTCACACAACATTGTTCCATGTCAGTACAACTCAGTACACTTGATCGGACATTACATACTTACTACAATAAAAAGTACAAAGAAGCATCAGTCTGTAAGCGCTACTATGAATGCACTATCAGTACAACTCAATCTACACGCAAGTACCATAGTTCTGAAAATGACACCAGAAGACACTTGAGAATAATCACAGAAACAAACACAAAAGAGAAGGCAAAAAACTCAAATGAAAAAGATTACACTCACACAAAACTGACAAGAACTAGAACAAAAAGTATCAGTCCAAGTTACTGAGGAGTCAAGTACTAGATTCAAACAAACAAAAAAACAAAAAAATTGACCGCCCAAGGTCAGGCGCAGGCCCTGACAATGCTAGATACTTGAACTCGAGCCCGTGGGCGAATCCCTAGTAATCCTCACAACGCAGGACCCGCCGACCAGGGCCCACCGGTCAAGAGAGAGAGCGAGCGTTGTGTATAAGCGCTCAGGTAAGTGTTCAGAGGAGTTCGACTGGTGAGCCTCGGCTGCACTTATAAATAGGTCTGGAGCCCCCTCGACTAGCGAGGTGGGACTAAACCAGGCACACGACGACCTGACGCACAAAGCAGTACGGACGAGCTATCTGGGCCGGAAAACGGCCCAATAGGCTACATCGTCAACAAAACACCCCATCAAATAAGCCCAGGTATACAAACCAGAGGGCGGGACAAAGAAATACAAACTACAAGAAAAATGTATGTCAATTAATCTCTACAAGAAAAAAGGAAAAAATATGATACAAAAACAATGAACCTCTAAAAAGAACAAAACTTAATAGCCTATCTGTTAAATGTACATAATTTAAAAAACAGAATTAAAAATTACTTTCAAGTTCAACTACTAAAACTCAAAAGTTCAAAACATATAATGTTTGTCAATTATGCTAAATTTCTTATTTATAGAAAAACTGACAAGTTCAACTACTAAAACTCAAAAAGTTCAAAACATATAATGTTTGTCAATTATGCTAAATTTCTTATTTATAGAAAAACCGACAAGTTCAACTACTAAAGCTCAAAATTTCAAAACATATAATGTTTGTCAATTATGCTAAATTTCTTATTTATACAAAATCGACAAGTTCAACTACTAAAACTCTAAAAGTTCAAACATATAATGTTTGTCAATTATGCTAAATTTCATATTTATATAAAATCTGACAAGTTCAACTACTAAAATTCAAAAAGTTCAAACATATAATGTTTGTCAATTATGGTAAAATTCCTATTTATACAAAATCTGACAAGTTCAACTACTAAAACTCTAAAAGTTCAAATAAAATTTATTTGTTAATTCTGCTAAATTTCTTATTTATATAAAATCTGTCCACACCACAACGAGCGATCTGGTCGTAAAATAATCTCAAACCCCCACTCCCAACCTAAGTTATAAAAAAATCAGTTCAAACATACATACGACATCAGTACTAAAACAGCAGGATCAGTTAGGCCACTCGCACCACTGTGACATCAAATTTCAAACCCATGCGCTGTTTGAAATTACAATTCAGTTCGCAAAGTACTAAAACATAAGTGCACTAAAAATGAGAATACAAAAACTATAAAGGCCTAACTTAGGTTGGTACATATGAAAATAAAATAAGTACAAGTTTTGAGCAACAACTCCCAGGGCACTGAAAAAATGTTTTGACATACACTAGTGTATAAAGGCTACAATAGAAAAACAATACTTAAACAGAGACGTGCAAGTGGGATTTGGCAGGTCATAAGTATAGCTTGACAAGACTAGTCAGTGCACCAGTAAAAAACATTTGTCTTGGACGGTTAGTTCTTCCACGCCACCACCCGCGCCACCCACTGGGCGGTTGCCACGACGCACTGCAAACGGCGGCCCCGACGAACCGCCTCCCACACACCATCGTCGGTGCACTGCAAAAATACCCCATTGTCTTCCATCTCTCCCTCGTTCCCACAAACCACCATTGCCGCTTCCATTTCCACTGCACACAAACCTCCAGCGTCCCTCTCCAAAGCCCACAGTCACCGGAGGAAGGCCATGGCGGAGGAACCGTCCGCCAAGCGTCATCATGCCGAGACGTCGGACAAGAGGTGCAACCTCGTCGACATTAACGTCCCAAGCGAGAAGCGCGAGTACACCAGAACGCTCAAAGGGGTTGAGCTCCACGGCAAGGAGACGCTAGAGATCGTCTGCACCAGCGAACCAGGCAAGGCCGACGAGATGATGAGCAGGCTCAGGATGAAGGGAGGCGGCTTGTATCCGAGCTTCATCGGAGTTGATGTGGAGTACAACGTCGAGGAAAAACCTCCACAGATGGCGGCAGTCCTACAGTTGTGCGTCGATGAACTCTGCTTGGTGTACCACATCACAGCGGCCACAAAATGGTGAGCAATCCTACTCATTTGCCCTGCATATGGTTTATCTGTTTTATTAGTACTGTATCTTGAAAATTTGATCACACTTGTTTCCCAACTAGATGTACTAGTGTGTTTTGTGAAAAGTGGATGCACTACTGCATTTTCTCAAGTAGATATACTATAAATGTATTTTTGAACCTGATGCACTGGATTACTATTTGGAAAATCTTATGGAAGATTAAATTCTGAAGTTGATCGACTAGTGTAGTTTCTGAAGTTGATACAATAGAGTAGTCTATGTACTCGATGTATTAAAAAAGATGTTTCTGAATTTGATGTAGTGAAGTATTTTCTGAATTTGATCTAATGTTATTTTCGTAAGAAAATAAACTAAGGACTTAGTGAAGCTTGGTTACGTGTTATCCTATTTCAACAAAAGTAGACTAAAGTAGTACCAATGAAGAACATACAACATTGACTGAAACTATGTATAATCCAAGAAGAAGAATAACATGATGTACTTAATTTAATTTCAGAACTTTCTTTACTAGTTTTTGAAGTACATTCATCCATTGTAACCCATACTACAGTTCATTCATCTGTTGTACCAGTACTAGTCACTAAAAACTTAATTAAAACTTGTTTCCCAACTAGATGAACTATTATAGTCTATGAAGTGGATGCACGATTACATGTTTATCAAGTTACATGCATTTCCGAAACTGTGAAGTGGATTGTTTCACCAGATTAGCATCTGAAAAAAAGTTTATAGCATTCTGAACTTTATGCACCAAATTAATTTCTGAACTTGATGTACTAGCATAGATTCTGATCTTGATGCACTAGTACAGTTTATAGAATTGATGTATTAAAATATCTTTGGTCAAGTGGTATAGGTCCATATCTTGATGCACATGTTTCTCAAACTAATTTTTGAACTTGATATAGAATTAATGCACAAAGATGTATCAAGCACTGGTATAGGTCTTTTATTCAACAAAAAAGAAAAGTAAACTTGAATCAAGCAGCGCATATATCATTGACTCTGGTAAAATGATTCTCTAATTTGGTGAAGCATTTGGTGAAGCAACGAAGATAGCAAAAAAGAAAAAATAACACGGTGTAGTTGAATTTAATTTCAGGACTTTGTGTACTTGTTTCTGAACTACATTCATGCATGACTCATAATATATAAGCATCTACCTCATGGATTATCACTTGTAAAACAAAAAGAAAGCAGAAGAATTAAATCCTCAAAAAGTAAGACTAATCTATAAATGTGTGTCTCCCCCCTTGCAGGCCCAAGCGCCTCAAAGACTTCCTGCGGGAGGAGAAATTGTACACATTTGTTGGTTTCAGCATTGGAGGTGACAAGAGGATGCTGGAGGAGTCTGGTTTGGAAATCAACCCCAACAACTTCATCGACATGCAGCGCAAGTGGAAAGATCCAAAGACCAACAAATACTACGACTCCTTGGCCGATGTTGCAGACGGCGTCATCCACCCATTCTACGAAGGCATGAAGAAGAAGATGAACAGGGCAGACCACAAACTGTGGGGAACAGCCCGCTGCCGGACAACCTCATCACGCACGCAGGAATAGATCGTCACGCAACGCATACAAGTCATGGAAGACAATCGACAACATCGTGACAGGTTGGGATTTTCAAAAGAGCGGGAGGATGACCCTACTACCTTTGCAACCGCGGATGAAGATGCATGAAAGTCTGCATTTCTTATGTTGAACCAGCTACCTTATGCTGTGTGTGTCCTTAGTATTGTTGTTTCAGATTTGTAGTTTGCTTTCGTTATGTTGAACCAGCTACCTTATGCTATGTGTGTCAGGGTTTGAACAAGTTTGCCTATGTCTATCAAGTACATCGTTTGCTTATGTCGTCCAACAAGTTTGCTAGCTTCCTATTTTGTTCATCCATGATTTGAAGTTGAAAATTGATGGCTGCCACGCAGCACTAGTCATGGAGAAAAAACTAACACATGAATATTTTCGCAAAAAAAGTGGCAGACTAAATAAAGGCCAAAAGCAAATAGTAGCCTTCGACGCTCAGTACATCTTAGACATGAACGGTAGTACTATCACGCTAAAAAAATCAGTTTTTAGTTTCCGAAGAACACTAAAAAGACTAAGTTTCAGCCGAGGACAACATTTAGTACTAAAAAGCATCATGCTAAAAAGTAGTTAGAAATTCACTAAGTACTGCATCAGGAAAAGCAAAAAAACACCAGTGCGTATTTCCTAGTCACTGGCATCCTAGGACTGAAAGTTCTGGTAGAGTTGAACACACGGTACGTTCATTCTACAAATATATAAAAAGGAACGGGAAGCTTCAGTTCGCATTCCTTAAAACAGTGACATACTAAGAATTAACAGTGGCAATACAACTGAAATCTCAGTACAACTAAGTCTATACGGCAAGTGCTAGGATTATACCAAACATTGCCTGGAGAAGAACCACAGCCTAGAAAAAAAGAAGGCAAGAGAAAAATCACAAGAAACACAACAGAAGACGTACTAGCATCAAACAACACAAACAATAAATAATTAATCAAAAGTACTAGCACAATTGGAGTCTCAGTACAACTAAGTTTATTCGGTACGTGCTATGATGATACCAATTAATGCATTGAGAAAGAAATAGTTTTGAACTTAATAGGACTATCTTTTAAAAGTAGCTAATTTAAACCAGTACTTTAACTTTTACTTTGAAGTTCAACTACTAAAGTTCAAGAAGTTCAAACAGAAATTTGGCACCAAAATTTTGAAAGCCTTACGCTGAATGAGATTACAAATCAGTACTAACAGAACTATATCATAAGTACAAGAAAACGAGAGTACATAAACTATAAAGGTCCAACTTAGGATGGAATCACATAAAAATAAAATAAATCTCACTTTCTGAGCAACAACTCGTAAATACACTTGAAAAAAAAAGTGCTTTCAGTTCAACTACTATATAAGTCTTCAGTACAAAAAATAAAACTTAATCAAAACGAATTCCCGATGAAACATTGTGCCACACTTAAAACACAACACAAAATATACTAGTTATTACATAGTACTCGACAAGACATCAAACACTACAAAATACAGCCTACAATGTTTTCAAGAGATATATCACACAACTATCCAATTCACTATGCAAATGATGACCATTTCTCCTATGCATCAGGAGCCAAAGCCTGAAGCTCCTTGGGAAGCTCCGTCACCATAAGATGGTTATTCGGTTGAACACAACTCTATACAGATCCTCAGCGTTCCAATCAACAATGCGTGGCTGCAAAACAATAAAACAAATTATAAAAAATCATGACACATAAAAAAAGGATGCACAATAAGCCAAAAACAGAAAGTGAAAAGCGCAACAAGAAACCCACGTCATTATCTCGAATGTTCTCAACGATCTTTTCACCATCAAAGCATCCCGCATACTTCAAAGTATAATGGCCACATTCATTTTTCCCTTGAAGTGGAACCTTGACAAACGTTGGTTTCTTTGCAAACAGTTCCCAATTGGGCTGCTTGCTCGCATTGTACTGAGCATCACCATACACAGCCTTCATTACTTTGACCAATCTAGAAATCTGTAATAAAACAAAACAACCCACACAGTTTTAGGTCTCAGAAAAAGCAGAAACAAAGATGCGGAAATATTAATCTAGTACAGATAATAAATGTCACTCACAATCTTCTCGCAGTCTTTGTGATAGGTGTTCTTCGAAGGATGGTGGTTCTTCGGATAAGGTAAAGAGTCAAGGATGTCAACGCTACTTCGGTACCGATTCATGACATATAAGGAATAGTGGCTCACTTTCCTATCCTTTGATAAAACCATAGGCTTGAATAGAGGCATCATGATCTAAAAACAAATGACCAAAAAAGAGATGTTAAATATTCAAAGTAAAAACCAGCATCACAACAAACAAATAAAAACCAAAAATCAGCTATTAGATCTCACAAGGTCGGAACTGAGCAAGTCTTCATTAGCTTTAACATAGCTCTTGAAATCTCTCGCTGCACTCTCCACATTAAACACTTTATTTTCATCCTCGTAAAACGAACAGTCAAGCACAACCTGCAAAAAAGCCAAAATAGAAAATAGACAGCGGAAAAGAATCAACAAGCAAAGTATTATTAAAACTCGTAAAAACAATAGGCAGTCTTGTTCAACATAAAGAAACCGATCTGATTGATTACCGTGATGAAATATGGACTCAGCAATATCCTTTTCCCAGATGTGAAATCAGCATTTCTATCGGGATCTTGCTTCCAATCATCAATGAGGAAGTCCATTACATCACCCTCCATCATTTGCCCAGGTGAAAAAACTTCCCAGATGCGATTCCCAGTGAAGTTAGTTACGCTTTCATCAGGCTGAGGTATCATTGAGAATGTATTCCTGCAGCACACATAAGAACAAAAAGAAGGAGAAGCAAGATAAGGCATTCATAGCAGTTCGAGTTGTATAAAAAGGAACAGTTCACGTCATATTTATCTAGCAGTTACAAACAACAGAAGAAAAGGAAGAGGAAAAATAATGAGAGATACTCACTCGGCATACTTCTCACGCCATTCATCACTAAGCAACAGATTATACAACCTGCGAGCCTTGTCCGGTGAGGAATTTATGAGGTGAAGCTGCTTTTGAGGAGCAAAACTTTATAGGAGCTCTGGGCGCACGCTTCGTGCTTACAACATTGCCAGAATCCAAAGCGGGATCTTTCCTAGCACCACCAGCTCTACGAGCCACTATTCCAGCAAGGGGAGATAAACCTTTGGCAGCAGTGCTCCTCTGACTCTTCCAACGCCAGCAATCTTGTCAAACACATCATCATCGCTGTCTATCAATTCCACAATGGGATTCTTGGGTGTAGTAGGGCTATCTGCACAAGGAGACGTAGAACCTCTCAGAGCTCCCAACCGCCCCTTCATAACACCAGATCTTGTCTTTTCGGAGAACGCCTACAGCTAAGATCAATATCTACGCTCGAGCTCCGAGGCGGCTACCAAAGAACCTGTAGTCATGCTCACCAAGATCCAGCCACTCACGAAAAAAAAGAAGACCGCACAAAGCGTAAGTTCAAATACATATTTCATGGCAGTACTAATAGAGAAGTACAAGCTGCAAAAAATTACAAAAGTCCATGCACACGCACAGGGTTCGATGCCAAACAAACCCGGAAGTCAACATCAAACACATCGCTAGATTCTTGGCAGTATACAAGAAAGTCTTCCTAATGTCCAAAATGTCTTCATGGCTGTAATCGACCATTTCAATTACACCATCCTCCCGGCAATAATAGGTCTTGCAGTTCCGTAGCATAAAGAATCCACAATCTTGCTTGTAAACAAAGGAAAAAACAAAAAATGGTACAACACAAAATCCAAAAAATACAGGAACAACATCCTCCAGCAACAAAAGCAACCAGCAAAAATCATTAAAAACGGATACTCACGTGTTTTCCTGCTGAGGCACCCGCACAAACTCGCAAGAGAAACCATCAATATGCGCCGGTGAGAACGGTTTGGCCCTGTCTACACTGGACTCCCTCCAAAGCTTCTTTATATTATCTATCATATTTCTTAAGAATCTAACTGCATCACCCCAGGTTTCATCACGGAGTGAATCAAGACACTCAAAGCAGCCGAACTTCAAATTCGAACAACCAAGCACCAATGCCCAGATTCTTCACTAGGCTTCATGGTAGCCACAAATGACGGCGGATCAAATGTAGGGAAAAGAAGTTGAAAAAAATTGCAGAGGAAAAATGAATTTACCAAATCATAATGAAACAAAAATTCAGCCTCCAAACAATAAAATAAAAGAGGAAATTGAAATTCATAAGTACAAACAAAAATCACATAATCATAAAGAATTTATATCCACCGCCCAAAATTGAGGAACAATCATATCAGTTCAATTTCCTTGCAACAATAAGTGCAGCTTTAATAAAAGAAGCACGGATCATTCATAAGTGCAGTGTAAAAGAAGCACAGATCAAGTTCATTCCCCACCTCCCAAAACTGCAAAGAAAACATGACAGTTCTAGTTAATGAGTACAAAAGTCCAAGTTCACCTACTTGGTCAAAACCATCAAGACTGATCTCGTGAACCAATTTAGCACATTGGAATCAATATTTCCATCACGGATCTTGGTCATTGTACAAAAAGAACAACAACGGTTAGAAAATTGGCAAACAAGTTATCATCCTATTTACAAAAAAAGCAAAATACTGACCGTCACCCATCAGGAACTATCAACTTGTCGGTGTCTCGGTACTTCGACGAGAGAATATAAAACAACATCAAGACCTTTATGAGTTGAGCATGCCGTGCACTCTCACCTCTCGCCCGCGCTACATATATATATATATATATATATATATATATATATATATATATATATATATATATATATATATATACGATATACGAGAATATTATTACATACCCCTCTCCCCTTATAAGGCGGCAGCGCGCCTAATATCGTAGGATCATCCCGACCCCAATGTGCCTTCTTCTTCCGCGGGTACTAGCGTCGTGGCGGCAGCAGCGGCCGCGGCCGAGAAACCCGCGGCTTTACGAACAACTGGCGAAGAATCGCCGCCGCCTCCTCCTTCCCATCTGGCCGGGATCCGCCGTCGGTATTGATCCCGCCTCACCTCCCTCCGTCCCGGATTAATCGGCAGTCCGTGATCCCGTCTCCTGCATCCTCGTCGCCCGGATCCATCGTCGGTCGTGATCCCGCCTCTGTCTCGCTCGCGGAATCCATCGACATAGCGTGATCCCGCCTCACCTCCCTCGTCGCCCGGATCCGCCGCGAACCGTCATCCTCCTGCCTCTCCGTCGCGGGTCTCCTTCTCCGAAGATTATCCCATAAGGTGCTTCCTCAACGAACCTCTTAGCAGACGCCCACCACTGGCGGGAGCTGCGTCAATGGCGTCGCCTCGCAGAACATGCTGATAAAGCGCCCACGAGAGGTAGAAAAGAGAGACGATTACTGCTGAGTAATGTCTGCTCCGTTTGTGTCCTCCATCCAGTTCATCGGTCCTGCTGAAGAAGAACACGATGGTACATTGCAAATGCTAGCATCGGTTCATTGACTTACGCCACGATGCACGATTAGGATGTCGAGGATTCTTGTCGATTGCATCTAATATGCTATCTTGATTCAAGTTAAAAAACTTAAACATATCGTCAGTCCGGTAGATAGTGACAAGTTCAGCTACTGTGAGAGTTGTATGTTGTTATTCCTAAAGTACAAGTCATGTAATTGCGTCGATTCGAGCGAGTAACAAAGCATTACGAAAAAAAAAAAATATAAAGTGCTACACAATAAGTTCGATACATAAGCTAGCAGTACTTGTAATGTAGATGCATTAATGCACGATTAGGATGTCGAGGTTCTTTGTCGGTGCATCTAATATGCTATCTTCAGTTCAAGTTAAAAAACTTAAACATAAATCGGTCCAGGTAGATAGTGACAAGAGGTGCCATTTTGATAAATTCAATGATACATAAACTAGATACTTCTAGTGTAGTTGCATAAGTTATAGAAGAACAAAGAGAAGTCATGCATGAGTTCAATGTCGATTACAAAACAGTGCTAAAAAGCGATACATCGGTACATCCGTGTTTGAACATGAATGATCATCGATTCGACTAAAAAGCGAAACCAGATTAATACCAAAAACTTTTGAATGTTGTTTGCGAGAAGCATGCAAAGGCGGCATACGCGCAGCAAGCATTTCATGAGCAAAACAGATATGGGGCACCACCTGGTTGGGTAACACCAGAAATACCGCTGGATATTTCAACGATCAGAGCAGATTTGAAGATACACAATCATCGGAAGCAGCATACGGGTCCTTCTATCGACAAACAACAATGTCGTGAATGCAAGCTTTGCGCTTGCTGGGTTGCAACAAGGCCAACAATATCACCAACAACAATTGTTTTCCTTCCCGGTAGCATGCAAAAAGCCAAGACGGAAGCCGTGGATGGGTTGCAGAAGGCTTCCAATCGCTCCGTCAACATCAATCATCCGTGCTTTGCCAAGATTGCGGCCGGAAGACCAGGAAAAAAGGAGGCCACTCTAGCAGGTTCAAAAGTACAAGATATGAGCCATATAGGCAGAACATCACAATGAATCGAGGAGAGCGGCCGTTACAGCGAGAGGCGGAGATCTTCTTCATCGTTGCTCCCTCAAAGAGATGCATTGATGCATGTACCAAGGGTGACACCACCCGGCCCATAAACCGGGAGAACAACAAACACCGAGAGGCAGCAGCGAGCTATACACATGTAAGTATCCATATAGAAAAAATACAAGCACAGTCCATACCATGGTCTTGACCACCACATCTAACATTTTTGTTTGGTCACTTTGTGTGCAGCCACGACATTGAAGCTTATGTTACGCAAGGCTAGAGATGAGGTTTGAAACTTTCGAAGAAAGTAAGAACTTCTACAACGTATATCACGAAGCCACGCTGGTTTTTTTGTCGAGGAAGGCCCCAAGTTTAAGACGAGCCTACCTTTATTGCGTGCCATGGGTTTATGAATCAAAGGTGTACGAAGCAAATAGACAGCGTAACAAGGCGACGACGAGAACTAGCTGCGGAGGCTAAAATGAAATTTGAAGAAGGAAAAGGATGGAACATTTGTAAAAAAGAGATAGTCGAGGAACACAACCACATGCTACAGCTCACCCATGAAAATGCTTGTCTTGCACTCCCAAAAACTTTGACAAAACAATAAATCGTCAAGTACCTGCAGTTCAAAGGCATTGAACACGCGCAAATCATGAGCATTACGGCGGTGATGACCAGGTAGCTACTTCCTCGAAATGAATGCAAAGACCAGATTAACACAGTAAAACAATCTTGGTCTCCTCCATAAACCGCCCTATGTCTTTTTCCTTTATCGGTACAAACATATCACGCATCATGACTGGCCTTGATTCAACATGCATTTTCAATGAACTTTTAATATGCGGAAAGCAAAATTCAAGGATTGATGATGTGGGCGATGTCCTAAAGACTGTCAACTTCTTTAGGGAGATGAAAGCTATAAGAATTCTTACGTGACATGCAACTCGATGAGTCCGCGAGTTAAGAACATATTAGTGACATAAGCTGCGAGGCGTGTCAGGACTTGGGACTGCGTAACGTTTGACACAACATATAAGACCAAAAGTACCATATGCCACTTGGGGTGTTTGTGGGACTAACAACCACTTACGGACTACATTCTTTGGTTTTCCACGATAAGAGATGAGGATCAGAGATTCATTCAAGTGGCTGTTCAAGACATTTTAAGGTGCATGAGAAGGAAGGCTCATGCATCCTCCACAATACACCGCTAAAACCACCCCCAACCACCCCAAAAAAGAAAGGAAAGTAACAAAATAAAAATGTTTTGTCAGTTCTATTGGTATATATGCACAACCATCTGCTGACCACTCCGAGTCTATTTTCTCATTACCGGACGATTGCCCGACAATGGCTTTGGCGATCCTTGAATGTTTTCAAGAACACGATTACATAAGCTATGCATTGGTACATTATGAAGAAGTCACGGGAACACCTCGGCGTACTGTATTTCTATCCGAGAGACTTTAAGGATGAATTCACATCAATTCTCAACTAGCCCCTCATACCAAGTGAGTTTGAGGATGCACTGAAAGACTCATGGATAAGTACAACCTCCACGATGATGCCACAATGGTGGGCATGTGGAGCAGCGTGAAATGGATATCAGCCTACTTCAAAGAAATTTTCTGCGCCAAAATGACATCCACACAGCAAAGTGAGAGCATGAACTATGTGCTCAAGAAGAACTACGTAAATGAGAGACATAACCTACACGGTTTGTCGGCCGGGTAAACTCTGCGTCAAAACCGAGGAGGCAAGCAGAGAACCAGGAGACAATGGGTAACGGGTATAGCTCTATCACTTGTCATAAGACAAAAATTACATGCTTACTAAAGTAAAAACTTTATTAGAAGTTTTTCCTGCGAGAAAAACTAACAATTTGGTCATCATTCTTGCATCTGCGGAAGGGACAAAACTGCGACCTTCTATGGGTTTGACACCCGGATGGCAAAGTGGCACGAGCTGTGTGCAGTGAGATCGAAGATAGGCTAAGCGAGCACTCTCTTCCGGCTGACAGAGATGGAAGAGCCCACAAAGTACCTAGTGTTACACAACCACCATAAAACTATGCTGTGTGGGCTCGGCACGCGTTCGGTGGTTGCCCGTGGGGAGAAACATATGAGTCAGTGGGAGCTATGGGACCACAGTGAGGACTACAAAAGATGTTACATCTTGTACTACTTTTTTGCAAAGTTTTTGTTCAAATGAAATGACAAAAACATGCACCTCTTCAAAAAACAAATCTGGTCTTTTCTCGTCCATCATGCATGATCACAGACAATTAAGGCTGAAAGCGTTCAGAAAATACATACTCGGAGATACACCATAGAACATCCAGCCAACATTGTGAAATGACTTGAGGACGATGGCGTCAAACAAGGCATCCCAATACGCATTGAAAGCTCACTTCGGCGCTGAACATGAGGTGCCTGAAAAAAGCTTGAGAAGCCAGAGCAAATGGCAAGGCGAATCGTCATGGAAGAACTTGAACAAGAACTTCGGCATGCATTCTGTGAAAATGGAGGTGTCGCGGACAATGAAGCCATTGAGCAGGATATTGCTACAATGTTATCGAGATGAACCATATGGGAGCTATTGACCCGTTTGAAACGAGGAAGAGGGCAGCAACAACTGAGCTTGCCGTGTGCACACTCAAAACGCGACAAACTCACATGCGAGATCATGAGCTCGATGGTCTTTGTAAGCGACGACATGACAATAGCACATCCTACCAGCAGCAGCACGAAAGGGTGATTAAACCCCAATATTCTCAAACACAAAGGGGAGAAGAGCAAGGCATAGCAGGCAGCCAAAAAGCCACCACGCCCCATCAGCGGCGTGGAATTTGGCGGATGGCAAACCCTCGGGGTAAGGGCATCACGGTTCTGCGCATCGTGAGCAACCATAACTACCGCACATGCCCTCCGCTGAATGCCACTGTCAACAAGAACAAGCAGATTGGAGCCACCCAGCTTTCTACCAATGGAGACAACATGCGTAACAGCTACACTTGCATAAGTGTGGCGGGCCGATGGACATAATGCCGCACGTGCAAAGTGGGCAAGGAGGTCGTGGGCTGAACATAAGGGCAAAGTCAGAGTTCCAAGCAATCAAATGAAGGCGATGAAGAAGAAGAGTTTGATGAGAATGACGGATCAAGCGAAGACAATGAAGATAGCGATGTGGCGAGAAACTGAAATTGACGATGAAGCTCCAAAGGCTCAACACGGAAAAAGGCAAGGCACAACATTCGAGACAGTTAGGAGAAGCTCAAGACTGAACAATACATAGTGGTTATCCTGCTCGTCAACTAAAAATAACCTTGTAGTCTCGGTTGCATCAGCACACAATGAGGCATTTCACAAAACAACATCGTTACCAAAACTTATTTAGCTTTATCGTTGATTTCTCGATCGAACTAAAGTTCTTTTTAGTTTCGATTTGTACTTATTGGAAGCGATGACATTATTATGTACACCATTTTATAATCATTTTGAATGCAGTCACAAAATACGTTTGAAAAAACTTATCTGATATATCCGGCGCAAAATGCTCACGTGAACCCGATAACTCGGGAAAAAAATATGTCAAGGAAAATTTTAAACTCTTGTAGCACATCGATCTTGATAACTCTCGGTCGTCGTTACAAGGCAGAGTACACATCGATCTTGATATAATTTTTGATTTGTGCCCGCTGAAGCAATGACATTATTATTTAAACCATTTGATAATCCTTTTGAATGCAGTCACAAATAAATTTGAAAAAACTTATCTTGATATATCGGCCCATAAAACGCTACATCAACCAATGTCAGCAAAAAATAATGTCAAGGAAAAATGTAAACTCTTGTATTACATCAATCGATAACTCTCGTTCGGCGATTACAAAAGCATAATAACAACCACACCCGGTGAGCATTTGGCGGAAAAAAAATCGTTTTGAAAATCAAAGCTCGGTGCCACGGTAAATGCCATCATCACCACCACGAGAGGCGTGCAAGTGGGATTTGGCGAGTCATAAAATACAACTTGACAAGACTAGTCGGTTCAACGGTAAAAACCATTTAACTTGAATGGTTAGTTCTTACGCCACCACCAGCGCCACTTTGGGTGGTTGCCACGATACCTTTACAAAGCGGCGACCCAAACGAACCGCCTCCCACACACCACCGTTGGCGCACTGCAAAATACCCCATTGTCTTCCATCTCCCTCGTTCCCACAAACCACCATTGCGCTTCCATTTCCCTGCACAAAACCTCAGCGTCTCTCAAAAGCCCACATTCATGGGAGGAAGGCCATGCGAAGAACCGTCATAGCGTCATCATGCCGGGCGTCGGACAAGAGGAAAACCTCGTCGACATTAACATCCTCGGCGAAGTACACGGAAACACTCAAAGGGTTGAGCTCCACGGCAAGGAACACTAGAGATCGTGCGCACCAGCCAAACCAGACAAAGGGCGAGGTGATCTCCGAGTTACGGAGGAAGCTTGGCGGCAGTTTCATAGGATCGTCGGCGTTGGTGTGCACTACACCAGCGAAGATGACCTCCCGGATGGCAGTAGTCCTTGGTTTGTCGTCAGCGAACTCTACTTGTTGTACCACATCATGGCTGACCACAAAATGGTGAGCAATCCTACTCATTTGCCACATATGGTTTATCTGTTTTATTAATCTTGCCCCCTCCCCTCTGTAGCCTCGCTTCTTGGCAGTCGCTCGTTTGACAGCAGTATGATCTGGTTATTCTATTCCCCCCGCACCCACACCCTAAGATAGATAATGGGCGAAGTCCATACAAGGAAGATGTGTCAGTACAACTATGCCCCTCAGTGCGGTTCAGTGCGGGGCAAGTCATGTTTCCCCCACGCACCCACACCCCTAAGATAGAAAATGCGGTTATTCATCCCCCCCACGCACCACACCCCTAAGATAGATAATGGGGAAAGTCATGTTCAGGACTCGCCTCCGCATGCGGCCTTGCACGCGCAGCGTCGTGCTACTTCTACTTCGTTCTGGCTCGGCCTCGCCGAGATGGGGAGGGGTCCGACCCCCCCCCCACAGCTCGACCCTCGCTTAACGCGGCGGGCGCTCGTTTGACAGCGCAGTCAGTTATTCTGCCCCCCACGCACCCACACCCCTAAGATAGATAATGGGGCAAAGTCCATACAAGGAAGATGTTCTGATACAACTATGCCCCTCAGTGCAGTTCGGTCAAGGGCAAGTCATGTTTCCCCACGCACCACACCTCTAAGATAGAAAATGCGGTTATTACATCCCCCCCTACCCACGCACCCACACCCCTAAGATAGATAATGGGGCAAGTCATGTTCAGACTCGCCTCCGCATGCGGCCTTGTGGCACGCCTTGGCGTCGTCGCCTTCTGGCTCGTTCTGGCTCTGCCTCGCCGGGATTGGGGAGGGGGTCCCACCCCCCGGCTCGGCCTCGCGCTAACGCAATGAGTGCGCTAGTTTGTGCAGGACTAGATTTGCTGCCCTCACATAGGAAAAAGGTTTAAAGAGAACAAATATGGGACCAACACAGATATGCTGCTTGGCTACATACTCTGCATCACCCATTTATACATGTGGACGCACATGGTGGTGGCATGTCCCATGTCCCATAAAACTATTTTGCTGTTGTCAATCAGAATGCTGCTGGAAAATTGAAGCAATGCCACTATTAAAAGTAAATTACATTCTTAACGAATGTTGTTTTAAGAGAATGTCTCTGTTAATATGAATCAATGCAACCGTTTTAGAAATGCTGCTGTCCTACTTTGTTTTCCATCAAGATAAGTTAGATGCTTCTTTTTGTCGCCGTTTGTTTCATCCTCCTTTATTGGCCAGTAATTGTTTCCTTTTTTGCTCTGTTAAAATAGGGATATCTATTCAAATTTTTGCTATAGCAAACTTAAACGTCACACCGGCGGCTTTGCTTGATTTCAGTGCAACTGCAAAAAACGAGATTGGATTTCCTATTCGTGTTGGCAGATTCGTATTTTATCTTGGTCGTCTCGAAAGGTCAGTACAGGCCTTCACCCACATGATTGTGCAGTGTGCTTTGAGATGTTGTGCTACTTGTATTGGTACTGTTTTAAATAAATGATGAATTGAAGCTATTGTATTGTTGTCTTTTCCCATTAAGTAGTGAACAAAAATGGGACCAACCCAGACATGATGCTTGTTGCTTTGTTACAACAAACTCTGCATCACCCCCTTTATAAGTAGATGGAAGCACATGTTGTTGTTGCACCCACTCTCCTCTGGAACTATTTATGCTTTTTGTTAATCTAATGCCGCTGGTAAAATTTAGCAATGCCACTCTCAGAATTAACTACTGAATCTTAGTTCAAAACTGCAACATTTGTTAGGGATTGGCGGGATTACCATTTTTGTGGCCGCATGTTTCATCCTCCTTTATTGGCCAGTAATTGATTCCTTTTTTGCCTATGTTAAAACAGGGATATCTATTCAACTTGTTGCTATTGCGACATTTTGCTTCGCTTAATTTTTGTGGAACTGCACAAAAGGAGACCGGATTTCCATATATGTGTTGAGATCTCTTTTTGGTCTTCCTCATGAGTTGTTTCAAATCTTGGTCTTGAAAGGTCAGTACCGACTTTCTTCAGAATTAAATAATGAATCTTAGTTCAAAACTGGAACACTTGTTAGGGATCGGCGGGAGTACCATTTCTGTTAGGGATCGTCCGGAGTACATGTTTAAGAACTGTATTGTTTAGATAATGTCTCTGTTATTATATATGAGTTTCGGTGTTTTACAAATGGTACTATCCTGCTTTGTAGTTCTTTCTACATGTTTAACCAAGGTATTGTTAAGATAATGTCTCTGTTAAAATGAATCAGTCGCATTGTTTAGGATTGGTACTATTCTGCTTTGTCCTTCTTTATACATGTTGAAACAAGGCATTGTTAAGATAATGTCTCGGTTAATATGAATGAATCACACTGATTGAGAATTGCCACTCTCTTTCTTTGGTTCCCATTAAGATAAGGTAGATCAATAGATGTTTTTCTTCTGGGAGTACAAGTCATCAACCGTTATTTCTCAGTAATTGTTTCCCTTATAACTATTGTTGCTTACAGGGATATCAAAATTAAAGCTCGGTTTTATTCTGACTTTGATTTTAGTTGAACTGCACAAAAGGAGCCAATGTGTCTAAGGCAAACTGCTGCATTAGTGGGTCCAGTTGGTCTTACCACTTTGCAAAAGAAGCAGTCACTGTTTGCACTACATTACGCAAGGAATGATCGAGAAGCTTTACAGAGTATTAGTAGATGCTGGTGACACGACTAGTCTGCAGAGAGCACATGAAACTCTACAACACATGGAGTGCACTGAGCAAAAAGTGCCCAAACTAGTACAAGAAGCCAGGACAGGACTCCAAATCTGTCAATGTCATTCTAAGCAACAATGATGGGGCATCTGGGTATGGTAATTTGTTTACCGTACTTTCAGTTTGTTAGTCCACCGATTGGTGGGTTGACACTGGGGCCAATATTCATGTGTGTGCTGATGTGTCTTTGTTTTCTTGCAGCATATAAATACGAAATCCACAGGGATGCTCAGCTTGATTTTAGTGGAACTGCACAAAATGTTCTCATGGTTTGTGTCCTCCATAATACTTCATCATGCACAATACATCGAATGGTTCTCTAATCATTCGTCGTCACCTTGAGCCACCAGACTATATGTTTGAATGGAGCTGCCAGCGTCGGCCATTAAGAAGGGTAAGAAGAAAGACAAAAAGAGAGATGGCTGCTTTAGTTGTGGTTCGGAGGAACACTGGGCAAACAAGTGCCCAAACAAGTACCAAGAAGCTAGGATAGGACTCCAAGTCTGTCAATGTCACTCTAAGCAACAATGATGGGGCATCTGGGTATGGTAATCTGTTTACCGTACTTTCAGTTTGTTAGTCCATCGATTGGTGGGTTGACACTCGGGCCAATATTCATGTGTGTGTTGATGTGTATTTGTTTTCTGGCAGCATATAAATACGAAATCCACAGGGATGCTCAACTTGATTTTAGTGGAACTGCACAAAATGTTCAGATGGTTCATGTTCTCCATAATACTTCATCATGCACAATACATCGAATGGTTCTCTAATCATTCGTCGTCACCCTGAGCCATCGGACTATCAGATGACAAACTGATGACAAACCCTGCCCGTTCCACAATCATAGGCATTACATATTTTGAATGGGAAAAGCTTGTCAAAGTTTAATCATTGATGTTAGCAAGAAGGCATTAGTTTAATATATTGGAATTGGAAAACCTTGTCAATTTTTGCTCATTGATGTTAGCCAGAAGACGTGCATTTGATATTTTTGAGTGGGACGCCCTTTGTTGTGAGCAACGTCGATCGTTTTTTCCTATTCCTATCTTCAGTTTAGAAGTAAATATTTACTCTGCTGAGATGCATAGTCATATGAATGTTGACTTATGTAAGGTATTTTAAGAGTTTGTTCTGAATGTTTTCTATGTAATACCAGGCCTTGTGAGTTTGATTGCAAAGTTGAGCTTGGAATGTTGTGGCATGCGGCATCACGAGTTTTTCACCGTGCCTCCTGAGAATAATGCTTCATATTGTTTTGCATGTTGATCTAATGCCCGTGATTTGCATGTTAAGAAGATCATCCTCTTTTGTTCTTTCTGTGCTTAAGAAGTTCATTGTCTTATGTTTCATTCATAGCCTATACGACAACTCGGGTAGGTTAGAGGTGAAATCATATGACCTTTCGACCAACTCATCATCTTAGGCCGTGATTGGATCATCGTTTTCCAAACAAAACCGCTTGTAAAACCGACGCTTGTAAATAAAAGCAGATGGTCTCGGGCGAAGCGCTTGGTTGGTTGATTTCGACTAGTAAAATATACACTAGTCTCTCAAATTACACGCGTAACCCACCGGTTTTACTTATAGACCTCGGGCCCTCGGTTTCATTACGCCTGTATTTTACGCGTTATTTCCGATGACGAGTAAATTACACTTGTATATTAATACAGGTGTGAAATAAACTAGAGCTCCCAAGCGCGGCCTTGCCGTTTCATGCCGTCTCAGTCTCTCGACGGTGCTCATAGGTGTCCGATGATCCTGGCTTCCTGAATGAGCAGCGGGACGCATATCGAACCATCTGTAGGGCCCATGAGGCCCTCTCTTTAAATCCTTCGAGTTGTTGCGCTCGCCGTGGCGCCGAGCATTGTCAACATGGTCAACGAACATGAGGATTCAGGAGATGACTTTATTTTGACTGGATGACAGTAGGGACCCATTAGGGCCATAGCCGTACGTACGCAAGTGCCTCCTTATGTACAACTATATTTTTTTGCTTCATCCTGGTTTCCTGACATCACGGTCCCACACAATTGTCAACCTATGTAGTCAATAAACGAGAGAATTGCAGAAGGAGCGGCCGACAGCTGGGACCAAGCAGCTCGAGCAGTATTTGTGTTTTTGAGGTGTGAGCACTGCAGAGTTTTTCTTGAGCGATGTTTTCGTTGTTGTTCAGAGGAGAGCAGGGTATTAACTGGGTGGGTTGTGGCCCGTCTAGCCCAGGCCAGATATCCATGGAGGGATGCATTAGGCTTAAGAGGAAAATGGGCTTTAATAAATATTAAATGGGGTGTAATTATAAAAACTGGGCAGTAACTCTAAAAAAATGCACCAAACACGTAATTAGTTCATAAAATATTATTTTTGGATTTTGAAAATTTTAATTTCATTAATTGTTGCGCGCGCAATGTTTTGTTGGATTTTTATGTAATACAAATTTATATTGAAATTGTATTTCATCTGACCAGAAATTTCGGGATAAAAATATTTCGGATCCCATCAAAATGTGGGAATTTTTTTAAATTCTATTTTGAACGGTTGGTTGAAATTATTAATCGTTGTCCTTGGTAGAAAATGGGTTGTACTTTTAACAAACTATAAATGGGTTGTAGTAAATTCCATTAGAATTAAAAAATGGGTTGTACATTCTTACAAATCGCAAATGGGCTATAAGTTCTCTGCCACACACTTGTGGGCCTACTAAGTTGACGCGTCCCCTAAAAAAAGTAAGTTCACGCGTATGCAAGGCTTTGTCAACTTATAGTCAACACACGGTTCTAGCAGCAGTGGTCGTTGGATGTCCATCCAACGGATGTCGTGCTTCTTCTTCAATCTCGGATATTCTAGCTTTAGCCACCCAAATAATGATTCCTCCCCATGACGTCTGGGGTGCACCCTTTCAGAGGCTGGCCTGTGGGCCTACTAAGTTGACACGTACCAAGGGCTTTGTCAACTTAGTAATTATAAACGATTCTAGCTGCAGTGACCGTACGATGTCCATCCAACGACCGTCGTGCTTCTTCAACCTCTGGTCTTCTTGCTCCAGCCGCCCAAAGCAGCACCGGTCGTGCTGCCTGCTCCTACCTCCCGTGGCCGACTATGCTGCCACAAAGGCCTCACCGCCCCTACTAGTCCCACCGCTGGCCAGGCCATCCATCTACTCACCCACACCCCCTGTTATTCTGCGGCGACGGCAGCCTCACACCGCAGCCGAACCGGTGAACCCTCGTACTCCTCTCCGCGTGGGCATCCACTATCGCGCCTTCCCGGCTCCGCGTCGTCCCCTTCCTAGGCCTCACCGTCGTCCACCGCCCTGGTGCTCTTGGCGCGGCGTGGTCAACGAACGACATACATCGGGCGTGGACTGTCCGTGGAGAGGCTGATAGCTGGGTCCACGGCCGCACACAAGGAAATGCCTCCTTATGACGCACAAAATAATGATTCCTCCACCTGACATCTGGGACCAGCCAGAAGGGCCTCTGTATTTCGTGAAAAAAAACGTTCCCCTCGCTGACAGGTCGGACCCACCAGCTATATCTTCACACGCAAGGAAGTGCCTCCTTATTAGGCACAAAAAATGAATACTCCCCCTTCTAGCTAGGACCCAGCATAGTGGGAGGCTAACTTGTGGGCCTACTAAGTTGACCGGGACGGAGGGCTTTGTCAACTTAGTCAATATGAACGATTCTAGCTCCAGTGACCGTACGATATCCATCCAACGGCCCTAGTGCTTCTTCAACCTCTGGTCTTCTTGCTCCAGCCGCCCAAACCAGCGCTGGTCGTGCCACGTGCTCCTGCCTCCCATGGCCGGCTGTGATGCCGCAGAGGCCTCACCGCCCCCTACTACTCCCACCGCTGGCCAGGCCATCCCTCTACTCACCCACACCCCATGTTATTCTGCGGCGACGACAACCTCACACCGCAGCCGAACCAGTGAACCCTCGTATTCCTATCCACATGGGCAACCACTGCCACGTCTTCCCTGGCTCCGCATAGTTCGCTTCCTAGGCCTCGCCATCGTCCACCGCCCTGGTGCTCTCGGCGCTGCGTGGTCAACATGGTCAAGGAACGACTTCCATCGGAAGAGTATTGTACGTGGAGAGGCTGACAGCTGGGTCCATGGTTGTAGCAAGGAAGTGTCTCCTTATTACGCGGAAAATAATGATTCCTCCACCTGACAGCAGGGACCCACCAGACGAGCCACCATATTTCACGAAAAAAACTTTCCCCCTGACTGCTGGGAGCCACCAGCTACATCTTTGCACACAAGGAAGTGCCTGACAGTCGGGACCCACCTGGTCGAAGCGTACGTAGCATTGTCATTCTGGTCGCGAACGTGTATGTACATACGATCGGTCTGTCTGCAGGCTACATCGATGAACCGTGGTCGTGTAAGGAAGGGCGCGTGTGGTAGTAGAGTGTGCGCGTGTCGTAGTAGAAGCGCCGTAGCATGTACACGCGTCGTCACGAGGCCAGCGTGCAAGAAAGAAAATCTGCCACGTCACGTACATCGGGCGGGGTTTGACGCCTACTTTACTTTCGCATCGTCGACCAGGGCTCGTGTACATGGTTGGGTCAGAACGGAGAAACTGCGTCGTCGTCGTGTTCATGGGGAGGCAACAGAATGCGTCGTGTTCATCGGGAGGCAACAGAACGCGTGCTATTCATCGGGAGCCAACAGCTTGGACGAAATAACCGATGGAAATGAGGCCTGACGTACCGCGGAACGGAGGAAGTAGCCTTGTGTTCGACCGCCTTTGTCAAAGCGGGATCCTGTTCGCCGGGAGGAGTGCGGCATACCGCAAAATGGAGAAGCGGACCTCCTACGGTCGAAGCGGGTCATGTTGATTGGGAGGGTGTGGGGTACCGCAAAACGAAGAAGCGGACTTGTGTTGGGCGCTTCTGATCGAAGCAGGGTCCTGTTCATCGGGAGGGGTGTGGCGTACCGCAAAACGGGACTCCACGGGCGTACTATTCATCTCCACCGTCGACTGCCTCCACGGGCTACTGTTCATCCACCGTCGACTGCCTCCACGGGCTCCTGTTCATCCACCGTCAACCTCCTCCAGCCTCCACCTGCGACCGTTCATCCACGGGCTCCTCTTCATCCAGGCTCCACCGCGCGATCCTCCACCGGCTACTGTTCAACCAGCCCTCTCCACGAGGTCCTGTTCAACCACCCCTCCACGGGCTACTGTTCATCCAGTCCTCCACCAGCTGCTGTTCAACCAGCCCTCCACGGGGTCGTCCTGTTCATCCAGCCCTCCACGGGGTCCTGTTCATCCACCGGCTCGATCGATCGGGGTCCTGTTCATCCAGCGACAACGGCCTCTACTACCACGGGGTCATGTTCATCCAACCCCCCACCGGGAACTGTTCATCCAAACCCCCCAACAACACTCACTGTTCATCCAGAGGCAACATCGATCAGCTTCAGTTAGCAGCAGTAGCGAAGGAATCACTCGGGTTCAGTTAACAGCAAGGGATCGATCGATCGCTCGGGTTCAGTAACGCGTAGCCTGCAGTGCAATTGCTCGGGTTCAGCTAGAGCCCAACGCCTCGCTCGGGTTCAGCTAGAGCGCAACGCTTCACACACACGCACATATGTACGAGAGAAATGCGCATCGCTCGGCCCCCGACCACCCACCGTAACCGGGAACTCCCGAATATTTTCCTCGCCCTCGCTTCTACCACGGTTTTTTCCGTCATGAACGGCCCAAAGAATGTCATGCAGCTGCGTCTCCGGCCCGCCCAGGACGGCCCATTTTCTGTCATGATTTTTTGTCATAGAAGTAGGACCCCATCACATCTATGATGATACCGGGTTTTGTCACAATTATCGTCACAAAAGTGTCATAGGTATGATAGAAAAAAATTCGTTCGGCCCAAAATGTCTCGGATGTGTCTTTTTTTGTAATGTTATATGATCCAATTATATTAGCACTGTTGAGAAATTGCACTAGCGAAAGTACGGACCCTAGGCCTCATTTTCAAGCATTGTAATACCGTTTTTGTGCCCGTTTACTATTTTCTACCTTGCTGTTTTATATTTATTCAGATTATAAATTATATTTCTACCATCAATATTACACTTTTTTCACCATCTCTTCGCCGAACAAGTGCACCTATACAATTTTCCATTGTATTGGGTGTGTTGGGGACACAAGAGATTACTTGTATTTGGTTGCAGGGTCGTTTGAGAGAGACCATCTTCATCCTACGCCTCCCACGGATTGATAAACCTTAGGTCATCCACTTGAGGGAAAATTGCTACTATCCTACAAAACTCTGCGCTTGGAGGCCCAACATGAGTCTACAATAATAAAGTTGCGCATTAGACATCAAGCTCTTTTCTGGCGCAGTTGCCGGGGAGGTGAGTGCTTGAAGGTATATCTTTAGATCTTGCAATTGAATCTTTTAGTTTCTTGTTTATCACTAGTTTGGCTATAAAAGAAAACTACATAAAAATGGAATTTAGGTTGCATCATATTATGGATCATCTTTATAATATCTTTCTTGAAAATGATGGTTCAGAAAATTGTGCTCAATTGTTAGTAGAAGAAGTCAATAAAATGCTTGGCACAAAATATTTGAATGATGAGCATGATTGCAATGTTGTTAGTGTGAATTCTTTGAATGTCCAAAATGCTAATGATGATTGCACAAGTCATGACAAAAATGTTTCTTATAAGCATGTCAATTTTTGAGGAGTGAATTGGGAGTGCAATTGAACACCAAAAAGGGAAGATAGATCTTGTAAGAAGCATAAATATTTAGAAACGAAAAAGTTGCAAGAGAGGCTAGATGATTGTGCTGAAAGATGTAATTTTTTCGCCATCCTTGTGAACTTTGCAATGAACTTGGTCATTTAAATCTCCAATGCAAATTATTTCATGATCAAATCGTGTCCAAAAATTGTGATAACTTGATTACCCTTGAGCTTCATAAAGAGCTTAGTCTTCTTTTAGGGCATGAAGAAATGAAACGTTTAACTAAGGGTTTTCCAAATCCCGAGAGGTTTCTTGATTTTGATCTAGAAGAAATTTATATGTTTTGTGCGATAAATTCCATTGAGAATCCTTATATTGACAACTACCTAAAGACAAGAAAACAAATGGAATATGAAGAGAGTACTAATGAAAGGGAAAATGTTTCCCAATACCCTCCTAGTGTTTATTATGATGAATCAAGTAACGAGGAGGAGCTTCCTATCCAATCAGTATCGTCAACAAGAAGCGTGAAAAAATTAATTAAACCCACACATGATGTGGTGAGGAAGAAGAAAATAAGAAAGAATAAAGGTAAAAAGGTATCTCTCCCAAATAATGTTGCTCCTATCACCATTGTGTCTCATGAAAGTGAATCAAATATGTTGATGGAGGATGATGATATTGAGTATGATTTTGTGATACCTACTACTTTTTGTAATGATCATGATTGGGAAGACAATGATATCCCTTATGATCTTGAAAATCTTTTTAGCACTTGCTTGGAAGAATATGATAATAATGGTTGATATACTATTGATGCCATTCATGCTATTGATAAGAATGATTGTGATGATATGCAAAACCACAAGCTTGGGGATGCTATGTTTAATGAGTATGACTTGTTTGAAGATTTATTTGCTGGAAATAATGCTTGTCCTAAGCTTGGGGATGCTTTTTTTAATGAATATGATCCTTTGATTCCTTCTACTTTCGATAAGAAAATTTATTTCGATGATAGCATGCCTCCTATTTATGATGATTACATTGATAAAAGTGGGTTTGGAAGAGTGTCAACTCTAGGTAGTAGTGATCCCACTATTTTGGAGGGTGTTGAATCTTATTACAATATTGATGAAAGTGACTTTGGAGAGGTCATGACTTTATTTAGTGATACATCCACTATTTTGGAAGAGGTTTCAATTGACTATGACAATAAAGTTGCTATCTATGATGATTATTATGATGACATGTATGCCATAAAGAGTGATAAATCTTCTATGCTTGTGCATCATGAAAAGAGTGTTGTATGTGATAGCTATATTGTTGAATCCACTCATGATGTTTCTGAAAATTATTATGAGGAAGGAATTTATGATCTTACATATCTCAATAATATCAAGTTTCTTCTCTATGTGTTGATTTTTTTCAAGTTGCACTTGTTTTGCCTTCCTATGCTAGTTGATTCTTGCTCCCATAAGTTGTTTGCTCACAAAATCCATATGCATAGGAAGTGGGTTAGACCAAAATGTGCTAGTCATATGCTTCATGATGCTCTCTTTATGTTTCAATTCTTATCTTTATGCGAGCATCATTGAAATCGTCATGCCTAGCTTAAAAGGCATTAAAGAAAAGCGCTTGTTGGGAGACAACCCAACACTTTTACCTACTGTTTTTATGTGTTAAAATGATTAAGCTACTGTATTAATTATTTTTTATTGTTTTTGTTTCAATAAAGGGCCAAGTAAAGCCTTTAGGATCATGTTGGGTGATAGTTGCTTTGATCTTGCTAAAAAGCAGAAACTTTTGCACTCACGAAAATAATTATCATTTTTAACAGAAGAGCGCTTTTGAGTTAATTATTTTTTCAGAAGTTTAATATACAAATTGCTCACGTGTTCCTAAATTTTTCATAATTTTTGGAGTAGCAGAAGTATGGTAGTAATCCAGATCATTACAGACTGTTCTGTTTTTGACAGATTCTATTTTCAATGCATAGTTTGCTTGCTTTCTAGTTTCTATGGCTTATAATGCTCAATATAAATTTTGGAAATGATATGCTACATTAGGCATTGTGTGAGAACAAAAATTATTAATCTTGTCTTTGACAGTACCAAAAGTGAAATGGTTTGCTCTTTATCATACTAACCTATCTCATGAAGTTCCGTTAAGTTTTGTGTGATTGAAGTTTTCAAGTTTTGGATGAGATATTGATATGAGGAGAATAAGGAGTGACAAGACCCTAATCTTGGGGATGCCCAAGGCACCCCAAGATAATATTCAAGGAAGATACAAGCAACTAAGCTTGGGGATGCCCCATAAGGCATCCCCTCTTTCGTCTCCAACATTATCGGTAACCTCACTTGGAGCTATGTTTTCATTCATCACATGATATGTGTTTTGCTTGGAGCATCAATTTATTTTGTTAGAATTTGCGTGCTGTTATTTATAATAATGTTTTGCATCTTTATTTTCAATAAAAATATCAAGTATGGCCTTCACCATGCTTTTTTTGCAAGTATACATGTTGTTGTTTGAAAATACAAAGTTTACCGCTGTTGCAAAAATTCCCTAGAAAAGTCAGAATGTGATAAAATGTTGATTTGTTTGCATAATAAGCTCTGGTAAATTTTCTACAGTGTGGTAGAATTTCATAATGTTTGGGGTTTAAGAAGTATTGATACTCTTGCATTCTTTACAGATTGTACTGATTTGGCAGATTGCTGTTATGGTTGCATTGTTTGCATATGTTTGCTTGTTTAATGATTATATTTGCGGATAGGAGTATTAAATATGCAGAGGCATTTAGTATGCAATGTTGGATAATAATTTTAGTGATTTTCTACAGTAGAGAATGATTAGGTTTTGCAATTGTTTATACTAACTTATCTCATGAGTTCTTGTTGAGTTTTGTGTGGATGAAGCTTTTGAGATTTAGGAAAACCGTGATATGAGAGGAATTAATGAGACACAAAAGCTCAAGCTTGGGGATGCCCAAGGCATCCCAAGATAATATTTCAAGAAGTGTCAAGCATCTAAGCTTGGGGATGCTCCGGCAGGCATCCCACCTTTTTTCTTCAACAATTATCGGTTAGTATCAATTGAGCCTAAGTTTTTGCTTCTTCACATGATGTGCACTATCCTTGGATTATCATTTTATTTTGTTTTGCTTGCTGTTTTAATAAATTACTTAGACCTGAAAGTTTTTAAATAAAATAGAGCCCTCAAATAGTTGTCAGGGAGGCTAAGTAAGCGACATTCACATCCCGTCAACGAAGCCCTTTTCTCTATGTCATTTACTCTTGTGCTTCACTTATATCCCATGAATAAATTATTGAATAAATTGAATGTCAGAAAGTTGAAATTATATCATGCCTAGTGGTAGCTTCACATTGGGTTCAGAAAGTGAAATCTATAGAGGCTTGACAATCACAATATTGGTCATACAAGCAATTCACAAATAATTAGTATAAGGAAGAGAACTTTCACATGCAAATACACTATCCTGGAAATCTTTCGTGATTGTGAGCCCCCATCAAAATATTATATGCCAAAAATTTTGACGTTGGACAAGGAAGACAACGTAATGATTTATGTTTGTTCATATTCACATAGAAGTTATATTGTCATAGATCCTTCAACATGTGGTGCTTGTGAAGGAAATATGCCCTAGAGGCAATAATAAAGTTATTATTTATTTCCTTATTTCATGATAAATGTTTATTATTCATGCTAGAATTGTATTAACCGGAAACTTAGTACATGTGTGAATACATAGACAAACATAGTATCACTAGTATGCCTCTACTTTACTAGCTCGTTGATCAAAGATGGTTATCTTTCCTAGCCATAGACATGAATTGTCATTTGATTAACGGGATCACATCATTAGGAGAATGATGTAATTGACATGACCCATTCCGTTAGCTTAGCACACTGTAACACCCTGGATGTAAACTTCCCCTTTTGGGCAATATATCAATTTGGCCTCATCCAAGTCTTGTGGGTTTTTGTCATGCTTGGCCTCTTTTGTTTGGTTATGTTGGGTTTTTCTCTTTTCTTTGTTTTGCTCTTTTACCATATTGCATTTGTGCCTCTTGTCATCTTGCTTTTCCCTTCTTATCATGTGGTTGCATGTTTCATTCTCAACTTGCATTACCATCTCCTCTTTCCCTCTCCTTCTTTCCTTTTCAAGGGCTATAATTCCCTTTCTCAATTAATGTTCATCTTCTCCCTGCTAATCATGCTCTTTGCACTAAACCTCTCTGCCAATTAATCTCCTCTTTTGAAGTTGTTATGGTCAGGTTCAAAAATGGCACAAGTTTGAAGTATTTCCAAACTTGCATTATTTTTCTACCTCTAAAAATGTCCATTACAATTTATTTAAATAGTGGAGAATTCCAGGAGTTTGGGGATATTTTCCTTTCACTCAAACTCTTTTCATTTCTTTCTGTACTTTCTTTTCTCTTCCTTTGGATTTTAAAAAAGGAAAAGAAAAGGAGGCAGCAGCAGCAGGGCAGCCCAGCGAGTCCCTCTCCACCTGGGCCCCCGGCCACTCCGAGCCGGCCCAGCTTCCCTCAGCCCCGCAGCCCAGAGAGCAGGCGCGCCAGCCCGCTCGCCTCTCCTCCTGCCTTCGCGCACCCACAGCCGCACTTACCCCCGCTGGATCCCGTCCACGTGGACGCGCCGGTCCCGCTTGGCAGCGACAGCGCTGTGCATCTCACCCGCCTTTTCCCTCTCCTCCCGCCATCGCCATGGGGACCCGAGCACGAGGGAGTGAGCTCGCCCGTCGCCCTAGCCCCTACTTATCCCCTCTCGCGTGTCCAACGAACCCTAGGGTTTCCCTCTCCCTCTCGCCGCCGCCGCCGAGTAAAGGGAACCACCAAGTTCGCCGCCCCGCTCCGTCCCGAGCGCATCTGGGAGCGCGCCTCGTCGCCGGCGTGCTCTCCGGCCACCCCAACCCTGCGGCCCGTGTCCATCGTCTTCCTCGTCGTCGACTTCGTCCACGACGTCGACTACGGGGGCCCGGATCGCCAAGTTCGTCGACGCCCCTGCTTCGGTCTTCTTCTCGGTCAGGTTCCCGGCGAAGTTCAGAGCTCCGTGGCCTCGCTGTCAGCCCGTCTCCGTCGCCGATTTCTTGTCCTAGGGTAAGGAGGTATAACCTACTTCCTCCCTGATCCTTCTGGTCGTCGCTAGATCTCCTTAGTGTAGGGTCCGGCCCGTGTCCTTGCCGCGCTCGGCATGCTCCGGCGTGTTTGTAGTTTTGGATTCAGAGTAGTTTGGCCGCGCGTGGTTGCCGCGATCCCCGCTCGGGTTCGTCCTTTCGCGCTCCCGTGGTGCCTTCTCGTGCGCGCCCGTCTTGACCAAGGGCGCAGAGCCCCTGTAGCCGCCGTTGCCTCGCCGGCATCGTCGGTTTTTCCTCTCTGTCTTAGGTCCGGCCTGTTAGTTGGTCAAGTAGGCAGCATCCCCGATCCTACCGACTCCCCTAGCCTAGCCGAGCTGGTTTGACCCCCGCTCTCTCACCGCGGCGACCTGGGTTCGAACCCCAGCGCCCCCTTTTTTTATTTCTGTTTTCGCGCTTATCCGGTGCGTCTCCTCTGCAGCAGCAGTAGATAAGGGCCGAGGCCCCTTCTCTGTCAGTCATCGCCACCCAGCCCAGTGGTAGCAGGGGCAGGGTTCCAACGGGGAGACCCGGGTTCGAATCCCCCCCGAGGCTGGATTTCTTCCCCCTTTTTATACCATTTCGCCACTGTCTCTATGACAGTAGGGCCATCCTGTCAGCCTCTCAGCGCCCTCCTCCATTCTTTTTTTTTTCTCCTTACCCCACGTTTCCATTTCCAGCTTTGTTTCCTTTTCTATTTTAGGCAAGTCCATTTCTGGACATTTCCAAATCTGGAAATTGCCATTTCTGTTAACTTCCATTTTAGGCAGATTTTGACTTAGTGCTTTTGTGATGATTTCTCTACGGTAACCCTAACATATTATATATGTTTTTAGGGTAGAAAAATCCCACCAACTCAGTGGTGGCATTAGTTTCTGCTTTTGAGCAAGTTTATGATCATGTCTTTTGCATCATGCTTATGTGTTGTCTTTCATGTGCATATTTATTTGATTTGTGCTATGAGGTAGTTTTGTGCACGTGCATGGCTTTGTTCATCATGCTGTTATGTTGGTTTCTCACCCTTCTTGTTTTGCCCACCATATCCAACCCGTGCATCCGTTTCCGATGATCTCTATATCGATTTCTACCGAAACCATCTCATCTTTCCGATGGCATGCTTGGTTTGCCAAGATGATGCACAGTTTTCCATTTACCTTCCGGGCGCTTTATCGCTTTGCATATCACATCCCGCATAATCATGTCATGTTGTTGCATCATGTTGATTGTGCATTGCATCGTGATTTATTGTGGACCCTTTGTCTGTGTTGTTGCTTTGGGTAGAGCCGGGAGACGAGTACGTGAACGAGGAACCTGTTGAGAACGCTTTCGAGGATCAAGTTTTCGACAACTCTGAGAACATTGCAGGCAAGATGACCATACCCTCGAAATCACTTCTATCTTTGCTATGCTAGTTGCTCGCTCTTTTGCTATGCCTATGCTGTGATGCCTACCACTTGCTATATCATGCCACCCATGTTGCCATGTCAGCCTCTAACCATCCTTTTCCTAGCAAACCGTTGATTGGCTATGTTACCGCTTTGCTCAGCCCTCTTATAGCGTTGCTAGTTGCAGGTGAAGCTGAAGTTTGTTCCTTGTTGGAACATGGAGTTGTTGTTCCTTGTTGGAACATGTTTACTTGTTGGGGATATCACAATATATGAATATATCTGCTATGTTTAACACATCTATATACTTGGTAAAGGGTGGAAGGCTCGGCCTTATGCCTGGTGTTTTGTTCCACTCTTGCCACCCTAGTTTCCGTCATACCGGTGTTATGTTCCTTGATTTTGCGTTCCTTACGGTTGGGTGATTTATGGGACCCCTTGACAGTTCGCTTTGAATAAGACTCGTCCAAAGCAAGGCCCAACTTTGGTTTTACCATTTGCCACCTAAGCCTTTTCCCGGGTTTTCGCGATCCCGAGGGTCATCTTATTTTAAACCCGGGCCAATGCTCCTCTGAGTGTTGGTCCAAACTAGAACCACTTGCGGTGCCACCACGAGGCAACTTGGGGCATCTTCGGTTGCCGACGTAGTGTTCATCCGGATGTGCCACGAGAGCGAGATATGTGCAGCTCCTATCGGGATTTGTCGGCACAATCGGGCGGCTTTGCTGGTCTTGTTTTATTCTTTGTCGAAATGTCTTGTAGTCCGGGATTCCGAGATTGATCGGGTCTTCCCGGTAGAAGGAATAATCCTTCGTTGACCGTGAGAGCTTATAATGGGCTAAGTTGGGACACCCCTGCAGGGTAATATCTTTCGAAAGCCGTGCCCGCGGTTATGAGGCAGATGGGAATTTGTTAACGTCCGGTTGTAGAAAACCCAAAGATGACCTCAATTAAAATACACATCAACCGCGTGTGTAACCGTGATGGTCTCTTCTCGGCGGAGTCCGGGAAGTGAACACGGTGTTGGAGTTATGTCTGACGTAAGTAGTTCAGGATCACTTCTTGATCACTACTAGTTTCACGACCGTGCTTTGCTTCTCTTCTCGCTCTCTTTTGCGAAATAGCCACCATATATGCTAGTCGCTTGCTGCAGCTCCACTTTACTACCTTGTCCTTCCTATAAGCTTAAATAGTCTTGATCTCGCGGGTGTGAGATTGCTGAGTCCCCGTGACTCACAGATACTTCCAAAACAGTTGCAGGTTCCGATGAGGCCAGTGCAGGTGATTCAACCGAGCTCAAGTGGGAGTTCGACGAGGGCGTGGTCGTTACTATGTGTCGTTTCAGATGATCGAGAGTGGTGCCCAGTGGGGACGATTCGGGATCTGTGTTAGCATTTGGGGTATCTTCTTTTATTTTGGTTCCGTAGTCGGACCTTGAGTGTACTCTGAATGATGGATGTTTATTTATGTCTTTGTGTGAAGTGGCATTGTAAGCCAACTATGTATCTCTTTCCTTAATTATTACATGGGTTGTGTGAAGATTACCTCACTTGCGACATTGCTTTCAATGCGGTTATGCCTCTAAGTCGTGCCTCGACACGTGGGAGATATAGCCGCATCGGGCGATACAAGTTGGTAATCGAGCCTTCCCGACTTAGGAGCCCCCTACTTGATTGTTTCTTGGCGTTGTTGAGTCTAGAATGGAAAATGTTTTGAGTCTTAGGATTATATATATCGAGAGTAGGATTCTTTTTACTTCCCGGTCCTTCGTCGCTCTGTGAGGTCTCTGACGTAGAGTTTTGACTCTTCTCTCCTCAAATTTCACTAAAAAAATTTTAGGATCACGTGGGTATCTTGGAATCGTTCGATGGTTTTGTGGCGAGAACATTGTTCTTGGTGCCTCGACATTTAGGGGTTGTGGCGGTGTCCCGGGAGTTGAGCTCCGAGGTGTTGTCGTCACAATTTTATCGTTGCGATTCTGGAATACGAGTTTTGCCGACATCGAAATCTCTTTTCTGCAGTTGTTGGTGAGATAACCCCGATAGCCCGAGATTGTGGCGAAAGGGAGTATTGCCATGACTTGCATAACGGATGTTTTTGAAGGTCGAGGTACACGATTTCGAGGATTTCTTGGTTATGTGTTGACGGATGGATACAATTTGGATCTAGGTATTGTTAGTTTGGGTGATATATTTTGTGTCCCTGTATCCCCAACACCAGATTGCATAACCGAGAAAGTTTGGGAGTTTATGGTGGGAATTCTAGTAGCTTACGGGATATTCTTTCCGACGGATGTATGATTTGAGATTGGGGTTCAACGTCTAGTGGTCCGCCCATTCACGGTCGATTCTGATGGTCATAAGGCGTCTTAAAGAATCCTTGGCTATGCTGATTCGGGGCGTCTTGTTAGTCATTCGTGACGTCCGCTATCGTCGTGTCCGTGTGGGCCCCACCACGAACACTTTGGCGAAATCTCTATCATGTGTTTGTTCCGGATCATTCTAGCGATCAACCTTTTGTTTTCAGTTGTGATATTCGATTTGTTTCTAAGGCGATGTTGTTTTCGATATCCTTTATCTAAGTGGCTTCTCACCTTAATGGGCGTGTGATGATTAACTTTGGAATTCATTCGTTCATTCTTGTTGAATGTTTATTGTGAAGACTATATGTTGCAATTTCTATCCGTTGATTCTACTTATCTTTTGTCTATCAAAGGACTAACGGATGTCACCCTCTTGAGATGGCTCCGCCAAGCGTACGAATCCGGATCGCAATGATGGGGATCATCGAATCCTCCACCTCCACCTCCACCTCCGCCTCGAGGCTGGCAAGCTATCATGGCAGCCACCAATGCCAATGCTCGATGATTTTGCAGCTCTTGCAAGAAGCGCACTCGAGGGCAAGGCAATCAAGGCAATCAAGGCAATCAAGGTCAAGGCAACAATCAGCCACACTTTGCTACTCTCGATCGGTTCCTCGCTAATCGGCGAAGTCTTTCGGTTTACGTGTTGAGGCAACAGACGCCGATGATTGGTTAGTGGACATCTGCAAGCACTTTGACTGTAGCAATGTCGGACACGAGGACTTTGTCAAGTTTGCATCGTTTCAACTCAAGGATCAAGCTGCTGAGTGGTTCCGACAATACAAAGATTCCAGAGGAGGTCGTGTCTTTACAGGATGAGTTCGCCGTGATTTCCGAGCTCATCACATTCGAAGAGTGTTGTTGAGAGCAAGCATGAGGAGTTCCGCAATCTCAAGCAAGGCACCATGTCTGTCTATCAATACAATATCCAGTTCCAGGAGCTCGCTCGTTTTGCTAAGCAAGATGTACCTGATGAAAGAAGTATGATCTATCGGTTCAGAGGTGGTGCGAGAGAAGATCTGCAATTACCTCTTGTGCTGTTTGAGCGAGATAAGTATGATGACTTCTACAACATGGCTCTCAAGCAAGAAGCGGCACAGCTCAAATCGAGGCTTCTAAGAAGAGAATCGGGGATGCAGATTCAGTCCTCCTCGTCCTCTCAAGTGGCAGCCAAGCAGCGAAGTTTTACCTGCCCCTCCTCCGTTCCGTCGGCCTTACCGTGAGAAGAACTCGGTGGCGTGGATCTTCCCACCCACCCAACCCAAGCTATCGTAACAAGTCTAATTCTCAAGCTCCAAGGTCAAGTGCTCCTTACCACCGTCCGCTCTCGAGGTCACTTGCAACAAGTGTCGGCAGAAGGGTCACTATCTGAACAAGTGCTTCAACCAGAGGCGCCTTCCGCCTCCTCCTCTGTGAAATCTTCCAGCAATGCGGTGGTCAAGCATAATCCAAAGTATGCCAAGGTCAATATGATGAATGCAGCTCGAGCGGAGGATTCTTGAGATGTGCTAATGGGTAATCTCTCGATTAATGATATTCTGCAAAAGTCTTATTTGATCTTTGGTGCATCGCTTTCTTTCATTTCGAGACCTTTTGTTGCCAAGCATGAATTTGTGACGGAAAAGACTCCTATTCCGTTGAAGATTGTGTCCCCGGGCAAGCAGATGACATCTAATGTTTGCGTCCCGGATGTTTCTATCAAGATGGGTGATTATAGATTTCTTTCTAAACCGGTGGTTCTTGGTGACTCGGATATTGATCTTATTCTCGGAATGGATGGCTTTATCGGCACAAAGCTCGGCTTGATTGTGCTGCCGAGAAATTCAATTGACTCACTCTTCTAATGATGTGATCATCTATGCTTCTCGTGATGAAACCATTCGGTTGTTTTCTCTCAATGAGAAGGGCGAACTGAATGCCATCTCTCGATTCGATCGTTTGTGAGTACCAAGATGTCTTTCGGAAGAGCTTAGGGTATGCCTCCTCATCGGCCGATTGAGTTCGTTATCGATCTTGAGCACGGCATTGAACCCGTTTGCAAGCGTCCATATAAGCTTGGACTGATGAGCTGAAGGAATTGAAGAAGCAGCTCGATGAACAAGAGCGTCTGGGTTTGATCGGACCGAGTTCATCTCCTTGGGGTTGTGGTGTTCTTTTGTCCGGAAGAAGGATGGCGCGGACCGACTTTGCGTCGATTACCGTCCATTGAATAAGAAGACAATCAAGAACAAGTATCCACTTCCCAACATCAATGAGCTTTTCGAGCAACTCAAAGGTGCTCTGATGTTCTCTAAGCTTGACCTTCGTATGGGGTATCATCGATTCGCATTCGTGAACAAGATATTCCCAAGACAGCATTGAGAACAAGCTTTGGTTCTTATGAATATCTTGTCATGTCTTTCGGCCTCGTCAATGCTCCTCCAACTTTCTCTCGGATGATGAACTTCATATTCAATCCTTACACCAATGAATTCGTCTTGGTCTATCTTGATAATATTTTGGTCTTCTCCAAGAATAAGAAGGATCATGCCAAACATTTGCGATTGGTGCTAGACAAGCTCAGAGAGTATCAGTTCTATCTGAAGTTCTCCAAATGTGAATTTTGGCTTGATGAAGTGCTTTATCTTGGTCATATCATCTCTGCCAAGGGCATCGCTGTTGATCCCGAGAAGGTGTCCGCAATTGTGAATTGGGAACCTCCTCGAATGTCAAGCAGCTCCATGCTTTCTTGGTCTTGCAAGCTATTGCGAAGATTCGTTGAGAACTTCTCCAAGATTGCAAAGCCTCTTTCCAACCTTCTCCGAAGCATGTGAAGTATGTCGGTCTCCCGAATGTGGCGTTGCTTTCAATACCCTCAAAGAGAAACTCGTCACAGCTCTGTTCGACTCCTCTGATGAATCCAAGCCTTATGAAGTTTTCGTGATGCTTCTCTTCAAGGTCTCGGTGCTGTGTTAATGCAAGAGAAGAGAGTTGTGGCTTATACTTCTCGCTTGATTGAAGCCCAACGAGAAGAACTATCCCACTCACGATCTTGAGTTGGCGGCGTTGTTCATGCATTGATTACGTGGAGACATCTCTTGTTGGGAAGGAAAGTGGACATTTTCACCGATCACAAGAGTCTCATGTACATCTTCACTCAGCCCAACCTCAACCTCAGGCAGACTCGATGGGTCGAAATGATTCAAGAGTACAACCCAAGTATTGAGTATACTCGGGCAAAGCCAATGTCATTGCAGATGCTTTGAGCAGGAAAGCTTATCGCAATCTAATCCTCAAGCCCTTTCACCGGATCTCTGTGAATCTTTCCATAAGCTGAATCTTCAAGTTGTTCCTCAAGGCTTTCTTGCCAACCTCATAGTCTCTCCTACTTTGGAAGATCAGATTCGTGAGGCTCAACTTCGGATACCATGGTGAAGAAAGTGAAAGCGTGGTATCGACAAGGGCATTTCAAGTACAAGTGCTTCCATGTTGATGACAAAGACACTCTGTTCTTTGAGGACGGATTGTGGTTCCTAAGGGTGATCTGAGAAAAGTCATTATGAGCGAGGCTCACAATTCGCTTCTATCCATTCATCTGGAAGTACGAAGATGTACCATGACCTCAAGCGGTCATATTGGTGGACTCGAATGAAGCGAGAAATTGCTCAATTCGTGAATGAATGTGATGTCTCAAGAAGAGTGAAAGCAGAACACCAAAGACCAGCTGGTCTCCTCCAACCTCTTGCTATTCCTGAATGGAAGTTTGACCATATTGAAATGGACTTCGTGGTGGCTTTCCAAAGTCCAAGCGTGGAAATGATGCTATCTTCGTTGTCATTGACAAGCTTACTAAAGTGGCTCATTTTCTTCCTATCAAAGAATCCATCACTGCAGCTCAGTTGGCAGAGTTATACACCTCCAGGATTGTCTCCTTGCACGGCATTCCTCAAGTGATCTCTTCAGACCGTGGCAGCATCTTTACCTCCAAGTTCTGGGATTCTTTTCGAAGGCCATGGGCACCAACATTCGTTTCAAAGACAGCTTTCCATCCTCAAACAAGTGGCCAAGTCGAGCGAGTTAATCAAATCCTTGAAGATATGCTCGGGGCTTGTGTCATTTCTTTCGGTATGAAGTGGGAAGATTGTCTTCCATATGCGAGTTCTCCTACAACAACAGCTTCCAAGCGAGTTCGGCAAGGCCCCATTTGAAATTCTCTATGGCGAGAAAGTGCCGTACTCCTCTCAATTGGTGCGAGACAGGTGAACGCCAACTTCTTGGCAATGACTTGATCACGAAGCGGAAGAAATGTGCCAAGTCATTCGTGAGAATCTCAAAGCCGCATAATCGCGCGGAAGAGCTATTATGATGATAAGCACCGTGATGTGACTTTTGAAATCGGAGATCATGTCTACCTCCGCGTCTCTCCAATGAAAGGTACTCGCCGCCCGGTATCAAAGGGAAGCTTGCCCCTAGATCGTGGGTCCTTTCAAGATCATTGGGAAAAGAGGCGATCTCGCCTATCAACGAGCTTCCATCCAACTTTGCAAGCGCACGATGTGTTTCACGTGTCACAGCTTCGCAAGTGCTTCAAGACTCTGAACGCACTATCAACTTCAAGAGATTGACCTTCAAGAAGATCTCTCTTATCATGAGCACCCGTTGCTAATCTTGAAGAAACCGGCGCAAGACTCGCAACAAGTCAATCAAATTCCTGAAAGTGAAGTGGTCACACCATTCCGACCGAGAAGCTACACGGGGCGTGAGGATCACCTCCGTTCGAGTATCCGGAGTTCTTTCAGTCCTAGATCTGGGACGAGATCCTCTTGTAGTGGTGGAGTGTTGTAACACCCTGGATGTAAACTTCCCCTTTTGGGCAATATATCAATTTGGCCTCATCCAAGTCTTGTGGGTTTTTGTCATGCTTGGCCTCTTTTGTTTGGTTATGTTGGGTTTTTCTCTTTTCTTTGTTTTGCTCTTTTACCATATTGCATTTGTGCCTCTTGTCATCTTGCTTTTCCCTTCTTATCATGTGGTTGCATGTTTCATTCTCAACTTGCATTACCATCTCCTCTTTCCCTCTCCTTCTTTCCTTTTCAAGGGCTATAATTCCCTTTCTCAATTAATGTTCATCTTCTCCCTGCTAATCATGCTCTTTGCACTAAACCTCTCTGCCAATTAATCTCCTCTTTTGAAGTTGTTATGGTCAGGTTCAAAAATGGCACAAGTTTGAAGTATTTCCAAACTTGCATTATTTTTCTACCTCTAAAAATGTCCATTACAATTTATTTAAATAGTGGAGAATTCCAGGAGTTTGGGGATATTTTCCTTTCACTCAAACTCTTTTCATTTCTTTCTGTACTTTCTTTTCTCTTCCTTTGGATTTTAAAAAAAGGAAAAGAAAAGGAGGCAGCAGCAGTGAGGGCAGCCAGTGAGTCCCTCTCCACCTGGGCCCCCGGCCACTCCGAGCCGGCCCAGCTTCCCTCAGCCCCGCAGCCCAGAGAGCAGGCGCGCCAGCCCGCTCGCCTCTCCTCCTGCCTTCGCGCACCCACAGCCGCACTTACCCCCGCTGGATCCCGTCCACGTGGACGCGCCGGTCCCGCTTGGCAGCGACAGCGCTGTGCATCTCACCCGCCTTTTCCCTCTCCTCCCGCCGTCGCCATGGGGACCCCGGAGCACGAGGGAGCGTGAGCTCGCCCCGTCGCCCTAGCCCCTACTTATCCCCTCTCGCGTGTCCAACCGAACCCTAGGGTTTCCCTCTCCCTCTCGCCGCCGCCGCCAGGTAAGGGAACCACCAAGTTCGCCGCCCCGCTCCGTCCCGAGCGCATCTGGGAGCGCGCCTCGTCGCCGGCGTGCTCTCCGGCCACCCCAACCCTGCGGCCCGTGTCCATCGTCTTCCTCGTCGTCGACTTCGTCCACGACGTCGACTACGGGGGCCCGGATCGCCAAGTTCGTCGACGCCCCTGCTTCGGTCTTCTTCTCGGTCAGTTCCGGCGAAGTTGAGCTCCGTGGCCTCGCTGTCGGCCCGTCTCCGTCGCCGATTTCTTGTCCTAGGGTAAGGAGGTATAACCTACTTCCTCCCCGATCCTTCCGGTCGTCGCTAGATCTCCTTAGTGTAGGGTCCGGCCGTGTCCTTGCGCTTCGGCGTGCTCCGGCGTGTTTGTAGTTTTGGATTCAGAGTAGTTTGGCGGCGTGGTTGCCGCGATCCCCGCGGGTTCGTCCTTCAAGCGCTCCGTGGTGCCTTCTCTCGCGCCCGTCTTGACCAAGGGCGCAGAGCCCCTATAGCCGCCGTTGCCTCGCCGGCATCGTCGGTTTTTCCTCTCTGTCTTAGGTCCGGCCTGTTAGTTGGTCAAGTAGGCAGCATCCCCGATCCTACCGACTCCCCTAGCCTAGCCGAGCTGGTTTGACCCCGCTCTCTCACATGGCGACACAGGTTCGAACCCAGTAGCGCCTCCCCTTTTTTTTTTTATTTCTTTTTCGCTTATCCGGTCGTCTCCTCTGCAGCAGAGTAGATAAGGGCCGAGGCCCTTCTCTGTCGGCCATCGCCACCCAGCCCGGTGGTAGCGAGGCAGGGTTCCAACGGGAGACCGGGTTCGAATCCCCCCCGAGGCTGGATTTCTTCCCCCTTTTTATACCATTTCGCCACTGTCTCTATGACAGTAGGGCCATCCTGTCAGCCTCTCAGCGCCCTCCTCCATTCTTTTTTTTTTCTCCTTACCCCACGTTTCCATTTCCAGCTTTGTTTCCTTTTCTATTTTAGGCAAGTCCATTTCTGGACATCTCCAAATCTGGAAATTGCCATTTCTGTTAACTTCCATTTTAGGCAGATTTTGACTTAGTGCTTTTGTGATGATTTCTCTACGGTAACCCTAACATATTATATATGTTTTTAGGGTAGAAAAATCCCACCAACTCAGTGGTGGCATTAGTTTCTGCTTTTGAGCAAGTTTATGATCATGTCTTTTTGCATCATGCTTATGTGTTGTCTTTCATGTGCATATTTATTTGATTTGTGCTATGAGGTAGTTTTGTGCACGTGCATGGCTTTGTTCATCATGCTGTTATGTTGGTTTTCTCACCCTTCTTGTTTTGCCCACCATATCCAACCCGTGCATCCGTTTCCGGTGATCTCTATATCGATTTCTACCGAAACCATCTCATCTTTCCGATGGCATGCTTGGTTTGCCAAGATGATGCCTGGTTTTCCATTTACCTTCCGGAGCGCACATACGCTTTGCATATCACATCCCGCATAATCATGTCATGTTGTTGCATCATGTTGATTGTGCATTGCACCGTGATTTATTGTGGACCCTTTTGTGTGTGTTGTTGCTTTGGGTAGAGCCGGAGGCGAGTACGTGAGCGAGGAACCTGTTGAGAACGCTTTCGAGGATCAAGTTTTCGACAACTCGAGAACATTGCGAGCAAGATGACCATACCCTCGAAATCACTTCTATCTTTGCTATGCTAGTTGCTCGCTCTTTTGCTATGCCTATGCTGCGATGCCTACCACTTGCTATATCATGCCACCCATGTTGCCATGTCAGCCTCTAACCATCCTTTTCCTAGCAAACCATTGATTGGCTATGTTACCGCTTTGCTCAGCCCTCTTATAGCGTTGCTAGTTGCAGGTGAAGCTAAAGTTTGTTCCTTGTTGGAACATGGAGTTGTTGTTCCTTGTTGGAACATGTTTACTTGTTGGGGATATCACAATATATGAATATATCTGCTATGTTTAACACATCTATATACTTGGTAAAGGGTGGAAGGCTCGGCCTTATGCAGTGTTTTGTTCCACTCTTGCCACCCTAGTTTCCGTCATACCGGTGTTATGTTCCTTGATTTTGCGTTCCTTACACGGTTGGGTGATTTATGGGACCCCCTTGACAGTTCGCTTTGAATAAGACTCGTCCAAAGAAGGCCCAACTTTGGTTTTACCATTTGCCACCTAAGCCTTTTCCCCGGGTTTCGCGAGCCCGAGGGTCATCTTATTTTAAACCCGGGCCAATGCTCCTCGAGTGTTGGTCCAAACTAGAGCCACTTGCGGTGCCACCTCGAGGCAACTTGGGGCATCTTCGGTTGCCGTCGTAGTGTTCATCCGGATGTGCCACGAGAACGAGATATGTGCAGCTCCTATCGGGATTTGTCGGCACAATCAGGCGGCTTTGCTGGTCTTGTTTTATTGCTGTCGAAATGTCTTGTAGTCCGGGATTCGAGATTGATCGGGTCTTCCGGTAGAAGGAATAATCCTTCGTTGACCGTGAGAGCTTATAATGGGCTAAGTTGGGACACCCTGCAGGTAATATCTTTCAAAGCCGTGCCCATGTTATGAGGCAGATGGGAATTTGTTAACGTCCGGTTGTAGAAAACCCAAAGATGACCTCAATTAAAATACACATCAACCGCGTGTGTAACCGTGATGGTCTCTTCTCGGCGGAGTCCGGGAAGTGAACACGGTGTTGGAGTTATGTCTGACGTAAGTAGTTCAGGATCACTTCTTGATCACTACTAGTTTCACGACCGTGCTTTGCTTCTTTTCTCGCTCTCTTTTGCGAAATAGCCACCATATATGCTAGTCGCTTGCTGCAGCTCCACTTTACTACCTTGTCCTTCCTATAAGCTTAAATAGTCTTGATCTCGCGGGTGTGAGATTGCTGAGTCCCCGTGACTCACAGATACTTCCAAAACAGTTGCAGGTTCGATGAGGCGGTCAGGTGATTCAACCGAGCTCAAGTGGGAGTTCGACGAGGAGCGTGGTCGTTACTATGTGTCGTTCCCAGATGATCAGTAGTGGTGCCCAGTGGGGACGATTCGGGGATCTGTGTTAGCATTTGGGGTATCTTCTTTTATTTTGGTTCCGTAGTCGGACCTTGAGTGTACTCTGAATGATGGATGTTTATTTATGTCTTGTGTGAAGTGGCGATCGTAAGCCAACTATGTATCTCTTTCCTTAATTATTACATGGGTTGTGTGAAGATTACCTCACTTGCGACATTGCTTTCAATGCGGTTATGCCTCTAAGTCGTGCCTCGACACGTGGGAGATATAGACGCATCGGGGGCGTTACACACACGATCGTTTAGTATGTTGCTATTGCTTTCTTCATGACTTATACATGTTCCTATGACTATGAGATTATGCACCTCCCATTTACCGGAGGAACACTTTGTGTGCTACTAAAGCGTCACAACGATGCTGGGTGATTATAAAGGTGCTCTCTGTGTGTCTCCGAAGGTACTTGTTGGGTTGGCGATTTCGAGATTAGGATTTGTCACTCCGATTGTCAGAGAGGTATCTCTGGGCCCTCTCGGTAATGCACATCCTTAAGCCTTGCAAGCATTGCAACTAATGAGTTAGTTGCGGGATGATGTATTACGAAACGAGTAAAGATACTTGCCGGTAACGAGATTGAACTAGGTATTGAGATACCGACGATCAAATCTCGGGCAAGTAACATACCGATGACAAAGGGAACAACGTATGTTGTTATGCCGTCTGACCGATAAAGATCTTCGTAAAATATGTGGGAGCCAATATGAGCATCCAGGTTCCGCTATTGGTTATTGACCGAAGATGTGTCTCGGTCATGTCTACATAGTTCTCGAACCCGTAGGGTCCGCACGCTTAACGTTTCGATGACAGTTATATGATGAGTTTATATGTTTTGATGTACCGAAGGTTGTTCACAGTCCCGGATGATCACGGACATGACGAGGAGTCTCTAAATGGTCGAGACATGAAGATTGATATATTTGAAGCCTATGTTTGGATATCGGAAGTGTTCCGGGTGAAATCGGGATTTTATCGGAGTACCGGAGGGGTTACTGGAACCCCCGGGAGTTAATGGGCCTTAGTGGGCCTTTGCGGAGAAGAGGAGAGGCGGCCAGGGCTGAGCCGCGCGCCCCTCCCCCCTAGTCCGAATAGGACAAGGAGAGGGGGGCGGCGCCCCCCCTTCCTTCCTCTCTCCCTCCTCTCCCCCCCCCAAGTCCTAATCCAACTAGGAAAGGGGGGAGTCCTACTCCCGGTGGGAGTAGGACTCCTCCTGGCGCGCCCCCTCGGCCGCACCTCCCCCCTTGCTCCTTTATATACGGGAGCAGGGGGCACCCTAGAGACACACCAATTTATCGTTTGATCTTTTAGCCATGTGCGGTGCCCCCCTCCACCATAGCCCACCTCGATAATACTGTAGCGGTGCTTAGGCAAAGCCCTACGTCAGTAGAATATCATCATCGTCACCACGCCGTAATGTTGACGAAACTCTCCCTCAACACTCGGCTGGATCGGAGTTCGAGGGACGTCATCGGGCTGAACGTGTGCTAAGCTCAGAGGTGCCGTGCGTTCGGTACTTGATCGGTCGGATCATGAAGACGTACGACTACATCAACCGCGTTGTGCTAACGCTTTCGCTTTCAGTCTACGAGGGTACATGGACAACACTCTCCCCTCTCGTTGCTATGCCTCACCATGATCTTGCGTGTGCGTAGGAATTTTTTTGAAATTACTACATTCCCCATTAGTGGCATCCGAGCCAGGTTTTATGCGTAGATGTCATATGCACGAGTAGAACACAAGTGAGTTGTGGGCGATATAAGTCATACTACTTACCAGCATGTCATACTTTGGTTCGGCGGTATTGTTGGATGAAGCGGCCCGGACCGACATTACGCTGCGACGCTTACGCGAGACTGGTTCTACCGGCGTGCTTTGCACACATGTGGCTGGCGGGTGTCTGTTTCTCCAACTTTAGTTGAACCGAGTGTGGCTACGCCCGGTCCTTGCGAAGGTTAAAACAGCACCAACTTGACAAACTACCGTTGTGGTTTTGATGCGTAGGTAAGAACGGTTCTTGCTCAGCCCATAACAGCCACGTAAAACTTGCAACAACAAAGTAGAAGACGTCTAACTTGTTTTTGCAGGGCATGTTGTGATGTGATATGGTCAAAGCATGATGCTAAATTTTATTGTATGAGATGATCATGTTTTGTAACCGAGTTATCGGCAACTGGCAGGAGCCATATGGTTGTCGCTTTTATTGTATGCAATGCAGTCGCCCTGTAATGCTTTACTTTCACTACAAAAAAATACACTTCCGTGATGATACGTGTTTGTCACAGTAGGTCGCGTTTTTTGTCATGCATGTACATCCATGACGATTTTATGGCAGAGTCAAGATAGTCATACCTGTGCTGTCGTAGAAGTGTTCCATGACATTACCAAAATTATCATCACGGAAGTGTGCACTTCCATGATGATAAATCGCGCGTCACAGAAGTGCTTTCGTCAAGGGTGACCGACACGTGGCATCCACCGTAACGGAACGCCGTTAAGCTATCGGGTCGGGTTTTGGATCCGATAACCCGTTAACGGCCCCGACTAATGGGGATTTTCCACGTGGGAAATCATCATTGGCTGGAGGAAACACGTGTCGGCTCATCGTTGGGACTGATGTCATCCACTCATTGGACTGAAGGCGCCTATGATACGTCGACACGTGGCACGGCCCAACAAAGGCACATTCCCGTGAAAAGGCCGCCCATTTGACTTGGTTAAAGGTGGCGGGCGGCCCATGGAAAGCTCGTTAACGGCATGTTCGCATATAGCCCATTTACAGCCCGCTAACCCAAGGCCCGTTACGCCCTATCCGAATTAGGCCCAGTAGCGTCATCTGGGCCATCCAATATGATTCTATCCCATTTCCACTTCCGGCCCATGTATGGCCCATGACGTCTTTCGACCCATATGAATCCCTATATAACTCTTGGCCTATTAACGGCCCGTGGTGAGACTGGCCCGTAATGAACAGTGTATCACTTTACACCCATTAACGGCCCATGGTGAAACTGGCCCGTAATGAACAGTGTATCACTTTATACCCATTAACGGCCCATTATTCCGTTGGGCCGTTTCCAGCCCATGTTATCTTTCGGCCTTCTTAGAGCCCATTTATTCTTGGGCTCATTTCCAGCATTCATTTACTTACGGCCCGTTACTATCATTATCTGCTTGTGGGCCAAATTCAGCCCGTGGTTACAGTCGGCCCGTTTGTGGTCCGTTAATACGTTGGGCCATTTTCATAGCGTCATCAAATATGACCTATTAACGATGGCCCATTATGGTCGGCCCATGAACGGACGATTCCAACTCTAGCCCGTTTACGGCCATAATGCGGCCTGTTATTAGCCCATGTTTGGCTAATCGATCATACGGCCCGTATAAGGCCCATTGATGATACGGCCCGTAGAAGTCCCATTGTTTCTATGGCCCATAGAAGGCCTACTATTTCTACGGCCCGTAGAAGGCCCACTATTTCTATGGCCCGTAGGAGGCCCAGTGTCACTACAGTAAATATTAGCCCATGGTTATTGTGGCCTAGTTTTAAAAAATAGGTTATTGCAGCCACTAGCAAACCGCGCAAAAAGAACTGCACTGACTACAAGAAAACAAATAAACAAGACAACAAGGAAATTAATAAGCAAGCAACTTATGCTAGGCTATCACGGCTATTACACATATTACATCCACTGGGCATCAAAGTTCGCCACCAGTGCAAATATAGGGAACAAAGCAGCATATAAATGCCGCAGCAAAACAAGTCCAGAACTGAAACCACTTCAGAAGAGTTCAAGAAACAATATCCTAGGTACCCATAATGCTGGCAAGATGCTTAGCAAGCTTATTAACTTTCTCTTCTTTGGTGCTTAAATCCTCCAGTAACTTGTTTGTTGCACAAGAAAGTACGATCTGAATTCGCAGAGACTTCCTCATCCTTCGGCTTCTTGCCGCAGACACGGTGATCGATGCCTTTCAGCTTGTAGCTGAGACCAAGAAGTCAAGTGATTCAGCAGCGAGTTCGAAGAGCTTGTGCCAGTGATCGGCCGATAACTCGAACACTACATCAACGCAGGACTGTGGGTTTTCTCACCGCTCTACAAGATCGTTTTATCACCTTTCTTGGAGACCAACAGGTTGTCTCACTATCTTGAACCTTATCTGCATTACTTTCTCTACCATTGCATAGTGGGGTGCTCTTCTCCAATATTCATTTGCATACTACAAGAGAAACAAGCGAGACACATCACAGGTTTAGCTTATAGTATCTGAAACTCATTTTGGTAAACCGGTTCAAGAGTAAGGTGGACAGGATAACAGCATGAAACAAACATATATCTATGTACTATGGTCACAGTATTGTCCATATCATTCTAGTTTATGTTCCCTAATCAAGATAGAGAAACAGTTCAACTCATATATTTTTAAGACACAATGAGATAGACAGAATATAAGTGTTGAAAACTACACAACATTGGCAGCACTTGTAATGTGCATCACATGAGAACATAACTATTTATACAACTTAAACCGAAATCAACATAGAGCAAGAAGTTAGAACAGCAATCCAGTTAAAGAAATAGGTTTAAAACATACATTGCTATGCCATTGGAGTTTCAATTGGATCCTTCAAATTGAAAGTAGTTGGTATGAGTAAATATAGTGATGCAACAAAGAAAGGAGTATGGACCATAGCTACGAATCGACACGAGAACAGCTTGCTCTTCCGCTTTAAACGTGGAGTTTGGGTTAGTTGTGGTGGTCTTCGTGCTTTGGGCACTGCAGTAGCTTTACAAACTGCTCGTGTGGGGGTAGTCTGTGGTGGACGTGGTGCTTTGTTAACTATAAGTGGGTTACTATCCGCTGGGGTTGCGGTTAGATGGGTTCTAGCTGGTTCTCTGCCCAACGATGTAAATGTGCAATCTGGAAGAGTCTCGATTATGTGTGGTGGGACTAGTTTGTGGGCCAGTACAACCATGGTTCTATCTGCATCGACGGGTAGCACTGTCTTTTGTGAAGAACGGGTTTTTGCTCCCTTAGATACTGCCATCACCCCCTCCAATTCAAATGATTGATAAACAAGAAAAGAAATTGAACATACAGACATTGTATGATAGACAGATGTCGTAATTCACATATATGTTGTCTAACCAAACAGGACAGCATGACACAATTTCACATATTTGATGCCTAACTAAACAGGATAGCATGACACAGTTTCAGATATATGATGGATAACTTAACATGATATAATGGCATAATTCAACATATGATGAGTACCTAAACAGGATGACATGCAAAACTATATGATGTCTTTCTAAAATAGGTTGGGATGAAATAATTCGCATACATGTTGTCTAAGTATACAGGATGGCATGATATAATTGACATAATTGATTCATATACTAAGCATTTGGAACTGCATGTATGATCTCTAAACTAAGCGGATAGAATTCAATATTGTGCATATGATGTCTAAACTAAGCAATGCAAGACACCATATGCATCATATGAGAAATATAAACATTGCAACTTAGAGCATACACCTCGGGTGGGATATAGGACTGGTCATCTTTTCTGAATCCTCCTCCGAGGAGCTCCTCAGAACCATCGAGATATATGCTTCAACAGTACCATTGCTCGCTCAAGACCTTGTTTCCTCCAGATTTTTCCATAACCAGCTCAAATGGCTGATACACATGAAGAGTAGTTCAATATACACAGATTTTCGACAAATGGAATACGTAATGAAAAAAGATAGCATGAGATAATTCACATATATGATGCCTGGCTCCATGGCGGTGCATAATTCACATATATGATAACGGCTAAAAACATGGCATTGCATAATTCACATATCGATATAGAAAGCAAACAGAGGCATTCACACAAAGCATGTCTAATCTAAGCAGATAGCATGGCAATGCAAGACACCATATGCATGATATGAGCAATATAACCCAGCCAAGTTAGAGCATGCACCTCGGGGGGGGGGGGGATACGATTGGTCATCTCTCTTTGCATCCTCCTCTAAGGAGCTATCTGTAACCAGCAAGAAATCTGCATCGACAGGTAGCACTGACTGCTCAGAAGACCTTGTTTTCACTTCAGATTTTCCCATGATCGACTCAAATGGCTGATGCACAGGAAGAGTAGATGAATGTATAAACATTGTTGACAAATGGAATACATTATGGAAAAAATATGGCACGATACAATTCACATATACGATGACTGGCTAAACAGGATGGCATTGCAGGATTCACGTATATGATGCCTGGCTAAAGAAGATGGCATTGCATAATTCCCATATACTCCCTCCATTCCTAAATATTTGTCTTTTTAGAGATCTCAAATGGACTACCACATACGAATGTATATAGACATATTTAGAGTGTAGATTCACTCATTTTGTTCCGTATGTAGTCACTTGTTGAAATCTCTAAAAGACAAATATTTAGGAATGGTGGGAGTATGATATAGAAACCAAACAGGTGGCATTCACACAAAGCAAATCTAAACTAAGTCGATGACATATAAGATGTATAATGTAAGCAATGCAAGGCGCCATATGCATGATATGACCAACATCAAGATGCTGAGTTAGAGCAAACACCTCGGGTGGTAAACAAAGCGTGGTCGGCTCCTTTGAATCTCCATCTAAGCAGTTATCTTCCTCCGAATACAATCTGGAAATGCAGGAGGGGGGGGCACTTACCACCATGGAGCGCCGTCTGCATGACATTATATTTGCATGCAATGGTCTTCTCTTTTTCTCTACATGTTCAGTACGATTGTGTACAATATCTGACATGCATAATAAAAAATAGTTAGATTTTGTAAGACCTAAGGGGTGCATGCAAAAATCAAGACTGATGGTAGCAAACGAGTGGATGGATCCAAAACTAATGATAGCAGGTAGATTATAGCTTCAGTTTAAAAAGATAGACAATGGATCATCTATTGTTTGTTGCCCACCCGACATGAACCACGTAGAAGACCCTAGATGAACCAGATAGTAGACAGATACTATTCATTGCTGGCTCGATATGAGACCCATGGGAAATTCAAAACTCAAGATTGAATGATAAAGTAGCAGGTAATAATAACCGATGTATAACGAAGCAAACACGAAAGATCTGCGACCTCTCTTCCGGGCTGTGCAGTCCTCGTGTTCATCTCGCCATCGATGATGGTAATGCAGTTAGGCGTGGCTGCCGCAACGGGAAGATGATCCGAGGCGGCGAAAGGAAGTCTGCAGGGGGGATCTCTGCTGCAGTGAATGCTTCTGTCGATGGTGCACCTCAGGTGGGATGGATGACGGCACGGCAGGAGCAGGACATAACACACAGAGTTTTCTTTGACGCATGTCTGAAAATGAAGTAAATCTGTAAGGTCTCCTTAGAATTGGAGGATTCTATAAATGCAGGGACAGGAAAAACACAGGAATAGGATAGGAATGCACGTGCAAAACAGAGCATTTGGAAACATAGGATTTCAGTCAACCTGGGTGTTTGGTTCAAATGAATTGGAAGAACAGAGGAATGGGGAAACAAAGTGATGCGACGTGTGTACAACCTCTTTGGCTTAGCCTTGTGGACCTCACCATCATTGGGTTAGACGTGGAGGATGGTGATGATGCTGGTGTGACTTTCGGAGGCGGGGAAGAAGATCTGAGGCCTTTGGAAACGGCTACTGCTCCGCTGTGATGGACGGTTCCGTCGTTGGAGCAGCTCCGCTAAGGTGTACGGCGACGAGGCTGAAGCATGAAAAGACAGACGACGTTAATCTGAAGTGGGACTCTAAGATCATCTGCAATAGATGATGTAAAATACATCACCAAAAAGTGCTAGATGTAAAACGCATCAGCCGCGCCACGGCCGCTCCGACAGATGCTGTAAGTATTGTTCATTCTGAACTTAACTGAAGAAAATGAACTTCACAGTCGAAACTGAATTTTACTGTCGAAACTGATTGAACTAGTAATCGAGCATTGCAATAGATGTTTAGGGCGTTCAAGCACTAGTAGCAGAGAAGCAGTGATCTAAATCAGCAGACGCTCGAGCAGGGAACGCACTAGCAGAGAGCAAGTCGTGCAAGAGCACCATGAAGCGAAGTGCAAAGCAGCAACTCCTGTAGCTGCCGGAGGTCGTGCAGCAGCAGCAGCGCAAGCGAGAGCAAGAGCAGAGCTGCAGCATGAATGAAAGCAGGAGCAGTGCAGCAGCGCGACCGACAGCAAGAACAGAGCCGCAGCGCGAGCGAGAACCGGAGCAGCTGCAGCTAGTGCCGTTGTGGAAGTCGCCACCGAGGAAGCACCGACATGGGGGAGAGACGCCGTGGATGATGCGGCTAGCGACGGCGCCATCGATGGAGACACGCCATGTCTGCTCGGTATCGAGCACCGGCAGCCCCGTGAGATCGAATAAAAGATAAAATGCAGCGGTGAGTGCAGAACCTCCTTGGTGGCGCCGAGTTGCCCTCGGCTTCATCGGAGGAATTGGTGAGGGTGCTGCGGTTCTGGTGGGGCAGGTCAAGACGGTGCTGTGGGGATTGAGGTGGCGCGATAGACGAGGTGAACGTCGGGGTGGCTCCTTGGAGGTGGAGGACGGGGCGGCTGATCCGGTGGGACGACGAGATCGACAAAGGATCCTCATCCGGTGCGGTGGATGAGGGACGGCGAGCTGTTGCGCTGGACGACATAGTCGGGGAAGAGTCTCCGGCTGGGCGGCGGTCGGGAGGCCGACGGAGGAGCGTGGGGTTTCGCGGGTTTTGGCGGCCTCGGTGTACGAATGGGGGGCGAAGGGGGAGGGGGGAGCCACGCTTAGGGACGCGCTTGTCCGAAATGTAGGGTAAGTTACCAGCGTACCCCCACCGGTTTTGACACCACGACGTGGAGCTTCATTTCCGGCTAAGGGGTAGAAGGGGGATTTTGCGTGTCTGGGCTGCGGGAGCGATTTCGGATGAGCAGGGAGTTCTCGCGCGCGTCCAAATTTCAGGATAACAAGGCACGGCGCGGGTTGAAGAAGTGGGAGTTTCAAAGCTGGTGAGACAAAAGATACTCGAGCTTGAAAATTTCGGGATAACAAGGTGCGGATTCCTTGTTCGGCAGAACAAACTTAACGTGTAAAAAAAACAATTCATACAAGACACAAGAGAGTCATGTGCCCTTTTTACTATATTGCTATAGATGCCATTGAAAAAACTACAAGAAAAATGTAAAAAAATCGAGAACAAGATTACCCTGCACAAGTACCAAATCGATTCGCACTTCCTCAACAACAACAAAAAACAAATCAATTCCCACCAAAGAAAGAGTAATGTCCCTTTTATATGATTACAGATGCCATGATCTCAATTTCAATTTTTGAATCCACGTTATGTTGAATTGAATATATCGTTAGGTGACCTTGCGGTTTATAATTGATGTAGTCGTACATTTTGATCTTCCATCATATATGAACATTTTACTCCACCATGTGAACATATATATTGTCGCTCTACCATATGGACTAAATTTGAATCAATTTTCCTTATTTGAATACGATTGTTGTCAAGTTATACAATAATTTAAATATTATCTTGATAACAAAAACATACATATAGCAGTAATCATATTTCACTATAAACTACATGTACCATACGCTCTCCAGTTCAAATATTTGTATCCATTTTATGTTTAATTCAAATCATAGTACATTATTGGTCTAGGTAGCGAGATGTTTGGGATAATCTAAACCCTGTTTTCATACGTATAATTTTTGGCTGAATTGGGACAAGTTTTGGTATAAGCCTCTTGCAAAACCGGAGATTCTCTCAACAAGCCTCGTGGTTCCGGGAGGGAACGTGTCACCTTTGTGTGCGAAATGATATACGCCGCCTCCCCCTGATTTTATTTACAGAGGTAACATAGAACTATATGGGTGCCCTGTTAAATTTTGGAATTATTTCGGGTTCATTTGGCCTTTTTATACATTAATTGAGTTTCTGGACTTTTAATGTGCATAATCTAAATATGAATTGCATGCACATGCTCCGTGCACCAAAGTGGGTTGAAAATCACATGTGTGTCCTTGGTTGAATTTCTAGGTCCCATGGAAGAAATGAGAATGAAATTCAAACATCTGGGCATCATGACTCGCCGAGAACATCGAGAAACTTTGATTTTAAATTCATGTAAATCCAAAACTTGCCTGGAAATCATGAAACTTGGCATGGTGTCATGTCATGGCACTAACATGTTGTGGTAAAAATTGGGCCGATTTGGAAGCTCGTGGTTCTAAGAGGGAACGTGCCACCTTTGAGTGTGAAATGATATACGCTGCCCCCCTTGAGTTTCTTAACAAAGGCAACATAGAACTACATTAGTGCCCTATTAATTTTTGGAATTATTCCGGTTCGCTTTGTCGCTTTTTATACATTAATTGAGTTTCGGTCATTTAATGTGCATAAGTCAAATTTGAACTACAAGCACATGCTCTCGTGCACCAAAGTTGGTTGAAAAATCACATTTGTGTCCTCGGGTGAATTTCTAGGTCCCATGCAAGAAATGAGAATAAAATTAAAACATCCGGGCATCGTGGCTCGGCCGAGAACATTGAGAAACTTGGTTTTAAAATTCTTGTAAATCCAAAACACGTCTGAAAATCATGAAACTTGGCATGGATGTCATGTCATGGTACTACCATGTTGTGGTAAAAAAAATTGGCCGAATAGGAACAGATTTTGGTATAAGCTTCTTGCAAACCGAAGCTTCTCTCAAGAAGGCTTGTGTCGGGGAAGCTGATCGTGGCCCACGAACACCTATGGGACCTGGTCCCTTGTGGTTCGGAGGGGGGCGGAGAATGCACAAAGAGCGGATTGTAGCGATGCACACGAGCAGATTTACCCAGCTTCGGAGCTCTCCGGAGAGATAATACTCCTACTGCTGCTTGGTGGATTGTATTGTGTTCTTGCTAGGAGCAATGGGAGCTACAAAACCTAGCCCTGAGCGTGGTCTTGAATGAGTCGAATCAACTAAGTTGGAGTCGAACCCTTTCACGCTGCACTTGGGCCTCCTTTATAGGTTCAAGGGTCACCACAGGTGGCAAGTAGAAAAGGGTAAAATAGGAAAAACAGAGGTTGGTACACCGCTTGTACAAAGGTACGTTGATCTATACCTAACTCGACGGCAAGGGACAAGAGTCATAAATGCCCGCCTCGGGCCGCTCGAACAAAGGTAACAGGACCGCAAGCGCGCCTCCGCTTGCCACGATGGTAGCTTGTCAGCGCCGCTTATCGCCGCTTCCCTCTGGCTGCTGCACAGCCCATTGACACGCGTGCTTGGGAAAGCCCTGTATGACACGCTGGCGGATGAGCTGGAGCGAGATGAAGAGAGGTTACCTGCTGCAGCAAAGCGCCTTGCCGCTGCAAGGTCCTTGTCGCTCGGGAGCTTGTCGCCACCAGCCTTCCCGCAAGCTCCTCTTGCCGGGTCTTGTTTCCTTCGTGCCTTGAGTGGCCTTCCGACAAGCTCCTCTTGCCGGGCCTTGATTACTTTGTTTTGAATGGCTCCAAAGGAGCCGCCGAGGATCTTGGCGGTCACCAGGCCAGCCTCGCCGCTGGGTGTTGCGATCGTCCGCGGCACGAAGTTCGGGATACTAGGGTACCCTACTCTAGTACATCGACAGAGCCCCGGCCTGGGCCACACACGCGCCAAGCTCTCATGGGCCAGCCCAAAACAAAGGCATGGGCACGCTGCGCCCGGATCACGCAGTTATTCGCTTCGACCCACCACGCCCCACGAACGGCACGCCCGGACGTGGCGCCATGGGAGAGATCGTGGGGGCTTTTTTTAATGGGAAAATCGAACGCCGCCCCTCTCTCCCCTTATAAGGGAAACAGGGCGTAACGCCCATTTGCCATTGCTGTCACATCGAAACCACCACCGCTCCCCCTTTCCTCAAGTCCACAGAGAGCGACGCCCGCCTCCATTACCACCGGCGCCACCAACACCGCCGACTCCTCCATCACCTCCCCATGGTTCGGAAGTCGGCTGCGGAAAGGCGGAATCGCCGAGGCGCAATGCTCGCAAGGGGCCGCGGAAGGAGCGAGCCCTTCGATCCCCTTCTTGACAGAAGGAGCTGCGGAGCTGTATTATTTTTCTCGTCGACGGAGACGCTGGCGCACTGCCGCACGAGGGTGATCTCCGCCGCCACATCCGAGAAGGTTTCCATCGCACCCTTTCTTCGCTTTTTCCATCAAGGGCTCTGCCCGCCTTTTTCCGAATTCTTTTATGATGTCATGAACACATATGGCCTCCGCCTCCTTGATTTCACCCCCAACGCCGCCCTCACCATGGCTGCTGCACACCTCTGCGAGAACTTTGTCGGGGTCCACCCAAATGTCGCACTCTTCCGCCATTACTTCACGCCCCGCGTAGAGAGAGGAGAGCCGCTTGCCGGAGGAATTGCATGGACCTCCAGGATCGGCAAGAAGGAAGCATATCTTGACGGAGAGCTGCGCAGCAAGTGGGAGGAGTGGAGAGCTGACTGGTGTTGGATCTTAGAGGAGGACCCGCAGCCTTTCACTGCCCTACGCCAAACTCCCATAGTGCACGGCAATGATTGGAGCAACTTGGCGCCGGAGGATGCCAAGTTGAAGATTGCCGTGACTAGGATCCTCGCGCCGTGCACGCCTGGCTTACCAGAGGAGCAGTTGGCGCGGACTTCTTCGCCGCATTGCGCCTTTGCAGGAGAGGGGAGGCCTGCTTGGGAATTCCAAACGCGCGGATATCATGAGGCTGCGCCCTGACTCAATTGGAACTTCACCGTCTTGGAGCTGGATGGCATGCTCCGGAGGTGTTCAAGCCTGATGCGATCACCCCGAGTGGTTTATGTTGCCGAGGGAGTCGTGCCCTTGTGCAACAACTGTCGCTGACCGCATCGCGCGATGATGCTGCCAGCGATTCCCATTGAATCGCTCCAACTTGGCAGGAGCCCGCCGACGACGCTGCAGCAGCTTCTTCGACGACTTGGAAGAAGTGCCAACCGCGCCGACGAAAGCAGTAAACGGCTCACCCGCGACACCACCGAAAGCAAGAGATGGCGCGACGCCACAAGGTTGGAGGAGGCGGCAGAAGCTGCCGCCGCCGCGTGTTTGGGTTCACCGCCGAGGAGGCAGAATAGCCGAGGCGGCAAGCCTTGCCGACCGAGAAGAGCTCGCCGGTGAGGAGAAGCAGGCCGAGCCCGACACCGACCCGAGCGAGCCTGTCGGGCGCCCCTCCGCTGGCCAAGTAGCTTGTCGCTGGAGGAACCTGCGGCCCCGCTTAAGAAGACGCTCCGCAAGACCCGAGAAGTGGCGGGCGGCAGACGCCCAACAGCCGCCGCCGCCTGGACGCGCCCACCGCTGCAAGCACTCTTGTCGCTGGAGCACCTCCGCCGCCACAAGAACGGAGCGGGCCTTCGAGCCACGGCCCAAGACCCGCCAAGCGCCCGAGGGAGTTTACCTCCAATTGCCGCACCAGAGCAGACTTGACTTCTCCGCCTCAGCCCGAGGAAGAAGAGGAAGAGTAAGTTCTGTCGCTGCTGCTTGCAATTCTTCAATTTATCGCTTTGTCTTGTACTTGACTTGCTTCATCCTGATCTCTTCCTTTTTCAGACGCTGGCTCAGAGGGCGCCAAGAGGGCCAAGACTCGTGGTCGCTGCCGAAGACGATTCCTCAAGGGCGACATGGAGGCATGTCTCGAGACTCCCTTGCCGGATCCGCGACCTTCATCAGAGAGCAGCCCCCAAAGACAGCCCCCCAGTAAGCATTTGATCCATCTCACGGTTAGGTGTGCTTGGGTGCTCCTTCTTCACTGATTTCTGGCTTGTTGATTTGTGTAGGAGCAGAGCAGCCTCATGTGGAGGTCCCCAAGTCACCCTCAAGTCCTGCTCTGCTTAACTACGCCGCCAAGGGAGAAATCTCCGCCAAGGGAGCGCCTCCGCAAGGGAGGCCTCTCCGACAAGGGGAGCTCCAACAAGGGGCAGCGCCGACGACCCTCGGTGGTGGAGACCGGCAACAGATCCCATTGCGTAATCTTCTTGACTGAAAATTTCCCTTGGGTTCTTTTTTCTTCTCGCTCTTCGTTAGAACATTTACTTGACTGTCCTTTCTTTTTCTCGATTGCCGATCCATCTGCCGGAGAGCCGATGGAGACCGAGGCTGCCGGGCGAGGAGGACGCCAAGGCAACAATGATGACGCCGCCAACATGGAGGAGGAGGCCGGTGTCGGCGGGTCCGCCGACGCAGGAGGTTGCCAAGGCATGCCGCGCAGAGGTCGGGAGGGGTCCGTGATCGATCGACGCCCCGAGGCCGCAGGAGCGCCAGCGCCGCACCGACCGCCGATCCCCGCCACCGATGCCGCACTGACCAAGAGCCTCAGCCCGGCGCCTATCTCAAGGCCGCGAAGGTGTCTTCATCAAGCTTCCATGGGCGTCAAGTTCTAGGGCACCGGCTGAAGGGGAGACCTTCGACGCGGAACTGCTCGCCTCCGCTGGGCTGTCGCTGGTTGACGCTCCAAGCAGCAGCAGCGGCGAGCCTGAAGAGGAGCAGCTAATGAAGAGGTTGCTGTCGCTCTACCGCGCCCGACAAGCCAAACTGGAGTCGCGGGAAGCTCTTGTCGCGAGGGCGGGAGCTGACATGGAGAAGCGCGTGGAAGAGCTCCGCGCGCCAACAAAGAGACTCTCCGACATAGTAAGTTGCTGGAGCAACTTCTCCGAAGAGCGCACGGCCTTCATCTTGAGAAGGCCGAGGTCGAGGAGCAGCAAAGGCTCGCCGCAGAAGCTCTTCAAGAAGAAGCAGAGGCTGGCGCAGCGGAAGATCAACCTCGACAGCTATGAGGAAGATCTTACGCTGCTGAGCAATCAATTGGCGGGCACCAGGGGCAAAGGACGCCGCCGCTGCTGCCGAGACCGCCAAGAAGGAATTGAGACGAGGTGGCTCAGCTGGAGTCCACCTCCGTAAGAGCGCCGAGGAGGTCGCTGGCTGAAGCGCGAAGCGCGAGAAGGACGCCACACTCTCGGCGAAAGGTGGTCATTTCGCTGAAAAGATCAAAGAGCTCGACGCCGCCAAGGACTCCAAGGCGGATCTGGAGCTGAAACTGACCACCCTCACAAAGACGCTGAACGGCGCCAAGGAGCGGGAAACGGGCCTGCTGGAGAAGATTAAGGCCAATGAGGAGCTGTTGGCGTAATGCCGCGACCGCCTGTAATGATCTCAGAGATAGCATAATGCATCGGATGTAAGGTCTTGTGGACACCGCCGCCGCCATCCATAATGAGTTGATGGAGCTGGGATGGTGGATCTTGGGTACTCCACCGACGAGAACCTCCAACCCAGCACCAAGCTCAGCCTATTCTTCAAGGGCGTGTTGACGGTCTCCAGCTGCTCCGGAGGAGGTACCAAAGCAGTCTGGTCGACGAAGTCGCGCCAAATCTGCGCCGGCCCTCCTGTAAGGTGCCGATGAAGGTGGCCTTCCGCAACCCAAAGGCCAACTTCACCAACGCCCTCAAGTCCCTCGCCTCCGCCTCGCCGACGTTGAAGCGCCAAGGCCCTTGTCGCACCCATCGTGGGATGTGGTGAGCGGAGTCAAGAGGCTCGATGGCATCATCGCGTGGACTAGGCCGCCAAGGTTATCTTTTCCTTGTCGCCGCCGATCATTTTAGAAACAACTTATTAGATCTGTGACATGTTATTCTGTAATATACTCTATCTTAGGCAACAATTGCAATGTTATTCCTTTACTTGATTTCTTCCTTTGTATGTTTGTGCCCCACGCCAGTGGAACTTGTCGGTGCGAAAGCACCTTTGCCGCGAAGCGCCGAGTGCGAACGTCAAGAGCCTCGTTGGCGATGCTGCCTCCGACAAGCAACCTTGTCGCAATTAGTTGCAGCACGCTTAAGTTGTTGAGCGGACTCAAACAAAGTAAGGGCGTAAGCTAGCCGCGAGTTGGTTCCTCCGCGCATGGTTTTCCATACAAGAGTACTATCGCTCGAGGAAGATAACTTGAAAATTTTAAAACTGATTGCTTAAACTTAGCAACTTAGCTTTTCTGTTGTTTGCTTCCCGGCAAGGTGATACTTCCTCGAGCGACACTTGGTGGCCCACACCATTATCTTCTCCTCCCCGATTAACTTGTGGGTGGATGAACCTTGCTCTTTCGAGAAGAAAGAAGAGAAAATAGTTATGGAGCCTAGTGGCTCGTTATCGCCATCGGGTGTGGATGCTGCACAAAATGTCAGATAATACATGCATAATAATGATGAAAGCATGAATTTGACAAATTGTGCGCAACACATGAGCTTTATCGATGCACGGGTCTCGCGCCCGCTTTGTACAAAGGATTACATGCAACAGCGGCAAGACTTGTGGTAGGGTGGTTGCCGAACGGTTCCGAACCGCGCTCTATGGATAAAACTTACGAAGATGCTCTATATTCCAGAGTTGCTCACCGAACGCCATCTTCGGTCTCAAGGCTGACATGCCGTGCCTAGTGACTCGCTTCATCCGATAAGGGCCTTCCCACTTCAAGGCCAACTTGTTGGAATTCTTGGCGGATTGAACGCGCCAAGAACAAGGTCGCCTTTCCTCAAGCTTCGCATTAACTTTGCGGCTATGGTAGCGGCGCAAAGCTTGCCGGTAACGAGCAGCTCAGACAGCAGCCTCAAGACGATCCTCCTCGAGGAGCAGCGTCATCTTGTCGCAGCTGCTCTTGCTCAAGCTCATCATAAGCGAGTACTCGAGGTGACCCAGATACGAAGTTCCCGGGGAGAACTGCCTCGCTTCCATAGACTAGAGCGAAGGTGTCCGCCGCTGGCTCGATTTGGCGTCGCCCCGACGACCAAAGAACCACCGCAGCTCCTCAATCCAGTTTCTTCCGACTTGCGCAGCCCGTCGAAAGTTCTGGTCTTGAGTCCTCGCAGCACTTTAGCATTTGCCCTCTCGCTGACCGCTGCTTCTCGGGTGAGCAATGTATAAAGCAGACCTTGGCGCCAAGATCTTGGACGATTGCATGAAGGTGCGATCGTGAATTGTGTGCCATTGTCGGTGATGATCCGTTAGGAATCCCAAAACGGCAAACAATTGACTCAAGAACTTGATCACGACCGTGTTGTCACCTTCCTCATCGCTTCCACTTCCGCCACTTTGTGAACTTGTCGATTGCGACGCATAAGTACTCAAAGCCCCGACAGCTCGGGGAAGGGGCCGAGGATGTCGAGCCCTGCATCAAAATGGCCAGGATAAAGGGATCGTCCGGAGAGCTTGAGCTGGCTGGTGTATCTGCTTTGAATGGAACTCGCACGCTTCACACTTGGTTACTTGTGCAGCTTGCATCCCGGAGGGCTTCCGCCAGAAGAAACCTTGCCGGAAAGCTTTGCCGCAAGTGTTTTGCGCCAATGTGGTGACCACATATGCCTCCGTATCTCTCGCCAACAGCTTCGGCCCATCTTCCCGCAAATACACTTCAATTTCACACCGCTGAGTCTTCTTCTGCACAGTGATGTTGTCAACAAACTGGTACATACTGACCGCCGGGCTACTCTTTCCGCTTCTTCTTGCTCTTCGGAAGTTCTCCGTCTCAAGGAAATGGACGATCTGCTGTGCTTCATGTTGGAGCTGCGGCTCGACAACAAGGACTAAAGGCACATCCGCCGCCAAGGGAACATCAGCTTCACGGCAAGAACTCGCGGTTCGCCGAGTTGATGATCCCCGCAAGCTTGCCGAGCAAAACTTGTCGGGAGCGCCTCGCTTCAACGAAACAAACCCTAGGGCTTGTCGGAGCAGATCGCTCCTCGCCGATATTTATGCTGATTTTAGGGACCTTCTTGGCGGCGGCTTCGTGGAGCTCACGGAAAGTAGTCACCGAAACCAACTTCTCTTCTTGCTCGTCCTGTTGATGGTGTTACAGCTTGGTTGAGTCAGCTTGAGCACAAAAATTCCTGGTTCCATGTGTAACTTGAGTGCAGCACATTTTGACAGCCATCAGCAATATCATTTTGAGCTCTTGGAACATGTTCCATTTGCGACCTTCAAAGTGCTCTTCTAGCTTTCTCACTTCATCAACGAGGCTTCCATCAACGGACTCGATAATCTTTGTTTACTTGACGGACGACAAGCTGCGAGTCACCCCGACGATAAGCTTCTTGATCCCAAGGTCCACCGCATTTAAGGCCGCAAGCAAACCTTCATACTCTGCAGATTATTTGTTGCTTGTTCCTTGGGAAAGTGCATCCGGACTATGTACTTGAGGTGCTCTCCGTGGTGCGATAAGCAGCACGCAAGCACCGGCGCTTTGCAGCGAGAAGGCACCATCAAAGTACATCAGCCACTCTTTACTTGCTTCCTTGACGGGATGCTCGCCTCGAATTTCTTCATCTTATGCTACGCCCATTCTGCTATAAACTCTGCCAATGCTCGCTTTTGGATAGTTGAAGTGCTTTCAAACTTGAGGCCAAAGCTTGACAGTTCTAGTGCCCACTCAACAATCCTGCCTGCTGCTTCCGGATTTTGCAATATCCTCTTCAACGGAAAGCGAGTGACAACTGTTATCTCATGTGCTTGGAAGTAATGGCGAGCTTTCTCGAGGCCATGAGGAGGCCGAAAAGCAACTCTCGCACACCGAGTACCTTGACCTAGCCCCTGCAGTAAGGGAACCGACAAAGTAGACCGGCGCTGCACCATCTTTTTTTCAGATCTTGTCGCAATCCTCGCGCAGATCCGTCCTTGTCGGGACCAGAGCTTGACGGCGAAGCCCTCGCTTGTCGCTGGATGCATCTCGCCTCGGTTGTCGGCTCATCATCCGCCTCTCTCTCCGCTACTAACGCAGCACTAACCACTTGATTGGTTGCCGCTATATACAGCAGCAACTTCTCTTGTGGCCTAGGTGCAACAAGTATTGGAGTGGAGGACAGGTACCTCTTTAAGTCCTGCAGCAAGCAGCCTCCGCTTCGAGTCCATTTCATTGACCTGCCTTTTTCAAAATTTTGAAAAATGGCAAGGCGCGCTCAGCTGACTTAGAGATAAACCTGCCGAGAGCAGCCATGCAACCGCAAGCCTTCTTACATCCTTGACGCGCTTTGGTGCTTCAATCTGCTCAATGGCCTTGATCTTGTCGGGATTGGCTTCAATTCTCTCTGAGATTAAGAACCCGAGAAGCTTGCCGAAGGGACTCCAAACACGCACTTTCGGGTTGAGCTTGAGGTTGATCTTGCGCAGATTTGCAAAGGTCTCATCTAAGTCTTGAACCAGAGTTGCTTTGTCCTTGTTTTGACCACTATGTCATCCATGTAGGCTTCTACATTTCGTATTTGTGGCTCAAAGGCATCATGGACTACTCGCAAACGTTGAACCAGCATTCTTCAAACCAAAGGCATCCGTATGAAACAAAGATGTGCTACATGGTGTAATGAATGCGGTTTTCTTCATCCTCTCTCGCCATGAAAATCTGATGATATCCGAGTATGCATCAAGAAATGAAAGCAAATCACATCCGCCGTGGAGTCAACAATCTGGTCTATACGCTGCAAGGGAAATGGGTCTTTGGGACAAGCTTTATTAACATCCGTGAAGTCAATACAAAGTCTCCATTTCCCATTCGCCTTATGCATAACTACCGGATTGGCCAACCACGGGATGGAGCACTCTCCGACAAGGCCTGCTGCTTCCAACTTCTTGATCTCTTCGCTATGAATTCTTGGCGCCCACCGCTCGCTTCCTAACTTTTGCTTGACGGGCCCAAGTGAGGACAGACAGCTAGGTGGTGCTCAATTACTTTCCTGGGAACACCGGGATGTCGATGGTTGCCATGCAAACACATCGACATTCGCCTCAGAGGAAAGCAACGAGCTCGCCTTCCTATTTAGGGTCAAGCGGCAATCGATGGTGAAGGTACCACCAAGGCCGCCCTCCTTGGCGGCACCTTCTTGGTCTTCGGCGGAGCTGCCATCATCTTCTTGCACTTGCCGGTGGAGCTCGATGGTGCGCTCCTCGACGGTAGCGCAGCACCAAGAGGTGCGCTTGCCGAGTGGGCATCGAGTTTTGCCGGACAAGGTGGTCTTCTTCCCCGGAGCTTCAGCGGCAAGTGGTTTGCTATCCGTCGCAGCTGCTGCATCCCAGAATCTTGTCGGGCAGATAAGCGATCCTTCTTGTCGCCATGAACAGAAATGACGCTTATCGGGCCGGCATCTTGAGTAGGTTGTAGGCGAATGAGAGGCTGCCATGAACTTGGCAAGTGCCGGATTTGCCAAGTATCCCATTGTAGGGCAATGGGAAATCGCAACGCCGAATGTGACCTCTCGGCCCTGAATTCAGTTCACCGCCAAATGTTACCGCAGTGATCTTCCTTTCGCTTGCTCCTTCCCGGTTGATTCCTTGAAAGTGCCGCCTCTTCGAGCTCATTGTCGTGGATTTGAAGCTTCGAGCACCGCAGAGGAGATCAGATTCAGGCCGCCCCGCCACAACCAACATTTTAGTGACCTTGAGGTTGCGGATAGTTGGTGAGACCAACATCGGCAAGCACCGACCGTAGTTATGCGATCGTGGTGGTCCTCAATATCAAAAATGATGGGCGGCTGGACCACTTCGAGGTCTACGGACTCCACGGATGGTTCTCGCTGCATTGACCTCTCGATCCATTGCTTGAGTTGGCGGTGCGAGGTATGCAGAGAAGCACCACCACAACGCAGAGAACTTATGTTGCCTCTCAAACTCCCCTGCTCATCAGCTTCATCGCCTTCCATGTCTTCATCATCATCTTCTTCTTCATCCTTGTCGCCGCTGGGAGGTCTGTCTCCTTGCCGCTGCTTGGCTTTGCTGCAAGCGCCCTCCCCGGTCGGGTCTCTTCACTAGCTGCACCAAGCACCTTCCCGGCCTTCTCCTTGTCTCGCCCAGATTCAGCCTTCAGAGCTCAACAAGCTGCTCGACCTTCTTGCAGCTCTGGAGATCATGGCCCTTGGTGCGGTGAATCTTGCAGTACTGCCTGTTGGAGCTGTCCTGCTTGTCGGCGGCCGCCACAGCTTGGCGGTCGGTGTCAGCGGAAACCTCCTTGCCGGAGCCACCAGCCTTGGCTTTGTTGGCGGCACCATCCTTGCCGGACTGCTCGACAACTAGCACTTCTTGGCTCTTCTTCTTCCTGTTGTTCCGCCGCCGGCTCTTTCTTGCCGGGGCGGTCTCCTCACTGTCATATTCTGCTCCCACATTCTCTCCTGGGAGTCTTCTTCCCTCCTTAGCGCGTGCACACTTGTCGGCCAAGGCATACAGCTCACTGACGTCCTTGACTTTACACATCGCCATCTCCTCCTCATCCCGCGGTTCCGCACGCTCGATGAAACACGCCGATCACCGCGCAGGTGGACGCTGGGATGTTGTAATGCACACGGCTGAATCTCCGGATAAACTTGCGCAGGGACTCTCCTTCCTTCCGGGCAAGCAGGTGAAGGTCACTCTTGGCCATGAGGCTTGTGGTCACCGTGAAGGCGCCGACAAACCGATGGCACAAATCTGCCCAAGAAGATATGGAACTGTCCGCAAGTGCATGAGCCAAGATCTGACGCTTGGCTTGAGCACCAGAGGAAAGTAGTTGGCGAGGATCTTGTCGCCTCGCCCCCGCAGCCTGCACCGCGTGGTGTAGATGCCGAGGAACTCCGGCGGTGTGTCCCGCCATCATACTTCTCCGCACATCTGGTTTGAAGTTTTTCTTGTGTCGCCATCGGACTTGCCGCAGCTCACGGGTGAACGCAGGGCAACCTATCGCAGACGGCAAGTCGCTCGTTCTTCGGGCGCATGCATGTCAACAGCGGGCCCAGCGCCGCTGGTCGGATTGACGCCGCTTCGGCGCCGGCGCGGTTCGAGCGCCTTCTTGTTGTCGCTTTAAGAACTTGGCGCTGATCACGGCGAAGCTCGTGGATCCGACGGGCGTGGAGTCGCCGCCGAGGTGGATCCGAGGAGCTGGTGATCTTGGCCTTCGGAAGGGGAGTGCATGGTGGTGTCACCCCGCAGGTCTCGCCGCCACCGCTCGGTTTTATCGCCGCCGCCGCAAGGACGCAGTTGGTTGCCGCGAACGCCGCCGCTGGCAAAGCCGATGAGACTCGATTGTGGCCTTCCATTCGCCGACCTTGTCGGCCGCTGGAGGGTAGTCTAGAAGGAGCTGAGCTCGCCAAGGCTTCCGCCGGAGTGGTGGGTGGCAAAGGCATACGGAGCGAGGAACGGATGTGCTCGACTCCCAACCAAGTTAGGAGGAGCAGCATCCCGCCCAGCGACCGTGATTCGCTTCGCATCGCATGTTGGCGCGCATGTGGGTCTCGAGGGCCTCGGATCCTCCAGCTTGGCCTTGATCCAACGAGCGATGGTGCTGCGAGCATCATGACGCTGTTGGTCCCCGCGCCTCGAGAAGGACGCGGTGCGGATTCGACGCCGGGCTTGCGCCGCCTTTGTCCTTGGACCGATAGCGCCATGGGCTCTCTCGACGATGCTTGTTCTCCGCCGCCCGCCTTCCCCATCACCTCAGCCCGTGGTGGTGGGTTTGACGCGACGGCTCGCTGCCGCCAAGCCTTCTTCTTCGTTGCATGTTGACGAAGATGTTGAAGAAGCTGCGTGTGAACGCTGGATCGGGTTCACACAGCCTCGACGCCTCTACCGGGCGCACCAAAGATGTCGGGAAGTTGATCATGGCCCATTTAACACCTATGGGACCTGGTCCCTTGTGGTTCGGAGGGGGCGGAGAATTCACAAAGAGCGGATCGGGCGATGCACACGAGCAGATTTACCCAGCTCGGAGCTCTCCGAGAGATAATACCCTACCGCTGCTTGGTGGATTGTATTGTGTTCTTGCTAGGGAGCAATGGGAGCTACAAACCTAGCCCGAGCGTGGTCTTGAATGAGTCGAATCAACTAAGTCGAGCCGAACCCTTTCTACGCTGCACTTGGGCCTCCTTTATAGGTTCAAGGGGTCACCACAGTGGCAAGTAGAAAAGGGTAAAATAGGAAAAACAGAGGTTGGTACACCGCTTGTACAAAGGTATGCTGATCTATACCTAACTCGACGGCAAGGGACAAGAGTCATAAATGCCCGCCTCGCCGCTCAACAAAGGTAACAGGACCGCAAGCGCGCCTCCGCTTTCCATGATGGTAGCTTGTCGCCGCTTATCGCCGCCTCCTCACTGGCTGCACAGCCCATTGACACGCTGCGTGCTTGGGAAAGCCCCATGGCGACATCGCTGGCGGATGAGCTGGAGCGGAGATGAAGAGAGGTTACTCGCCGCTGCAGCGCCTTTGTCGCTGCAAGGTCCTTGTCGCTCGGGAGCTTGTCGCCACTCAGCCTTCCCGCAAGCTCCTCTTGCCGGGTCTTGTTTCCTTCGTGCCTTGAGTGGCCTTCCCAACAAGCTCCTCTTGCCGGGCCTTGATTACTTTGTTCTTGAATGGCTCCAAAGGAGCCGCCGAGGATCTTGGCGGTCACTGTGCCAGCCCCGCTGCTGGGTGTCATGATCGTCTGCAGCACGAAGTTCGGGATACTAGGTACCCTACTCTAGTACACCGATAGCTTGTGGTTCTAAGAGGGAACATGCCACCTTTGAGTGCGAAACGATATACTTTGTCCCCCTTGAGTTTATTTACAAAGGCAACATAGAACTACATGAGTGCCCTGTTAAATTTTGGAATTATTCCGGCTTCGTTTGGCCTTATTTACACGTTAGTTGAGTTTTTGGTCATTTAATGTGCATAATTCAAATTTGAACTACAAGCACATGCTCCCGTGCACCAAAGTTGGTTGAAAAATCACATTTATGTCCTCGGGTGAATTGCTACTCCCATGCAAAAAATGAGAATAAAATTCAAACATCTGGGCATCATGGCTCGGTCGAGAACATTGAGAAACTTGGTTTTAAAATCATGAAACTTGGCATGGTGTCATGTCATGGTAGTACCATGCCGTGGTAAAAAAAAATGGCCGAATAGGAACAAATTTTGGTATAAGCTTCTTGCAAATCGGAGCTTCTCTCAAGAAGGCTCGTGGTTCTGGGAGGGAAGGTGTCACCTTTGTGTGCATAATTCAAATTTGAAATACAAGCACATGTTCCAGTGCACCAAAGTTGGTTGAAAAATCATATGTGTGTCCTCGGTAAATTTCTAGGTTCCATGCAAGAAATGGGAATGAAATTCAAAATTCTGGGGCCGTGGCTGGGTTGGAAACATTGAGAAACTTAGTTTTTAATTCCTGTAAATCCAAAACACGATGAAAATAATGAACTTGGCTTGGTGCCATGACATGGCACCAACATGCTGTGGTAAATTTTAGTCCGATTTATGGCGCACACATTAACAATCAACAAAGTCATTTTGGAACAAGTGCTGTCACGCTATAATCGGAAACACAAGTATTATTGAAACCGCATGCTTCTACTTACTAGTACCATTTACGTGCCGCCACGCATGCCCATTTTTTATTAGCTAGGAGGCGCCATGCACGGTAGCTATTTGAGTACGAGAGGCGACGATCGACCTCGCTGCTTATCGGGAGGAGAGCCCTTTGAACTCCATCTCGCCATCCACCTCTCTCCCAAGGTCTCCATTAATGGCGCCCGAGCCTCTTTTTAATGGCGGCTATGTCTCACTCGACCGATATTTAAGAGAGAAAAAGAAAATCTGAAAGCACGGATCTTGATGTAAGATCCGATGCACCTATATAGCATCTATCGCGACTTATAGCAATACCGATGAATATATAAGGACGATTAATTTTTTTTATCAAAGAAGGGCTTGCCCTTCCGATTTTCATTACTGAAACCACCACAATTCACAAGAAGTTCAGCACAACTCTAGCCTAACACGAAGGACTAAAAGCTACCAGATTGAAATCGCAACATCCCAAGAGGCCAACAAAGGCAAAACATCCGTATAGAACCCAACATTTCACAACCGATTTACACAATCCACATCCTAAATCGATTATTACATCAAAAGAAACCATGAAACTCAAGGAAGCCCAAGAGCAAGAAGAACAACAATGCTGTGGTCGCCACAAGAAGAGTTTTCTTCATTCCAGCTCGCAACATTGATCTTCCACAGAAAGATAAGGACGATTAATTTTCTTACATAATTAGAAAGATAATTAAAAAAGCCACATGCGGCTATGCCCGAAATACACAAGGGCAAAAGAAGAACGAAGACAAGGATCTGGCTCGCTGATCTCTACTTTCTTGATGCGTTGTGCAGGCAGTCATGGAACTAGTCTCCGCGACGAAGCGGGCGATGAGTTTTTCGTGTCCTCAAGACGCTGCTTGAGAACATCCACGGATTCCTCCACCAGCCTTTGGCGCTTGTTGCGAAGCATGTCATTCTCGTCCATAAGTTTCTTGACGATGACGCCGGTCCTCTTCAACAAGGCACTGGTCTCCTCCTGCTGGTCTGCACTTCGGACGATCTTCTCCCTCAGCAGGTCACGCTTGGCCCGGAGCCTCTCATTGCCCTCCCTTAGTTGCCGGATGATGCAGGTAGCCTGTTCAAACGAGGCTTTCATGTCATCCTGCAACCTCGCCCAGCCAGAGATCCGATCCATCTGGCTATGGACAATCGCATGCATGCACCTGTAATACTGCCGCCGCCGCCATGAAATTTTCCTGTGCCACCGCGGCGCGGCTGGACATCTCTGCTGCATTCGTGGCGCGGAAGGACATCTCTGCTGCTTCCGTGGCACGGCCAGACCAGTCTGCTGCTTCGATGGCACGGCGGGACCTCCGTGCTGCTTCAGCGGCGCGGCGGGACCTATGTGCTGCTACTTCCGTGCGGTGGGACATGTCGGCTGCTCTCGCAGCGAAGCGGGACATCTCTCGTGCTTCCGCTTCCATGCTCGCCTCTCCCGTGGCAATCTTCGACCTGTAACTCACATCGCCATGGCAGACGCAAGGAAGGATGCTGAATGACTTGTTTGTTTTTGTAGATGAGGAGTTGAGGAGGAATGTGCAGTCATCTTGGCATACTAGTATTTATAACCGAGTACTAATACGCTCCTAAGTGGGAAACCGTTTAGGTTGTGATCGGTGTGAACAGGTTTGCAATTCAATATAGTGTGGAGTAATTTGGAATGTGACGAGACGCAAGCTCAAAATTTATTGACGGTCCTAGTTTCGAAGTGCGGCACTATTCCCGGATGGAGTACTTCTTTTTCTACTCCCTCCTTTCCGGTTTTATAGGGCTTATCTCAAAATTTTAGTTTTTCCATTTTATAAGGCTCAATTTGGTTGTTCCCAAACACATGTTCAGATTCCAAGGTGCATTAAATCATTGCACACAAGTATTAAGAGAAAATTGACCAATGCATGTACTTTATGCATGCATGCATTGCAATTAATGCATTGATAAACATAATTTTTTGAGAAAAACAAGAGCATTAATTAGGTGCTTTTGCAAACTACAAAAAATATTCCACCACTCACCATCTTGGTTGGTGAGATTTTTGAATTAAGCCCTATAAACCGGAAAGGAGGGAGTATATTAGCATATTACTAAGATAAACAGAAGGCACTATAGAAACATTTAGGACGTGATCTTGTCAATCTGAATGTGGAGGGACACAAGCTTATCCCTGGCCAGCGGCTTGGGCGGAACTGTCAAGAAGGTCAGCTCCTGCACGTCAACATCGCCGGGATCCTTGTTGCTTGTCACCTCCATTTCCACCTTGACGGCGTTGGTCGTGCCTTTGGGCTCCCCTGGCGGGCCGTTCGCCCACAGCTTGGCCACGTAGTGCGGCAGTGGGGACGCCCCCGCTCTGATGCAGACAACGTACACGATGATAGGCGCGCCGATGTGGAGCACACCGCCGACCAAGAAAAATGCGCGGTGGTCCTCCTCCACGAACAACAAGAGCCGTGGCTCCGACAGTGGCACTTGCAGCTGGAGCACCTTGCCGTACTGGATCCTGTGCACGGGCATGGGATGCGCAGTTCTGATGTGGTGGTAGAACGCCGGCGGCGGGCCTTTGTAGCCGCAGACGGGCACGGAGCATTTGCAGGGCGCGAGCGGACACATGCTCTGGTGATCGGCGAGCTTGTGGTAAGTGACGTAGAGCCCACAGCCTTCGTGCGGGCACTCCACCCTCACCGACGAAAGGACGGAGTCCACCGCCGTGTTCCGCACGTCGAAGCCACCGCTGCACTCGCACTTCTGGCACTGCCGCTGGTTCCCGGGGCACTCGAGGCGGCAGTCCGCGCAGGCCAGGTGCCCTCCCTTGCACTGCAGAAATCAATCGAACAACACATCAATCAAGGAACCTGCACCTTGCTCAATCAGTCGAATGGACGAGGTGTATTCGAACCTCATACACTGGAGGTGTCAAGGGGCGGAGGCACAAGGGGCACTGGAGCACGCTGAGGTCCATCGAGACCTTAGAGAGCTCCATCGTCGGGTCCTGTTCAGTCTGCATGATCTCGCCCTCCTCGTACACAACCATCTCTTGACTTGGGCCGGGGTATTACAAAGCTTTACCGTCACATATTTTATACTACTTCAAGGTGCATTAAATCAACACATGCAAGTATCAAAAGGAGAGCCACGGCATGCATGCATGCGTTGTAATTAATGCATTAGTAAACGCAAATTATTGAAATATATCGAGTGCAGTGCTTTGATGTGTCGCGTCAACTCGTACATCAACGAGAAGTTTGATTATCCTCTCCTCGCGGACTTAATTCACACCTGCCTTTGGCTGTATGACAGGTTGGCCACACACCGCCAGCCCACCTATCATACACGCAAAGGCAGGAGCGCCCCTCCTCGCCCATGAGCGTGGTGGCTGGCAAGACTAGGAGAAGCTGCCACACGCCTCCCTCCCGCACGCGCGATGGACATGCAGCAGTTCAATCGGTGTCGATGGCGAAGCGCATCGTAGTACTCCTCCGGTTGCAGTAGTACTCTTCGACTTCCAAGAGGCGAAGAGCCAAGCGCAGCCCGGACGCGTGTGGCAGTTTCATGTGTAGAGTAGTCTAGGATAGCATGTACCGTGCTGTAAGCTTAAAATCATTGGGGTCGGCTCCATGCTATGTGGCTGCCTCGAAGTTTTTAAAAAATTAAAATAGTCTTCCGCCCTACCCGACACCCCGGTGATTGTAGTTTGCACGCCTATCCGTCAAGACGGAATATATATTTTAATTTGTTTTTTTTCGAAAGGGGGACTCTCGCCTCTCGTGATCGTAACGATGCATACGACCACATATATTTTAATTTGTGGTGGGTAAATGTTAGAGGTTGCAGCAAATATATTGTACACTGCGGGTCTTTCAGCTAAGTTTAGAGGCAAGCATGTGGGGCCAGTGCTATGATGTTTCGCGAACTCGTACAACGAGGAGAAGCTTGATTTTACTACACGCCTTCTCCCTCACCAATGCGTGCGGTTTCTCGCAAACGAGGACAGGCTTTTGCTTAGTAGTACTTCTAGTAGTACTTCTACAGCAAGCTATCCGTCTCGCTCGCGGTGGACGGACATGCAGCAGTGGATTCGACACTGTAGAAGCAGTAGTAGCAACATCATTGTTCGTCTTCTCGAAGAGGTGAAGAGCCAAGTGCAAACCGAACGTTGCAGATTATGTAACATTGAGCACGATATAGCCATGCTCTTGCATGAGACAAAATTGCTATGTGAGCCTACTATTGTACTAGTACGCATAACTACTTGCTAGTATAGCCTCGTAAACCGAAAGGAGTATTTGCCCTTCTAGAGATTTCAACAAGTGACTAGACTACACCGAGACGGAGTACATATGGAGCAAAATGAGTGAATCTGCACCGTAAATAAATACGCATTAGTTCTATCGCTTTCTCTCCGAGGTGCACAATATTGAGTATACCGACTAGTCTCTTTTTGACACGCATTTACGCTTTTTTACACAAGAGAGACGCAAGCGCCATATACACGCCGCATACACTCACCCCTATGAACGCACACACGCACGGCACTATCATCTTGAAATTTACGAAGTCACCATAGGCACCTCGTCGTCGACAGGTCCATAGGTGCTTGAATGCCAAGGAGGGAGAGGGTAGCGGTTCCCGAGACGTTGAACGGTCAATGATGCATCCTCAATTACATGCAGAGGGAATTAATTGGAGAAGCAGAATAGAGCCAGCACGATGTGAATGCAACAGAGTTTGGACTCTCATATAATAAAGGCATCCCACTACTCCAATCCATCTACTCCCAAGTCTTTGCGCAACACTGCTCACTCCAATCCAAGACCAAGTGACCAGAAGCCACAAGCACCTATGGAGGCGATGGACGCGAGCGGCAGTCGGCTGTGCCAAATCATCCAAGGTGCCGGCCTGCGACCTCAAGACCGCTGCAGAGTGTTTCAGACGGTCTTGGCGACCGCAGACATCGTAGCCCTCGCCGACGCTGGCTTCGCCTCTCGCATGGACGACATGATGGTCAACTCCATCCGCAACTTCACCGCCATCAAGAAGCGCAAGGACGACCTTGCCGATCGCTTCCAGCCCGCGCGCCAGGCTCCTCATTGCTCGCCACCCTCATCGGCCTCCATGGTGACGAACTCTTTCAAGCCCGGTGGCCCTGCAGTGCCGGAGGTCGCGCGAAGAATGTGCACTCGAGGTCGGCGGCTCGCCCGCAAGCAGCGCCGCCATGCAAGAAACCGTCGACCTGCACATCCACGCTCACGAGGAAATCGTCTACATAGGCCACTACAAGGCAAGCAAGGACACAAAGACGTTGGCCTTCTTCGGCGGCTGGAATCTTTGGACGCCATTGTTCAAGCACGCCGACCTGGCCACTTAAAGCCGTTGTTACTTAGGCGCCGTTCAGTTGGGCGCGCTCGAGTCGAGGAGGTGGACGTCGCCGATGGATGAATCTCTTCTTGCCTCCTGTAACCGGCACTGCATCGCCTCATGGCCTTAATGTTTTATTAGTATAGTACTCCCTCCGTTCCCAAATATAAGTCTTTCTAAAGATTCTAGCAAGTGACTACTACATACGGAGCAAAATGAGTGAATCTACACTCTAAACTATGTCTACATACATCTATATGTTGTATTCCATTTGAAATAGTATCTAAAAAGGCTTATATTTATGAACGGAGGGAGTATATGGCATTTTTATTCCAGCCAGTAACGCTTTCACCGTGAGGTGGGGTCATAGCTGAGCAAACCCACCCGCCCACCAAGGCCAATGAGTTTAGAAGAGAGAAACGAGGGAGGAGAGCTAGCTGTAGCACGGACGCTGTTGTCAGATGGGACTCGTGTTTATAGAATAGGAGTACTGAGCACTCGTGCCTCTTTTTTTTAGGGAAAAATTAGTCGTATGTCTAGTACCACTAGTTGGGTGCGTGCGACCTATAGCTGTCATCACTTTAGGTCTCCTTTTCGAACAATGGCTACGCTTCACAGTACATATTATTTCACGCATTTATCCTCCTATATGTACTCCTAGGCTATTTCCACGTGCTCCCATTCACCGACATGTGGGACATAGAGCATCTGGGTCGTAGTGCATGCACAACTCGGAGCATATGCCGGGGTACTTTACATTTCAGACCTCACGAATTACATGCAAACACCGCGAAGAATAATAAATAAATGAATGAATTACTACATGAAACCGGATTACTTTCGTGGAAACCGGAGCACGTTCATTAAATTTTGGACATAACACGTTTATAAAAAATGACCGGACCGAAACCAGTCTAAGGGCCTCTTTGATTTTTCTCGCAAAAAAAGGGCCTCTTTGATTTTTCCCGCAAAAAAAGGGCCTCTTTGATTCGCAGGATACTGAAAACACAGGAATGGGTAAAGTATGATGGCGATGAACCGAGACGAGGGGAACTCTAACTCAGTTAGAGGTTAGAGTTAGATTCTAACCCTGAACTAACTCTAAACCAAAGAGGTGTATGGATGGCAGGGTTAGATTGACAATAAATGCTCTATCTCAATCATTTGACTACTTTGGACCCTATTTCCCGCCGGATTTGAGGGTGCTTGGACACGCTTTTAGTTCCATGACTAAAAGTAGTGGGACTAAAACTTGCTAGCCTCACCCATGCTTGGATCCAAATACTAAAGAGACTAAAATCAAGTTAATGAGCATTTATTATCTTCCAAATCCTCCAATCCAGAACTCGCCTGTGTTAAAGGAGAGGAGTCAAATGAGGAGAGAGAGGACTAATCCACATTTTAGTAGGGGTACCCCGACTAAATTTTTTAGTCTCAAGACTAGTTTTAGCCCTCTTAGTCAGGGTGCTTGGAACTTTAGCCTCTTAAAGAGACTATTTTAGTCGACTAAAATAAGTCCCTTGGATCCAAGCACCCTCTTGGTGTGGCCGGCTCTTCCGTGGCCTCCTCCCGCCACAATTGACATAAACGAACCATCTATACAAATCAAGCATGCAAAACATGATAATTTTTACTTTGTCCATACAAATGAGATATCCCACTTAAACATACAAGTCGTCAATCAAGCTTCACAAAATAAAAAAACACTTCATGAAACAAAGAATGAGCTAACTCATCACAGAAGTCATTCACGATAGGGAGGGAGCCCCGAGCCCCTCACGCACCGAGGGAGGAGCTCGCCATCGTCGCTCTGGAGGAAGGCTCATTAGAGCCCAAGCCTCGGGAACCCCTCCGACGCCGGCCCTTGCGAGTTGAGGTCGACACCGGCATGGGTAGTAGGGCCGCTTGCCACCGACTGGGAACTTAATCTTTGGGCCTCTAGAAATAATGCAAGCCTGTAACTAAAATACCTAGAAAGGTGAACTGAATATTTGGGCCTCTAGAAATAATGCAAGCCTGAAACTGAAATACCTAGAAAGGTGAACTGAATCTTTGGGCCTCTAGAAATAATGCAAGCCTGAAAGTGAAATACCTAGAAAGGTGAATTGAATCTTTGGGCCTCTAGAAATAATGCAAGCCTGAAACTGAAATACCTAGAAAGGTGAACTGAATCTTTGGGCCTCTAGAAATAATGCAAGCCTGAAATTGAAATACCTAGAAAGGTGAACTGAATCTTTGGGCCTCTAGAAATAATGCAAGCCTGAAATTGAAATACCTAGAAAGGTGACTTGAATCTTTGGGCCTCTAGAAAGATTTATTACCTCCTCAAGCAGCATCAAACAATTCCATGCGGCACCACAAATCTATACCAAGTTTGATCAGATCTACTTTTCCAAATCAGAATTAGCGCTAAAGCAAGCAAGATCAATGATATGGCTGTGAGATGAGAAGGAACAAACAAACTCACCCTCTCGCGACCTCCCCGGTAGATGCGCCACGCCAGCACGACAGAGGGAGAAAACGACCGTGAAGGGGGAGCGGGCGACCTTCAAGGCCGGAGGGAGAGGGCGGCCGAGTAGGGCGGCGGAGGCCGGAAGGAGAGGGCGGCCAGAGGAGAGAGAGGGCGAGGCCCTACGGGGAAATGAGAGGAGTCGTGAGAGAGGGGAGCGATCAGTGCGGGCAGGGGAGATTTTTTAGTTCTCTTTAGTGTGCCCGAGGATAACTAACCCAATTAGAACCTCTCCACGGGCTAGTTTTTCTAGCTGGATTAGAGCAAACTAGCTCAAACTAACCCTCTTGTTTCGATAATTTGAGGCTATTTCAACCCAAACTAGCTCTAACTCAGGATCCAAACAAAGAGGAGTGTTATTGTACATGCTACAAGGTGGACCGTAGCACATTTTTTTATGGCCATATCACCACATTATTTTCTACTGCTGGTTCACTGGGCTACCGTGGTTCGCACTGCTGGTTCACTAGGCTGCCATGGTTCACACTCCTCCGACTGAGTAGTACTCCTCCGTTCCTAAATATAAGTCTTCGAGATATTTCACTGTGGACCACATACGGATGTATATAGATGCATTTTATGTGTAGATTCACTCATTTTCTCCGTATGTGGTCCATAGTGAAATCTCTCCAAAGACTTATATTTAGGAACGGGAGGAGTAGTATAGTACTAATATATACCACATCATTCTTTGCTCCTTCTTACTACTCCGACATGTGGGAGAGCCAAGATCCGGGTTGACGTGTCATGCACCGATTAGAGCGCCGAAACGAAGGGGGGATCACCCGGTCGGCGCCAGAATTCATGACTATAGTGAGTGGTCATATCACAAGTCTTTCCAGCAGAACACACCGTCAAATCGACAGCCCCACTCGCCACCCTCCTCGCCTCTCTCACAAACCGCCTACTGAAAACTGCCACAAGATACGCCCGGGAAAAGCCCCGCCTCTACTTTTAACTACGCTAAAATAGTTTGAGCTTGTTCGTTTCTATATAAATACAGACTTATCAGATGTTTATTCACCCGTGGGGTTGTTCAATGAATGGAGGGGCGGGAGCACAAGTGAACAATCTTGTAGTACTACTAGTAGTAAGTAGGAGTCGTCAAAGAGTCACCTTAAATAGAGAGTTTCTTTTCTTTAATGCCACGTACACAAATTGAAACGCTTGTTGTGGAGAGAAAAAGATAATCACTCCACTATATATGGACACAGGGGCATGAGCGCTTGCTTTACTAGGGTTGCTCTTCATTCTCTCATCCTCTCCAGATATAAACAAGACAGCGGTAGCGACATTTTCTCTCGCTCACGCTGGTCACAGATCCGCCGGATCCCTCTGCTCGTGTGTGTAGAGGACTAAAGGTGCATCGCTCACGCGGTCATCACCGCCGAGGGAGGAAACCCACAACTGCCGGAGGGGCCCGATCCTCTGCCCGTGCCGTTCTCTCCAACACAGCGCCGGCCCGGGAGGTCCTCCGACCCTTCTTCCTCCCTGCCATATTGTCCGCAGATCCGACCTGCCGCCGCCGACATCCCGGCGACCCTCAGGTATAAGTTCTTCGAAAGCGGCCTTCCTCTACTGCCCCAGCTCCCCACGTGTCTACATGTGCATATTTTTCTACTCCCATCAGCTCTTCCAAAGCCACCTAATTTTTTAGTATTATTAGAGGTAAAGCTACTTCATGCATTCGAATCTAGGGCTTTGTTCAAACAACGAAGAAAGGGGGGAAAGTTGTAGCATGAATCTAGGACTTGATTCAAAGAGGAAATAATATGGTGAAAGTAGTAGAGACCGGATACCCAACCGGTCTCTTGGTTGAAAAGGGAAATAACGGGAAAACGCAGTACAAACTGGATAAGGAACAGATCTATTATTGGTTTATAAAAGGATAGAAAGTGGCGGCTGGTGGACAAGTCAACAGAGTATGTCCAGGATTAGATTTGCTGCCATCACATAGTAAAAGGTATCCAGGATTAGATTTGCTGCCCTCACATAGTAAAAGGTCTCAGGATTAGATTTGCTGCCCTCACATAGTAAAAGGTCTTAGGATTATATTTGCTACCCTCACATAGTAAAAGGTCTCCAGGATTAGATTTGCTGCCCTCACACAGTAAAAGGTCTCCAGGATTAGATTTGCTGCCCTCACATAGTAAAAGGTCTCCAGGATTAGATTTGCTGCCCTCACATAGTACAAGGTCTCCGGGATTAGGTTTTCTGCCCTCACATAGCATGAACAAACTCGGCATCACCACTTTATGCCTCCTTGTAGGTACATTGTGCTGATGCGTCCACTGTCGCATGTCCTTATACCAACCTTTTGTTGTTGTTAATGTAAGAGCGCATGTAAAATGAAGCGATCACACTATTACCTTAGGGACATGTCTAACCAGTGTTATTGTTAATCTAATGCCTCCATGATGTGGAGCATCCTACGTTCATCTCCATGTACACCTTCATAGCACATCAAGCCCCAAGTGGACCTACCGGACTTAAGGTGAACCCGCTCCTCTTCAAGATTTACATGAATATCTATGGGACTTGGTCGCTACCTCACCACGGAACATTGTGCATTATTAGGTACGAGGACGACCACCATCCAGCAGCTATGGAGCATCCCGGAGGCCAAGGAGAAGGACCCCAAGGACACGAGGAAGAACGGAGGCACAACCAGAATGGACAGAGGTCCCAGCGCCCCCTGCAACGTGGGCCCCGAGACCCGTGCCCACGGGCTACACAGGAGCCGGGCGCTGAGCACCCCTGCTGCACATCGGAAACTGCACTGCGCCCACGGGACCCCCGTGCGCACGGGCCCATCAGGATGGACGGCTGTGAGCTGCTATTGGACCTCCACTTCATCCCCTCCTTCCACCTACCTATATATTCCGTACCTAGACCATATGTTAGGGTTAGCAAAGGATATGACATGATCTATGTGAGCTTTGCTCCTTGTACCACTCCTCCTCTTGAGAGAGAGAGACCTCTCCCATGGAGATCAAGACCTCCTATGGAGAAGATCCCTAGTGGATAGATCCCCATCATAGGATCACCAAGACCTCATTCCTCATAGGATTGGGATGAACTAGTACCTTGTATCTTTCCTTTGTTGTCTTTGAATCATTGTATCTCTCTTTGTGTGATTGGATCTAGCATATGTGTGATTGGATCTAGTCAATTGAGTGTTTTCCCTCTTGTGTTCATCTTATTCTTTGGGATTCCCCCTCCAATTCGTGAAAGATATTCACTTAGGGTTTCACCCTACATCACTCCAGTGATAAGATGCAATTAAACTGTGTTACAAATGGCACTCCTGCTGTTTTCCCCAGTATGATAAGTAAGTTTCTCCTTTACGCTGCTGAGTGTCCTGGTGTCCCCACGGTCCCATGCCCTTAAACCAACTCTTTAGCTGCTGTTGATTTATCGTGGTCCGTAAACAAGCAATGCCACCATTAAAGTAATCCCATATTTGAGGAATCTCATTGTTGATCGTAATGCTTCTAGTAACATGAAGCATTGCTGACGTTTTAAAATTTCTATTGTCCTTGCGTGATTGCCATGAACATAATTAAGATGCTTCTTTTCATTTTGTATATGTTTCGTATATTCTTATTGACCATTAACTGTTTACTTTCTATCTTTTTGTGCAGATAGGGATATCCATTTCACCTTGTTGCTATTGTGACCTTTTGGTGAACAGCACAAAACACTTTTTTTTGGAATGAGTGTCTTGTGCAGTTCAACTAAAATATCACGTGGGCAACATCTCTCAATTTTGTGGAACTGCACAAAATGGTGATTGAGTTTCAAAATCTCCATCATGTTCTCTTTGGTAATCTCGCAACATTTGATTAGCCTTTGCAAGATGGAGCCATCACTGTCACCACAATGGCACTTTATTTTAGTGGAACTGCACAAAAGGATAAGAAAATTATAGTTGCACCTTACATGAGCCGGACAGCCAACCTTAATGTTCCTCAATTTTAGTGCAACTACTAAAGAAGAACCTGCCACTCACAAGAGCAAGTACTTCTTGCTAGCTGAATGATGCAATCTTTGCTTCATTTCAGGTGAACTGCAGAAAAAGGCGCATGAATTGAATCATGGAAGTCCAGGCAGACCTCATCCAAGTAGAGCTGGAGGTTGAGTTCAAGGAGCCCGCTTTAAAGCCGAAATCATGCTCTCATGTCTCCTTGTTTGTGTTGTGCAAACATGTTGTGCAAACAGGAATACTCAACTACAGATGTTGTGACGGTCAAGAGCATTCGCCAAGTTATTCGATTGTATGACATGGCTAGCCAAGATGGATTTAATCCCGATATTCACTTTATCAAAAGGCTCTAATGGGTTGGTTCGAATCTTGCAAGCTGGGAATCAAGTGAGATGTGTAGGCATCTTTGTTGTACTTATTATTTGAATCTTATTTGTTGGTTACGAATCTTGCAAGCTGGGAATCAATGAGATGTGTAGGCATCTTTGTTGTACTTATTATTTGGATCTTATTTGTTGGTTACGAATCTTGCAAGTGGGAATCAATGATATGTGTAGGCATCTTTGTTGTACTTATTATTTGGATCTTATTTGCTGGTTCTGAATCTTGCAAGCTGGGAAACACGGCATGATGATGCAGAGGACAACAACCATAACAAATAGTTCAAACTTGGTAGTATTATATTTGTGAAAGTGCGACAGATGTGCTACGACATGTACAGGCAGATCTTGGACATGAGGACGTGTCTGCTTCCCGTAACCACGAGTACACGGACAGCCGCAGCGTCATGATCAAGCGTGCTAGGAAGGTCTAGATGTTGTACTTTATCTGTTTATAAGTACCTTTATCATCTGAGTGTTTCATGTATTAGCCTATGTGTCGTAATTATCTGTTTTGTCCGAAATATTTCTTTTAAGAACCCATTAACCTGATTGCTTTTTTAGTGGCTATTTGCTTATGTATGTAAACTAGTTCACTTGTCCGTAAAAAACTAGTTCACTCAGCTGCCGTGCTTTGAATCTCCTTCCTCCCAACATATTCCCCTCCTCAGGTGGACCCAGCAGGTCTCTGAATTTTCTCCCACTTTCTTTTTCGATGTAAACTGAGTTTTCTCAATACTTTCCCTAGAACCAACTCAACTGTCTCACGTCTAGCCTAAAAAATAATAATACCCCACGTACTATTAACTAATCAAATTAAAATGATATTTTATTTCATAAGTTGAAAGTTCTTACAAAATAATAATAATAATTGTTTATATATAACTTGGCAAGTTAACTCCTAGTGATTGCGTACATAAGCTTGCAAAGATTTTACTGACGTGCAATCATGTGTTTACGTTTTTATAACATTTCTTTGTCTAGCCCAACATGATATTTTCACCCAGCCCAGCAAGTCCGCAGATTTCGAGAAAAATGCAAATGGGATTTAAACGGGCTGCATAGATGCTACATCATTGTTTCACCCAGCCCACCAAATGGACTAAAAAAACAAATGGACTGGCTGACATGTGGGCCAGTAGGTCGAAGCCTAAGGAGGTGTTGGATTTACATCCAACGGCCGGCATTCTTCTTCAATCTCTCGTCTTCTTCACCAAGCGCTGCCGGAATCGCCTGCTCCATCCTTCGGCGTCCAGCGGCGTTGTTTTGTGCTCCTCAGCGAAACGCTACCCGCTGACGGCCAGGCTATCCCTCCATTCCACACATCCTGTTATTCTCTGCCGAATGTAGGCCCACCCCGCAGCCGAACCAGTCAAGTTTCCCACTCCTCTCCGTCTGTGACTCCACTGCCGCGTCTTCCCCATCTCCGGGTCATTCCATTCTGGGGCCTTGCCGTCGTCCACCGCCTCGATGCGTTCGGCGCAGCGTGGTCAACATGCGAGAGTCATCGGAAGAGGACTGTACGTGGAGAGCCTGACGGCTGGGACCCACGAGGTCCATGGTCGCACGCAAGGAAAGTTCCTCCTTATTACGCACTGTACGTGCATTGTACGTGGGAAGGGCTTCTGTATTTCGCGAAAAAAAACGTTCCCCCCGCTGACAGGTCAGACCCACCAGCTATATCTTCGCATGCAAGGAAGTGCCTCCTTATTACGCAGCAAAAAATGAATACCCCCTGCTAGCTGGGACCCACCATAGTGGGTGGCTGACTTGTGGGCCTACTAAGTTGACGAGGACAGAGAGCTTTGTCAACTTAGTCAATATGAACGATTCTAGCTCCGAGCCATCGACGATGTCCATCCAACGGCCATAGTGCTTCTTCAACCTCTGGTCTTCTTGCTCCGGCCGCCCAAAGCAGCGCCGGTCGTGCCGCATGCTCCCGCCTCGTGGCCGGGTGTGATGCCTGGAGGCCTCACCGCCCCTACTACTCCCACCGCTGGCCAGGTATCCTCTACTCACCCATACCCCCGTTATTCTGCGGTGACGGCAGCTCACGCCGCAACCAACCAGTGAACCTCAGACTCCTCTCCGCGTGGGCATCCATCGCCAGATCTTCCCCTACTCGCGTCGTCCCTTCCTAGGCCTCGCCGTCGTCCACCGCCTTGGTGCTCTTGGCGCGGCGTGGTCAATGTGGTCAACGACCGACTTCCATCGGAAGAGTACTGTACGTGGAGAGGCTGACAGCTGGGTCCACGGCCACAGCCCAGTTTTTTTGTGATATGCCAATTAAGTCGCTTTGTCAGGCCTGTTGGGCTGCAAATCTTTCAAGACGAGGAGAGCTTCATTCGGTTGGCCGAGAAAATGGCCTATCAGTAATGAGAAATGGTTGTACATTTTTAAAACACATCAAACCGGCAATTAGTTTCAAATATCTTTTTTTCATTTCGAGATTTTAAATTACATTAATTTTTATGCGTGGAGAATTTGTTGGATTTTATATTAATATACATTTATTTTTAAAATCAGTTTGAATGTGAGTCAAAATTTCGGGATTAAAAACAGTTCGGACCGCACCGAAATATGCAAAATTTCGTATAGTTTTTTAACCGTGGCCACAATATGGGTTGTAATGCTAACAAAAAGAATATGGGCTTAAAAAAACCTTAAGAATTAGCAAATGGATTGTAAATTATTAGAAATAATGGCAGATGGGATGTATGCTGTTTTCCACAGATTTGAGGCTTTCCTAAAAAACGGTTAACGCACAAGCAGTGACTGTTGGATGTCCATCGAGCGACCGTCGTGCTTCTTCAATCTCTGCTCTTCCTGCTCCAGCCGCTCAAACAAGCGTCGGCGGGACTGCCTGCTCCCTCCTCCCCGCGGCCGGCTCTGCTACCGCGCAGGCCTCACTGCCCCACCGTACTCCCATCGCTGGCCTAGCCATCCCTCTACTCACCCACACCTGTTGTTATTCTCTGGCGACGGCAGACGAACCATAAAACCTCAGATAGTCGTACTTCTCTGCGTGGGAAACAATCGCCGAGTCTTCCCCGCCTCCGTGTCGTTTCCTTCCTAGGCCTCGCCATCGCCCACCACCACGGTGCTCTCGGCGCTGCCTGGTCAACATGGTCAACGACCGACATGCATCTGAAGTGGTGCATGCGTGGAGAGGCCGACAGCTGGGTCCATGGCGCACGCAAGGAAATGCCTCCTTATTACGCGCAAAATAATGATTCCTCCACACGACATCGGGACCCACCGAAGGGCCTCAGATTTCGTGAAAAACGTTACCGCTTGGCCGACAGCTCGGACCCACCAGCTATATCTTCGCACGCAAGGAAGTGCCTCCTTATTACACACGCAAAAAATGAATACTCCCCTGTTAGCTGGGACCCAGTATAGTGGCAAGCTGACTTGTGGGCCTACTAAGTTGACGGGGACGGAGGGCTTTGTCAACTTAGTCAATATGCACGATTCTAGCTCCAGTGACCCGTACGATGTCCATCCAACGGCCGTAGTGCTTCTTCAACCTCTGGTCTTCTTGCTCCAGCCGCCCAAACCAGCGCCGGTCGTGCCTCATGCTCCTACCTCCCGTGGCCGGCTGCGATGCGGCGGAGGCCTCACCACCCCCTACTACTCCCACCGCTGGCCAGGCCATCCCTTTACTCACCCACACCCCCTGTTATTCTGCGGCGACGGTAGCCTCACACCGCAGCGAACCGTTGAACCTCGTACTCCTCTCACGCTGGGCATCCACTGCCGCGTCTTCCCCGGCTCCGCGTCGTCCCCTTCCTAGGCCTCGCCGTAGTCCACCGCCCTGGTGCTCTCGGCGCGGCGTGGTCAACGTGGTCAAGGAACGGCTTCCATCGGACATGGACTGTACATGGAAAAGCTGACAGCTGGGTCCACGGCCGCAGCAAGGAAGTGCCTCCTTATTACGTGCAAAATAATTATTCCTCCACCTGACAGCGGGGACCCACCGGACGGGCCACCGTATTTCACGAAAAAAATGTCTGCCCTGACTGCTGGGACCCACCAGCTACATCTTCGCACGCAAGGAAGTGCGTCCGGGCAAAAAAAATGATTCGCCCCCCTGACTGCTGGGACCCACCAGCTACATCTTCGCAGGCAAGGAAGTGCCTGACAGTCGGGATCCACCTGGTCGGAGCGTACGTAGCGTTGTCATTCTGGTCACGAACGTGTACGTACATATATACTGGTGGATGTAGAGGCACGCACGTGTCGTAGTAGAGGCGCGTACGTGTCGTAGTAGAGGCGTGCACGTAGCATGTACACGTACATACAGCGGCCAGGGTGCAAGAAAGAAAATACGGCCACGTATGTGTACATATGGGCGGGGTCTTGAACGCCTACTCGCGCATACGTACGGCCAGGGCTCGTGTACATGGCTGGGTCGGAACGGAGAAACAGCATCGTCGTCGTGTTCATGGGGAGGCAACGGAATGCATCGTGTTCATCGGGAGGCAACGGAACGCGTGGGAGCCAACCAGCTGGGTCGGAACAGAATGCGTGGTCGTGTTCATCGGGAGGGCTTGGACGGAACAGGCGATGGAAACGAGGCCTGGCGTACCGCACAACGGAGGAAACGGCCTTGTGTTCGACCGGCCACGTTCGAAACGGGATCCTGTTCATCGGGAGGGGTCTGGCGTACCGCAAAACGGACGAAACAGACCTCCTACGGTCGAAATGGGGGTCCTGTTGATCGGGAGGGGTGTGGTGTACCGCAAAACGGACGAAACGGACCTCCTACGGTCGAAACGGGGGTCCTGTTGATCGGGAGGGGTGTGGCGTACCGCAAAACGGGACTCCACGGGATCCTCTTCATCTCCACCGTCGACCTCCTCCAGCCTCCACGGGCTACCATCGACCTCCTCCAGCCTCCACCATCTACTGTTCATCCAGCCCTCCACACCACGGGGTCCTGTTCAACCACCCCTCCACGGGCACCCCTCCACCGTCTACTGTTCATCCAGCCCTCCACCACACCATGGGGTCCTGTTCATCCAGAGGCAACGCCACCGCTCACTGTTCATCCAACCCCCCCGCAATGCTCACTGTTCATCCCAGAGGCAGCATCGATCGGCTTCAGTTAGCAGCAATAGCGAAGGAATCGCTTGATTGGGTTCGATTAACAGCCATCGATCGATCGCTCAGGTTGATAACGTGTAGCTCGCAAAGGCAATCGCCGGGTTCGATTAGAGCTCAACGCCTCGCTTCGGGTTCGATTAGAGCTAGCGCGCCACTTTACTGCAGCACGCAGACGCACGAGAAAGCGATATCGCTCAAGTGCTACATCTTGAGCTTGCATTGGTTTTCCCAAAGAGGAGAGGATAATGCAGCAGAAGCGTAAGTATTTCCTCGGTTTTGAGAACCAAGGTATCAATCCAAGAGGAGGCCACGCAAGTCCCTCGTACTGCACAAAACGATAGCTACTCGCAACCAACGCGATTAGGGGTTATCAATCCTTCACGGTCACTTACTTAGAGTGAGATCTGATAGAGATAATATTTTGGTATTTTTGGTATAAAGATGCAAAGTAAAAAGTAAAAGCAAAGTAAAAACAAAGCAAGTAAATAAAGTGATGGAGATTGATATGATAAGAATAGACCCGGGGGCCATAGGTTTCACTAGTGGCTTCTCTCAAGAGCATAGATATTCTACGGTGGGTGAACAAATTACTGTTGAGCAATTGATGAATTGAGCATAGTTATGAGGTTATCTAGGTATGATCATGTATATAGGCATCACGTCTGAGACAAGTAGACCGAAACGATTCTGCATCTACTACTATTACTCCACTCATCGACCGCTATCCAGCATGTATCTAGAGTATTAAGTTAAAAATAGAGTAACGCCTTAAGCAAGATGACATGATGTAGAGGGATAAATTCATGCAATATGATAAATACCCCATCTTGTTATCCTCGATGGCAACAATACAATACGTGCCTTGCAACCCTTTCTGTCACTGGGTAAGGACACCGCAAGATTGAACCCAAAGCTAAACACTTCTCCCATTGCAAGAACTACCAATCTAGTTGGCCAAACCAAACGGATAATTCGAAGAGACTTGCAAAGATAACTCAACCATACATAAAAGAATTCAGAGAAGATTCAAATATTATTCATAGATAAGCTGGATCATAAACCCACAATTCATCGGTCTCAACAAACACACCGCAAAAAGAAGATTACATCGAATAGATCTCCATGAGAGAGGGGGAGAACATTGTATTGAGATCCAAAAAGAGAGAAGAAGCCATCTAGCTACTAGCTATGGACCCGAAGGTCGGAAGTAAACTACTCACACTTCATCGGAGGGGCTATGGTGTTGATGTAGAAGCCCTCCATGGTGGATGCCCCCTCCGGCAGAGCTCCGGAACAGGCCCCAAGATGGGATCTCGTGGATACAGGAAGGTACGGCGGTGGAATTAGGTTTTTGGCTCCTGTTCGATCGCTTGGGGATACGAGGTATATATAGGAGGAAGGAGTACGTCGGTGGAGCGTCGGGGCCCACGAGGTAGGGGCGCCTGGGGCGCCTCCACCTCGTGACCGCCTGCACTTCTTGGAGTAGGGTCCAAGTCTCCGGATCACGCTCGTGAGAAAATCACGTTCGAAGGTTTCATTCCGCTTGGACTCCGCTTGATATTCCGTTTCTTCAAACACTGAAATAGGCAAAAAACATCAATTCGGGCTGGGCCTCCGGTTAATAGGTTAGTCCCAAAAGTAATATAAAAGTGGAAAATAAAGCCCAATATAGTCCAAAACAGTAGATAAAGTAGCATGGAGCAATCAAAATTATAGATACGTTGGAGACGATCGAGGCATCCCCAAGCTTAATTCCTGCTCGTCCTCGAGTAGGTAAATGATAAAAGAGAATTTTTGATGCGGAGGATACTTTGGCATAATTTCAATATAAATCTTCTTACTTGTGATATGAATATTCAGATCCGAAAGATTTAAGACAAAAGTTCATATTGACATAAAAATAATAATACTTCAAGCATACTAATCAAAGCAATCATGTCTTCTCAAAATAACATGGCAAAAGAAAGTTCATCCCTACAAAATCATATAGTCAGGCTATGCTTCATTTTCGTCACACAAAGATGTTCCCAACTTCTATACCTCCGATGACAAGCCAAGCAATTGTTTCATACTCAAATAATCTCAAACTCTTTCAACCTTTATGCAATACATGAGCGCGAGTCATGGGTATAGCACTATGGGTGGAATAGAATATGATGATGGGATTGTGTGGAGAAGACAAAAAAGGAGAAAGTCTCATATCGACGAGGATAATTAACGGGCTATGGAGATGCCCATCAATTGATGTCAACATGAGGAGTAGGGATTGCCATGCAACGGATGCACTAGAGCTATAAGTATATGAAAGCTCTACAAAAGAAACTAAGTGGGTGTGCATCCAACTTGCTTGCTCATGAAGACCTAGGGCACTTTGAGGAAGCCCATCATTGGAATATACAAGCCAAGTTCTATAATGAAAAATTCCCACTAGTATATGAGAGTGACAAAATGAGAGACTCTCTATCATGAAGATCTTAGTGCTACTTTGAAGCACAATATATGAGACTCACTACATGAAGAACAAGGTGCTACTTTGAAGCACAAGTGTGGTAAAAGGATAGTAGCATTGTCCCTTCTCTCTTTTTCTCTTTTTTTTGGGCCTTCTTTTTTTTGACCTTGCTCTTTTTTTTCGTCCGGAGTCTCATCTCGACTTATGGGGGAATCATAGTCTCCATCATCCTTTCCTCACTTGGGACAATGCTCTAGTAATGATGATCATCACACTTTTATTTCTCTTACAACTCAACAATTACAACTCGAAACTTAGAATAAAATATGACTCTATATGAATGCCTCCGGCGGTGTATCGGGATGGTGCAATGAATCAAGAGTGACATGTATGGAAAATAATGCATGGTGGCTTTGCCACAAATACGATGTCAACTACATGATCATGCAATGGCAATATGACAAAAGTAATGTATGTCATAATAATGATGATGGAAGTTGCATGGCAATATATCTCGGAATGGCTATGGAAATGCCATGATAGGTAGGTATGGTGGCTGTTTTGAGGAAGATATAAGGAGGTTTATGTGAAAGAGCGATCATATCACGGGTTTGATGCACCGCTAAGTTTGCACCAACTCTCAAGGTGAGAAAGGGCAATGCACGGCATCAAGAGGCTAGCAAATGCGGAAAGGTAAAAGTGCGTATAATCCATGGACTCACCATTAATCAAAAGAACTCATATACTTATTGCAAAAATTTAGAAGCCATCAAAAATCAAGTAATACGCGCAATGCTCCAAGGGGGATAGATTGGTAGGAAACGGCCATCGCTCGTCCCCGACCACCACTCATAAGGATGCACAAGCCAGGTACACTTCATGTTTCAAATTTGTTACACAACTTTAACCATACGTGCATGCTACGGGACTTGCAAACTTCAACACAAGTATTTCTCAAATTCACAATTATCAACTAGCACGACTTTGATATTATTACCTCCATATCTCAAAACAATTATCAAGCATTAAATTTATCTTAGTATTCAATTCACTCAAATGAAAGTTTCACATATCTTGAATACTAAGTATATTAACATTAAGCAAATTACCATGCTATTAACGACTCTCAAAATAAATCTAAGTGAAGCATGAGAGATCAAGTTTCTTTAAAACAAATCCACCACCGTGCTCTAAAAGATCTAAGTGAAGCACTAGAGCAAAAATTATCACGCTCAAAAGATATAAGTGAAGCACTATGAGCAAAACTATCAAGCTCAAAAGATATAAGTGAAGCACATAGAGTATTCTAACAAATTCCAAATCATGTATGGCTCTCTCAAAAGGTGTGTACAGCAATTATGATTGTGGTAAACTAACAAGCAAAGACGCTAATAATACAAGACGCTCCAAGCAAAACACATATCATGTTGGTGAATAAAAATATAGCTCCAAGTAAATTACCGATGGAAGTGGATTTAAAGAGGGATGCCTTCCGGGCATCCCCAAGCTTTGACTTTTGGTGTCCTTGATTATCTTGGGGTGCCATGGGCATCCCCAAGCTTAGGATCTTGCCACTCCTTGTTCCATAATCCATCAAAAGAATTCACCCAAAACTTGAAAACTTCACAACACAAAACTCAATAAAAATCTCATGAGCTCCGTTAGAGAAAGAAAACAAAAGACTACTTTAAGGTACTGTAATGAAATCATTCTTTATTTATATTGGTGTTAAACCTACTGTATTCCAACTTATCTATGGATTATAAACTATTTTACTAGCCATAGATTCATCAAAATAAGCAAACAACACACGCAAAATAGAATCTGTCAAAAACAGAACAGTCTGTAGTAATCTGTAACTAACGCAAACTTCTGGAACTCAAAAAATTCTACCAAAATTAGACGACCTGTAGAATTTGTTTATTGATCAGCAGAAATTGGAATCACTATTTTATCACGTTCTGGTGATTTTTAACAATTCGGGCACTGAGTGCAAAGATTCTGGAAATTACAGCAAGATCAAATAACTATCTCCCAAGAAGATCTAATAGGTTTAACTTGGCACAAACACTAATTAAAAGATAAAACCACATATAAACAGAGGCTAGATGGATTATTTATTTCTAAACAGAAGCAAAAACAAAAAACTAAAAATAAAATTGGGTTGCCTCCCAACAAGCGCTATCGTTTAACGCCCCTAGCTAGGCATAAAAGCAAGGATAAATCTAGGTATTGCCATCTTTGGTAGGCAATCCATAAGTGGCTCTCATGATAGATTCATATGGTAATTTTATTTTATTTCTAGGAAAGTGTTCCATGCCCTTCTTTAAGGGAAATTGGAATCTAATATTTTCTTCCCTCATATCAATAATTGCACCAATCGTTCTAAGGAAAGGTCTACCAAGAATAATAGGACATGAAGGATTGCAATCTATATCAAGGACGATAAAATCTACGGGCACATAATTCCTATTTGCAACAATAAGCACATCATTAATTCTTCCCATAGGCTTTTTAATAGTGGAATCCGCAAGATGCAAGTTTAGAGAGCAATCATCAAAATCACGGAAATCTAGCAAATCAAATAAAGTTTTGGGAATAGTAGAGACACTAGCACCCAAATCACACAAAGCATGAAACTCATAATCTTTAATTTTAATTTTGATAGTAGGTTCCCACTCATCATGTAGTTTCCTAGGGATAGAAACTTTCAACTCAAGCTTTTCTTCATAAGATTGCATCAAGGCATCAACAATGTGTTCGATAAAGGCCTTATTTTGACTATAAGCATGAGGAGAATTTAGCACGGATTGCAACAAGGAAATACAATCAATTAAAAGCAATTTTCATAATTAAATTCCTTGAGATCCAATATAGTGGGTTTAGCAATATCTTGATTTTTATTTCTTTCAATCCCACTTTTATCAATTTCATCATCAAGATCTAAAAACTCAGAATTCTTAGAACGCCTTCTAGGTAAAGGAAGATCATATTCAGTTTCATCAAGATTCATATTGCAAATCAAAGATTTAATAGGGAACACATCAATAACTTTTAGATCTTCATCTTGATTTTCATAGGAATTAGAAGAACACGCTTTAATAAAGGCATCTTTGGAAGCACGCATCCTAGCGGTTCTTTCTTTGCACTCATCAATGGAAATTCTCATAGCTTTGAGAGACTCATTGATATCATGCTTAGGAGGAATAGATCTAAGCTTTAAATAATCAATCTCAAGAGAAATTCTATCAACGTTCCTAGCCAAATCATCAACTTTAAGCAATTTCTCTTCAAGCAAAGCATTAAAATTCTTTTGTGAATTCATAAACTCTTTAACACTACTCGCAAATTCAGAGGGCATCTTATTAAAATTTCCATAAGAGTTGTTGTAGGAATTTCCATAATTATTAGAAGGATTACTAGGATAAGGCCTAGGATTAAAATTCCCTCTATACGCGTTGTTACCAAAATTATTCCTACCGACAAAATTCACATCCATAGATTCATTATTATTCTCAATCAAGGTAGGCAAAGGCATATCATTAGGATTAGAAGAAACACTCTTAGCAAATAACTTCATAAGTTCATCCATCTTTCCACTCAAAACATTGATTTCTTCTATAGCATGCATTTTTTTATTAGTAGATCTTTCAGTATGCCATTGAGAATAATTAACCATAATATTATCTAGGTGTTTAGTAGCATCTCCTAAAGTGACTTCCATAAAAGTGCCTCCCGCGGCCGAATCTAAAAGATTTCTAGAAGCAAAATTCAATCCAGCATAAATTTTTTGTATAATCATCCATAAGTTCAAACCATGACTAGGACAATTACGTATCATTAATTTCATTCTCTCCCAAGCTTGTGCAACATGTTCATGATCAAGTTGCTTAAAATTCATAATATCGTTCCTAAGAGAGATAATCTTAGCGGGAGGAAAATACTTAGAGATAAAAGCATCTTTGCACTTGTTCCAAGAATCAATACTATTTTTAGGCAAAGATGAAAACCACGCTTTAGCACGATCTCTAAGCTTAAAAAGGAAATAGCTTCAATTTAACGACATCATTATCGACATCTTTTTCTTTTGCATATCACATAAATCAACGGTTATTCAGATGAGTAGCGGCATCTTCACTAGGAAGGCCGTGAATTGATCTTTCATAACAAGATTCAACAAAGCAATATTGATTTCACAAGATTCAGTATTGGCAAGAGGAGCAATCGGAGTGCTAAGGAAATCATTATTATTGGTATTGGTGAAGTCACACAATTTGGTAGCATCTTGAGCCATCGCGACGAACAAGCAATCCAACACACGAGCAAACAAAAGGCAAAGGGAAAAGGAGGAGATAGGGAAAGAGAGGGCAAATAAAACGGCAAGGGTGAAGTGGGGGAGAGGAAAACGAGAGGCAAATGGCAAATAATGTAATGCGAGAGATAGGGATTGTGATGGGTACTTGGTATGTTGACTTTGCGTGAGACCTCCCGGCAACGGCGCCAGAAATCCTTCTTGCTACGCCTTGAGCTTGCGTTGGTTTTCCCCGAAGAGGAGAGGATGATGCAGCACAGTAGCGTAAGTATTTCCCTCAGTTTTTGAGAACCAAGGTATCAATCCAGAAGGAGGCCACGCGCAAGTCCCTCGTACCTACACAAAACGATAGCTACTCGCAACAACCGCGATTAGGGGTTGTCAATCCCTTCACGGTCACTTACGAGAGTGAGATCTGATAGAGATAATTTTTGGTATTTTTGGTATAAAGATGCAAAGTAAAAAGTAAAAGCAAAGTAAAAACAAAGCAAGTAAATAAAGTGATGGAGATTGATATGATAAGAATAGAACCGGGGGCCATAGGTTTCACTAGTGGCTTCTCTCAAGAGCATAGATATTCTAAGGTGGGTGAACAAATTACTGTTGAGCAATTGACAGAATTGAGCATAGTTATGAGGTTATATAGGTATGATCATGTATACAGGCATCACGTCCTAGACAAGTAGACCGAAACGATTCTGCATCTACTACTATTACTCCACTCGACCGCTATCCAGCATGCATCTAGAGTATTAAGTTAAAAACAGAGTAACGCCTTAAGCAAGATGACATGATGTAGCGGGATAAATTCATGCAATATGATAAATACCCCATCTTGTTATCCTCGATGGCAAAAATACAATATGTGCCTTGCAACCCTTTTTGTCACTGGGTAAGGACACCGCAAGATTGAACCCAAAGCTAAACACTTCTCCCATTGCAAGAACTACCAATCTAGTTGGCCAAACCAAACGGATAATTCGAAGAGACTTGCAAAGATAACTCAATCATACATAAAAGAATTCAGAGAAGATTCAAATATTATTCATAGATAAGCTGGATCATAAACCCATAATTCATCGGTCTCAACAAACAAACCTCAAAAAGAAGATTACATCGAATAGATCTCCACGAGAGAGGGGGAGAACATTGTATTGAGATCCAAAAAGAGAGAAGAAGCCATCTAGCTACTAGCTATGGACCCGAAGGTCTGAAGTAAACTACTCACACTTCATCGGAGGGGCTATGGTGTTGATGTAGAAGCTCTCCATGGTGGATGCCCCTCCGTGAGCTCCTAACAGGCCCCAAGATGGGATCTCGTGGATACAGGGAAGGCGGCGGTGGAATTAGGTTTTGGCTCCTGTTCGATCGCTTGGGGATACGAGGTATATATAGGAGGAAGGAGTACGTCGGTGGAGCGTCAGGGGCCCACGATAGGGGCGCGCCAGGCGCGCCTCCATCCTCGTGACCGCCTCTGCACTTCTTGGAGTAGGGTCCAAGTCTCCGGATCACGCTCGGTGAGAAAATCACGTTCGAAGGTTTCATTCCGTCTGGACTCCGTTTGATATTCCGTTTCTTCAAACATGAAATAGGCAAAAAACAGCAATTCGGGCTGGGCCTCCAGTTAATAGGTTAGTCCCAAAAGTAATATAAAAGTGGAAAATAAAGCCCAATATAGTCCAAAACAGTAGATAAAGTAGCATGGAGCAATCAAAAATTATAGATACGTTGGAGACGTATCACTCAGCCCCCGACCTCCCACCGTAACCGGGAACTCGCCGAAATTTTCCTCGCCCTCGCTTCTACCATGGTTTTTTCCGTCATGGACGGCCTAAAGAATGTCATGCAGCTGCGTCTCCGGCCCGCCCAGGACGAAAAGCCCATTTTCTGTCATGATTTTTTGTCATAGAAGTAGGAGCCCACCACATCTATGATGATACCGGGTTTTGTCACAATTATCATCATAGAAGTGTCATATGTATGACACAAATTTTTTTCGTTCGGCCCAAAATGTCACGGATGTGTCTTTTTTTGTAGTGTTTATCACTAAAGCGGTAGCGATAGTCGTAGAAGCATAAGATTGGTGAGACGACAACGATGCTACGATGGAGATCAAGGTGTCGCGCCGGTGACGATGGTGATCATGATGCAAGCTTCGGAGATGGAGATCACAAGCACAAGATGATGATGGCCATATCATATCACTTATATTGATTGCATGTGATGTTTATCTTTTATGCATCTTATCTTGCTTTGATTGACGGTAGCATTATAAGATGATCTCTCACTAAATTTCAAGATAAAAGTGTTCTCCCGAGTATTCACCATTGCCAAAGTTCGTCGTGCCTGCACACCACGTGATGATCGGGTGTGATAAGCTCTCACGTCCATCTACAACGGGTGCAAGCCAGTTTTGCACACGCAGAATACTCGAGTTAAACTTGACGAGCCTAGCATATGCAGATATGGCCTCGGAACACTGAGACCGAAAGGTCGAACGTGAATCATATAGTAGATATGATCAACATAGTGATGTTCACCATTGAAAGCTACTCCATTTCACGTGATGATCGGTTATGGTTTAGTTAATTTGGATCACGTGATCACTTAGATGATTAGAGAGATGTCTATCTAAGTGGGAGTTCTTAAGTAATATGATTAAATTGAACTTAAATTTATCATGAACTTAGTCCTGATAGTATTTTTCAAATTATGTTGTAGATCAATAGCTCGCGTTGTTGCTTCCCTATGTTTATTTTGATATGTTCCTAGAGAAAAACTATGTTGAAAGATGTTAGTAGCAATGACGCAGATTGGATCCGTGATATGAGGATTATCCTCATTGCTGCACAGAAGAATTATGTCCTTGATGCACCGCTAGCTCAATATGATGACTACTTGATAGTTTAGTGCAACATGCTTAACGGCTTAGAATCGGGACTTCAAAGACGTTTTGAACGTCATTGACCATATGAGATGTTCCAGGAGTTGAAGTTAATATTTCAAGCAAATACCCGAGTTGAGAGATATGAAGTCTCCAACAAGTTCTATAGCTAAAAGATGGAGGAGAATAGCTCAAGCAGTGAGCATGTGCTCAGATTGTCTGGGTACTACGATCGCTTGAATCAAGTGGGAGTTAATCTTCCAGATAAAATAGTGATTGACAGAATTCTCTAGTCACCATCACCAAGTTAGTAGAAATTTGTGATGAACTATAGTATGTAAGGGATGACGAAAACAATTCCCAAGCTCTTCGCAATGCTAAAATCGGCGAAGGTAGAAATCAAGAAAAACATCAAGTGTTGATGGTTGACACGACCACTAGTTTCAAGAAAAGGGGCAAAGGGAAGAAGGGGAACTTCAAGAAGAACGGCAAGCAAGTTGCTGCTCAAGTGAAGAAGCCCAAGTCTGGACCTAAGCCTGAGACTAAGTGCTTCTGCTGCAAAGGAACTGGTCACTGGAAGCGGAACTACCCCAAGTATTGGGCGGATAAGAAGGATGGCAAAGTGAACAAAGGTATATTTGATATACAGATTATTGATGTGTATTTTACTAGTTTTCGTAGAAACCCCTCGGTATTTGATACTGGTTCAGTTGCTAAGAGTAGTAACTCGAAACGGGAATTGCAGAATGAACAGAAACTAGTTAAGGGTGAAGTGACAATGTGTGTTGGAAGTAGTTCCAAGATTGATATGATCATCATCGCACACTCCCTATACTTTTGGGATTAGTGTTGAACCTAAATAAGTGTTATTTAGTGTTTTGCGTTGAGCATGAATATGATGTGATCATGTTTATTGCAATACGGTTATTCATTTAAGTTAGAGAATAATTGTTGTTCTGTTTACATGAACAACAACCTTATATGGTTACACACCCAATGAAAATGGTTCGTTGGATCTCGATCATAGTGATACACATATTCATAATATTGAAGCCAAAAGATGCAAAGTTAATAATGATAGTGCAACTTATTTGTGGCACTGCCGTTTAGGTCATATTGGTGTAAAGCGCATGAAAAAACTCCATGCTGATGGGCTTTTGGAATCACTTGATTATGAATCACTTGATGCTTGTGAACCATGCCTCTTGGGCAAGATGACTGAAACGCCGTTCTCCGGAACAATGGAGCGAGCAACAGATTTATTGGAAATCATACATACTGATGTATGTGGTCCGATGAATATTGAGGCTCGCGGCAGGTATCGTTATTTTCAGACCTTCACAGATGATTTGAGCAGATATGGGTATATCTACTTGATGGAACATAAAGTCTGAAGCATTTGAAAAGTTCATATAATTTCAGAGTGAAGTAGAAAATCATCGTAACAAGAAAATAAAGTTTCTATGATCTGATCGTGGAGGAGAATATTTGAGTTATGAGTTTGGTCTTCATTTGAAACAATACAGAATAGTTTCGCAACTCACGCCACCTGGAACACCACAGCGTAATGGTGTGTCCAGACGTCATAACCGTACTTTATCAGATATGGTGCGATCTATGATGTTTCTTACCAATCTACCACTATCCTTTTGGGGTTATGCATTAGAGACAGCTGCATTCACATTAAAAAGGGCACCATCTAAATCCGTTGAGACGACACCTTATGAACTGTGGTTTGGCAAGAAACCAAAGTTATCGTTTCTTGAAGTTTGGGGTTGCGATGCTTATGTGAAAAAGTTTCAACATGATAAGCTTGAACCCAAATCGGAGAAATGCGTCTTCATAGGATACCCAAAAGTTACTGTTGGGTACACCTTCTATCACAGATCCGAAGGCAAGATATTCGTTGCTACGAATGGATCCTTTCTAGAGAAGGAGTTTCTCTCGAAAGAAGTGAGTGGGAGGAAAGTAGAACTTGATGAGGTATCAGACTCGCTCCCTTATTGAAAGTAGTTCATCACGAAATCTGTTCCTGTGACTCCTACACCAATTAGTGAGGAAACTAATGATGATGATCATGTAACTTTAGATCAAGTTACTACCGAACCTCGTAGGTCAACCAGAGTGAGATCCGCACTAGAGTGGTACGGTAATCCTATTCTGGAGGTCATGTTACTTGACCATGACGAACCTACGAACTATGAGGAAGCGATGATGGGCCCAGATTCCGCGATATGGTTTGAGGCCATGAAATCTTAGATAGGATCCATGTATGAGAACAAAGGATGGACTTTGATTGACTTGCCCAAATGATCGGCGAGCCATTGAGATTAAATGGATCTTCAAGAAGAAGACGGACGCTGATAATAGTGTTACTATCTAGAATTGTCGCAAAAGGTTTTCGACAAGTTCAAGGTGTTGGCTACGATGAGAGTTTCTCACTCGTATCTATGCTTAAGTCTGTCCGAATCATGTTAGCAATTGCCGCATTTTATGAAATTGGCAAATGGATAAACAAAATTGCATTCCTTAATGGATTTATTAAAGAAGAGTTGTATATGATGCAACCAGAAGGTTTTGTCGATCCTAAAGGTGTTAACAAAATGTGCAAGCTCCAGCGATCCATCTATGGACTTGTGCAAGCATCTCGGAGTTGGAATATACGCTTTGATGAGTTGATCAAAGCATATAGTTTTATACAGACTTGCGGTGAAGCCTGTATTTACAAGAAAGTGAGTGGGAGCACTACAACATTTCTGGTAAGTATATGTGAATGACATATTGTTGATCGGACATAATGTAGAATTATTCTGCAAAGCATAAAGGAGTGTTTGAAAGGAGTTTTTCAAAGGAAGACCTCGGTGAAGCTGCTTACATATTGAGCATCAAGACCTATAGAGATAGATCAAGACGCTTGATAAGTTTTTTCAATGAGTGCATACCTTGACAAGATTTTGAAGTAGTTCAAAATGGAACAGTCAAAGAAAGAGTTCTTGCCTGTGTTACAAGGTGTGAAATTGAGTAAGACTCAAAGCCCGACCACGGCAGAAGATAGAAAGAGAATGAAAGTCATTCCCTATGCCTCAGTCATAGGTTCTACAAAGTATGCCATGCTGTGTACCAGATCTATTGTATACCCTACCACTGAGTTTGGCAAGGGAGTACAATAGTGATCTAGGAGTAGATCACTGGACAGCGGTCAAAATTTTCCTTAGTGGAATAAGGATATGTTTCTCGATTATGGAGGTGACAAACGGGTTACGTCGATGCAAGTTTTTGACAATGATCTAGATGACTCTAAGTCTCAATCTGGATACATATTGAAAGTAGGAGCTATTAGCTAGAGTAGTTTCGTGCAGAGCATTGTAGACATAGAATTTGCAAAATACTTACGGATCTGAATGTGACAGACCTGTTGACTAAAATTATCTCACAAGAAAAACATGATCACACCTTAGTACTCTTTGGGTGTTAATCACATAGCGATGTGAACTAGATTACTGACTCTAGTAAACCCTTTGGGTGTTGGTCACATGACGATGTGAACTATGGGTGTTAATCACATGGTGATGTGAATTATTGGTGTTAAATCACATGGCGATGTGAACTAGATTATTGACTCTAGTGCAAGTGGGAGACTGAAGGAAATATGCCCTAGAGGCAACAATAAAGTTATTATTTATTTCCTTATTTCATGATAAGTGTTTATTATTCATGCTAGAATTGCATTAACTGGAAACTTAGTACATGTGTGAATACATAGACAAACATAGTGTCACTAGTATGCCTCTACTTGACTAGCTCGTTGATCAAAGATGGTTATGTTTCATAGCCATAGACATGAGTTGTCATTTGATTAACGGGATCACATCATTAGGAGAATGATGTGATTGACATGACCCATTCCGTTAGCTTAGCACATGATCGTTTAGTATGTTGCTATTGCTTTCTTCATGACTTATACATGTTCCTCTGACTATGAGATTATGCAACTCCGCTTCACGGAGGAACACTTTGTGTGCTACCAAACGCACAACGAATCGGGTGATTATAAAGGTGCTCTACAGGTGTCTCCGAAGGTACTTGTTGGGTTGGCGTATTTCGAGATTAGGATTTGTCACTCCGATTGTCGGAGAGGTATCTCTGGGCCCTCTTGGTTATGCACATCACTTAAGCCTTGCAAGCATTGCAATTAATGAGTTAGTTGCGGGATTATGTATTACGGAACGAGTAAAGGGACTTGCGGGTAACGAGATTGAACTAGGTATTGAGATACCGACGATCGAATCTCGGGGAAGTAACATACAATTGACAAAGGGAACAACGTATGTTGTTATGCGGTCTGACCGATAAAGATCTTCGTAGAATATGTGGGAGCCAATATGAGCATCCAGGTTCCGCTATTGGTTGTTGACCGGAGACGTGTCTCGGTCATGTCTAGATAGTTCTCGAACCCGTAGGGTCCGCACGCTTAACGTTTCGATGATAGTTATATTATGAGTTTATATGTTTTTATGTACCGAAGGTTGTTCGGAGTCCGGGATGTGATCACGGACATGACGAGGAGTCCCGAAATGGTCGAGACATGGAGATTGATATATTGGAAGCCTATGTTTGGATATCGGAAGTGTTCCGGGTGAAATCGGGATTTTACCGGAGTATCGGAGGGTGTCGGTGTCAAAACCGGCGGATCTCGGGTAGGGGGTCCCGAACTGTGCGTCTAGGCGGATGGTAACAGGAGACAAGGGACACGATGTTTTTACCCAGGTTCAGGCCCTCTCGATGGAGGTAATACCCTACTCCTGCTTGATTAATATTGATGATATGGGTAGTACAAGAGTAGATCTACCACGAGATCAAGGAGGCTAAACCCTAGAAGCTAGCCTATGGTATGATTGTTGTTCGCCCCACGGACTAAAACCCTCCGGTTTATATAGACACCGGATAGGGTTAGGGTTACGTAGTCGGTTACAATGGTAGGAGATCTACATATCCGATCGCCAAGCTTGCCTTCCACGCCAAGGAAAGTCCCATTCGGACACGGGACGAAGTATTCAATCTTGTATCTTCATAGTTTAGGAGTCCGCCAAAGATGATAGTTCGCTATCCGGACACCCACTAATCCAGACTCCTCAAGAGCCTGAACCAGGCTTCAACGACGACGAGTCCGGTAGCGCATATTGTCTTGGCATTGCAAGGCGGGTTCCTCCTCCGAATACTTCATAGAAGGTTTTGAACACAAGGATAGTGTCCGGCTCTGCAAAACAAGTTCCACATACCACCGTAGAGGGAATAACTTTTGCACAGATCTGCTGACGTATTCTGCAGCGTGACATCACACCACGGCCATGCCTTTATATGAATCGTTTTTACTGTTCCACCTTAGCGCATTTAGCGAGGCGGTTTCCTTGGCACGTCTTATCAAAGCATAGATCGTGCCCCCTTATTCCGGGATTCTCATCAATACGGACGTGGATAACCCATCCGCGCCATTGATTACGGCGCTTGGGAGATAAGCGAGTTTTACCAGGCTGGCGGGGGACACATAGCTTCGTCCGTCCATATAAGGGGGTAAGGATCCACCTTTTCGCCTATGCCTTCTTCCTCCTTTGTTCATCCATTTCCGCGCACTCGAGCTCCAGCGCCCAAGTCCGCACACCCCACCTCAACCTTCTCCAACTATGTCCGGAGCGGGAGGCAGGTGGATGGCCTCCTCCGTCACGGAGGGGCACATCACAAAGCTGCGGGAGGCCGGATACTTGTCCGGCGACATCGCGTGTCGGCTCCCCAACAAAGGGCAGCTCGTCCCCACTCCCAGGCCCCATGAGAGGGTGGTGTTCCTCACCCACTTCCTCCGCGGACTAGGCTTTCCACTTCACCCATTTGTCCAGGGGCTCATGTTCTACTACGGCCTGGATTTCCATGATCTGGCCCCAAACTTCATCCTCAATATCTCGACGTTTATCGTCGTGTGCGAGGCTTTCCTCTGCATCCAACCCCACTTCGGTTTATGGATGAAGACCTTTAGCTTCAAGCCGAAGATAGTGGGCGGCCGACAGGCGGAGTGCGGAGGCGCCATGGCGGGCAGGATGCCCAATGTTCTATGGCTCGAGGGCTCCTTCGTGGAGACAATAAAGGGGTGGCTATCGGGGTGGTTCTACATCACTGAGCCGCGCGACTCCAAATGGGCGGTGGCCCCCGAATTCAGATCTGGCTCCCCCACACGGCTCACATCATGGAAAGAGACGGGCCTGACGTGGGGGGCTTCGGACGAGCTATTCGGACTCCAAACCTGCGTCCAAAACCTGGTGGACAAGAAGCTCAAGCTTGTCAACGTAGTCCAGGTTATGCTCATCCGCCGGATTCTCCCGTGCCAGCAACGGGCCTTCAATTTGTGGGAGTTTGATCCGGCACAGCAACGGACCTTGAGCCGGCTCTTTGACACTACGTACGAAGATGCAGGAAGGTGCTGTTCAAGGGCGCGAAGCCCCGCATCCGCCATCAAGATCGGATTCAGCTCGCAGCGTCAAGCCAGCGAGGTAAGTTATTTTACCCTTTATGGGACTCTTTTTTCATAGTTTGACTCTATACGGGATCTAAAACTCCCTAACCTTTGACAGGACTGGCTGAAGACGTCCGGACAGGTTAACTGTCCGGCCCCTTTGCCAGAAGACCAAGCGGACGCCCGATTGACGGGACTGCTGGCTCCGGCACCTCACGTGGTGACGGAGAAGAAGGCCAAGAAGGAGGCCACGGGAACTCGAAGGAGCTCCAGGCACCAAGCGCTGTCAGATTCTGAAGCAGAATCCTCTCCTGAGAACGAGGAGGAGGAGAAAGAAGCCTCTCCCCCAGCAGGGGGAGGGAAGAAAAGGAAGGCCGCCCCAACTGGGGAGGCCGGAGGGTCCAAGAAGGGAAGGACCCTTCCTCCGGACTTCTCCACCATCGTCAACAACGACGAGGAGGAGGGCCAACAAGGCCAAGCCCTGGCGAGATCGTAAGTGTCCGGATACCCATGGCTTTTTCATTGCATAGTGTTCTCTAATGCCGAACAATCATGCAGCCCGCCTAAGGACGAGTTCGCCGCCGCCGAAGGGTCCCCGAGTTCGCCGGAAATGGAGAGTACTTCACTTCGACCGCCTCCTCGCCTCACGCCATGGACGACGCCGAGGTGGGGCCCCAAGGGGGCCTGGTCAAGAGGAGGTGGCGCAGGAGGCGCCGCAAGGCAACCTCCCGGACTCCAGGCGCGAGGGGAGCGAGATCCCCAGCGGCTCTAAGCCCGACCCTCGTCCGGACTCCATACCGGAACCTTCAGCGGTTTCGAAGTCCGGCAAGCGGCCCCTTCAGAGGAAGGGTAAGACGCCGGTGACCTCCGCCCATCCGGAGGCACGGATATGGCTGGAGGCGCTTAACAGCGCCCCATCGAGGAGGAGCACCGCTTTATTATGAGTGTGGTGGTCTGAAGGTTCATCCGCCAAGAGCGGGCTGACTGAAGCCTGCATCAGCCTTCCGATAGGCTTTGAGGTAAGTTTAGAATATGTAAAAATATTACCGATAGACAAGAGTTCTCGATGCTTAGTTCGTGTTCGGAAAGAAAAACCGGACTAAGGATCTAAAAAGATATACGCAGGAGTCTAACATAAGTATGTCAATATGTGAATGCAAAGGCGCTGCTGACCTCTGCCGCCGCATGATCATGGAGGTCAATGCATTGAAGCGAGCCTCGAGCGGTCCAAGAACGAGCTCGGCCTTGCCAAGAAGCAGCTCGAGGACAAGGAAGGTAAGTAATACCTTATTAAAGAAATACCTTATAGAAAGGGTTCGGTTGCAAAAAATGACAGGAATAACATGGGTACTGCAGGGGTCACGAGCGAGGTGGCGACCCTGAAGGAGGCGGTGTCCGTGGCCGAAAACAAAGCAGAAGCGGAGTGCACCGAGCGAGAGAAGGGGGAGGCGCAGCTGGCGGAGGTACGGCAAGAGCTCCAGGCTCTCGTGAAAAAACACGAGGGTTTGGAGTGTGACTCGAAGACCCGAGAGTCCGAGCTTGCCTCGGCTCTTGAGAGTGCCAAAGCTGCTAAGGCCGAGGCCCAAAAAGCCCTCCAAGAAATTGAATCATTAAAGAAGATAGCGGCGGGTAAGGCATTCTTTATGCAAAGCAAGCATGTGAAAGTGAATTACCTATTACTTACCCGGATTCGGAGCTCTCCAGGAGCATTCGCAGATCTGCCCCGTAGTGTGTCCGATGTCACGCATTCTACGCGCCAAGGAGGGAGCTCGACGGAAAAGGTGTTCGGTCTCAAGATGTCGAGGCGGACATCCGGTGCCCCTAAGCGACCAATCGAAGCAGCTGGTCGAGCTCCACAAGGTCGCCGAACAGGCCATGAAGGGCCTCATAGTTCGGCTGTGGCCATTGGAAGCCATGCCCAGGAGCTACTTTGGGCTAGTCAGCGGTGGTGGACCTTTGTCCATGGATTGAAGTCATCAAGCGCCCGTCTGCATTGAAGGTGCCCGTCGGGCCTTGCCCGTGCTAAAGTGCACTGGGCAAGCTGGACGCGGAGAAGCTTGTGACAGACGGGCCATCAAGGGCAAGGAGCATCGCACGCCCGAAATGTACTATGAGGGCGCCCTGAAGGGTGCCCGCCAGATAGCGGATGAGTGCTCCAAAGATGAAATTTTTGAATAGACTCGCATTTGTTATCCCTGACGCTGAAAACTTGTTCATATCGCTAAGCAACACTTGTTAATTTAAAATATTACCTTCAGGCGGCCGTTTATCAAATCGAGAGATGGCAAGTCATTGGCTTCAGCCCCCATGCCACGAAAGTCTTTGGGGTGTTTGGGATAAATTTGAGCGCTCTTGTTCCCATTCTTGGGTCCATCGATGGAGGCGCCAACGCAACGTAACAAGGCAACCGGACTTATAGTGCTTGAACACTCTCACTTAGCCATAGAATTCTATAATTTTAAATTTGGTGAAGCCCCTAGTATTCGGAAGACCGAGTTCGGGCGCTATCCACGCCTTTGGCCGGACAATGTCGGTTCCTCGCTCTAAGCGGCATAAGTCTTTAGGGACTCAAGAAACCTCTCGAACAGCGATCGCTCGCCTTATCATGACGGTCAGTTTTAGCTTTCCACCGAGGTGCTCAACCCAGCTCAACCGGGCACAATCGCAGTGGTTCTCCCAGTGCTACCTTAGCCGATATAACGGAACGTAAGGTACCAAAACATGGGAGCAGGAAAACCCAACTATTGACCCAAGACATGATTTGAGCCAATGCATATAATGCTATAAGTTTGGTGTGCGACTTGTGAAAGTGTTCGGACTTATCACACCATACTTTTGGGGTACTCAAGCCCTGGTGTATTGGCCGCACTAAAGTGTACGGGTGCAACATGTCATGAAATGAACATATATATAGATAAAGAAAGGATTGCAATAATAGGCAAAAGCTATGTATTGTTTATTCAAAAGAAACTGCAAATAAAAGCAGAACGATACAAATTGTGCGATAAGCAAGGGATGGGACTATTTAACATGTCCCCCTCCAGGGGTAAGCTGCGGGATGGTATGTAAAATAGGTATAATGCTCGTAATAGAGACCACCTGGACACTCGACGTAGCTTTCTGCTTCCCTGGCTGTTGCATCGTGAGTTTGGAAATTAAAGTGCCAGACATGACTTCTGGAAAACGGAGTCCTGAAAGTAAGAAAAAAGAAAAAAATAAAAAGAATGACACAATTGGGAGCCCCTGGTGCGGTTGAGCCGCATTCTGGGCGTGTTGTGGTCGTGCCCCTCCCTTTATGCCCATGGTATCTCCAGAGCGTAGTTATGTACGCGTAGTACTGGCTTCGCAATTTCGCGAGGGCTGGGGTTAGCCGGATTGCTACGCGTGCTTGGATCGTGCCAGCGGTCTTGTTGTAGGTTACTCCGGCGCGCTTGCGGTGTCCGGACGCTTAGTGGCCGACACAGAATTGCTGTGAGAGGCTGCTTTGTACCTCCGCCGCGAGGGCCGCCGTGTGCTCCTCCGCTCGGAGAGGCGTTCGGTGTTTCCATTGACCGTGATTACTCCTCAAGGGCCTGGCATCTTGAGCTTGAGGTATGCGTAGTGCGGCACCACATTGAACTTTGCAAATGCGGTTCGTCCAAGCAGTGCATGATAGCCGCTGCGGAACGGGACTATGTCGAAGATTAACTCTTCGCTTTGGAAGTTATCCAGGGATCCAAAGACCACTTCGAATGTGACTGAGCCTGTACAATTGGCCTCTACACCCGGTATGACGCCTTTAAAGGTCGTCTTTGTAGGTTTAATCCTTGAGGGGTCTATGCCCATTTTGCGCATTGTATCCTGATAAAGCAGGTTCAGGCTGCTACCGCCGTCCATCAGGACTCTAGTGAGGTGAAATCCGTCAATAATTGGGTCAAGAACCAATGCGGTGAATCCGCCGTGACGGATGCTAGTGGGGTGGTCCCTTCGATCAAAGGTGATCAGGAAGGAAGACCATGGGTTGAACTTCGGGGCGACTGGCTCCATCACGTATACGTCCCTTAGTGCACGCTTCCGCTCCCTTTTGGGTATGTGGGTTGCGTATATCATGTTCACCGTCCGCACTTGTGGGGGAAAGCCCTTCATCCTCTATTGTTCGGCGGTCGGGCTCTTCCTCGTCATCGCTATTCAGCCCTTGTCATTGAGTTCGCACTTAACTTGCTCGCTTGTTTGAACACCCAACAATCCCTGTTGGTGTGATTGGCTGGTTTTTCGGGGTGCCATGTATCCGCAAGCGATCGAGTATTCGGTCCAAGTTGGACGGGCCCCGGTATTTCTTTTGAATGGCTTCTTCCGTGACCGGGTTTAGAGCCTCGAATCCGGCATTGATCGCCGTATTTTCATCATTGTCACCGTTAATGGCGGCGCTTGTTCTTGTTATGACGCGACCTGCCATTGCTGTCCTTGGTAACCGAACTACCGGGGTTTTTGGTCAAGTTGTTACTACAAGCTAGCCAGCTGTCCTCTCCCCGCAAAAGCGGGTCATGAGTGTGGTGAGGGCTGCCATGGATTTCGCTTTTCTGTCCTAGGTGTCGGGCTAGCCACTCGTCATGAGATGTTATGTTTGAAGGCTGCAAGGGCCTCTGCATCCGGACAGTCAATGATTTGATTTTTCTTGGTTAGGAACCGTGTCGAATTGTGCGCCGATTCTTCCGGCTGCTGAATTATATGGCTAAGGTCATCGGCATCGGTGGTCGCACATATGTGCCCCGGAAGTTATCAAGGAATGCGGCTTCGTGTCCTCCCAACAACCGATTGACTCTGCTGGCAAGCTGTTGAGCCAATGCCGAGCTGGTCCTTTAAGCTTGAGTGGGAGGTATTTGATGGCATGTAGATCATCACCGTGGGCCATGTGGATATGGAGGAGATAGTCCTCGATCCGCATCGCAGGATCTGTGGTACCATCGTATGATTCGATGTTTACGGGTTTGAAGCCCTCGTGGATTTGATGATCCATTACTTCATCTATGAAGCATAGTGGGTGTCTTGGCGCCTCAGATTGGGCTATATCACGACGTAGCTCATATGAGCTTTGTTCATCGTGTTTGGCCCGGCCGGAGTTCTGTATCCGCGTGACGGTTATCGCAAGCATCGTGGCGCCCACGCGATCCGAGATCGATCTTGTATGCCTTGCCTTGTCCTCCAATATGTCTCGCAGGTCCGGGCGCGTTTCCCGTGCCTTGGTACTTTTCGAGCGACGCCGAGTACGGCTTGAATGGAGGGTCTAGAGGCCTCTCTGTCGCGACCACGGGTGGCTGGTCGGCCGCATCATGCTATTGGTGATGTAGGTTTGGGTGCTGCTTCCTCTAATTGGGGTAGCAGCCTGCTTGGGGTATCTCTTGGAGGGTCGCTCGAGTTCATACTCTTGGCTGCAAGGACTTCATCCATCCGTCACCTAGCAGGTCTTGGTCAGCTCTAAGCCGCTGCTTTCTTGAGGCTGCTTGTCGTGGCCATAAGCCTGTGTTTGAACGCCCTGCTCGGCGGGATCCTCCGCACGACAAATTCGTCGTCGTCAAGGCTTGCCTCGTCTTCGGAGGGGGCGATAATTATCGTCCTCTACCTCTCTTTTCTGCGCCAGACCGTCGTGCGGACTTGCTTCTCCTCCTCCTATGCTGAATCCCGCCGGAGGGGTTGTCTTCGCACTGTCAGGGGTGTTATTATCTCCGTGCGGAATCACCGTTTTTGCTGTGGCGGGATTTAGAGCAGCGCCGCTGACGTCGGCGCTTGGGTTGTTTCTTGGAGGGGTCATCCTCCATCGTTCCCTCGCCGTTCCCATCTTTTGGGATGTCCACCATGTATATGTCGTGATGACGAAGTGGCCTTCCAAAGTGCCACGTAGGCGCTGGGTCTTGGTCATCTCGGCATCGTCCTCCATACCGCCAATGTCTTGAGTCGAAGTCGAGCATGTCGGTTAAATCATCGGCGATGGCTACAAAGTGGGTGGTGGGTGGGCGTTGAATTTCTTCGTCGTCGCATCCCAACCTTCTTGTCCGTAGTCCGCCGTGGCTCTCCGGATAAAGAGAGAGACTTTAGTGAATTCAGGATGTCGCCAAAGGGCGAGTCTTGAAGATGTCCGCGCAGTGAACTCCATAACCGACGCCCAATCGGATTCGATTGGCGGAGGCGCAGAGGGTTCTGAGTCCGAGAGGAGTCCGTCACCCCGAGTCACGGTCTTCGCAAGGATGTGGATGGAGTTCGGCTCAATCACCGTTGAGATTGTAGCCCCGAGGCGGTGTCCAACCACTCGTCCTCGATCGGAGAGTCGGCTCGAGCTAAGGGTCGGAGCGGGCGCTGGTGCGGCCTCCGTGACATCGCTCGCGGCGAGCTAGATCGTGCCCATCGAGACAGTGCGGCGCGCTTGGCTGTGGCTCGAATCCGTCGAAGATCAAGTCTCCACGGACATCGGCCGTGTAGTTCAAACTCCCAAATCTGACCTGATGGCCAGGGGCGTAGCTTTCGATCTGCTCCAGATGGCCAAGTGAATTGGCCCGCAGTGCAAAGCCGCCGAATACGAAGATCTGTCCTGGGAGAAAAGTCTCACCCTGGACTGCGTCGTTGTTGATGATCGAAGGAGCCATCGGGCCTATAGATGACGACACAGAGGAACTCTCAATGAAAGCACCAATGTCGGTGTCGAAAGATCCGACGGGAGTTCAATCCGGAGGGTCCGCGAACCGTCAAGCACTTCTTCGGCCTGAAGCTCGAAGAGATGTGCAAATTATTCTTCGGACGGAAAGTAAAGTGTCCGGACACCACCGAGGATGCGGGCCTAAGCTGTAATTGCCTAGATACCCAAGTAAGTAAACTTGATACCGGACACCGTGTTTTGTATTTGTTATGATTGTTTATTCTGAAAATCATCTGCGTCCAGGAATGGCTCATCAAGGCGGAGAGAATTAGGTGTCCGGTGCCACTTCCCGAAGGCTCGCCCGCCCCCACCATGGCCAAGATGCTTGACCGAGTACTCAGCAGGATGCCTCCGGGGAAAGACAAGGGAGAATCCGAACCCCACACGCTATGCATCCGAACCGGGGGAATTGTCACCTCCCCTAAGGAGGATAGTCGGGAGGGGGAGGTTAAGGCCTCCTCCCTGCGCGGGAAGAAGAGGGCCGCCTCCGAAGACCCGGAGACGGAGATGCCCAAACCCGGGAAAAAGATAACACCAGGGGCTCTACCCCAACGGGCACCCTCACCGCATCGTGCCCAACAACGGGCCAGCCCTCCACCGAGCTGTAAGTTAATTTTTAATTCGAAGATGCTGCGTTCCTCCTAGATCAATAACCAGGATTCATCTTTCCCAGTTCGGCTGGCAGCCCCTCTCACCAGAGTTCGTCTTCGGGGGACCTCCCTCCAGAGATGATGGAGAGAGAGACCCCACCTACCTCTCCGGCTCGCGAAGCGGGCGACACCAAAGTGTCGTCACGGAGGAGTCCGGATCTGCCGAAGGCGGAGGCCAACGTGTCAGCCGCCCTGAGCTCGGAGCGTTTGGCTTCCGCGAGGGGAGATGGGAAGGGTCCAACACAGTTCGATGTCTGGCCGACATACTGATGGGCCTACTGGAGCGGGCTGCGCTCTCAGAGGAGCACAGCTCATTAATGAGCGCGGTGCTCCAGAAGATTTCGTCCGCTACAAGCGGTTTGAATGAAGCATTTGCAAGTCTGCTCAGAGGCTTTGAGGTATGTAGTGAAGAATACACTGTTTTTGGCTGTGAGCCACGCGTTAGGTGTGCTCCATATAGATAGTAGCCCCTGAGACTCTGGTTGCCCGCCCTAGGGGGCAAACGGAGGATCATAAATCAATGATTGCGCCATAAATATGTGCAGGCACCTGTGAGTCCGGCCGCCGACCAGTCCGTGGAAGTTTCCGAACTGACCAGGCAGATTCGATCGATTGATGCCGATATCACGCTGGTGAACGAGTGGCTAGACAAGTCGCAAGGTATGTGCTCTGCCTTCCTTTGTATAGGAAGATATGGAGGCGCCATTTATTAATGTAATATGTTCGACTGCAGATGGTGTTGCTGCCGTGGAGGCCCTGAGGGTAGAACTTGTCCGAGCCAAGGAACAAGCTCGGGTTAGCAATGCGGCTGCCCTAAAGGCGGCCGAGGAACTGAGAGCCGAACAGGCTGCTCATCGCCGAAGCGAGGAAAAGATGGCCGAGATGGCTATTGAGTTAAAAAATGCCGATGACCGGTATGAGCTTCTTGAAAAGGAGCATAAGGATAGCTTGGCCGAGCTGGACAAGGCACGCAATGCCACCAAGGAAATACGGACCGAGCTCAGGGGTGCGCCGGAGGAGCTTCAACATGCCGGTAAAATCGTGGCTGGAGGTTCCTACTTGCTGCGGACGAAGTTTTTCGATCCGAAGTACGCTCCCCTGGATAGGCGCTGGAGTCCTGCGAACGTGTATGCGGATTTGGCGAAGAGTGCGGCTAACGCTGCCAAGTTCTTCGAGGGTCAGGGTGATAAGGAGGTGGAGAAGCTTTTCTGGTCGCAATTCAATGCTCCCACTCGCCCGCTGCCGTTAAATGACAAGATGGCTGATGTGGCGGAGCTTCACAGGCTGTTCGGTCTTGCAATGCGGTCTGTGATAGACCATCTTTGGCCGAAAGGGCCTAAGCCGGAAAGTTACTTTGGCTTGGTGCAGCAGTTCTTTGGGGCTGTGACTCGGATCGATGCCATGAGGAGGTCAGCGTGCATAGAGGGTGCACGGATGGCCCTTGCCCGCGTTAAAGCCTATTGGACGGATATGTAGGCCAATATAATAGCGACCCAAGATCCGGCGGGGGGCCAGTATCCGGCCGAGCACTACTTGGCGCAGGTCACAGAAGGTGCCCGACTAATAGAGGCGTAGTGCTCGAAGAATGTCTTATTTGAGTGATGAATCGAATCATTGTAACAAACAATATTAGTTTGGTTGTAAGGCTATATTTATACTTTTTGCCCAAAAGTATTGTTGTGTCCCCTGTATGGCGTATATATATATATATATATATATATATATATATATATATATATATATATATATATATATATATATATATATATATATATATATATTTAATCCGAAGGATAGCAGTCGTTGGCTTCATCGCCCACGCAGGCAATGCGGGGGTGTTCGCAAAAAATATGCTTAATCACACTTGATCCAACGTCTTGGTCCATGAAGGAGGTGATCGCACGTCGAACTAGGCAACCGGACTATATAGCTGTAACACTTTCGCTTAGCCATGGGAGTCTAACGTTGGGGCTACTATGTAGCCCCTGGTACCTTCGCATGCATCCGAATACGGGCGCGTGTGTACATGACCGGGAAACAGTTCTTCGTTAATGCGGAGGGATCCTAAAGATCCCATAGGTCTTCGAGTGGTTGAACAGTCTCTCGCTGTATCATGACAGTCAGTTTTCGGCTTTCTCTACTGAGGTGCTCGTCCGGAATAACCAGGGCACAATCGCAGTAGTTCTCCTTTGGCCACCTTAGCCGATAGTAACGGAACGTAAGGCGGCAAACCCAAGAGCCGGGCAAACCCAACATTTGACCAAAGACATGATTCGAAGCTGCTGCATATAAGGCCAAACTCGTGAAGCCAAACACTCCCGAGGGTATTCGGACTTTATAATAGTCGATGGGCTCAAGAATGCCCATTCGTTATAAACCCTGTTTTTCAGTGCGTGTGTTAACTGTCGTGGCGAGATGCCAAAACGGCAGTATCCTCTCGTGGGTATGGAACCCATGGGATGGTTAAACAACAAGAGGCAATAAAAAGGTCTACACAGGGCTTAATCTAAAAGAAACCTGTTGAACAGGGCCCCGCTGCACGCTCTGCGCCTTTGTCTCCGCTTCCGCCAGATCCTCGAAGGGTATCGCGAACGTTGTCTGTGGGAAAGAAGGAAAACTCGTAGAAGAGTGCAAGGTGAGTATGCGATGGATAATAAAAGTGTGAGATGTTGGCCTGCCCATAAGGTTGAGCCAACTGTGGGACTGTGTTAAGTATTTATAGCCCCTGGTGTCCACTATGGTATTACATATACGGTGCCCTGGTTTAATTTTATCCGGGCGACCGGACTCGTCTAGCCGAGTCTGTGGTCTTTAAGGACCAGTCATGTTTTCGATGTTGAGGCGCTTATAGTCCGCCGCCGAGGGCCGTCGCATGTTCCTTCCGCGGCGTGATGGCGCCCGTTAGTCCGCTAACAGTGATGACGCCACATGGACCGGGCATCTTGAGTGTAAGGTAGCCATAGTGCGGCAATGCGTCGAAGCGGGCGAAGGCCGTTCTTCCAAGCACTGCGTGATAGTCACTTTGGAAGGGTGCAATGATGAAGATTAGTTCTTCGCTCGAGTTGCTCGTGAGCCGAATGTTACCTCCAAAGGCAACGGAGCCTCGCCGTGGGCTTCAACGCTGGTATCACCCCTTCAAAGGTGGTGTTGCTTTGGTTAATTCTCGATGGGTCTATCCTCATCCCGCGGACAGTGTCCTCATATATTAAATTGAGACTGCTGCCGCCGTCCATAAGGACGCGGGTGAGACGGTGTCCGTCGATTATCGGGTCAAGCACCAAGGCCTTTGATCCTCCGCACCGAATACTAGTTCGGTCATCCAAATTATCGGAAGTGATCGGATAAGGCATCCAGTGGTTAGGCGTGAGTATGATGGGCTCTATATCGAGCGTGTCTCTATGCGCGCGTTCGTGCCTCCTCATGGATGTGTGATTCGTGTGGATCATGTTCACTGTTTTAACTTCTGGCGGGAATTTTTTCTGTCCTTCAGTGTTCGGCTGGCGAGGTTCATCCTCGTCTTCACTTGGTGTTTCCCTTTCCTTGTGTTCGGCATTTAATTTGCCGGCCTGCTTGAAGACCCAGCACTCTCTGTGCGTGTGGTTTGCAGGTTTGTCAGGGGTGCCATGAATTTGGCATAGTCTATCTAGGACTCTATTCAGACCGGACGGTCCCTCTTTGCTGCCTTTAGATGGCTTGTTTTGCTAATTAGGTCAAGAGCGCCTGAATCTGGCATTAACCGTCGTGTTATCCAGGCTCTCTTCCTTGTTTTGGCATTTGTTTTTATGACGTCGTGGTTTCCCGTTGCCATCCCTTATTTCGGATGTGCTGGGGTCGCTGGTGCCTTTACGGGCTAGCCAGCTATCTTCTCCCGCGCAAAAGCGGGTCATAAGGCTTGTTAGGGCTGCCATTGTCCTTGGTTTTTCTTGGCCGAGGTGTCTGGCGAGCCACTCGTCACGGATGTTGTGTTTGAATGCTGCTAAGGCTTCGCATCCGGACAATGACAATTTGATTCTTCTTAGTGAGGAATCTATTCCAAAACTTGCGGGCGGATTCTCCGGGTTGTTGGACTATGTGACTTAAGTCGTCAGCATCCGGAGGCCGGACATAGGTCCCTTGAAAGTTGACCCTGAAAGCGTCCTCGAGTTCCTCCCAGCTCCCAATTGAATTTTTGGGGAGGCCTTTCAACCAGTCCGAGCTGGTCCCTTCAGCTTGAGGGGGAGGTATTTGATGGCATGAAGGTCATCCCCACGAGCCATATGTATGTGCAGGATAAAATCCTCGATCCAGACCACTGGATCTGTCGTTCCGTCGTATGCCTCTATATTCACAGGTTTAAAGCCCTGTGGGAATTCATGGTCCAGTACTTCATCGGTAAAACACAGGGGGTGAGCAGCCCCTCTGTATCTGGACGTGCTGTGGCATGTCGTAGGTTGTTGTTGTGTCCGGTCTTTATTCCGGACTGGTATTCGATTGGCGTAATCGTTTTGGCGACCACAATCCTTCGCCGGGGTGCGTCCTTTGGATCCATAGATGGACCTGGCCGCGCCAGCTTTCTTATTCATGTGTTCATGTGGATCGGTAGCCGCTTTGCTGCGGTTATGAAGTGGTACAGCTTCGTCGTCGAATTCTGGCAGTAACTTGCGTTTTGGATAGCTCTTTGTATGGCGATCATCGCTGTATCTTTCTTCAGTGTCTAGCACTTTATTCCATCTACGGTTGAGCATTTCCTGTGCGGCCTGAACCGTTGCTTCTGCTTCTTTAGACTTCTTGCGGTGGCCATAAGCCTTCTGTGGAGGTTATCTCGTTCCACGTGTTTTTCCGAGATTGCATCATTACCCGGACTGTCTTCTTGTCATGGTTCGTTTTGATGACCTTGTCCGTCGGGATTGTTGTCCTCGGGCATCTGCTCCGAACTATGTTCAGGGTGACCTGGTTCGTCCTGCTCCATCGCTGGGTCCGTATGGTCGTTGTTGCCTTCGGAGTTAATTGTATTATCGATCCCTCTGGCGCTCTTGTCACTCTTTTTACTGTTGCTGGACTTAGAGCAGCGTCTACGCCGTCGCTTTGGCTTTTGTCCGGGGGTTTTATCATCCGGATTGTCGCCTTTGTCCTCTTTGGGCGTGTCCACCATGTATACGTCGTGTGACGAGGGGGAAGTCTGGCGCCCCATAGATTCCGCATCTTCTCCTGCATCCTCGTCCATATCGTCGATGTCTTCGGAGTCGAAGTCAGGCACGTCAGTTGAATCATCAATCGTGGCTATGAAGTGGGTGGTGGGTGGGCAACGAATTTCTTCGTCGCCTGCTTCCCACTCGAACCGGACGTAGTTTGGCACAGAAATTTCTGTCAAAGAGAAAGTTTTCAACGAGTTCAGCATGTCGCCCAAGGGCGAAAAGCCGAAAGATGTCCGCGCGGTAAAATCCATTACCGAGCCCAACCTCGCTCAACCTGCTCGGGAGTGCACGGATCGACTCAACATCCGGATACGAGTCCGGGGTCCGGGTTGTAGGCCGCCACGTGAGGTAAGGCTCGTGTTCGCTCCACCGCCGATAATTGTGCGACTGCGGGTGGGGTCCAGCCCTCCGTCCTCAGGCAACGTAGCCTGCTCCGGATTTAGGTCCGAGGCTACTGTGTGGGTGATACCCCGAGCTTTGTCCGATAGCAGGTCTAAGCCGTGCTCGTCGTGACTATCTCGTACCGTGTTATTGACGGTGATTGAAGGAGCCATCGAGCCCGCTATGCGGCGACATACGAGGAACTCTCAATGGAAGCACCAATGTCGGTATCAAAACCGGCGGATCTCGGTAGGGGGTCCCGATCTGCAAGGCCAAGGCTGATGGTAACAGGAAGCAAGGGACACAGATGTTTACCTGTGTTCGGGCCCTCTCGATGGAGGTAAAACCCTACTTCTTGCTTGATTAATATTGATGATATGGGTAGTACAAGAGTAGATCTACCACGAGATCGTAGAGGCTAAACCCTAAGAGCTAGCCTATGATGGTATGATTGTAATTGTGATCGGCCTTCTAAGGACCAACCTCTCCGGTTTATATCACTACAAAAAAATACACTTCCGTGATGATACGTGTTTGTCATAGTAGGTCGCGTTTTTTGTCATGCATGTACATCCATGACAAATTTATGACAGAATCAAGATAGTCATACCGTCTTTGTCAGAGAAGTGTTCCATGGCATTACCAAAATTATCATCACGGAAGTGTCCACTTCCATGACGATAAATCGCGCCACGGAAGTGCTTTCGCCTAGGGTGACCGACACGTGGCATCCACCGTAACGGAATGTCGTTAAGCTATCGGGTCGGGTTTTGGATCCGATAACCTGTTAACAGCCCCGACCAATGGGGATTTTCCACGGTAAAATCATCATTGGCTGGAGGAAACACGGTCGGCTCACCGCTGGGACAGATGTCATCCACTCATTGGACGGAAGCCGCCTAGGGTACGTCGACACGTGGCACGGCCCAACAGAGGCCCATTCCTGTGAAAAGGTCGGCCCAGTAAAAATTAGCAGGCCAACCCATATAAGGCCTACTTGTGTCAGTCCATTTAAGCCCACGGGCCATACGAGATGAGCCAATTCGCCCACAACCGCCTGCTAAATATTTGACACCATTGCAGCCCATCGCCGCTCGAGCCCGCTAACAGCCCGCTATATATTGGGCTCAATATCGCCCAATGAGATTTTGGCCCGTTAATGGCCCATTTAATGGATGGGCCAATTTTCGTGATGTACATCTTTCGCCTTTTAGCCACCCATTTAAATGTTGGGCTAGTTTCCGCCGGTGTGTCTTTCACTGTTGACGGCCCATAAATCTGATGGGCCATTTGTTGTCGGACCTGAGTTTCGCCTTTAGCGGCCCATTTAAGTGTTGGGCCAATTTTTTGGCCCGGTGTCACTTTCAGCTTGTTGACGTCCCATAAATCAGTTGGGCCATTTTTAGTCGGACCTGAGTTTTGGCCTTTTAGCGACCCATTTAAGTGTTGGGCCAATTCCCGGCCCTGTATGACTTTCGGCCTATTAACGGACCATAAATGAGTTGGGCCATTTGTAGTCGGACCTTAGTTTTGGCCCTTTAACGGCCCATGCCCTTCATGGTCCAATACCAGCCCGGTTTCTCTTTCGGCCTGCTAAAGGCCCACAACATAGTTGGGCCATTGACAATACGACCTGACTTTCAGCCTCTTAGCGGCCCTTGGTCTTCATGGTCCAGTACAAGCCCGCTGTCTCTTTCGGCATGCTAAAGGCCTACAGTATAGTTGGGCAATATGTATCCCAAACTTAGTAACGGCTCGTTAACGGCCCGTGAAATAAATCGAGGCCACCCGTTGCCCGCCACGGTCACTCGTTAACGACCCGGAGGTAAGAGGGCCGACAATTAACTTCGGCCTAGTAACGACCCATTAACTTAATGGGCCCACTAAAGTTCAGACATGTCTTTAGGCCAAATTAGATAATTTGAGCCCATTACGACGAGCAATTATGCACAGGACCAAAACCGATCACGCAAAGGTACGGCATACAGGAATAACGCTGCACATCCAAAGATATACTACAGAAATTACATCCACGGGCAATCAAAGATTGATGCCAGTGCAAATAAATGAGCGTAACCTAACCATCTACAACGCCACAATCTGCAACCTCAAGACATGATGACGCCCATAAGCATGTTGGCAAGTTCTTTCGCTTTGCTACACTTTCTCTCGAAAACATTGATCGCTTGTTGTGTCGCACGACTCGCACCTCCGATTCATCCACCATTTTCATCATTGCTTCAGCCATTAATTGGTTCACAAACATACATTTATTCCGTTGCATCCGAGATGAGGATACCGAATGATTCAGATGGCGATTTTGGCAGGCTTGTATTATTGATAGTGGAGAGTGTCTCACCATCGCATCATAACATAAATTAGGACGGAACCAAAAAGATTAATCATGAGTTATTGCCATATTACCTGGCCTAGATTTATCGGAAAGAAACAATGGGGTTGCCTTGCTGTTTTCGAGTTTGTCTTCTTATCTTCAAAGAGCTCGCACAAAATTAACACACTAGCATTGCTATCATTGGCCAAGTCGATAATAGGAAAGCAACATTGACACAACGAATGTTTGGGCAAGTAGCCTACACCAAATTAACACAATATGGCACAACTATCATCAGCCGTAAGGTAGTACGAAAGCAACATTGACACAATGAATGAATGGGCAACCAGAGAAGCACTACAATTCAAGAATGTGCGTGATATGAGATAGTACATTCATGCAGCTCAAGATGCAAAACTACTGTGCAGTTTTCCTTACAAAAATCAACATTGGCGCCTTTAACATTTTGCTACAACTAATTTTAGATCAGATAAAGGTTAGATTCACGCCGATTAACAAAATACATGTTGATGTAAAATATAGTGATATACAACATGTACTTACATCAGCATTGGAGCACAGAGAATTCCGCAAGATATTTTCCTCTAATACGATCCCAATGGAGGAAGTCTTCTATCGCTTAACCTTATTTTCTAAAAGAGAGATGGGTAAGAAACATGTAGAAAATATGATCATAATGCTATAAAATTTCATGATGCGAGGATACGCACACGCTTCTTAGAATGGAGTTGACATTCTTTTGCTGGATCGAGCGGACTAGTTCTTTGGCCACCGGAATTTGCTTATTATCGGGAGTTGGGTTTCTCCGGCCGGAGCAAGATCTATGAAAAATGGAGTTGGTTTATTATCTCCTCGGAGTTTGGATCTTTTGCAAAGACCTGGTTTGTAACCCTTCAGATTCTAACATAGCCGTTTTCCCTTGCATGCCTTATATAGAAGAATGGTGATTCAGTTATAAAACATGCTACAAGCAGAGATGGAATAGGTATCAAGAATAGAAAGGCATGACATATTGACATGTATTCCTCCATCCGGAAATAAATGGACGGGTCTAGGCGATTTCAGTTCTAGATACATCCAGTTTTATCCATTTCGCGACATTTAATCCGGACGGAGGGAGTATGATGTAAGAGCTAGGGATACGACAGACAACACAGAAAAAAACACTGAAAAACCCATCGCAGAACCAAAGTATTCAAACCCACCGATATGAGATAGTACACTCATGCAGCTCAGATGCAAAACTACCGTGTAGTTTTCCTTACAAAAATCAACATTGTGGCCTTTAATCATACATTTTGCTACAACTAAATTTAGATCGATAAAGGTTGGATTCACGCCGATTAACAAAATACATGCTGATGTAAAATATAGTGATATACAACAGGTACTTACATCTACATTGAGCACAGAGAATTCCTGCAAGAATCTTTCCTCATAAACGATACCATTGCAGAAATTCTTCTATCTCGTTAAGCTTATTTTCTAAAAGAGAGATGGGTAAGAAACATGTAGAAAATATGATCAGCATGCTATAAAATTTCATGATGCAAGGATACGACACGCTTCTTAGAATTGAGTTGACATATTTTTGCTCGATCGAGCGGACTAGTTCTTTGGCCACCGGAATCTACTTATTATCGTGAGGAGTTGGGTTTCTCTCGGCCGGAGCAGTATCTATAAAACTGGAGTTGGTTTATTATCTCCGGCGCTTGGATCTTTTGCAAAGGCCTTGTTTGTAACCCTTCAGATTCTAACATAGTCGCCTTCCCTTGCATGCCTTGTATAGAAGAATGGTGCTTTAATTATAAAACATGACAACAGAGAGATGGAATAGGTAATCAAGAATAGAAAGGCATGACATATTGACATGTATTCCTCCATCCGGAAAAAATGGATGGGTCTAGGCGATTTCAGTTCTAGATACATCCTTTTTATCCATTTCGCAACATGTAATCCGGACGGAGGGAGTATGGTGTAAGAGCTAGGGATATGACAGACAACACAAAGAAAAAAAACTAGTTGAATGTAAAACTATATGCTAGCGGAATACATACAGAAATAACTAAGGCAACATACACGGTATGATTGGGAAAATAAGATGGCATTGCAACAGAGCACTAGAACAACACTTCAATGTAAAAAACATGGTATGGCAGATGATGAAGTACATACTAATGAATAACAATGCATAAGATATTCAGAAGCATGATGTCCAAATTAAGCAGATGGCATTGCAATACAGTAGAATGACAATACTTGAATTTGAAAACATGTTATCATGAATGGAATAGGTACTAAAAAGCAGGAAGGCATGACATATTTACATGCATGATCAGCATGCTAAGCACATGGCATTGCAACAGAGTAGATACACTCTGTGACATTATATGCATGTTGTACCCATATCACAGGCCAAGTTAGAGCAAGGACCTTGTGGGGTGAAGAGGATTCATCATCTTTCCGCAAGTCTTCAAGAACTGCCTTTACATGTTCCATCATATTGGGTATCATTGACATCAAGTTTATTGGCCTTTACATTGCTCCGTGAGGTTCTTGTGGATATATCGGTGTGTGCAATTATATCGATATGCATGGAAGACAACTAGTAGTTAGATTTATGTAAATGAGTGCCTGTAGGAGACGACATAAATAGTAGGATGGGGTTAACTAGCAGCAACAGGTCTCATAAACTAAAGGGAGAACATGATGAAAGCTACGTAATATGTATCGTTTGTACTTAGATTAACTAGATGGCACACAAAAGTATTAAAGAACAACATAGGTAATACTAGAAGTGGTATAATACTATAATCACCAGCCTGTGGGATAGCATTGGCTGATGGATGATAACTATGGAACAACGTTACCTAAAGAACAAGTATCTTAGCTGAACTATGGAACAACGTGAACTCCCTAACAAGACCCGTAAGAGATCAGCATGAATATACAAATGAAATGTGATGATCTATTTTCCGTGCTTAGATGAATAACAAAGCCATAAATGTTGCACACAAGTAAGATGAGGGTACAACCTATCCGGCTGCCATCCATAGGAGTGAGCATCATGTGCTGACTTGTCGATGGCCCTGCAGCTTGTTGTGGCTGTCCATGTCGGGCACGCGATTCGATGCAGGAACTATTGAGTGGGGACTATAGCTCCCTTCTCGTGTATGCTTCCCTTGTTGGAGCAGCTGCGGTGAGTCGGAAGACGGTGTGTCCAAGATGCGATAACGATAAAGTTAAGAACGACATATCTCTTTGATCCAAGAAATACACTAAGAGATCAACAAAGAAGGTACGAGAGTGGTCACACGTCTGCTGATCAAGACTAAATTGGGGTCACACGATTTTATTTTATTTTGGTATCGTCGATCTACGCCGGATGGCTTGATGGTCGCCTTGTGCCTCCCTACGACACTGCTCGAATCTTCCCCAAGAGCCAGCGACCAACGGCAGAGCAGCCTGCCTCCGCTGTCTGTGGCCCCGCCAAAACCCCGCCTCCGCCCCATCAAGACCGCTGTGGTTGCGCCGCCCGGCCAATCCACAAAGACTCCTCGTCATCCAGATCCGCGGCGGCAGTACCTTCAACCCACGCAACTCTAAAAGATAGCCATCTAAGTGCGCTCACGGTGAACTTGCGGCCCCGCACCTTACGTTAGACACCAGCCAACCGGCAGCCTAGGAGCTCCGCCGCCGAGGGGTGCTGCTTCCCATTGGGAATCGATTGGCCCGTAATAAAATTCAGACAACCGACGCCTAAATAAAGTGATTTGAGATGAGGGTGCGACCTATCCGGCGGCATGGTGAAGTAGGCAGGTCCAGCTGCCGAGTCGGTGAGGCCAGCGCGGCTGCGGTGGTGACCGCGGCAGGGAAAGAGCGATGTCGCGACGGTCGACGGCTACGTGGAAGCAGCGCCAGACTCGACGGATCCGGTTGGAGCCACCCGCACCGTGAACAACGGCGGGGTGAATCGGCCCAGACGGTTCACGCGCCGCCGCCGAGGCAGCACCAAGAAGACGGAGTAAGAGGCACACGCCCAAGGCACGACGGCAATTGGACAACGCCTCCGCATTAGGGAGGAGGGCGGCTGTGAAATTGGTGCGGTGGGGCGCCATGGAGGTGGGGCTGAGGTTTCATGCTCGGGAGAAGGGAGCTTCCCGGGAGAAGGTGATTTGATGCCCACGAGGTATGAATGGGGAGCGGGGGGGGGAATTGGGAGGAGTGGAACCATGTCTTACGGACGATTTGTCCGAAATGTGAGGGGAGTTACAGTTCTACCCTTGCCTATAGGCTTCTCGGCTTGGGTCTGTGTACCGAGGGTCGGGATAGTAGAGTAACTTTGCTTCTCCCCAAATAGTGGGCGGAGCGATTTCAAGCAGGAGGGCGGTTTTGAACTATAGTGGCGCGAGCGATTTCGGGCGAGGAGAGCGTGTTTTGAAATAGTGGGCGAGCTATTTTGGCGAGGAGAGCGTGTTTTGCCGACCATGGTTTATGAATTATTCGCACATGTCATTTCGCCGAGGAGAAGGCGCTTGGATGAAGTTACTTAACCTACCTCGATGTACAACGGGCCAATTGATGCGTGGTCCCACATAGGACGGTAATTTCGCTGCCTCCCATTTATTTGCTCGGCTAATTCCACCGAAAGCAGAGAGGATGTTTAACGGTTCGCTCAAATTTTGGGAGAACGAGCATCCACGCTCTACCTTACCAAGTCGATTCGAATCAAATTTTGAAATATTAGCTTGCCACTTCTTTTTTAGATGGAGAGATGATGCTCGGGAGTAATGTGTTTTACATGCTCGCTGCTAGCGATTTACTATATGACAAATAGTTGACCCACTCAAAAACGTGAATCAAACCCAAAATGAAATATCTCGATTCAATGAACTAGCTCGCTCAAGAGGTCAAAATAGTGAACTAAATCCAAAATTGAACACCTCAATCGAGTAGCATGTTGTACAAGATTATAGTACTCCATGAACATGCAAATTAATGAACTTGTTTGATATACGATATATCCATTCATGTGTGGATTGCGATAACATGGTCTCCAATTTAAATATTTGAATGCAAGTTTATATCAGTCTTTGATGCATAAAACGCGACCTCCCCCTCTCCCGGACTCTTGTCTCTCTCTCTCTCTCTCTCACTCTCCGACAATCTTCAATTCTGTCGCACGATCCGACACAAAAACCTTGTTGGTCCCTCTCCCTTCTCTCTCTCTCTCTCTCTCTCTCTCTGTGTGTGTGTGGGGGTCTTTCTAGTCCGCATTCATATATACACCATCTATAGGTCTCTCTCGACACTATGTATGATACTCTAGCTAGTCCAAGCTAGATATCTTGGGTGCACTCATCGATGCACACAAATTCCTTGGCTCTTTGCCAGTAACTCTCTCACGCACCACTATGTCATCTCGAGCTCTTCCCCCTCTCTCAAACTCTCCATCCACTGGTCACACATACACATGCATATCTCACTGCACTGACAGGCCCATCTAAAACTCTATCTCTCTCCATCGCTCTCTCTCCATCTCACACACACACACACACACAATCTCATGCCCAGCTAGCCAAGTATGATGGTCTCTCACTCAATTGTAGGCACACGCAGCCCCCTATATGTATATGACTAGCTAATCTTAGTCTCCATCACAAACATGTGCATGGTCTATCTCGATTTCTCTCGGGCATCTTTCTATCACGCACGCACTCCTCGATCTCCCACCCATATAGTCCCCTCACGATCTCGAGGGATCTCTATCACAAACACACCCTCTCTCCCTCCCCATGCGCCCATGCCATCCATGTGTCCCTCTCGACCTTTTTTCCTTGTTGGCCGACTCTATTGGACATGTGCTGTGGGTGTTCTCTCCGCTGCAAACAATCACACACTAGCTATCTTCGTATCTCCTCGCCTCGCTTCCATCTCGAGATGCATGCGTGATATGTTCGCATAAGAAACGAAAAAACACACTCTCTCTCTAATTTATCGCTTGTTGTCACTTTCTTTCACACACATACTCTTTTGCACACTTACTCATTCTCCTTCACACGCACTTGATCTGTCTCGACCGAGGCACTCACCTCCGTCCATAGCATATAGATTTATTGAAAAGTCAAACATCACAAAGTTTGACCATGTACGTGGAGAAAAGAATTACATCTAGTACGGCAAACATATACCATTAGATTCACCATGAGATGTAGTTTTGTATGATGTATCTTTGGTATTGTAGATATAAATAACATTTGCGTAAACCTGATCAAAGTTTCCAAAGTTTGACTTCTAAAAATTTACATGCATCGCATTATCGAGCGGATGGAATATCTCTTTCCCTCTCAGCTATCTCGACGACCACTCAGCCTTATCGGGCTCCTCAATCTCTCTCAAACTTTATTGGTCAGTTTGGTTCGTGACTGACCTCATGCCTTGATGGTCGGTATCGCCGGTGTGGACGTGAGATGTAAAATATTTCGCTCGCCAGCTTGTGTGGTGCTGAAGCGCTTGGTTCATGCCCCGCCAGCAAAGCATCAACGCCCCATCAATCAATCCATGCATCAATTATTTAATGCTAATATCCATCCATGTTGTTGTTAGCCTCGTGGTCGCACGACTGTGCACGGCCAGCGCTCAAATCGGTCGCTGGGCCAAGCTACTTGCAGTGTCCGGAGTTCAGCCAAAGCTAATTAAAGTGCAGGAACCCAGCCCAGCGGGCTTTCTTTTTCACAGGTAGCAACCAAACAAGCGTGCATGAAATCCAGCCACAACCCCTGTGCCACGCAAAAGATGCTCACGACGCAAGCCAAACGGGCCTTATATCTCCCTGGTTCACACATACACATGTCTCGCCACGCTATACATATAGACCCATCCAACACTCTCCGCCCTTGTTCTCTCTCCATGTGACACGCACCCCTAAGTACCATAATCCTCACTCCATCATAGGCCTGCTTGGATCCATGGGTTAGAGTTAGTTTGGGTTAGTTTGGAGTCAACTAACCCAAAAGATCCAAACAGAGGGTTAGTTTAGGTTAGATGCATCTAACCCATCCAAAAAACTAACCCATCCAAGAGGTGCTTATTTGGGTTAGTTCTTCTCGGACCACTAATAAACACTTTTTTCTCTCGCCTCCCGCAGCAGATCCCTCCCACTTCCTCAAGCTTCTCGCCCTCTCCTCCTCCCTCTCGCACCGCCTCGTGAAGGTGCCTCACAGATCCACGCTCCATCTAACCCTGCCATCCAAACACCTCTTTACTTAGAGTTAGTTTAGGTTAGAATCTAACTCTAACCTCTAACTGAGTTAGAGTATCCAAACAGGCCATAGGCGCAAGCACTCCTCCTAAGTATGATTATCTCTTACTAGCCATCGTGAACACACGATTGTCTCCTTCCATCCATACGCCTATCTCGATATATCTCGGGCATCTTCTATCGCACACACCTTGTCACTCGATCTCCCACCCATGTAGTCCCATCACGATCTCCAGGGATCTCTATGACAAACATACACTCTCTCCTCCCCATGTCTGCATTTTCTCCAGACGCTCTCTCGACTCTCTCTCCTTGTTTGTCGACCCTCTTGGCCACGTGCTAGGGTCTTCCTCTCGGTTCCAAACAACCACACACTATCTCCTCACCTTGCCTCCATTGTCAAGATGCATGTGTGATATGTTTGCATAAGACACGACGCTTTTTTCTCCACTTTTATCGTGTGTTGTCCATGTCTCTTTCACACACGCACACACACTTTTCTTCTCTCTCTCTCTCTCTCTCTCTCTCTCTGGGGACTCACACGCCCATAAGCATATGGATGTTTTGAAAAGTCAAACCTCGTAAAAGTTTGACTAGGTATATGTGGAGAAAACATTTACATCTCGAACGATCATTAGATTCATCACAACATGTACTTACTTCATACTATCATTTATCTTTGGTATTGTAGATATAAGTAATTTCTTTATAAACTTGGTCAAAGTTTCAAAAGTTTGACTTAAAAAATGTTGTAACTACATTATCGAACGGAGGGAGTAGCTCTTTCTCTCTCTCTCGCTATCTCTCACGGGCCTCCCTCTCACTCAACTCTCTATACCGACGGATTATACGCCACCGTGTCAGCAGATAGCTCAGATATTGTTTAGTTGACCGGTCAACCAATCCACATGCTGCGTTGTCACTCGTGTTCAGATCTTGGTGTGCCGCCCATGTGGCAGTGGGTGAAAATAAGTAAACTAGAGGCCCATCCGACACGCGGTGAAGGAAACAAAGTTGAAACCACTGGGTAGCACCCGCACGCTAGTAAATTGAGGGCGATTGAGGACAAACTTTTGCTGGCAAGGACGACTCACAAGACAATTCACCACCGCACGACGGCATGCATGTAAGGACACACTCGCAGCACCCAGCACACAACACACACAAGCACACGTACACCGGCGCCGCCGCCGGTTGAGATGGACGGCGAGGCAGCCAACAAGCGGAGGCCGCCGAGCTAAAACCGCATCCGCGAGCTCGACTTCATCAGCAGCCTCCCCGACGACATGCTGCTCGCCATCATCGGCCTCCTCCCCACCAAATCTGCCGCGGCGGACCGCCTCGCTTCCCGGCGGTGGCGCCCCGCGCCAAGGCCCCTCAACCTCACCGCCGACAAATGCCTCGCGACGGGATTGCAAACGCATGGCCGCAGTCTCCAAGATCCTTTCATCGCACTCGGGCCAGCCAGACGCCTTGACATCCGCATGTTCAAGATCAACCGCAAGGTCCAACCCAAGTTCGACGAGTGGTTCTTATCCCCGCCTAGATCAGCTCGAGGAGCTCAGCTTTGAAGCTGGACGATGTCGCTCTTGCCGCCGTCCGCGGCCCGCCCACGCCAACGCTGCGCCGCGCCAGCCTTCAGCTCCGCTATCTTCCCAGACATGCGGCCGCGCCTTCTTCTCTCCTCAACTCAAGCAGCTCGACCTCTTCGACGTTGTCATCTCAAGAAGGCTATGGAGCACCTGCTCCGCAGCTGTATCAAGGCCGAGTACCTTCATCTTGAGCAGATCCACGGTTCATTAGCCTCCACATCGCCGATTTAATCTCCGATGGATTTATGTGTCTTGCTGGCCCCGCAACAAGACATCAATTGGGAAGAGATCACTCCAGCTTGTTCCATGTTATGGTCATTGAGAATGCGCCTTTCCTTGAGAGATTGCTTGTATCGGATCTAGAAGGTCCAACAAAATCAGGGTCATTGACGCTACCAAATTGACAAGTGTTGGTGTACTCGCTCGCCAAATTCTCCGAACTCTTTATTGATCCGTAATCGCTCGTGTACAGCACTCATCTTCTTCTCCGCCTTCTTGAAATTCACATTTTAAATTTCTTCTTGATGTATTTACTAACCGCCTTCCGTAAAATGATTCCACAAGCTTGACCCAGTCCATGCGCAAGTGAAGATCTTAGCACTAAAATCTATCGGCCCCAATTTGGATCAAGTTGTTGATTCCTTACATGCTTTCCATGCACGGAGAAGCTACTCATCGAGGTGAAACTTCTTTCCTATTAGTAAACGGTAATCACAACGTAGCTCAATTTTTTCGTAATTTTCCCAAATTACGATGACAAGTGTAGTGTTCAAAACTACATCTACGACCGCACCGAAAGAAATGTTTTTAGTATTTTTCTCACGTGATCACCGCATCATTTTTATGTTGTACTACTATAGTAGCCTAGGCTAGTCATAGTGGAAAGTAACTTAGACTACTCCAAGAACTCTATGGTTACCCTAAGGGCAAGTACTACCTCCGCCCTGGTTTACTCTTCCAATTTTGTAGTATCAATTTGACCATAGATTTAATCGACAAAATGTTAATGCATGTCACTAAGAACTATATCGTTGGATTCAGATTTGAACATAATTTCAAATGGTGTAATTTTTAGTGACATGCATTGGCATTTTCTTAGGTAAATCTATGGTCAAAATTTTATACTAAATATACGTAGATTTTTTCGTCTCCAAAATTCTTGTCTTACATTTGTTTAGATATGGATGTATCTAACACTAAATGTAACTAGATACATCCGTATTTAGACAAATTTAAGACAAGAATTTTGGGACGGAGGAGTACAAAAGTGGGCTATGTAGGCCAAAACATGTGCCAAATTCACTTGTGATGCATTTGGCATCGATGCCCTCCATTGCTCACCGGTGCCCCAATCTGGAGCACCTACTTTGTTCCGTGCCAAATTAACTCACGAATGAAAAAACACTGCGTGGGAGAGAGAGAGAGGACCGAGGCAATAAAAAACACTTGTTTGGGAGAGTGAGAGGCTGGTGTAGTTGGTTTGATTGATTTGTTTATACATGTGGGTCTGTGCACAGCGGTGCCAACTCTCTCACATCGCGAGAGCGGTGCCAAAATCTTTTGATTTGACATCGATGCGTATTATGTGGCATACTTTTGCTAAATATGGCATCGGCCACATAGTGGAAGGCAACAAATGCCCAAGCTCTTCACGTGCTCCTAGTTAAATGAGAGGAAACAAAGAGAGAGAGAGAGAGAGAGAGAGAGAGAGAGAGTGAAAAATATCACTAGCCAGCCAACCCTATCGTATGAGCGAATGATATTGGTACCTCTTGATGACACGGCAATCTTATGCAGCCAGCTGCTCTAATATGTTCTCTTCTTTTGCGATAAAAAAGACCCAAAGTGAAAAATGTGCTGCACTATAACAATCTCATCGAATGCCTTGATCTCCATCTTACGTAAATTGATTTGATCGACTACCAAGGCAGCACATCTGAGATTAAATTGGCTGTGTTCTTTGTTCTCGAGGCAAGTGTGCTCAAGGTAATGAGGTTTGGCATTCTCTCGCGCAACAATGAATGGCGGTTGATCACCGCAAGCGCCTAAGCCTAAATGACAAAGTCTCCGCAGGTTGAATTTGTTTTTGAAACATCAAGTGGCCAGAGACTCAAAACTTATTTGCCCATTAGTGACTTGTCGTATGGTGGATTTTAGTTTGTACGATAATGCTGCATCCACCTAAAGTAACGAAAGTTCTTACGTGAACTTCCTAGTAATTCCTCTTCCTAGGTGCAACATTACTCCTAACATTTGTAATATCAGTTTGAAACTTGTAATATTGCCGTGTCCTATTCCTGCGCTTTCAAAATCTCGCGAATCAAACAGGTCCCGAGTTGGTGATGATGTTGTGCCTCCCATCTTTCACCAATAGTCGCCGGATCTAGATCCGACGATACAAACCAAGCTTCTCATTTTTGCAAAAAGATGCCCGCACTTGTTCCCTATTTACAAACAACTCCTTGTCTCTCACAATCAGCCTTATCTCCTCCCCACCACATCTAGAAGGTCGTGGAAAATCTGGCGCGATGGTCACGCCGAGCAGTCCACCTCAATCTTGGTGTTCCGTGCAATGCACGGGCATCTACGCACGGAAATTATGTCTAATGTGGCTAGTTGTAAGCAGGCTAGCTCTACAGCCATGATGATAGTGACTGCAGACGGTGAGGCTGACTATGGTATGCCAACACGGCGCCTATACTCATGTGTCATCTCCGCCAGGTCTTGTCACTTCACCGTGAGGAGCAGCACGTAATAATTTGACCAACGGTAGTACATTGCTAGTACTCCTAGGAGTACTACATTGGTAGTACTACTACTAGTACTAGTAGCACCACCGCCTGGATTTAGGAGTACTACCACGCCCATCTGGATTTTAGTATTTGACTAGCAATATCTAGTAATGCATGTCACAAAAATGTACTACTCCCTCTCAGTAAATAAATACATGGTGTTTTATTCCTATTGGCGAGAGAACTTAATGTTTTCTTGCTAACTAGAGTCTTAATAGGATTACATGCAATGAACTAAACATTGCATGTCATGTTTGGTAGTCTCAAGTCATTGAAAGCATGCACGGCCCACATCTCTCATTGGTTGATATGTCACGTAAATAAGAAACAAGGAGGGAGTTAATGCACCGTGCCTAAGTGTTTTGGGATTATTTGGTTTTCGTAATGTGACTTACACAACATTTTTGTTTACATGCATTAACATTTTATTAGTTAAATCAAAGGTCAAAACTTGGCGCAAAATGCAAAGGGGACCAATAAACCAAGAACATCAAACTTCTCTCGCTTGGCCCCAACTAGAGGTCCGTGAGATGACTATACTGCACCGACACGGAGGGGCGCAGCTTCATTGACTTACGGCAACCGCCTTTGGGTGAATGACACATGGGCCTGGGGGTGGCTGGCCCACCTATCATACAACCAAAGGCAGGTGTAGTAGAGGGCCGAGGAGTAGTAATAAATCCTATGCACCCACGCACGCTAACCAAGGGCAAGAGTGATCACCGAATCGCAAGATCGCTTGACTAGTAGAAGCTAAGCTAGACCCATGGAGGCGATGAGCGCGAGCATCGCCACCTGTGCAGATGGTCCACGACGCCGCCCGCGCCCGCAACGAGGAACGCTCAGTGTAGTATTGCTTGAGGTCGGCGGGCGAGGGCCGCTGGACGACAGCTTGTCTCCTTGTTCGACGAGGTCCTCGCCGGTTTCTCGACAAGTTCACCGTCGCCAAGAAGCTCATGGACGACTTTGACGTAAGCCTTCACCGACGCTACCAGCTCGCGATGCCCGCCACCTCAACGGCCACTATGGTGACAACCTCTTCGACGACTGGTGGCCTCGCGACTGCCCGCCGTCGCGCCAAAGAATGTCCACCTAGAGGTCGCGCTCGCCGCGCAGCGCTTGTCGCAGCAAGACACCATGGACATAATCACCCACGTATGCGCGCATGCAAGAGGAGGACGATAGGACGCTGGCCTTCTTGGGCTGCAGGGCAACCTTGGATGCACTGTTCAGAAGCACGTTGAGCTCGCCGCCAACGCCGCTGCTCCTCACACGTCGGTTGGTGACCCGACACACTAGGGCGTGAGGATGTCGTTGATGGATCCGTATGTATTTTTATCTTTCCACAAATCCATGTAGTAGTATATGATACTACAGTAATTATCTTACCTTTCGTGATCAACTTCATAATTTTCAGACGCATCCATGCATGAACGGCGCCGTAACCAAACTTCTCATTACTCTAGGCAAAATCGTTATTTTCTATCTATCGATCGCGCCATGGAGCAGAACCAAATTTTACAAGTTACGAGTTCAAAAGGAAAAGCCATCGTCAAGCGCCGCACCCCACACGGTTGGTCCGCACGCCGCTCAAGCGGAATGCGGCGGTGTTGCATTTTCACTTACAAGTGGGACCGTAGTTGAGCAAACCGACTATCGGCAAACCCCACCCCGCCCACCGCGCGATGGCTGAGAAAACAGGAGGGAGAAGAGATGGTTGTAGCACGGACTCCAAGAAAATTGGTGTCGGATGGGACTCGTGGGTGGCGTGCAGCCGAAAGTGCTAGACGTGAATGCTAGTTATGGCCCATGCCACCCCACTATATCGAGCCTATATCGAGGTACAAGACGAGAACAAATTTCCTGCAGTCCGTGCTCAAGACTCCTCTATCTCTCTTCTCAGCCACCAACGGACGCCTGAGCCCATCGCTCATTTGCTCACATGCGGTCCCACATGTCGCTGAAAACGCAAGCGACCCATCGAACTCCGCACATCTTTCACCTCGACGTCGGCCGGTGATAAAAACAAATCCAAGAAAGATCTTCGTGGCCGCTTTTGGAGTTACTCAAGAGTAGTAAGATTCTATTTACGCTTAACCTAAGATGCACATCTCGTGGCTTCAACTTATCAACTACCACTCTATTTTCTTTCATGACACGACCTGGATGTCGGATGTCCCACGGTCGGCAAAAGGAGGAAGAACCCACCAAATCTTCGGTTGTGCTCTCGGATTAGACTAGTTGTGCTAACTTAAAAATTTATTGTGTATTCCTCCGCTCCAAAATACTTGACTTCCATTTGTCCAAAATGGATGTGCCTATATACTAAAACATGTCTAGATACATATATATTTTGACAAATAGAAGGCATGTATTGTGCAACGGAGGGAGTAGAATGGATGCAAGTTTTGTATTGGGAAGAAGAGTACATCCATATATTGATAGAGCGCAATTTAGTAGATGTTCTATCACTTTTAGCTAGCACAGAGGCTATAGATGAGATTAGTGCACTTGTTGATACTCCTACTTGGAATGCGTGTTGCTGCTTAGACGTAGAGAAAAACGGACCGAGGGAGTACTAGAATAGAGGCTAGACATGAGACTAGATGCGAGGAAGCAACGCCTACTTTTTACACTCAAGAAGAAAGAAGCACGCAAGATCGAGCCTCCGCAGATCAACAATGAATGCATCGAGAAGGCACTAATCCAACTTACAGTGAGTAGTAAAATGTATTCTTGTGGTTCTTGTTTTCTTTGGTCTTGCTTTTCTAGTCAAAATTATCGTTGAGTTCGTGCAAAACGGAGGTCCGCTTTGGGGTCGTATGCAGTTGGCCTTACAAGTGGGACCGCAGTTAAGGAAACCGACTATCGGCAAACCCCCACCTCGCCCGCCAGTGATGGCTGAGTTAGAGAAACGATGAGGTTGAAGAGATTGCTCTAGCACGGACTCCAAGAAATATGATGTCGATGGAAGTCGTGGCTGGTGGCGCAGCCGCACTCTCGACGTGAATGCTTGTTTCGCCCATGCCACCCTACTACTCCTACTAGTTAGTACTACTATATAGTACTACTAGTAGTATCGAGGATTCGAGGTGCTGGTTACGTAGTACAAGATGGCTACAAGAAAACACCAAAGACGACGCAATAAAGCATGTGAAGCTAGTACAAATAGTGTACTACTATTGTTGATTGGCCCCATCCGATAACCTGTTGCAATGCACGCATAATTATGTATTCGAAAATATTTTTTGCCTCATCGCACCACTCACTCACGTATAACTCAAAGCCATTCATAAATTTAGTAAGTTTATCACATGCATATCATTTTATTACATACAACAGGTCATCAACCCACATCGACAACGAGGATACATTATAAATACTAAAGTTTTCACCACACAACAAATAACAAGCAATGAAATGAACTTCAACTCAACCATTCCTCGGCGTTGAAACGCTTGCTTTGAACCACAAGTGATTCTCTCGGGACGGGCCATCCATTGTCGATCCGAGACCAACGCAGATCGATCATCCAGCTGAAGCGGCCTACTATATCAAGATTGTGGTAGGGAACCACCCAAATGTCCGAGGTATAGACACGCTTGCTTCTCATAAATGGTAGTAACGTTGTGTCAACAGCAGCTTGATCGCTTTTCACCATCATTGATAGTTTTGTCCAAGGAAGAGCGAAGTTTTCCAAGACTATCAATTTGTACCAGTGGAGAAGGAGTTGGCGCTAGCACACTAGTATCCATCCCTAATACCATGCAACGGGTGTTGGAATAGGTCCGGAGAGTGCGACCATGGGAGACTACACCTGCTTCCTTAGCAGTAACATCATCAGTGGGCTGTATACACACGAGAAGAGGTGATCCATCGGAATTAGTTGCCAGGCGCCAAATAGTATATGGGCGCTGCTCATCCTCATGCTCGTGATCATCACCATCATCATCTCCCCCTTGGTTATAAAAATCTTCAAGTATAGGTGGTGGAATGTTCACAGGACCTTGGAAACACAAGAAGAAGGTTGGATGCATGTGGATGAAACAATTATAATTACGGTGGAAGACAAATGTACCGAAACAACGAGGATGCCATGTAAAAACAAAGGCCACGAGTGGTGGCAGCAAACACAAGGCCCTCAGATTGAATTGCATCACAAGACTCATCCGTACGTAAACTGATTTTGAGCAATATCCATCCAGTCAAACCATCGACAACGGCAACAAGCTTGTTGAAGATAGCAACAACTTCATAGTTGTTGTAATTCCAAGAGCGGTTGGGGACTCGAGAAATTGCTATCTTCCGAGAAGACAGTCACCATGATTGTATTTGAACATGCATAATACCGTGTGCTCAACCTCCGGGCAGTCTCATCGAGATTTTTGAAGTGGAACCCGTCACGAGTGTACACATTCACAAGTTCCCACTCGCAGCTTGGACCCAATGTAAACAACCCAATCTCCATTTGCACCTGCCCAAGCCTTGCCCTCAAGCGATGGCATCTTAACATCATACATATCATTATCAAGTGGCATCAACTTGCATTGTATGCAGGCCTCCGTCGTGACGGCGCCTACCATCGTGGTCACGGCGAAGAAGATAGGGAGATCAAACCGCCTTGACTCTTGGGTTCCTTGTAATGATGTTATTAGTTGAGTCGAGAATGGGCTTGAACGAACCTGCCATGCTAGCCGAGGTGATGACGCCGACCGATCAATGAGTTCCTCCACCACGCCATCTTTCAGATCGGGCAAGAATAACGGGTCGCTTCCGCCCTGTTCCTCCATGGAGAAGACGATCGAACAATGGCGTAAGAAAGGGTGAAGGGCTGAAGGAAAATGGAGGAGGGAGAGGAAGAGCGTATGACAGCAGTTCCAAATCGAGAGGGAAAGGAGAAGAGTCGGTGGACGGTTGCCGCTTGCCATGGTTCACGAAGGGCGCCCGCCTACACATCGTCCGGAAATACTCCTACTACTCGCCGCCTCACCGATATGTGGATCGGGACCACATGTCAACGAGACATGGTGTGTAATTTCGCAAATGCGATCCGCCGCTGGCCCGAGGTGCCGCACTAGTTATCGGCCTTTATTTTTTAATGGCACGCCGCTCAGTTTTGAAGCACGACTAATCGGTATCAGACGCAGAGAAAATATAAACTACTCTACCACTACTCCACCTCCAAAGATTAGTAGTATAAAGAAGATATATAGGCCGGAGCTTCAGCGCTTGCCAAGGGCTGCCCACTTGCTTCTCACACTACCACCCTCTCTCCAGATCTAAAAAGACGGCCCTCTCTCCCTCCTCACCGTGGTCACAGATCCGCCGGGAAGAAAAGGACGGCAGCGTTGACGACTTCATCGTCGGGCGAAGCGAGGTCACGACCGACGACAAGGCCGCCCTCTCGCATCTAGCGCCGCTGGATCGCTGTCAGAGTGTAAAAGCGGAGGACGACGACCACGAGCGAAGCCACTTCCCGCCAACCCTTAGGTATGCTACCTCTTTTCAACCATACCCTTGTTCTATTGCCCCATCCGCACGCCGCTGCATGTGGATCTTTTTCCACTCCACCATCTTCCCAATTTGCTATCCTCTCGCTCGCCTGGCCACGCAGATTTAAAACCATAATTTGCACTATTAAAGGAAACCCTACTTCATGCAGACTAATGCATGTCTGGGTTGAATAAGGAAAGGAAGGAGATCGATCGCCCAAGAGAGTAGGCATCGAACCCGCATCTAGGTTGAAAAGGGAAAATCAGTAGCTAAGGAACGAGTCTCGTGGTCTCTTGGTTGAAGAAGGGTAGAAAGGCATGACAACGCAATAGAGAATGACCAGGTCGATCGGTTTGTTGTCCTCACATAGGAAAAAGGTGGCTAAAGAGAACAAAATGGGACGAATCCACATATGCTGCCCGGATATTTGTTGCTCGGGCAACCATACCTCCTCACCACTCAAGGTCTGTGGAGGTACATCATACCGGTGCGCCCACCGTCCTAATGGGCCTCCCATGCTCTTATTGCCACTTTTTTGCTGTTAGTATAACGCCAGCAAGTCAAGTCAAGCAATGCTATTGCTAAAGTGATGCCACATTTAACTAATGCCGCCTTAGTTTAATGCCACAGATAATTTAAGCAATGCCATTTAATGTCACCGATCATTTCGTGGTTAGTGTTGATTGTGGATGTATTAAAGATTTTTCAGCTAAGGCATTCTAATGTTGTTGTACCAAGATACCAACGATGAAACTTGTTACTACCTTCAGATTTTTGCATCGTTAATGCTTATAGATTACATACCTCACTTTCATGAGATAAGTTAATTTTTTGTACAAAGGTCACCAAAATGCCAAGGCGCTGATGTCATTTTATTTTGGTTAAACCGCATGCATAATTATGAAGACAAGAGGAAAGGTCAAGAGGGCACCTCCTCCTCCGGCTGTTCTCTTGATTATCAAGAGGAAAGATCAAGTTTTTATGTTTGATCGATTATCAAGATTGGGATAGCAATTTTTAAGGTCCCCCCGAGTTCGAAATGATATTTACCTTGGAGGTACATGGTTTGCAATTTTTTTTATACTGTCATTAGTTAATAATGCTAGTTACCTTTAGACTTTTGTATTTGGTTTAATGCTCATGCACAGCTAGTATACCAATGCTGAAACTTGTTACCTTTACATTTTGTATTGTTAATTTTATAGAAACCTTCCAAAGGCTAGAGTTTATTGAAATCTGTTCAAGAAACCATTGTACTGCACTCGTAATAAACTAACTACTCTATCGCTGCACTAGCCATCGGATTAGTGTATATTTGTAGTATTCAATGGTGTTGCATTAGCGTATGGATATAAATAAGTGTGGCAAGCTTTCCCAGATATGTGCTCAAGAAAACTACTACCTGTTTTTCTAAATACTAGACGCTTGGGTACTTTAAATTGAACCGCTAAAACGCTCTTATATTAAGGAACAGAGGTTGTAGAGTTCACTCAAATTATCTCCGTAAAGCTAGTCACACCTTTGTTAAAATTAATGTTCATTATGTTATTGGAGGAGGTCTGATGTTTGTCTCTAATGCCTGTCTACTACATACCCGACATCATGATGTAATGTTAAGTCATTTCCTTTTGTACAAAGGTAACTAAATTGTCAAGGCGGTGATGGCATTTTATTTTAGTAGAACTGCACAAAATTTGCTTAAAAGAAGAGGAAAGGTCAGAATGGCTCAGTTTTTCGTAAAAAACTATGTATGCCTTCCTGACATCAGCCGATGTTGCTTTATTTATTCCTTCAAACAGGTGGTTAGAAATAGTCTTGCTACCTTTTCCCATTAAGAAATTGGAATGCTTATATTTGTGAGTCTATGCTTCAACTAGTGCCACTTTTATAGTAATCACACTTTCAATATCTATGCAAACAGGGATGCTCGATTTTAGTGGAGCTGCACAAAAGTCCAACTGGTTCAACATTAGGAGCATGTTTTTTTCCAAACCTTTATATCCAATTGGTGGCACTATGAGCTGTTCATTACGAAGGTACATGGTTTGCTACTATCTTGCTACTCTTTTTGTACTGTCATTAGATAGTAATACTAGTGGTTTGCATGTGAATTTATTGGTGGTGGACCTACATTGGAGGTGTAGGACAGGATTCAATGATTGGATGCTCAATTTCGTTGTATCGATTTCACCTCTTCCATCACTACGTAACATGGTGTGGTATATGTTTACTAGCTGCTTGATATTTGTGCGCACAGAGATGTCCGCCTGCTATTTGGCAAACAAACAAAGTGTCCGCAATTTTGGTTGAACTGCACAAGAGAATAGTATAGTCATCGCATGTAGTGCCATTTGAAAATAGACACAAAGATTGATAGTCACTTCATGGACTGCAGAAAAGTAGTATCTGCACTATTTACTAGCCAACACTTGGTGCTTCATTGCTTTGGTCTGATTATACAATGGGCATCATTTTCCTAAGTTAAAGTTTGTATTCAAAATAGTCTCACGGTGTGATCGAGAGAAGACCAAATCATATTGCAAAGGATGTTCCTCCATCATGTGTGGTTCATTCTCATGGTTCCAGCTGTTGGTGAAACCACTTACGCTTGCAAGAGGAATTGTAGACTTCACAAACAAATTTGTCTTTCATCTGCATCGAATGTTGGCCAAGAGAAGCATCCATGTTAGTAGGAAGAATGATGTTTTTTTCTAGATCTTTGCTTTTGAGCTACATATTTGTATATGATCTCTGAATCATTGAGATGCATTAACATGTTGATCTTATGTATGGGAATCATACTAGTTAGTTTTAGTTGCACGCAAGATCCGGTGGCTGATCTTTGCTTTCGAGCTACATATTTGTATATGATATGTGAATCATTGAGATGCATTAACAGCTACTTATTTCTGTTCGCTCAATGTTTACAAGTTACCGATCGATCACTAGCTAGCCTACAAATGCGCACTGCAGTTTTATTTATGATGGAAGATGCGGCGGCAGTTTTTGAATAAAATGCCTACCTCTCAAGAAACCGACACTATCGATCCTACACGGATAAAAATGCCTACCTTTGAAGAAACCGACAAGCTACACTATCGATCCTACATGGATAAATAGCGATCACGCACGCATTCACCTCCTTTCCGGTTTGCAAGGTTCAATTCAAGAAACGACCTACTCGATCCTACACTAATAAATAGCGGATCACGCACGCATTAGTACCTCATTTTCGGTTTGCGGTGGCTTAATTCAAACCTCTCACCAACCAAGGTACTCCTCCGTCCGGTTTATTAGTCCCGTGAGCAAAGCAGCAAGACCAAGGCATGGCAATAATTAACGGCATGCGAAGTTTAAGCCTAATTAATTCCAGCAATTTATGGCTGCATGCATGCCTCGGCTGCGACTCGTTGTATGTTGCTTCGCTGCATTACCCGCGAGCGATTCGAAAGTGCTCGTGATGCAGCCGGCCGTAATTAAGGCAGCTAATCGATGTAAAAAGATACGCTTTAATTGTTGCGGCTTTTAAACCGTGGAAATCATTATTGACAAGGAGGGAGATGATTCGAGTGCACTCTGCTTGACCGCCATGCCGGGCGCATGCACCAGACGGACGGGACGACATACCATAATTTCAGTTTCCCTAGTTTTCCACGGCAAGTGGCGCGCTAAGCCATTATGCATTGAATTCGGCGACCGTCGGGCTACCTTCCCCTATAAGTACTGTTTCCCGCATTCTCCAAAGGCCACCGTGACCCAACTCGCCATATCCTCATAAGCCCCCACCAGCCCGACGTTGTTTCGCCACGTCCGCCATGCCCCGCCCGTCTGCTGTAGGCGACGCCGAGGCGGTCACCGCCGAACTAGTGTTCGGTTTTTCACCGAAGGCGACGAGGGAGGAGGCATTCTATCTATCTTTAGATGGCAATGCGCAGATTCGAGGAGTTGTTGAGCGCGACCGCATGGCGGAGGAGCAGGAGTTGTTGAGCGCGATCACCGGGCGGAGGAGCAGCGAACACCGATTTGTGCCGCCAGCGACATGAAGCAGCAGCAAGACCGACGCTCGAGTCGCGAGCAGAGCGCCCGCAATCGGGCCGATTACATGGAGGCCGGGCGCCCGCAATAGCCCCGAGGCTGTCGGGCACGCACGCTGTCATGACGCCGATTTTACTACCAGCTCGCCAAGTGGGTTTCCGCCAGCCAAGCTTCGTGGACCACGCCGCATGGAAAGGGCCAACGCTAAAGCAACGCGCTTCTATCGCACCTCCGCAAGTCCGAGGCGAGGTGCAGGACGCCGTGCCGGCAAGTTTAGCGCAGTCACCGCATCGCCTAGTTAGCTAAGAGTGTTAGTACTTGTCTAGTGGGAGTAGATAGTTAACTTGGCTATGATGGTTGTCAACGGAAGTTCAAGATTATATGTGGATCGACCTGTTACTTTGCTCAATGTTGAACTTTCCGCTTGAACGTATGGAATGGGCTGTTATTTTTTAAATGGGTTGTATTTGTCCTCCACGGGTTTAGAGGCTGACTTGTGGGCCTCGCAAGTTGACGCGCATACACAATCAGGAGATGATTGTACGGAGAGGATGATAGCAGGACCCACCAAGGTCATGGCAGACGCAAGCAAGTGCCTCCTTATTTCAAGCCAATAAAAAATGGCTCCTCCTAGTGGATTTTCGACATCCGGGTCCCATGCCATTGTCAACGAGTCAATAAACGAGAGATTGCACAACGAGCGGCCGACACCAAGGACCCAAAGAGCTCGCCCAGCTTATTTTTGTTTTGGGTTAATTTGATAAATGCCTCCAGAAATGCCACCGCAATTTTAAAGTTTGAAAATGCCATTTCATGCCATTTCTAGTGGCATTTTTGAAGTCCGGAGTGGCGTTTTCAAAGTTTGCAAACTCCTATATGCGTTTTTCAAAGTTTGCAAAAATTGCAGTGGCATTTTTCAAAGTTTGGAAATTGCAGTGGCATTTTTATGAATCGCCATAATTGGAGCGGCATTTATCTAATATGTTTTTGAGACGGAAGCACGGTGTCAACTGGGCTGTGCGGGACACTCTGGCCTGTCTAGACAGCCTTTTCTTTTATGTTTACCACAGACCAGCCCAGTAGTTTTTTTTTCTTTTTGAAAATGGCTAGCCCAGTTTTTTTTTTGATTTGTCAAGTAAGTCACTTTATCAGGCCTGTTGGGCTAGACGAGGAGAGCTTCATTTGGCTGGCCGAGAAAATGGCCTATCAGTAATGAGAAATGGGCTGTACATTTTTAAAACACATCAAACCGGCAATTAGTTTCAAATATCTTTTTTTCATTTAGAGATTTTAAATTGCATTGATTTTTATGAATGGACAATTTATTGGATTTTATATTGATATACATTTATTTTTAAAATCAGTCTGAATGTGACTCGAAATTTCGGGATTAAAAACAGTTCGCACTCACACCGACATATGCAAAATTTTGTATAATTTTTAACCGTGGCCACAATATGGGTTGTAATGCTAACAAAAAGAATATGGGCTCCCAAAACCCGTAAGAATTAGCAAATGGGCTGTAAACTATTTGAAATAATGGCAGATGGGCTGTATGTTGTTTTCCACAGATTTGAGGCTTTCCACAGATGGTTCAGATATCGTTGGATGTCCATCCAACGGCCGTCGTGCTTCTTCAATCTCGCTTCTTCCTGCTCCAGCCGCCAAACAAGCGCCATGGACTGCTCGCCGCTTCCTCCTCAAGGTGGGCCGGTTGGTTGCCGCAGCAGCCTCACCGCCCCACCGCATCTCTATCGCTGGCCTAGCTATCCCTCTACTCACCCTCGGCCCCACACATGTTGTTATTCTCCGACGACGGCAGACGAACCAAGAAACCTCAGACTCTCCGCTGCGGGAAACAACCGCCAGTATTCCTCGGTCCGTCGCTCCTTCCTAGGCCTCGCCGCCGCCCATCGCCCGGTGCTTCGGGCGCTGCCTGGTCAACGTGGTCAATGAACGACATCCATCGGAAGTGGATCGACGGGAGAGGTCGACAGCCGGTCCCGCAAGGAAATGCCTCCTTATTACGCAGCAAAATAATGATTCCTCCACCGACATCCGGGACCCACCAAAAGGGCCTCAGATTTCGTAAAAAACGCTATCGCACAATGATACTGGACCCACCAGCTATATCTTCGCACGCAAGGAAGTGCCTCCTTATTACGCCCAAAAAAGAATACCCCCGCTAGCTGGGACCCAAAGATAGTGGGCCTACTAAGTTGACGGGACGAAGGGCTTTGTCAACTTATTCAATATGCACGATTCTAGCTCGACCGACCGACGATGTCCAACCAACGGCCAGAGTGCTTCTTCAACCTCTGGTCTTCTTGCTCCAGCCGCCTAATGCAGCGCCGGTCGTGTCCGCCGCTTCCCGCCTCCCCGGGTCGGGTTGTGCTGCCAGGAGGCCTCACCGCCCCATACCACTCCCACCGCTGGCCAGGCCATCCCTCCACTCCACTCACCCACACCCCTCGTTATTCTCATGGGGACGACGAATAAGCAATCTAACCAAAGGAACCTCGATCTCTCCGCAGGCATCCACTTCGCTGCCTTCCCTGCTCCGCCGCCCCTTCCTAGGCTCGCCGCCCACCGCCTGGTGCTCTCGGCGCGGCGTGGTCAATGTGGTCAATGACCGAATTCCATCGAAGAATATCAGACGTGGAGAGGCCGATACCGGGTCCACGGCAGCCGCAAGGAAGTGCCTCCTTATTACGTGGAAAATAATTATTCCTCCACCGACAGCAGGGACCCATCGGACGGGCCACTAGTATTTCATGAAAAAAGATTTGTTCTCGATCGCCGGGACCCACCCGACAAAGCCACCGATTTCGAAAAAAACGTGCCTCTCTCGTCACCTGACCCACCGGAAGTGCCTCCTTATTACGCACAAAAAATGAATACCCCCCGCCTAGCCGGGACCCACCTTGGTGGGAGGCTGACTTAGGGCCTACTAAGTTGACAGGATGGAGGGCTTTGTCAACTTAGTCAATATAAACGATTCTAGCTCCAAAGGACTGTGACGATGTCCATCCAACGGCCGAGTGCTTCTTCAACCTCTCGTCTTCTTGCTCCACTACCAAAGCAGCGCCGTCATGCCGCATGCTCCCGCCTCCCGCGGGTCGGATGTGTTGCCGGAGGCCTCACCGCCTCTACTATTCCCACCGCTGCCAGTTCTGCGCGACGGCAGCCTCACACCGCAGTCAACTAGTGAACCTCGATTCTCTCGGCGCTGGCTTCCATCGCCGCTGCTTTTCCGCTGCTCCCCGTCGCCTCTTCCTAGGCCTCGCCATCGCCCACCACCCTGGTGCTCTCGGCGCTGGCGTGGTCAACGTGGTCAAGGAACGATTTCATCGGACGTGGATCTGTATGTGGAGAGGCCGATAGCCTGGTCCACGCATCCGCAGCAAGGAAGTGCCTCCTTATTACGCCGCAAAATAATTATTCCTCCACTCGACAATGGGGACCCACCGGACGGGCCACCGATTTAGCGAAAAAACGCTTTCCCTCCTCCGGGACCCACCAATTACATCTTCGCACGCAAGGAAGTGCGCCCAAAAAACATTACCGATCGCTGGGACCCACCAGCTACATCGCCGCACGCAAGGAAGTGCTCGATACCGGGACCCACCTGGTCGAAGCGCATTTAGCGTTGTCATTCTGGTCGCGAACGTAACGCACATATATACCGGTGGATGTAGAGGCGCGACGCGTCGTAGTAGAGGCGCCGCATGTAGCATGTACACGCACGCATAAACGGCGAGGGTGCAAGAAAGAAAATATGGCCACGTACGTACATACGGGCAGGGTCTCTAACGCCTATCGCGCATACGTACATGGCTGGGTCGGAACGGAGAAACAACATCGTCGTCGTGTTCATGGGGAGCCAACCGGCTGGGTCGGAACGGAATGCGTGGTCGTGTTCAACGGGAGGGCTTGGACGGAACAGGCGATGGAAACGAGGCCTGGCGTACCGCACAACGGAGGAAACGGCCTTGTGTTCGACCGCCATGTTCAAACGGGTCCTGTTGATCGGGAGGGCTGGCGCATCGCAAGAAACGGAGGAAACGGACCTCCCACGGTCAAACGGGGTCCCGTTGATTGGGATGGGGTGGTGTACCGCAAAATCGGCGAAACGGACTTGAGTTGGAGCGCCACAAAAACGGGGGGGGGGTGGCGTGCATCGCAAAACGGACTCCACGTGATACCGTTTCATCTCCACCGCCGACCTCCTCCAGCCTCCACGGGCTACCGCCGACCTCCTCCAGCCTCCACGGCCTCTGCTCATCCAGCCTCCACCGCCGCTACTCCACCGCCATCGCTCAACCACCCTCCACACGGCACCCTCCACCATCTATCGCTCATCCAGCCCTCCACACCACGGGTCCTGTTCAACCACCCTCCACGGCCACCCTCCACCGCTTCATCGCTCATCCAGCCCTCCACACCACGGGTTCCTGTTCATCCAGAGGCAACGCCACCGCCATCGCTCATCCAACCCCCGCAACGCCATCGCTCATCCTGCAGGCAAGATCGATCGGCTTCGCTAGCGTAGTAGCGGCGAATCGCCCATCGGGTTCGATTAACAGCCATCGATCGATCGCCGGGTTCAAGAACGCAGAGCTCGCAAGGCAATCACTCGGGTTGATTAGAGCCAACGCCGCACACACGCCACAGACGCACGAGAGAAACGCATCGCCCGCCTCGACCTCCCACCGTAACCAAAGAACTCCCCAAATTTTCCTCCCTCGCTTCTACCACGGTTTTTTCCGTCATGGACGGCCCATAGAATGTCATGCAGCTGCGCTCTCCGCCCGCCCAGACGAAAAGCCCATTTTCTCATCATGATTTTTGTCATAGAAGTAGGAGCCCACGACATCTATGATGATACCGGGTTTTGTCACAATTATCGTCATAGAAGTGTCATATGTATGACAGAAAAAAAATTCGTTCGGCCCGAAATGTCACGGATGTGTCTTTTTTTGTAGTGTATAGACACCGGAGAGGGCTAGGGTTTACATGGAGTCGGTTACAAGGAAGGAAATATAATATCCGGATCGCCAAGCTTGCCTTCCACGCCAAGGAAAGTCCCATCCGGACACGAGCTGAAGTCTTGAGTCTTGTATCTTCACGCTTCAATAGTCCGGACGTTGTACACAGTCCGGCTGTCCGGATACCCCCTAATCCAGGACTCTCTCAGCCCCCATGGAGGTCGAAGTGCTCTCCGGCGACTTGGGTGCCGTGGCCCCTCATTCCCCGGTGGCCACTGGCGGCGTCGATGCAGGATGTGTGCTTAACAAAGACTCTGCTCCCACTTCATCATTGGGACGCAGGGGCTCGGGTGGCTCGGGCAGGCCCCCCAAGAAGACTGCGGGCAAGAAGCCGGCGGCAAAGGCGAGTGTGGCGATGGAGGTGGAGCAGAACGGGGGAGATCTGGGCACGGCGCTGGCATCGGTGGGTGCGGGTGCAAAGGCCAAGCGGTCCAAGGCGACCCCGGTGCCGCTGCGTGCCACCAGCGCGAGGTCCAAGGCCAAGTTGGGAGATCTGTCCTCTGTGGAGAGCGCCAAGCTGCGCACCGCTGATAAGAACCTGGAGGTCTTAGGTAACCCTCTCCCCTCTTATCGCATTCTCAATGCTTTCTCTGATGCCCATCTGTCGCGTATTCTGGATGATAGTAGTGTGGTTTCGTCTATCCCTAACGGCATGATTATCTCGCTGGTGCGTGCGCGTGAAGAGGCCCGAGCGGCGCTTGCCGAGGCCGCTGCGCGGTATGTGCTTGCGAGCTTGTCGGAGCTGGTACCAGTAGGGGCTGGTGCCATCCCCTGCCTCGATGAGGAAACCGAAGCAAGGGTTGCTTCTGGGCTTCCTTCTTCCAGCCATGCTACGGCCCGGAAGCGTGTGGCCAAGGCTGTGATCTCCCATGGGTCCGCCTGCGGAATCGTATTATTTGACTTAATGAGGAATATTAGAGGTTGTGGCCACGAGGGACGGCGGACACAACTTAGGGAATACATGGCCAAGGAACGAATCGATGTAGTTGCGCTCCAGGAAACGATGAAAGTTGATTTCTCTTATCGTGATTTGCTGGCTTTTGACCCCCTTAATCGTTTTGATTGGCACTGGTTACCCTCGTCAGGCCACTCGGGTGGTATCCTGATGGGCTGCAATCGGGACATATGCGAGGTTCTTTCGTGGGAACAGGGCACGTTTTTTGTTGCTGCAACCATTAGGCATAATGTCTCAAGGTTGATTTGGGTGGTGGTGGGCATTTATGGTCCTACTGATCACACGCGTCCGGCCACCTTCTTGGAGGAAGTCACGGCCTTGGTTGGGGCCAAGCGCATGGCAAACCCGCCTTTGATCGTGGGTGGTGACTTCAATTTGATCCGCTCGGGTGCGGACAAAAACAACAACAGGGTTGACTGGGAAAGGGTGTCCATGTTCAACAACGTTATCGCGGCGGCAACGCTGTGCAAAGCGGCTCGAACGGGGGCTAGGTACACTTGGACTAACAAGCAGCTAGCCCCGGTCCGCAGCATGCTCGATCGGGTGTTTTTCACCCCCGGAGTGGGAGGCTCTATTTCCACTTTGTACCTTGGTGGAGGAAACCCGAATAGGTTCAGACCATGTCCCGCTTATTTTCTCTTCAGGGGAAAAGAGGGCGCAGCGTAGCAAGCGGTTCTTCTTTGAGTCGGCCTAGTTTGAAGCAGAGGGCTTCATCCCCATGGTGCAGAGCGCTGGGAGCTGATCCTGGCCCAACAAGGGTTCCAAAGGGGACCGGTTGAATGCTAGTCGGCAGCAGCTGCGGTCTTGCGGGCCTTCCTGCATGGATGGGGAGCCAACCATGGCAGCGACTCCAAGCGTGAGCTGGGTAGGCTTTCAGAGGAGATCGCTGATCTTGATGCCCAGGCAGACGCTCGGCTATTCTCAGAAGCCCAGTGGGCACACCGGTATGATCTGGAGCATAAGATTCTGGCGATCCTCCGTGCGGAGGAGGAATACTGGCGTCGTAGGGGCGGCATTAAGTGGGTGACTAAGGGAGACGCAAATATGACATATTTCCATGCGTATGCCAACGACAGGAAGCGTAAGAGCGCGATTCTTCGCCTTCAGTCGGAGCAGGGCCTCCTTCTCTCCCAGGGAGACATCTCCCGTCACATATACGATTATTTCGTCAGTGTGTTGGGCACGTTCGATGAGAAACAACCCCGTATCCGTGAGGATTTGTGGGATCCTCAGGACAGAGTATCTGATGGGTATGAAGAAGGGCACGGCTCCGGGCCTCGACGGCTGGCCGGTAGAATTCTTCTATAGATTCCAGCCTATGCTTCGCCCCATCTTCTTTGATATAGTGAATGGGTTTCCCCTTGGTACGGTAGATATTTCCCGCCTTAACTACGGGGCTATCAACCTTATACCTAAAGTTAAAGGGGCGGACAACATTAGGTTGTTCAGACCAATCACTCTCATCAACGTCCCCTTTAAGATTTGTGCCAAGGCTTATGCTACCTGGCTGGCCCCAGTGGCCCAACGAGCAATTCTAAAAAGTCAAACGGCCTTTCTTAAAGGTCGTAATATTCTGGAGGGCCCTATTTCTCTCCATGAAATAGTCCATGAGCTAAAAGTAAAAAAACAGCAAGGGGTGCTGCTCAAGCTCGATTTCGAAAAAGCCTAGGATCTTGTAAACTGGGAGTTTGTACGTGAGGTCCTCCTCAAAAAGGGTTTTGAGGAAGGTTTTGTCCATCGTATAATGAATTTGATTAACTTTGGACAAACGGCTATTTCAATTAACGGGGAAATGGGTAGGTTCTTCCGCAACAAAAAAGGCTTAAGACAAGGAGACCCGTTGTTCCCTATTGTTTTTAACTTTGTTACGGATGCCTTGTCGGCTATGCTAATTAAGGCACGGACGGCTGGGCACATCAAAGGATTGGTGCCCCACCTAATCCCCTAAGGAGTAACACACCTCCAATACGCTGACGACACAATGTTGCTTTTTGAACCAGATGACATTAGTATAGCTTCGATCAAGCTCTTGCTGCTTGCTTTCGAACTCTTATCCAGGCTCAAAATCAACTTCCTCATGAACGAGGTCATAACCATGGGGATGGATGATCTAGATAGTAGGGAGCTTGCCAATCAAGTATCTGGGCTTGCCCGTTTCCCATAGCCGGTTGTCCATTAAGGAGTGGGAACCCCTCTATGGTAAGGTAGCGGGTACAGTGAGCCCTTGGCGGGGGAGGTTTATGTCTTCAACGGCCAGGCTAATTCTGACTAACTCTAGCCTATCCTCTCTCCCAATGTTCACCATGGGAATGTTTCTGCTAGCGGATGGGGTGCACGCTAAACTTGACACGCCACGATCTCGTTTCTTTTGGGAAGGAACGGGCATTAAGCGGAAGTAACACCTAGTCAAATGGGCCACGGTTTGGCAGCCCAATTTTTTTGGGGGATTGGGCATATTGAACTCCAAATTCATGAATGTTGCTCTCCTATCCAGATGGTAGTGGAGGTTGGCCCAAAACGAGTCGGGTCCCTAGGTTGATCTGCTTAAGGCGAAATATTTCCCTAACGGCAATGTTTTCTCGGTAAAACGGCCGGGCTCCTCATTCTGGAACGGGATCCAGGCTGTGCGACCCGCTTTCTCCCTAGGAGCGAAGTTCCAAGTTAGGGATGGTAAGTCATCTCGTTTCTGGCTGGACTCCTGGCTTGGCTCTTCCCCTTTATGGTAGAGTCACCCTGCGATTTTTCAAGTTGCCTCTAACACGGAGCTGATGGTTGGCGAGGCTCTCCGGTCCTCGCCGCCTTTGGTTAGCTTCCTTAGAACCCTACTTCCTCACGAGGAAGATGAGTGGAATGAGGTGAAGGCCTTGATTGGTCAACGCACAGTCAGTATGGGTGCTGACGAGGTTTCCTGGAAACTCTCCTCGTCCGGTTCGTTCTCGGTTAAGTCGCTATATAGCAAACTAACCGAAGGCGCAGTGCTGAACATAGCTCGGGGGCTATGGAAGGCCGGTCTACCGCTGAAGATAAACATCTTCCTATGGCAGATGTTCCAAAATCGCTTACCGACGGCGGAAAACGTTGCGAAACGTAACGGTCCTTCCGACGGGACGTGCGTGCTTTGCGGCAACATTGAAGATGCTAACCACGCCTTCTTCCATTGTCATTTAGCCAGGTTTTCCTGGAGCGCGGTCAGAGCCGCTTTCCAGCAAAACTGGAACCCTTCATCGGGTGCTGATCTCTTAGATATTATTCGTACGCAAAAGGGGCTAGTGCACAGATTGTTTGGCATTGTGTAGGGGCGCTGCTTTAGTCTATTTGGACTGTGCGCAATAAGATGACCATTGAGAAGAAGTTCCCTTCTCACCCGGCTGATATCCTGTTCAAATGCCACTTATTCTTGCAGACTTGGACACCGTTGGGGAAACCGCGTGATGAGGAGCGCATGACCGAGACGATGGCGAGGATCCGCGGCATTCAGATGGAAGCGCGCCAAGTTGCTGCCCAAGATTGACATCTTTTGCATCTAGTTATGTTTGTTCCATATCGTCGACTGGTGTGTCGCCAGCCTTGCGTGCTGATGATCATGAACCTCGGTTTATTTTGGTTGTTCTTGTAATGCTTAAGACTGTATGCCGTCTTCTACACCTTCTGACGATGACCTGTTGGCTTTATTAATTTAAAGGCAGACGTCAAAGGCATTTTCGTTCCAAAAATAATAATTATATGGACACATAAAGGACTAGGGAATCCTTATGCCTAGTTCTTTTGGCCGATTCTCCCAGAATCTTGAGAATCAGGCCTCCCCCAGCTTCTTTCAGAATCTTGAACCAATATATTTTTTACAATCCTAACTAGTTAGGATGTAAACATGTATAATTGTCAAAAAAAATATGGGTTCGAGATTCTGGGAGAAGCTGGGTAGAGAGTCGATTCTCAAGATTTTGGGAGAATCGGCCAAAAAAACTGGGCCTTACTCTTGACTGTAACCCTATAATTTTAGAATAAAACCCTGCTTACCGGAAAAGAAAAGTTTAAAAGAGCATTTTTGAACCAAATTGAAGTTTGGGGTTGGAGTGTAAACCGCTAGAGAAATTAAATTTAGGAGGCGGCAGCACCGCAACTACAGGGCGTGTTCGGGAGCCCTCCGTGGCCGTAAAATCCTCAACTCCAACTCCAGAAATCTTCTGCCAGCTTCTCACCCACGATCCCGGAGCTAGCGATCCGTTCGGCGACACGGTTTCTGGCTCGCACGAGGGAGCTAGCTGCAGCCCATAAAATCGCCCCTAATGTGGTCCATCTGGAGCAGGGCTGGCAGATAAGGAGGACAGGAATGAGCTCGTCGATGCAGCCTCGGTGCTCCGATGGTAGCGGACGGCGGGGTTGAGCTCCGGTCAGGGACGGTGCCACCTGCGGAGGTCAGGGCGGAGGACAACAACCACGGCGGCCAACTGTGGAGGTCGGGAGGGAGGAGGAAAAGGGCGATTCACGGCGGAGGTGGGCGATTCGCGCCGGTGGGAAGGGCGGCCGCCTGCTCCCGCGCCGCCGTGTGCCCGTGGCGGCTGCTAGGGTTGGCGAGGGGCGTGGACGAGGGGAATGAGCGAGGGGGTGGATCGAGCGATGGGAGGAGATGAGTACGCGGACGAACGGTGCACGGATCATCACTTGGCGGTGGCGTTTCTGTAATTTCCATGAACTCGCTTCAGAGAAACTGAGCTCGAAACCCAACTCCACAAATCCTCAATTTTGCCTTTGCGCCCGCCAACTTATCAAAAAGGCTTTCGCCCGCTTTATAAATAAAGCAAACCGCCACAAGACATACAACCAAAGCAGTCCACACACACACACCACCCAAGTAGCACAAACAAAGTACAGAGGTTCTGCTGAGGCACAGCTCAACAAGCCCGTAAGAAAGAGAAAAGAAAACACAACACAGCAAAGCCTCGCCCAACAGCAGAGATCTAGTCTGCTCCAGCGGCGGCGGGCGGGCGGCGACAGTGGACGGCCATCGAGCTAAGATCGGTGATGAAGGCTGAGATGGCGCCCCGATCCACGGGCGGCTAAGCGCCGCCAAAGCTGCAAGAAACCCGAGAATTTGTAGAGAGCATCGAGAGCGCGACGGAGGGGAGAATGTTGGATCACAAGCTTATTGCGAACGGTCCACACGTCCTGTGCAGGACCCCAACCTCCAGCCTCCTAATGTGGCGAGAGGTCTTAGGGGACACTTGGAGTTCAGCAAAAAGGTCCGGGAAATTGGTGTGGCACCAACTCCCACCGACAATCTCGCGAAAGCAGCTCCAAAGGAACCGGGCGGAAACGCAAGCGAAGAAAATGTGATTGGAGTCTTCAGGAACATCGCAGAGGGGGCAGATACCAGTGCCCGTGCCATTTCGCTTGCGGACCTCCACGCCGGACGGGACCCGACCACGGATCCACTGCCACATGAAGATGCGAATCTTCAGTGGGACGCGGACGGACCACACCATCGAAAGGGGGAGGGGGGCGGATGAGGGAGCAATGGCCAAGTAAAGCGATTTGGTGGAGAACTGGCCAGACGGCTCCGGCCGCCAACAAGATAAGGTCCCGGTCGCCATCCACCAACGGCTCGTGAAGAGCAACGCAGTCAAGTAACTCACGCCAGGCGGCGGATTCCGTCGGCCCAAAAGGACGGCGGAAAGCAAGGCGCCCTAAGTCACTGAGGGCCCTATCAACAGAAATCATAGGGTCGACAGAGATAGAGAAGAGGGTGGGGAAGCGGGCCGCGAAGGGAGAGTCTCCGGCCCAATGGTCGAACCAAAAAAGCTTCGAGAGGCCGGACCCCACCGAGATAGAGGTACCAATGCGAGCACCGGTAGGAGTTGGACGAGACCGCCAAAAGCGAGATCCGCCGATTTGGCGGAAGGCAAGGGGTTGACCACGCAGGTATTTACTCCGGATAATGTCCGGCAGAGGCCACCCCGACCACGCGCGACACGCCAAAGCCACCGGGAGAGAAGGGCGATATTCATCCGCTTAGAGCACATGATGCCTAATCCACCCTGCTCCCTGGCTTGCAGATGTCCGCCACCGACCATGTGATACTTCGCTTGCCCCGATCGCCACCCAAGAGAATCGGACTGAATCTTGGCGATCTCCTTATGGAGAGATTCATGGAGGCTGAGAAGCTCATAAGAAACAAGAGGAGGCTGGATAGGGATGAGTTGAGAAGGATAGTCCGCCGCCTTTAGAGAGCCACCTCCTCGCCAGGCTCGTGATCCGTCCGGAGCTTGGTCACGGAGGGGCGCAAGTCAGCGACAGAGAGACGCGAGTCACTAATGGGCGCCCCAGATAGGTAGTGGGGAAAGAGCCCAGCGACAATTAAGCCGGTTGGCAATGGCCACCGACTCGGAGGGGAGTACCCCATCACCATAACGTCACTATTATCGGTTGATCTTGAGGCCCGACATCTGTTGGAAGCAGAGAAGGAGGAACTTGAGGTTGGTGATGTCCAACTCCGAGCCTTCGACCATGATGATCGTGTCGTCGCATATTGGAGGATGGAGATCCCCGAGCCCCCAGAGAGGTGGAGGGTAATCCCCCGGATGTGGCCAGCGGCTTTCGCCTTATCCAGAATGGCGGCCAAAGCGTCATCGACCATATTGAAGAGGAACGGAGAGAAGGGGTCGCTTGGCGAACCCCACATAGGGTAGGGAAGAAGGGCCGATCTCGCCGTTGATATTGACCGCCAGGCGACCGCAAGAGACCATTTGCATGACTCTTGTGATCCACGGTCGTCAAGCCCTTCCGAAGAAGGACTTCCCTAAGGAAGGCCAGCTAACCGTATCATAGGCCTTATGGAAATCAATGTTCAAAGAAGACCGCCTTCAGCGCTGGGTCCGGACCTCATGAAGCACCGTGACACCATCCAGATATGACGGCCCTTAATGAAGGCCGACCGTTAGGTGGGTAATCCGATCCGCAAGCAGGGTCACCCTATTGGCGTACCCTTGGCCAAGATCCGAAGATCACGTTAATGACCGTGATCGGGCGGAATGGCGAATGTCGATCGCCTGTGGACCTTGGGGATGAGGGAGATGGTCCCGTAGTTGAGGCGACTAAGGTCAATAGAACCCACAAAGAACTCATCAAAGATGGCCATGACCTCTGGTTTAATCACGTTCCAGAAGGTCTGGAAGAAAATGACCGGGAGACCGTCCGGTCCCGGAGCGCAGGAGGAGTTCATCCCCTTGATGGCCTCCTGCACTCCCCCGCCGCAGAAGGGAGCCGTCGAGATGCGTTCTCTGCGTCAGAGACTAGTTAGGCGCCGGCCCAACAATCCGGAGCGAGGGAGATGCCGCTCCGAGTAGCGGGAGAGAAGAGGGACCGATAGAAACCGTCGACATGGGAGCGAATGTCGCGGGGATCCTGAAGAGGGCTGCCCCATGCCACAGTGCGGGGATGGTGTTGCGTCCACGGCGCACCGTTGGCGATCGCTCGAAGTAAGCCGATTCGCATCACCCTTCAGACCTAACGCTGCGTGCTCCGAAGCGCCAAAAGGCTTCCTCATCGGTGTAAATCACAGAGAGCTGGTCTTCGAGATCATAGCGGAAAGCCACTCCTCGGGGAGAGGCCCACGCGTCGACCCGCAAGTCAAGCGCTGGATCGCGTGAGTAGCGCCTTTCACGCTCTCTGGCGCCACGCCCGAGTTGGCCCCCAGCCCTTCATAATTGCCGCCACGCCGCATGAAGTGCCACGGTCAATAGCGTAAGGGGACGAGGGTGGGGTGGGCCCGAGCCACGATCCACCAAGACATACTGGCGTCGGTAAACCCACTGGGAGAGCGAGAAGGTCTCAAAGCGAAACCGAGGTGGGGTCGGCGGACGCCGTCGTGCAGAGGAAAGGAGCAGGACGGATCCGAGCCAATCCGGGTGATGGCGCGAGGGAAGCTAGAGGGCACCGGAGGTCCCAAATTGAAATTAGGACCATCCGGCCCAGACGGATGTGGTCGGGAGGCCCGACGGTTGGTCCAAGTAAATCGGGCCCCAACCCGGCCGATCTCCGGAGGGCGAGGTCGGCAATGAAGTCGTTAAACATGTCCATCCCGCAAAGCGCAGACATTGCCATTGTTCTTGTCCTCCGAACGCGCAAGAGAGTTGAAGTCGCCCGACGACCACGGGAGGGAAGCGGCCGAGATTTTTCGATGGAGCTCCTCCAAGAAGGAGGCCGATCTACTATGATCCGCCGCCCATAGACAATGATGATCTCCCACTTGAAGTTGAGCGACCTCTCGAACAGCTCCATCCGACGAAGAATTCGCCCGATCCATGCTACCCACCTCAAAGGTGGCATCCTTCACACCTAAAAGGATGCCACCCGAGTGGCCCGCGCCCCACTAGAAGGGAGCGAAAGCACGCAAATAGGTGAGAGCTCAGCCGATCAAGCTCAGGGAGAGCAAACTCGCGACGCATGGTCTCTTGCACCGCCACGATGTCGATGTGCTCATCACGCATATATTCCACTAACTGGCGGCGACGGCCATCATGACCGAAGCCGCGGATGTTCTAGAAGAGGGCCCGCATTAAGGGGCCATTGGGGGGCTGCTTGACCCCAGAACTCGGGAAGCGCTAAGCGCACGAAGGGCCGCCGTACGGGAGCAGGTGCGACCCGAATCTCTGCACGGCCACCAAGGGAGGGGGGGTCGTCGATTGCGGCAAAGGTGGAGAGGGAGGTCCCCCAGCCGTAGAGGCGGGTGGGGGAACTAGGAGGGCCGCCCGGGCCTCCGCGAGCTTCCCATCGAGGACCTCACGGGCCCTGATGGCCGCGATCTGGGCAAGAGGGGGGCCAACTTCCGCATGGAAAATGATCATGAGTCGGAGGCCACTTTGGCTAGGTGACCTGAGGGAGCGAGACTCAAGCGCAGAGAAAGAACAAGACGGGCAGAGGGGGAATGGAGGGCGACTGCTCTGTGTTACGGGCGGCAAGACTCCGCCCGCTCTGGGATGGCACGCCGGGCTGCCCTCGAGATGGGCCGATCCACCGAAAGCACTCGGCGGGAGGCCACCACCGGGAGGAGGCCGACCGACCGCGACGGGAGTAGGCGGCGGACCGAGGAGGGGAGGCTGGGCCAATGGGTGATGATCCGGCCGCCCCACCCCAGAGATCTGGGAGGAGATGGCAGAACCGCCCAAGACACCGAGGAAGAGCTGGGCCGTGGGAGCAGGATCGGCCGGGGAGGGGAGGCGCGACAGGGGGAGAGACCGCCTCCGTGGCAGCCAGCGGAGACGACGGGACGGAGGCATCCGGCCATGAGGAGGAGATGGCGACGGGGAGGCGGCCGGAGCGGGGAGGACCACCACAGAGGCGCCCCCATCTGCGTCAGCCGCCGGAGAGTCGGAGAGCAGTGTCACGGGCAGCCCACGGGTCTAGCGCCGGTGGCGGAGACGAGGCGGGGAGCGGGAGGAAGCCGCGCACCACCGGACCACATCGAGATGTCGCTCCCCTCGGATGGCGACGCCTCGAGATCGGCGGGACATCCACGGGGGCGAGAAGCGGCTGGCGGCCCTTGCCCCCGTGGCGAAGGAGGAGGCGAGGGGGGAGCGGGAGTCTCAGACGCCTCCTCATCCGAGCGCGAGAGCGGAGGCGGTGGCGGCCGTGGTAATCTCCGCCACCCCGGGTTGTCACGTGGGGCGGCGAGAGGAAGGGGACGCCTAACGTGGTTGGGAGGCTCGGGGGCGATCCTGAGGTCGAAGCCCTGGTCGTTGAAGAAGACCCGGACCGAAGTGCGCAGCTTGGAGGAGTCGAGGCACTTGACCTTGACCCGCACCTCCTCCTCCTTGCGCAGTGAGAGCTTGTCGACCACCACTACCTTGTTCAAGAGGCGAGACATCTAGCAGATGACAAGCTCGGACCGCGCAATATCGGGGAGGCCGGAGAATTCTCTCGGTAAACTCCAGATTTTGGAGCGTTCGGTCAAACTCCAGAGTTGGAGCCGAAGGAGTCAGGATTTGGAGGGCTCCCGAACATGCCCTGTGTGTACACGGAACAGCAGGCAATGCGGCCCAGTCGCCGCCACCCGCTGCGGCCACGGGCACCTGCGCTCCCGCTTCTCCTTTTCCTCGCCGTCGCCGTTGCGCCGCCGCCGGCCGCCGCGGTGGGCGTGAACTGGGGCTTCGCGGCATCCCACCCACTCCCGGCGGCGCAGGTCGTGCGTGACCTCCTCCTCCCCAACTCCGTCCCCCGCGTGCGCCTCTCCGCCGCCTCGCCCGACGCGCTGTCCGCCCTTGCCGGCACCCGCATCGCCGTTACCGTCGGGGTCCCGAACGAGCTGCTCCGCCCCCTCGCCTCCTCCAGGAAGGCAGCCGCCGCCTGGGTCCACGACAATGTCACCCGCTACGCCTCCGGCGTACTGTTCGAGTAAGAGCCGCATCCCCTTCTTCCCTTCCAGTGCGCGGTTTCCTTCTCTTTTAGTCTTGCGCTGATCCTTTTCTCTTCTTTCCGACATATTTTACTGATCTTATATCATGAAATGCGAAGGGGCCAAGGCGTATTCGTTAGATAGTTACTGTATGCTACTAGTTGACTGAATAAATCAAGTCTAAATTATGCCTCAAGCTGACCAAATTATCCCGTTGCTATAATTAGAAATATTATAGGCTCTGTTGGCACCAGATGATGCGATTAGTCAATTTGTATCCACTGGATTTGCCAATCATGCATGCTGACATGCTCAAAACCAATATACTTAATAATGTTGACGGTTGACCATCTGATCTGAAGGTGGAAGACGCTGCTTTAGTTAAGTCCAGTGGTTGACTTCAATAGGTTGATATGTCTATATTGCAGTAGTGCACTGGGATTTTCTCCTAGGCACCTCAAGTCCTCAAGGTCTTTTTTTCATGGAACAAACAAGTAGGATCTATGAAACACTCAACAAATGTCAATTACCGACGTGCTAGTAGGTGTTTATACGCTACAAACTTTCAGATCCTCTGATATGTTATGGATTCCTCTTGGTGAACCAAAAATGGTAAAAGGAACTTGCCTGGACCTAGTTAACAATGTGAAAAATTGGATGTATAGCACAGCTAGATCCTATCAAATTATCCTGAATATTTGGGGATGGAATATATTTTTTGAAGAGCAACAAACTTCAGCGGGTAGTTTATGCATAGGTCTGTAATTTTCTGTTACAAAACTTGACTGTGCGTCTTCCGTTGATCTTTCGCTTCTGGCTGAGCATTCTTCCTTTCTTTTCTAGGTTAAGTAGCACAGATTCTTCTGCATTAATCAAATGTGTTTGGTATGTTTGTATCGAATCTGAATTAATAGTAGCGAAGTGTAGGGTAATATGGCTGTTAAAGAGAGTACATTGCAGTCTAGGTGAGGTTAAATCTGGATTCGAGGCAGGCAATCTGTTTGGCAACAAATGCTTAACTTGTTATGTTTCATGTTTGCATTGATGTTACATTCACATTTTGTGGGTTTTCTTGATATTATACATTTTTATATTGACGAGTAATGTAATTTGTAGGTTTATTGCTGTTGGAGACGATCCATTTCTTCTTAATCACGGGCAGCAGTTTCAACCTTTTGTGGTTCATGCAGCAGCAAATATTCAACGGGCATTGGATGATGCAAAGTTATCGAGCAAGATGAAAGTAGTTGTGCCTTGTAGCTCTGATGCATACCAAAACGCATCAACTCTGCCTTCGAAAGCTTACTTCAGGCCAGATGTTAACAAAACCATGGTTGAGCTCCTCCCATTTCTTGCTAATCATAGTTCACCATTTATGGTCGAGCTGAATCCTATTTTGAGCTTTCAGCAGAAGAAGAATATTTCATTGGACTATTACCTTTTCCAACTAATGTCGCGCCCGATAAGTGATGGTCATAACAAGTATGACAACTACTTCGATGCGAGCATAGATGCTCTGGTTACTGCTCTAACTAAAGCTGGATTCGGTGATATAGGCATCATTGTCGGGAGAGCAGGATGGCCAACAGATGGAGCTGTGAATGCAACTTCGGCTATTGCTCAATCCTTCATGACAGGCCTGGTCAACCACCTGGCGAGAAAATCCGGGACTCCACTCCGCCCAAAATTTGCTCCAACTGAGACATACCTCTACAGCCTTTTAGACGAAGATCAACACAGTATAGCAAGCGGAAGCTATGACAGGCACTATGGCATTTTTACGTTTGATGGCCAAGCAAAGTATCATGTCAACTTGGGTCAAGGCCCTATGGCGCTCAAGAATGCTCTTGATGTGGACTACCTTCCATCGAAATGGTGTGTGGTGGACAACAGCAAAGACCTATCCAATGTTTCTTCCAGTTTCTCTGCCGCTTGCTCCAATGCCGACTGCACCGCACTGTCCACTGGTGGCTCCTGTGCAGGTCTTGGCTGGCCTGGAAATGTGTCATTTGCCTTCAACAGTTACTACCAGCAGCATGATCAGAGTGAGGAGAGCTGCAGCTTCAGTGGCCTAGGTTTGATAACCACCGTCGATCCATCCGTCGATAATTGCCTCTTTGCTCTTGCAATTCGCGCCTCTGCTGCCACTTCCTTTCACCCAACATTTGCCGTGCTGTGGATACTAGTTTCGGTTTGCATTTACAGTTTAGTCTGATGTAGCTGCCCAATGACTTCGAGGCTCGATTTGAGCCTTCAAGATTTGTCTGTGTGTCTCATGTAGCATGTGGTAACTCAAAAATCTTGGCGCACTGTCAAAACTAGTACTCCCTCTGTGAAGAAATATAAGAGCGTTTAAATCACTACTCATATTTCTTTATGGAGGGAATACTTACTAAATACTCCCTCGGTCCAGTATCTCTGAAGTTGTGCAAATTCGTACAAGTACGTTGGCTAAAGAAAGGGATTTTTTTTCGGGGAGATGAGGGTTGACTGGAAATGAGGGGATCACGTCCCGATTAATTTTCTGGGGATAGGGTAACGTACGAAGGAGAGGAGGGGGCGACGCATTCCCGATTAATTAAGATAATTTGATTGATTCCTTTGAACTTCCACGTTCTCGTAAAGCCTTTTCGCTTACCTGACGTTACTACTACTCGCTATGATAAGTACGTCAGCCTCCTCACTCGGTAGCACTAGCTAGAGTCGACCTAAGATCATGGCTTCCACCTCTCTCCTCCCCACCCTCCTGGTGCTGCTCGCCGTCGTCGCCACCGCGTCGGCGGCTACGACCGCGTTCGTCCGGGCTGCCGGCCTCGCCGAGCGGCTGGAGGGAGCGGGGCAGCAGCAGTGCTGGGAGACGCTGCTGGATGTCAAGTCGTGCACGGGGGAGATCATTCTCTTCTTCCTCAACGGCGAGGCGTACCTGGGGCCCGGGTGCTGCCGCGCCATCCGCATCATCGAGCAGCGCTGCTGGGCCGCCGACCTCATGCTGTCCGTCATCGGCTTCACCCCGGAGGAGGGGGACATGCTCAAGGGCTACTGCGACGCGGGCGACGACGACAACGGCGGCGGCGAGGGGCGTCATCATGGCGTCGGCGGGTCATCTCTGGCCTCGCCGCCTCACCGTGCTCTTGACGGCGTCGCGAGTGGCGGCACAGCCGTGCCCGTGGCGGTAAGGAAAGGACTTGGTGCGCCGTTAGATGGTGAACTAAGCTGAGTCAGCGTGTGTCCACGTCTGCGTAGGTTCTCGTGAGTCCTGAATCCTGATGAAGTGATGAGATGTTTGCGAAGCTGAGAAGTAAATGGTTTATCTAAGTTTTGTTCGCTTAACCCGAGTTTTGTTCTGCTGAGAAGTGAATGGTTTATCGGTAAGCCCAGCAAAGACTTGAATCCTAATGTCCCTTAAAAGATGCACTATATTAGTTTTCCCACCTAGACTCCTCGTCCTTTTTTGAACAATAAAGCAATGGAACAATAATGCCGTAGGAGGAGAGAAAATGATCTCATTCAAATCGGCCGAAATATTACCAGCGCGAGGTCCACTAAACGCCTACACAGCCGTCTGATTTACGCCAAAAACTGCCATGCTCTTCTGAAAAGGCCAAGGTGTGTAGGCCAAAACACATGAGAGGACTGGACGTCATTGACTTATATAAACATGGTCTGGCCCTAAGATTAAGATGGGTGACGGACAGATGCGTCCAAACCTTGGCAAGGGCTCAACTTAACGGCAGACAAAAAAGTAGCCCAAACCTTTAGGAGTCTAGTCAAATGAAAGGTGGGCTCGGGAGACAATCTTATTTTGGAAAGACCGGTGGTTGTAGGGTGCAACAATCTCCGAGGTGGCACCTTTGATAGTGGCTACGGTTCGCACACAAGTGGCCAACAGGAGACTGGTATGTGATGCTCTGGGCAGGCATGCGTGGATGAATCGTGGGTAACCTATGCACGGAAGGTTTGACCCAGTTCATCGGACTTTGGGAGATCATCTCGGAGGTTCAATTGGAGGAACAGATGGAGGACCGTCCCATTTGGGCTTGGAACGAGTCAGGAGTTTACACAGCATCGTCCGCATACAAGATGCTTTGTGAGGGAGGACTGAGATTTCACTCATTCGGAGCCATCTGAAAATGCTGGGCTCCACTGGCGTGTAAGATCTTCATGTGGTTGGCAGTACAATACCGACTGTGGACGTCGGATAGAAGGACGAGACATGGGTTGCAAGACCAAACATCTAGATGCTACTTATGTGACCAGGAGGACATGGTGGACCACATTTTGCAGCAGTGCGTGTTCTCGCGGCAAGTGTGGTTTCGTTGTATTGCCAGAATGGGTTTGAGGATCGAGCTTTGCCCGACAAATGACTCTAGGTTGGTGCAATGGTGGACGGAAGCTAGGAAACAAATTCACAAGCAAACTCGGAAAGGGTTCGACATGTTCGCGATGCTAATCTGATGGACTCTTTGGAAACAGAGGAACGCGAGGGTCTTCGGCTCGGGTCAAGTCAAGAATGAGGGTGATACGTGGACATGATCTTCGACGACTTGAGGACTTGGGCCACAACAGGAGCGTTTGGAGGACAACTAGTACCCGAGTAGTAGAATAGCGTGTAGAAGTGGGGTGGAGGCTTGGTTAGGGTCGGCCTGTGACTCCTAACTAGCAAAATTGTAATCTCTTGCACATATTATTCTCTTTTCTATAAAGCTAAGGTACGTTATTGGCGTACCCTCGAAAAAAATGTCATCTCAACAACTAAAATTGTTAAAAAAAATGTTCCAATGCATCCTTTCCCGGTGAACGTTTCCCAGATATTGCATCCAAGAATTAATAGAAGCGAATGCACGCGAGCGAAAAAGTAACATCAAGTCCAACTAAGAAATTTGATGAGTTAATGAGGAGAAGTAAATTGAGTAATTTAGCTATTAGTTACTTATTTTATGAGTAACATCACATAATACCAAGACAACATGAGTCTATAACTTAATAAATAAAGTTTTGCATGACATTGCAAATACTATGTCATTACCCATTATGAAGATAGTAATATAGCGTAGGGTAGCGTGTATATTACTAGTGTAAATTACTCTCCTCTTAGACTAGTCTTACAAAAATAAATTGATTTTTGCCCTAGCGCCAATGCTTATTTATATACTCCATCCGTCTAGGTGAATAAGCCATCTTAGATTGTACACCGTGACCAAGGAGGAGGGGAAAACTAGAGAACTTAATGTTTATTTGCTAATTAATAGTATTGCATGCAATGAATTAACCACTGCATGTCGTGTTTGGTAGTTTCAAGTCATTAAAAGCATGCACACCCACATCTCTTATTGGTTGATATGTCAAGAAACAAGAAACGAGGTAGAAGTTAACGCACCGTGCCTAAGTATTTTGAGATTATTTGGTTTTCGTAAGATGACTTACACACCTAGACGAAAGGAGTAGGATAAATGCTTAATTCGGCACACATGTTACAGAGGTAAGCACATGGTGCTTACGGGAAAAATATTTTATTCTACTAAGCACCTTCCTAAGTGCATTGCATTATACATGGTCTAAGGTATTAAACGGACGCTGTATGCATGCAAGATAAAAAAATTTTGGCGCCCAAAGCTATCTATCGAAAGAATTGATGTGATTTTGGAATGATGCCGAGTTAATCGGCGAAAATCGAGACAAATAGCCATAGCAATCGTCATGGAACTTGAAAAATTCCAGGGCACACACCACCAACCTGGCACACAGGAGATACACCACACAAACAAGGTTGAAGAGAACTTCAGTAAAGTTACATGCCATCGCCATTGTCATCAGTCCTTCTTGAGAAAGCAATTCCGACTTCATCACACACAAGATCCAACAGGGCGACTTTGATCCTCAAGATGAACTACAAAGGAGAAATATGCTAAGTTGACGTCGCAAAGAATCATCAAGGCAGACCATCTCTAGCCAGTTATCTCACTACCCAGATCCTGTCATCATGGATCCTATCATCAAGGATGACCCAACGATCACGTCGAAAATCCAACAACCACAACCCTTTCGCGACCCCAACAACACTCATCTCCGCCGTCATTACCGCACAAGTGCCAACAAAATCACCACCATCATCCACTTGTTCCCCTAGTCGAACCACAACTCCAAAAAACAATGCCCCGAGTAGGGAAACAACGCATAAACACCGTCGTCGAGGTCAGAGGCATGCATCTTGGCCAATGGGAGGAAGGCCCTAGGTGGTGTGCTCCCTCTCTGCGTTTGTCGTTACCGCCGCCTCATAGTCGGCCAAAATGGTATGTTCCCTCTTTTCCGCTAACGACTATCTAATATGGAGGTTTCCTCAAAAACTATGCCGGCGGCGGCGGAGGCGACTTAGATGGCGTGGCGGGCATCCCAAGCCCTCCTAGTAGTGAAGGAGTGGCGGGAAAACGATTGTGGCAAGGTGTCAGTGACGATGACATGCATCTAGGGTAGGGTCATAGGCCTGACCTAGACGCCCTACCCAAGGGCACTACCCTAAAGTCAAAGACATCCAAAGTACAAATGAAGATACCGACTGAGATCACCTTGGGATGCAGTTCAGTCGGCCAGATAAACCACTCGGATACCCCAATTCCAGTCGACAAGGATACAATCACTCAACCATATGAAGAACCACTCAGAGTAGATAAGGTTTAAAGACACCTCAGGATATCAACGGACAGGCGTTCACTCCGTAGTCATTAAGATCACTAATACCTGGCGTTATCAGTAACACCCCTGTCTTAACCCGCATTGAACCCTATGTAACGGGGATGGCTGGGGTCCTGGCGCACTCTATATAAGCCACCCCCTCCTCTGGGACAAGGGTTCGCACCCCTTGTAACTCTCATGCATAATCCAATCGACCAAGCCTCCGGGCACCGAGACGTAGGGTTGTTACTTCGTCCGAGAAGGGCCTGAACTCGTAAACCTTGAGTGCACAACCTCACCGTAGCTAGGGCTTTGCCTCCTCCTACGTACTCCTTATTCTTACTGTCAAACTTGCTCCCACGACAGTTGGCGCCCACCGTGGGGCAGGCGTCTTAGTGACTTCCGGCGAGGTTGCACTTTTTTCGAACTCCATCAACATGGTTTCCGGCGGTGGTTTGGCCGTGGGCCGCAAGATCCGTCTCGGCGCGCTCGTCTTCGTCGCCGACGACTCCGCCTGGCTTCAAGAAGCCCTCCTCGACGTCGAGGCCCTTCCGATCCGCGGGGCAGCGCATTTCCGCGCGAGTGCCTGCGTTGTCCTTCTGTGGCAGCCATCGACCCTGTATCGGCCGGCTCCAGTGTCCCTCCCCGCTGTACGTCGTCGCAAGCGATCCGGTCGGTCGCGGCTTCAGCGGTGGGTGAAGCATGCGGTGGCTCGCTAGACGGCCACCCCTCAAGTTGCGGCTATTGAGCCGGACGAATCTCTCTACAGACCATTCGATTTGTCGACTGGTTCCGCGGATACTCTTTCCCAGTGCGGAAGTTGCGATACCGCAGCAGAAGTTCTCATGGTCAACTCACCGCGCAGCCCGCCCGGGTTCCGTCGCGGTGGCGGCGGCAGTCCATCACACGGCCACGACGAATATCATCCCCAAGCTGTAACATCCCAAATTTCCTATTTGGAATGTTTTACAATTATAGCTAAGCATCCTATGCATCCTGTTTGAATTTGAATGCCATTTGAAGTTTCAGAGCAAGTTGAGTTTTGAATTTGAATTTCAAACTTTGGCATGTGGGAAACAATTCAAAAACTAAGCCCGATAAATACTTGATCAAAAGTATGAGAGGAGCAAACATGACACTCCAAAATATCGGAGGAAACAATGCTAAAAGATTTGGATTCAAATCTGAAATTTATTTGAATTTGAAAAAAATAGATTTTATGAAGTTTGGATTTTGCCTTTGGAAAAATGTTCAAATGAAAGGAATATTCCCTGATCATTTTGGTATATATATACCCTATATAAATTATTTCTAGATTTGGTTTTATTTTTGTTTTAGTTTTATTTAAAAAAATAAAAAAACCCCTGGCGCCGGCCGAGCCACCCACCCAGCCAGCGCCGCCTCACCCCTCAGCCCAGCTTGCCAGCCACTGAGCCGGGCCAGCCCAGGCAGCCAGGCCACCAAGCCAGCCCAGCACAGACCTCGCCTCGCTCGCTCAAGGCGCTAGGCCTCGGCCACCCGACCCTCGCCTCTCTCCTCTCTCGTGACTCGTGGGACCCCCCCCGTCCTCCCTCGCCCACGCCACGCCGCTCATGGGAGGTCCACCGGATCTCAAGGATCCGGATACCCGATCGCCCGATGCCCTTCCGAGGCAAGCCCGACCCCAGGGCTATAAAGGCCGAGCCCCCGCACCCCATTCCCCGAGAGCTCGCCGCACCCCCTCTTCCTCCCGCTCGACGTCGCCGGAGTCCCGAGCCCTCCCCGCCGCCATTGTTGCCGCCGTCGACGCCCTGGTCCACCCCGACCCTCCCCAACACCACCGAACCCCTCCCCGACCCCGTGCGCGTCTCCCCGACGAGTCGCCGGAGCTCCCCGACGCCCAGACGCCTCGAAGCACTTTCGCCGCCGCCGCCGCCGTCGCCGGAGTCCGGTAAGTCACCGGCAATCCCCGTCCGATCTCAATCGAGCGGCCTAGATTAGAAGCCAGAAGAAATAGGTTTTATTAATAAACCGGTCGGCTCCACGCGGTTTATTTTTAGTTTAGGTTTTATTTTAGGCCGGTTCTTTTAGTTTAAACCCTAGAGCCCGTTTAGGCTATCTAACATATTGAGAGCCAGTTTAGGCCCATTAGGCCTTTTTTTTCTTTTTAATTTGATTTTCTGTTTTAGCCGAATAGTTTCAGTTTTCAAAAATGTATATCTTTTATTCTGTTTAATATTTTTGAGTGATTCTTTTTTATTGGATTGCAAATTTTATGTAGTTTCTGTAAAATATATATTTAGCTATGTTAAAAATAATTAAAAATGCTTTAATATTGTTTTAGCCAGAATAGTAAATCTGCTATAACTTTAGTTAGAAAAATTATTTTTGCATGATTCTTTTGTCACCACTTTATTTTGACTTTGCCAAACCCTAGAAATTAACTTGGGTATTTTAGGATTAATAAATAATTAATTTTAGACAGAATCCTATTAATCCTAATTAATTTACTAGTTCTGTTTTCCTATTTAATTAATTAGTAAATTAATTTATTTTTAACTTGTGATTAGTTATTCTAGGTTAGTTTCTGTCACTCCATTAGATGAACTTTTATTTATAATTAATAAAAGTTTTAAATTATTTTCTTAATGGAAATTGGATTAGGCCTAAAATGAGTTTTATAATAGCTTTTAATTAATTCTTTTTTGCTCCTAGTTGCTTAGTGAATCCTTTTCTGTTTAGTTAACCTAAAACCATGATTAGGTTATATTAAGGAATTTTTGCTATATAAAAACTATTTTAGTTATTGTTTGGAGTAGGGAAAAACTTTGAATTGGTTTCTTTGAGTTTTTCTTTTGGATTTGGTTTTGATTGTTTTGTTGTGCTATGTTAATATTGTTATCTTGTGTGATCCTCTTGCTTTATGCTTATTGTGTTATTGTTTGTCTCGGTAGAGTTTCGAGTCTGAAGCTTGCTACTCGACTCTTTAGCTTACGAGGATCATCGGCAAGGCAAGTTTTGATCATGTTATTTCTATACCTATGTTTTGTGCATTAGTAGTTGTCACCACCCCACCATTGCATGCAGAGTGAAATCTTGAAGTCATTAAACTTGAGTAGTATCATGTGGTAGGATGAACCAATCCCTTGTTACCTTGACCCCGGGACGTAGTAGTTACTTTGCTATGCTCAGAGCGGGATTTGGGATGAGTGAAATTCATAAGCAAGATGCGAGAGTCAATGATGATGATGACCCCATGAACTACAATGATCAAGATGGACTTGGAAAATCACTCTGGGTGGAGGACGGTTGACGGGCACCTGGAGCACCAGTGGTGGCGGGATGCATGGAGAAGCGCCATGACATCCTGCGGAAAGCTTCACCCAGCCACGAAGAGAAGGATGGATGCCCCATGACCGAAGCTTACTGTGCAGCCGCAAGCCATTATGGGCTCTGGCTGGGTTGACCCTAGTAGTGACGCTGGCTGGACGGTACTACGAGAAGTAGACGAACGGTAGGATTGGATGGGTACGGCGGTGGCGGAAGAACTCTTTGGAAGACCTGTTTCATTAGTCCGTCTTCAAACACCATGAAGTGCGAAGACTTTAAAGGAGGAATGATTCTTATGGGAAAGTCGCAACCCTCTGCAGAGTTTAAAGATCTAATCGATTAGCCGTGTCCCCGGTTACGGACATTTGAGCCTCTGGAACTTGGAAGTATTCGGATATCTCAACACTAAAACTAATGGATTAATTTTGAGGGTTTATGACTTAATAATAATTTGGGAACGAGATATTGGTTGGCGGAACCATCTCAATAACTACCAACAATTGTAGTAATTTGCAAGCAAGTCCACCGTAGTAGGATAAAATTTGCTTTTCGCAAAATGATGAAACTTAGAGCTCCACAGCCAAAATGCATATAGTGTTAGAAACTTTATTATTGTTATTCTTCATGACTTGCCAGCTTATTCCAAAAGCTGACCTACATGGCTGCAACGTATTATGTTGCGAGATATATTCCGATCGGGAGTGAGGCTACGCTCGCGCTTGGCGATTGCCCTTTGAGTCGGATGGACTCGCTTATCTTCGACGCCCGCAGTTGTTTTTAGTTTATTTCTCATGAGTTGGCCTTGAGCGAATTTATTCCCTTGTAATAAAGACTCTATATGAGAATCTATTAATGATATTCAGGTGTGATTGAACTGTGATTACTTTATCGATGTCTCGTGAGTACCAAAGATGATCTTGGGATGGAATGCATACGTAGATTTGACCGATTTTGGGTCAGGTCGCTACAGAGATGGTATCGAGCACACGCCGACCGTAGGATCGTAACCCCTAGGATCGGAAAGCCATAATCGAGACCATTTACTTTGAACCCTTTTCATTCTATAATTCTTCCTGTTCAATTCGACTCTTCTCCCTTTGCAACATTCTAGATGGCGCGAGTTCAACCCAGTTTGCTACGGAGTTACGCCGGCCCGATGAGGCGATGCCCTTTGGAAGAAAGCTGGTCCAGATGGTGAAGCGGTGAAGATAGCTCTACCCTCGATCACCGGAAACCCACTAATGCACTTCCGACGGACACCCGCCTTCTGATTGAGGTGCATATCCGTGGAGAACCTTTGGAGGACACACGGAGCCTATCAACTTTGAGTTCACCGAGTTCAACTGGATCATCGGAAGGGACGTGGCGATCTACCGAGCACTTGGACATCTCCGAGAGGATCTACAGGCGAGCTCGATCACTCGAGACCTCGCCATGGTTTCTCGCAGGGCAAGGAATGGAGATATCATCCGTACCATTGAGGACGATTCCACTCTCTTACATCCAGACTTGGAGTGTCTTCAGAAGCGGGAGATTCAGACTCGCCGTAACTCGAAGACACACCGGAAGCTTTGTTCCATGAATGGGCTGGAGGAGAAGGCACGCAGACTTCCTTGGCCATGAGGAAGAAATCACGGACTTCATGGAGATTGTCGACGACCGAAGATGAAGCTTGCGCGATAGAGGAAAAGATGGACTTGGGAGAGGACCTTTACCCGAGTGGAGATGAAGCACCCTCGTGAGCAATGATCAGGATTTGAAGGAGTACCACGAAGGAAACCCCAAGAGGAGGCGCCATCGATGAAGACTTTTAGTCGACCACCATGTTATCTTTTACTTTTTCGTCGATCAGTTAGGCCGATGTTTTCCTTCGATTAGTCATGAGCTTTTGTAATCGAGTTTGAACCATGTTTGAGTGGAATGAATAAATGATTGGTGTGTTATGATTGTGCATTCATATGGGTAGTGTTATTTCTCATAGACCATTGTTCTATTCTAAATTTCTCATCCCTCAATACACCGGATGCCTCCGAGGCGTGACTTTGGTTTCCCGCGGAGCTCACCCACCTGCTCCAACAGCGAGAATGCACCGATGCAGCTCCGATTGAATCGAACAACACCGCCAACAATCCACCGCCACCACCACCACCCATTGTGGACAATTTGACTCGATTTACGAGGTTGAATCCGCCGGTGTTCACTAGTAGCACCGAGCCAATTGTGGCTGATGATTGGCTCGCAAGATCGGAAGAGAGCTAGTCACCGTTGGATGCACCGATCTTTGAGAAGGTGCGCTTTGCCGCGCATCAACTGGATGGACTGCAGCTTCTTGGTGGGAGAATTACACCGCCACTTTTCCCATGGGTGGCATCACTTGGGATCAATTCCAGCAGGCCTTCGACCTTTGCTCATGTCTCACCTGGAGCCATGAGTGCGAAGAAGCGTGAGTTCGAAACTTGCGCTAGGGGAACCGTCTTGTGGCACAAGACGTGGATGAATTCAGCAAGCTCGCTTCGCTATGCCCTCGATGATGTGGCCACAGATGCCGCCAAGCGGAGAAGTTCCTTGAGGGACTCAATGATGAACTGAGCATGCAGCTTATTGTGGCTACTTTCAACAACTACCAGAGCTGGTAGACAAGGCCACCATCTCGGAAGGCAAGCAGCAGCAGATAGAAAGCATAGCGAAAGTACAGCCAGGGAAGCACAACTCGGGAGCACGCAGAAGCCCCGCTATGTTCAAGATCGGGAGGGCACACCCATCATAACCATGGAGTTCATAACCATGGAGGAAATGGGAATAACCGCAGCCAGACAACAAGTCGAGGCCATGGCAATGGCAATGGAAATGGTAATGGCAACCAACACCGTTTCGCCCTTGGCTCAAGCATCGAGCCACATCACCGCTTCAAGTGCCGAAGGCAGGCACTACGCCACCGACGCCCGGAGGCCAAGCGGTAAGAATGGTAATGGCAATGGAGGCTCGTGAAGAAGCCAAATCCGTTTCCCCATGCTCGGGTGAACCACATCGGCGTGGAGGGCGTCTATGATCAGCCGAATAATCGTGGTTGGTAAGTTTTATTGAATTCACGTTCAATTTTGGTTCTCTTTGATTACGGTGCAACGCACTCATTCATATCAAGGGTAGTTGTGGATAAGTACGGATTACGCACTAGAACCCTTAGAAGCCCCTTGGCGCCGGGCCCGCAGGGAGGAGAAATGATGGCAGGTTTAAGCTGTCCCGCAACCCTCAACATCGGGAACCACAAATTTCCCGTGGAACTCATAGTGTTGGAAACTCAGACCTTGGATGTAATCCTAGGCATGGATTGGTTGTCAAAGTTTGAAGGGAACATTGACTGTGCCAGCAAGTCTATTCTGCTCACCACCCCGGTAAGGCCAATGTTGTAGCAGATGCTTTGAGCCGTAAGAGTTATGTGAATACTCTTACCGCAGGAGGATTACCCCAGGAGTTGGTCGATGACCTCAGAGATCTCCGACTGGAGATAGTTCCGAAAGGATTTGTCGCAACTCTGGAAGTTCAGTCCACCTTGACCGAAAGGATTCGTGAAGCCCAGAAGTCGGACAAGGAAATCGATGAGATAAAGCAAAAGATGGAGGAAGGAAAAGCTAAAGGATTCCGTAAGGATGAACATGGAACTATATGGTTTGAGGATCGTATTTATGTGCCCAATGATCCCGAGCTCGGGAAGCTAATTCTTGGGAGGCTCATGATTCACCGTACTCTATTCACCCGGCAACACCAAGATGTACCTGGATTTGAAGCAAAGTTTACGGTGGACGGTATGAAGAAGGACATTGCGAGCACGTAGCAAGATATCGATGTTTGCCAACGTGTAAAGGCGAACATCGAAGCCAGCAGGTTACTTCAACCTTTGCCGATTCCCGATTGGAAATGGGAGAAACTTGGTATGGACTTCATCACAGGATTACCGGGACCCGTTCAGTTATGATTCTATCTGGGTAGTGGTTGATCGTTTGACTAAGGTAGCTCACTTCATTCCGTGAAGACTACCTATACGATTGCCAAGTTGGCCAAGATATACATGACCAGGATCGTATGTCGCATGGAGTTCCGAGGAAAATCATGTCGATAGAGGAACGATTTACCTCAAAGTTTTGGAAGCGATTGCATGAAACTTTGGGTGCGAGGCTGGAATTGAGATGACTTTTCATCCACGAGACAGATGGATGGACCGAGAGAGTCAATCAGATTCTGGAGGACATGTTGAGAGCTTGTGTACTAGACTATGGGTCTAGCTGGGATGATAACTTGCCATACGCAGAGTTCTCATACAACAACAGTTATCAATCCAGTTTGAAGATGGCCCCTTTCGAAGCTCTATACGGAAGGAGGTGCAGAACACCATTGTTGTGGGATAGTGTTGGAGATCGATCACTTTTCGGTTCCGACCTTATCAAGGATTCGGAAGAGAAAGTCAAGCTAATTCGAGACCGGCTCAAGATAGCACAGTCGAGACAGAAGAGTTATGCCGACAGTAAGCGCAAGGAGGTGACTTACGAAGTGGGAGACCGAGCATATCTTCGTGTGTCTCCACTTCGTGGAATCAAGAGGTTTGGAGTCAAGGGAAAGTTAGCACCCCGATTCATTGGCCCTACAAAATCCTCGAACGTCGTGGAGAAGTTGCATACAAGTTGGAATTGCGGAAGGATTGTCCGGAGTTCATGATGTCTTCCACGTTTCTCGCTTGAAGAAGTGTCATGCCGACATGGCGATGTCCCGTTGAGAGACACGGTGCCCTAGAGGCCATACAGCTTGACGGTGATCGACTTACAAGGAGAAACCCGTCCGAATTCTCGAGGCTGCAGCAGAGTCACCCGCAGCAAGGTCATCAAATTTTGCAAGGTCTGTGGAGTCACCACACCGAGGAAGAAGCCACACGGGAACGCGAAGAAGATCTTCGTCGAGACCATCCGCACCTATTTGCTAGTTAACTCGAATCTCGAGGGCGAGATTCATCTTAAGGTGGGTAGGTTTGTAACATTCCAAATTTCCTATTTGGAATGTTTTACAATTATAGCTAAGCATCCTATGCATCCTGTTTGAATTTGAATGCCATTTGAAGTTTCAGAGCAAGTTGAGTTTTGAATTTGAATTTCAAACTTTGGCATGTGGGAAACAATTCAAAAACTAAGCCCGATAAATACTTGATCAAAAGTATGAGAGGAGCAAACATGACACTCCAAAAATATCGAGGAAACAATGCCAAAAGATTTGGATTCAAATCTGAAATTTATTTGAATTTGAAAAAAATAGATTTTTATGAAGTTTGGATTTTGCCTTTGGAAAAATGTTCAAATGAAAGGGAATATTCCCCTGATCATTTTGGTATATATATACCCTATATAAATTATTTCTAGATTTGGTTTTATTTTTGTTTTAGTTTTATTTAAAAAATAAAAAAACCCCCAGGGGCGCCAGCCAGGCCACCCCAGGCCCAGCCAGCGCCGCCTCACCCCTCAGCCTTGAGGCCAGCCCAAATGAGCTGCCTAAGCCCAGGCAGCCAGCGCCACCAAACCAGCCAGCGCCGCACCCCTCGCCTCGCTTCGAAAGGCGCTAGGCCTCGGCCACCCGACCCCTCGCCTCTCTCTCCTCTCGTGACTCGTGGGACCCCCCTGTCTCCTTCCCCCTCGCCCACGCCACGCTCGCGGAGGTCCACGGATCGAAGGATCCGGATACCCGACCGCCCGATGCCCTTCCGAGGCAAGCCCGACCCAGTGGCTATAAAGGCCGAGCCCCGCACCCCATTCCCCGAGAGCTCGCCGCACCCTCTTCCCCCGCTCGGCGTCGCCGAGTCCCGAGCCCTCCCGCCGCCATTGTTGCCGCCGTCGCCTGGTCCACCCCGACCTCCCCAACACCACCGAACCCCTCCCGACCCGTGCGCGTCTCCCGACGCAGTCGCTGAGCTCCCGACGCCCTGACGCCTCAAGCACTTCGCCGCCGCCGCCGCCGCTGAGTCCGTAAGTCACCGCAATCCCCGTCCGATCTCAATCGAGCGGCCTAGATTAAAGCCCAAGGGGTAGGTTTTATTAATAAAACGGTCGGCTCCACGTGGTTTATTTTTAGTTTAGGTTTTTATTTTAGGCCGGTTCTTTTAGTTTAAACCCTAGAGCCCGTTTAGGCTATCTAACATACAGAGCACGCTTTAGGCCCATTAGGCCTTTTTTTCTTTTTAATTTGATTTTCTGTTTTAGCGAATAGTTTCAGTTTTCAAAATGTATATCTTTTATTCTGTTTAATATTTTTGAGTGATTCTTTTTTGTTGGATTGCAAATTTTATGTAGTTTCTGTAAAATATATATTTAGCTATGTTAAAAATAATTAAAAATGCTTTAATATTGTTTTAGCCAGAATAGTAAATCTGCTATAACTTTAGTTAGAAAAATTATTTTGCATGATTCTTTTTGTCACCACTTTATTTTGACTTTGCCAAACCCTAGAAATTAACTTGGGTATTTTAGGATTAATAAATAATTAATTTTAGACAGAATCCTATTAATCCTAATTAATTTACTAGTTCTGTTTTCCTATTTAATTAATTAGTAAATTAATTTATTTTTAACTTGTGATTAGTTATTCTAGGTTAGTTTCTGTCACTCCATTAGATGAACTTTTATTTATAATTAATAAAAGTTTTAAATTATTTTTCTTAATGGAAATTGGATTAGGCCTAAAATGAGTTTTATAATAGCTTTTAATTAATTCTTTTTTGCTCCTAGTTGCTTAGTGAATCCTTTTCTGTTTAGTTAACCTAAAACCATGATTAGGTTATATTAAGGAATTTTTGCTATATAAAAACTATTTTAGTTATTGTTTGGAGTAGGGAAAAACTTTGAATTGGTTTCTTTGAGTTTTTCTTTTGGATTTGGTTTTGATTGTTTTGTTGTGCTATGTTAATATTGTTATCTTGTGTGATCCTCTTGCTTTATGCTTATTGTGTTATTGTTTGTCTCGGTAGAGTTTCCGGAGTGCGAAGCTTGCTACTACGACTCTTTAGCTTACGAGGATCATCAGCAAGGCAAGTTTTGATCATGTTATTTCTATACCTATGTTTTGTGCATTAGTAGTTGTCACCACCCCACCATTGCATGCAGAGTGAAATCTTGAAGTCATTAAACTTGAGTAGTATCATGTGGTAGGATGAACCAATCCCTTGTTACCTTGACCCCGGACGTAGTAGTTACTTTGCTATGCTCGAAGCGGATTTGGGATGAGTGAAATTCATAAGCAAGATGCGAGAGTCAATGATGATGATGACCCCATGAACTACAATGATCAAGATGGACTTGGAAAATCACTCTTTGGGTGGAGGGCGGTTGACGGGCACCTGGAGCACCAGTGGTGGCGGGATGCATGGAGAAGCGCCATGACATCCTGCGGAAAGCTTCACCCAGCCACGAAGAGAAGGATGGATGCCCCATGACCGAAGCTTACTGTGCAGCCGCAAGCCATTATGGGCTCTGGCTGGGTTGACCCTAGTAGTGACGCTGGCTGGACGGTACTACGAGAAGTAGACGAACGGTAGGATTGGATGGGTACCGCGGTGGCGTAAGAACTCTTTGGAAGACCCTGTTTCATTCGTCCGTCTTCAAACACCATGAAGTGCGAAGACTTTAAAGGAGGAATGATTCTTGCGGGAAAGTCGCAACCCTCTGCAGAGTTTAAAGATCTAATCGATTAGCCATGTCCCGATTCACGGACATTTGAGCCTCTGGAACTTGGAAGTATTCGGATATCTCAACACTAAAACTAATGGATTAATTTTGAGGGTTTATGACTTAATAATAATTTGGGAACGAGATATTGGTTGGCGGAACCATCTCAATAACTACCAACAATTGTAGTAATTTGCAAGCAAGTCCACCGTAGTAGGATAAAATTTGCTTTTCGCAAAATGATGAAACTTAGAGCTCCACAGCCAAAATGCATATAGTGTTAGAAACTTTATTATTGTTATTCTTCATGACTTGCCGCTTATTCCAAAAGCTGACCTACATGGCTGCAACGTATTATGTTGCGTAGATATATTCCGATCAGAGTGAGGCTACGCTCCGCTTGGCGATTGCCCTTTGAGTCGGATGGACTCGCTTATCTTCGACGCTCGCGGTGTTTTTAGTTTATTTCTCATGAGTTGGCCTTGAGCGAATTTATTCCTTGTAATAAAGACTCTATATGAGAATCGATTAATGATATTCAGGTGTGATTGAACTGTGATTACTTTATCGATGTACTGTGAGTACCAGCATGATCTTGGGATGGTACAGACACAGAGATTTGACCGATTTTGGGTCAGGTCGCTACACAAGCCCTCACTTCCGAGCAGAGGGAAGAGCTGCATCATCGGAACATGGAGGCACTCCACACCCTTATCATTGGGGAGACCTCTAAGGCTCGAGCTTTAGAGGCGGCACGCCTGGCTACTTTGGCTGAGCGCACGCGTTTGGAGAACCTCCAACATTCACTCGACGAACGCGCCTGTCAGCGGATCCCCGAATCCAGTCGACAGCAACGACAATTGTTTCCGCCTGAACCCCATGTATACCGCACTCCGATCCAGAATCTTGCAGCTGCAGCCCGTATAGCAGAGTCAATCCAGCCGTCCCGTTCAGAGGCTGGAAGAGGTTTGCTGCAGATATGAGCGCTGCTCCGAGCAGCTGGCGAGCAAAACTCAGCTGTTTCTCAGTCACGCAACAGAATCCACAACAGATCTGTAGTCGCAGACACAGTTCAGTCGGCACACAGTCCAAGATCGCCTCTATGGCGTGACAATCATGGGCACCGCCAGGATCAGTACCTGGATCGAGGCCACGGACAGTATGATCACTGATACGCCCGTGATGACCACCGTCGAGTGCCTACACCCCCTTCGAGGGATGGATCGTAAGCGCCCCGACGATATGACGACAGGCACCCGTATGGTGATGAGCGGAGAGTCCCAGTCGACCCAAGGGAGCCTGGGTTTGATGCAAGATCAGTTCTTGTAACGCCCCCGATGCGGCTATATCTCCCACGTGTCGAGGCACGACTTAGAGGCATAACCGCATTGAAAGCAATGTCGCAAGTGAGGTAATCTTCACACAACCCATGTAATAAATAAGGAAAGAGATACATAGTTGGCTTACAAATCGCCACTTCACACAAAGTACATAAATAAACATCCATCATTGAGTACACTCAAGGTCCGACTACGGAACCAAAATAAAAGAAGATACCCCAAATGCTACAGATCCCCGAATCGTCCCAACTGGGCACCACTCTCGATCATCGGGAAAAGACACATAATAACGACCACGTTCCTCGTCGAACTCCCACGTGAGCTCGGTTGCGCCGCCTGACCGCATCATCGGAACTCGCAACTGTTTTTGGTAGAATCTGTGAGTCACGGGGACTCGGCAATCTCACACCCGCGAGATCAAGACTATTTAAGCTTATAGGAAGGACAGAGTAGTAAAGTGGAGCTGCAGCAAGCGACTAGCATATATGGTGGCTACTTCAAAAGAGAGCGAGAAGAGGAGCAAAGCACGGTCGTGAAGCTAGTAGCGATCAAGAAGTGATCTGAACTACTTACGTTAGACATAACTCCAACACCGTGTTCACTTCCCGGACTCCGAGAAGAGACCATCACAGTTACACACGCTTGTTGATGTGTATTTTAATTGAGGTCAACTTTGGGTTTTCTACAACGGACATTAACAAATGCCCATCGCCTCATAACCATGGGCACGACTTTGAAAGATATTACCTGCAGGTGTCCCAACTTAGCCCATTATAAACTCTCACGGTCAACGAAGGATATTCCTTCTACGGGAAGACCCGATCAATCTCGGAATCCCGGACTACAAGACATTTCGACAGCAATAAAACAAGACCAGCAAAGCCGCCCGATTGTGCCGACAAACCCGATAGGAGCTGCACATATCTCGTTCTCGGGGCACATCCGGATGAACACTACGTCACGGCAACCGAAGATGCCCCAAGTTGCCTCGGTGGCACCGCAAGTGGCTCTAGTTTGGACCAACACTCGAGGAGCATTGGCCGGGGGTTAAATAAAGATGACCCTCGGGCTCGCGAAAACCCGGGGAAGAGGCTTAGGTGGCAAATGGTAAAACCAATGTTGGGCCTTCTTTGGACGAGTCTTATTCAAAGCGAACTGTCAAGGGGGTCCCATAAATCACCCAACCGTAAGGAACGCGAAATCAAGGAACATAACACCGGTATGACGGAAACTAGGGTGGCAAGAGTGGAACAAAACACGGGCATAAGGCCGAGCCTTCCACCCTTTACCAAGTATATAGATGCATTAATTATAGCAGATATATATATTGTGATATCCCCAACAAGTAAACATGTTCCAAAAGGAACAACATCTCCATGTTCAACAAGGAACAAACTTCATCTTCACCGCAACTAGCAACGCTATAAGAGGGCTGAGCAAAGCGGTAACATAGCCAATCAACGGTTTGCTAGGAAAGGATGGTTAGGGCTGACATGGCAATATGGGTGGCATGATATAGCAAGTGGTAGGCATCGCAGCATAGGCATAGCAAAAGAGCGAGCAACTAGCATAGCAAAGATAGAAGTGATTTCGAGGGTATGGTCATCTTGCTCGCAAAGTTCTCGAGTTGTCGAAAGCTTGATCCTCGTAAGCGTTCTCAACAGGTTCCTCGTTCACGCACTCGCCTCCGGCTCTACCCAAAGCAACAACACAAACAAAGGGACCACAATAAATCACGGTGCAATGCACAATCAACATGATGCAAAACATGACATGATATGCGGGATGTGATATGCAATGCGATAAAGGCCCGGAAGGAAAATGATGAACCAGGCATCAACTTGGCAAACCAAGTATGCCACTGGAAAGATGAGATGATTTGGTTGAAATCGATAAAAGATCACCGGAAACGGATGCACGGTTTGCAAATGACAAGCAAAACAAGAATGTCACAACCGCCATTAATGAAGATGATGTAAAATGACATGTTCATGAACTTGCTCAAATGCAGAAACTAATGCCACCATTGAGTTGGTGGGATTTTTCTACCCAAAAACATATATAATATGTTAGGGTTGCTGTAGAAAATCACCACAAATGCACAAAGTCAAAACCTGCCTAAAATGGTAGGTAGCGAAATGGCATTTTCCATATTTGGAAACGTCCGAAATGGACTTGCCTGAAATGGAAAGAGAGGGCTATCCAGAAATGGAAAACGGGATAAGGAAAAAAATAGAAGGAGGAGGGCGCTGAGAGGCTGGTGGTGGGACCCTACTGTCATACTAACAGTGTCAGAATAGGGAATAAAAAGGGGGGGAGAAATATGCAGCCTCGGGGGATCGAACCCGGTCTCCCGGTGTGGTTTCTGCATCGGCAGCCACCGGGCTAGGCGGGCGTGATTGAAAGGGTAGGGCTTGGCCCCTTTAGGTAAACAACCCGATCGAGCAACTCTGTTGCCATCTGAGTAGACGACGGCAGCCGCAGGCAACGGCAGTAACCAGGTGGCACAGGGGCCTCCGTGGCCGTCTGTGGAAGGGAAGGGAGAAAGGCGTCTGCAGAAGGAAAAACAGGCGCTCGATCTCGGCGGTGGCTCGACTCGGCTCCTGGCGTCCATGGGCGACCGGCAGCAGCAGCTACTGGCGACCTCGGGAAGAGTTGGGTGCGTGAGCGAGAACGAAGAAGCGCGCCAGCGCCACGGAGCACGATGGGGTGAACCAGAGCGGGAACACGGCACCCACGCGCGGGCTAACATCATCGAACCCCAAAACCTTCAGATTACTCCGGAGCACCGGGAGCACAGCAAAGACACGGATCGACCGAGCCTTACGGGGTCCTAAATGCCATGAAAAGAAAAGGGGGAGGTAGGTGCGTTACCCAGCTCACCCTAGGACACGACGGGGTCGGCGGAGACGTGCTGTAGGCGACGAGAGGGAGCTCTGAACTTGGCGGGGCTACTGTCCGCGAAGCAGGGGAGGAAGAGGACGACAGGGAAGTAGCCGGACTTGACGACCCCAGGCGAGGAAGAGGACGACGGGGACGTAGTCGACGTCATGGAGGAAGACGGACGACGTTGGCGAGGCGGAGGTGGCCGGAGTGCACGCCAGCAACGAGAAGCGCTCTCAGTTGCGCTCGGGACGGAGCAGCTACGGTGGATCTGATGTTCCTACTCACCTGGCGGCGGCGGCGAGAGGAAGAGGGAAACCCTAGGGGGCGTGAGGACAAGGAGAGGGGATAAGTAGGGGGGCTAGGGCGACGGATCGAGCTCGCTTGAGCTCGTGTTCATGGTCCCCATGGCGACGGCGAGAGGAGAGGGAAAAGGTGGGTGCGGGGAGCAGGCAGACGCTGCCGAAGCGGGCCGGTATGTCCACGTGGAGAGGATCTAGCGGGGGTGTCTTGGCGTCTTGCAGTGCACGAAGACAGGGGGGGAGCAGCTGGTCTGGCCTTGGCATCAGCCAACCAGCCGCTGGCTGGTTAGGCTGGGCAGTGGCAAAGCGAGAAAAAGGCCTCGGGTGGGCTGCGCTGAAACTCTCCTTTTCTATTTTCCAAACAGGAATAGAAAAAGAAAAGCACAGGAAAAAAAAGGAGAGGAGTTAGAGTATAGAGAAAATATCCTCAAACTCCCGGAACTCTCCACTATTTTAATAAATTGCATTGGGAATTTTAAAGGTAGAAAAAAATAAGACAAGTTTGAATATAATTCAAACTTGTGTCATTAAACCTGACCAAAACAACTTCAAATAAGGAGACATTTAAGAGAGGTTTATGATATGGAGCAAGATTTGCAGGGAGAAGATGAACATTAATTGAGAAAGGAAAAGATAGCACTTGATAAAAGAAGGAAGTAGAGGGAAGGAGGAGGTGGTAATGCAAGTCTTAAGTATGGAACATGCAACAACATAATATGTAAGAGATCACAGCAAGCACATGATGAGGATGGAATGCAAGATGACAAGAGGCACAATGCAATATGGTAAGGTGAGCATGACAAAGAAAAGAGAAAACCACATAACCAAACAAGATGAGGCCAAGCATGACAAAACCCACAAGAATTGGATGAAGGTCAAGTTGATATATTGCCAAAATGGGAAGTTTTACATCCAGGGTGTTACAGTTCTTGTACAAGGTTTGGTCGACAGAGGCCGAGCACACAGAGAAGAACAAGACAGAAACCGTCCGATTGGAAGCAGAGTGCATGTTTCTGGGCCCGAATATTCCGGTAGAGCCACTCGAGCTGCAGAGATCCCTCCCAACTTCAGGTTGGCAACGGGTGTGAGCAAGTTCACCGGTGAGTCAAAGCCCGACACTTGGCTAGAAGATTACTGAGTGTCAGTGCAGATTGGTGGCGGCAAGGATGATGTGGCCATGAAGCACCTCCCCCTGATGCTTGAGGGTTCATCCAGAGCTTGGTTGAATTAGTTGGCCCCTGGGAGTATTTTCTGCTGGGAAGAGTTGGCCTGAGTGTTTGTCAAAACATTTGAGGGCACCTGTAAGCGACCTGCTGGGCTGGCTGAGTTGCAGCATTGCGTTCAAAAATAGAATGAGACTCTGAGAGACTATATTCAGAGATGGACTACCCTTCATCATACCGTAGAAAATGTATCAAAGCACCAGGCAGTATGCGCCTTCAAAGAGGGTGTTCGATACAGAGAGCTCAACCTGAAATTCGGTCAGACTGGGGATATGTCCCTAGGTTGAATGATGGAGATAGCCACTCGGTATGCTAATGGTGAAGAAGAAGATCGACTCCGCAGTGGCAAGAGCAAACCAGTCATCCAGGACGCCGGAGGTAGAAATTCCAGTCGGAAGCAGAAGCGCAAAGCCAAACCTGCAGGTCCTCCTGAGGCTGCGGTTCTGAATCAAGGGAAGTTCAAAGGAAAGCCTAAAGGTCCCTGGATCCCTAAAAAGTGAAAGATCAGTCGGGAAACGACGTTCTTGATTTACCGTGTCACATACACACTAAAAAAGATGAAGAGGGTAACTTGATTCTGCCCAAGCATACCACTCGACAGTGCCGCCTCCTAATTCAGAGTTTCCGAGAGGGTCAGTCCAGTGAGAAGGAGAAAGAATCTGATAAGGAAGAGGACAAAGAGGAAGATGACGGTTACCCCAAAGTAAATGCTACTTTAGTGATTTTTGCTGACATCGAGAGAAAAAGTCGGCTGAAAGTTATCAACAGAGAAGTGAACATGGTAGCTCTGGCAACTACGACGTATTTGAAGTGGTCAAAAACTCCCATAACATTCGACCAGTCTGGTCACCCAACACACGTTGATACCCCCGGGCGGCAAGCGTTGGTGGTTGACCCGGTCGTTGGGGGCACCCGACTGACCAAGATTCTGATGGATGGTGGCAGTGGCTTGAACATTCTGTACGATGAGACCCTCGGAGGGATGGGCATCCCGATGTCCAAGCTCAGCGAGAGCAACATGAGGTTCCACGGAGTCTTCCCATGAAAGAAAGCCGATTCACTCAGCCAGATCACTCTTGATGTGGTTTTCGGTGATTCAAAGAATTACCGTAAGGAAAAGTTGATGTTTGAGGTGGTGGATTTCCACAGTGCCTACCATGCTATTCTGGGCAGGTCTGCATATGCTCGTTTTATGGCTCGACCATGTTACGTTTACCTTAAATTGAAGATGCCTGGTCCCAGAGGTGTAATTACAGTCACAGGGAATCGGCAAAGAGCGGAAGAGTGCCTCCAGAAGGGCTCAAAGATTGCCGATGAGCAGATGGCGGCAGTAGAGTGGGAAGAATATCAGAAGAATGCAGATCCGAGTGACTTGTTGCGAGCTAAGAAGCCTGCTTCAGAGTCCGCATTTCAGTCGGCCGGTGAAACAAAGGCTGTTCATATTCACCCGACTGATCCCAATGCTGCTCCGACCCACATCTCAACAACACTCAACAACAAATAGGAAGAAGCGCTCATCCAGTTCCTCTGTGAGAACTGTGACATCTTCGCATGGAAACCATCTGACATGCCAGGTGTACCCAGGGGACTGGCTGAGCACCGTTTGCGCATCGATCCAAAAGCAAAACCTGTTAAGGAACATCTCCGTCGGTTCACCATGGAGAAGAGGAAGGCAATTGGTGAAGAGGTAGCTCGGCTTCTGGCAGCCGAGTTCATCCGAGAGATATACCACTCCGAGTGGCTCGCCAATGTTGTCATGGTCCCAAAGAAAGATGATTCACTTCGTATGTGTATTGATTTCAAGCACATCAATCGGGCCTGCCCGAAAGATCACTTCCCTCTCCCCCGCATTGACCAGATTGTCGACTCAACTGCGGGATCTGAGCGTTTTTCCTTTTTGGATACATATTCCGGGTACCATCAGATCCAACTGTATGGGCTTGATGAAATAAAAACAGCCTTCATCACCCATTCGGGTGCTTTTGCTATGTTACCATGCCCTTTGGTCTCCAGAATGCTGGCGCCACGTTCATGCGCATGATTCAGAAGTGCCTGCTCACTCAAATCAGTCAGAAAGTGGAAGCGTACATGGATGATATCGTGGTCAAGTCATGTAAAGGTTCCGACCTGCTGGCTGACCTCGCTGAAACATTTGCCAACTTAAGAAGATATGATATCAAGCTCAATCCATCAAAGTGCACATTTGGAGTCCCAGGTGGAAAGTTACTCGGAGGAATCGAAGCAAACCCAGAAAAGATTGGAGCAATTCTCTGAATGAAACGCCCTGTGCATGTGCATGATGTGCAGAAGCTTACTGGTTGTTTGGCTGCATTGAGTCGATTCATTTCTCGTCTCGGTGAAAAGGCACTGCCTCTTTACCGATTGATGAAGAAGTCTGACAAGTTCGAGTGGACTCCCGAAGCTGAAGCAGTGTTTTTAGAGCTCAAAGCACTGCTTTCCACCCACCCGGTGGTTGCTGCTCCCATAAGCAAAGAGCCTCTATTACTATATATTGCAGCCACTGGGCAAGTTGTCAGCACGGTGCTCACAGTCGAGCGGGAGGAAGAAGGCAAAGCCTATAAAGTTCAGCGCCTAGTGTACTATATTTCTGAAGTCTTGAGTCTGTCCAAGCAAAGGTATCCACATTACCAGAAGCTTGTCTATGGGATTTATATGACCATGAAGAAAGTTGCACATTACTTTGCAGACCACTCGGTTTCAGTTGTCAGCGATGCTCCATTATCGGAAATCTTGAACAATCGAGATGCAACCGGTCGAGTGGCCAAGGGCGCAATTGAACTCCTCCCTTTGGATATCAAGTTCGAGGCAAAAAAGGTGATGAAGTCTCAGGCAATAGCAGATTTCCAGGCCGAGTGGATCGAATAGCAACAACCGACTCAGATTCACTCGGAACATTAGACTATGTTCTTTGATGGGTCCAAGATGTTGAATGGGTCTGGTGCTGGAGTGGTCCTGGTATCCCCAAGAGGTGACAAGCTCAGTTATGTCCTCCAGATTCACTTTGATTCTTTAAATAATGAGGCTAAATACGAGGCACTTCTATATGGGTTGCGTATGGCCATCTCACTCGGCGTCCGTCGCCTGATGGTCTACGGCGACTCAGACTTGGTGGTCAATCAAGTGATGAAGGAGTGGGATATCAGGAGCCCAGCTATGACTGGTTATTGCAATGCAGTAAGGAAGATAGAGAAGAAGTTTGAGGAGTTAGAGCTCCACCACATACCCCGAATCAAGAATCAAACTGCTGATGATCTGGCGAAGATAGGTTCCACTCGGAAACCTATTCCCAGTAATGTGCTTAAGATCCTTTTACAGAAGAGCCCCCCGCAACTGATAAGCTCAACCGACCCGACTGAGATTGAAGTCCCAGCTGTAGTCAACTTGAACATGGAGGTTTTAGTGATCACCCCTGTTTGGACTGTGCCGTATATCGCATACCTGCTCAGGTAGGAGCTCCCAGAGGATGAGATGAGGCCCGCCAGATTGTCCGTCGATCCAAAGCCTTCACAGTGATAGGTTGATAGCTCTACAGGGAAAGTGTTACCGGAGTTGCTCAGCGTTGCATATCTCCAGATGAAGGTCGACTGATCCTAAATGAGATCCACTCGGGGACCTGTGGTCACCATGCGTCCTCTCGGACCATCGTAGCCAAAGCATACACTACAAAAAAAATGACACATCCGTGACATTTTGGGCCGAACGAATTATTTTTCTGTCATGCTTATGACACTTCTATGATGATAATTGTGACAAAACCCGGTATCATCATAGATGTGGTGAGCTCCTACTTCTATGACAAAAATCATGACGTAAAATGGGTTTTCATCCCGGCGGGCGGAGACGCGCTTGCATGACATTCTTTGGGCGTCCATGACGGAAAAACCATGGTAGAAGCGAGGCGAGGAAAATATCGGGAGTTCCGATTCACGGTGGGTGTTCGGGGCCGAAGCGATGCGTTTCTCTCGACACGTCACGTGGAGTGCGAGCTTTGGGCTCTAATTGAACCTGCCGGCGTTAGCGTTCGCTTAATCGAGCCCGGCGACAGACCGCAGCGAGCTGCGTTCGAACCCGAGCGATCGATCGATGGCTGTTAAGTGAACCCGATTGGCGATTCCTTTGTTCGCTATCGCCGCTAATCGCCGATCGAACTTGCTGCCTCCTTCCTTGATGAATAGTGAGCGTTGTTGGGGGGGTTGGATGAACAGGCCCCCGTGGTGTTGCCGCTGGATGAATAGGACCCCGATCGATCGAGCCAATTGGGGGGGGGGGGTGGATGAACAGGACCCCATGGAGGGCTGGACGAACAGGACCCCGTGGAGGGAAGGTTGAACAGTAGCCGCTGGAGGGCTGGATGAACAGTAGCCCAAGGAGGGGTGGTCGAATAGGACCCGTGGAGAGGGCTGGTTGAGCGATGGCCGTGGAGGAGCGCGGTGGAGGCTGGATGAGCAGGAGCCCGTGGATGAGCAATCGCGGTGGAGGCTGGAGGAGGTCGACGGTGGATGAGCAGATGCCCGTGGAGGCTGGAGGAGGTCGATGGTGGAGATGAGCGATATCCCGTGGAGTCCTGTTTTGCGATGCATACACCCTCCCAATGAACAGGACCTCGCTTCATTGAAGCGCTCCAACACAAGTCTGTTTCCTCCGTTTTGCGGTACACCACATCCCTCCCGATCAACAGGACCCCGTTTCGATCGTAGAAGGTCTGTTTCCTCCGTTTTGCGGTATGCCAGACCCCTCCCAATGAACAGGATCCCGTTTCGACCGTGGCCGGTCGAACACAAGGCTGTTTCCTCCATTCTGCGGTACGCCAGGCCTTGTTTCCATTGGTTGTTCCATCCAAGCCGGTTGGCTCCCGATGAACAGCACTTGTTCCGTTGCCTCCTGATGAACACGACGCATTCCGTTGCCTCCCCATGAGCACGACGACGACGCAGTTTCTCCGTTCTGACCCAGCCATGTACACGAGCCCTAGCCGTACGTATGCGCGAGTAGGCGTTGAGACCCGCCCGATATGCGTGCGTGGTCCGATTTACTTTCTTGCACCCGGCGTATGCGTGCGTGTACATCCTAAGTGCGCGCCTCTACTACGACACGTCCCCTTCCTTACACGACCACGGTTCATCGCTGCATCCTGCAGACAGACCGATCGTATGTACGTACACGTTCGCGACCAGAATGACAACGCTACGTACGCTTCGACCAGGTGGGTCCCAACTGTCAGGCACTTCCTTGTATGCGAAGATGTAGCTGGTGGGTCCCAGGAGTCAGGGGGCGAATCATTTTTTGTTTACCCGTAATATGGACGCACTTCTTGCGTGCGAAGATGTAGCTGGTGGGTCCCAGTAGTAAGGGGAAACGTTTTTTTCGTGAAATACGGTGGCCCGTCCGATGGGTCCCCGCTGTCAGGTGGAGGAATCATTATTTTCCGTGTAATAAGGAGGCACTTCCTTGCTGCGGCCGTGGACCCAGCTGTCAGCCTCTCCACGTACAATACTCTTTTAATGGAAGTCGTTCCTTGACCATGTTGACCACGCCGCATCGAGAGCACCAGGGCGGTGGATGACGGCGAGGCCTAGGAAGGGGATGACACAGAGCCGGGGAAGACGCGATAGTGGATGCCCACGAGGAGAGGAGTATGAGGGTTCACTGGTTCGGCTGCGGTGTGAGGCTGCCGTCGCCATAGGGCCTGGCCAGCGGTGGGAGTAGTAGGGGGCGGTGAGGCCACAACGGCAACACAACCGGCCACTGGAGGCAGGAGCAAGCGATCTCGCCAGCGCTGGTTTGGTCGGCTGGTGCAAGAAGAGCAGCGATTGAAGAAGCAGCAGGACCGTTCAATTCAAATCCAACGGTCACTGCTACTAGAATCGTTTGTTGACTAAGTTGACAAGCCCTGCATACGTGTCAACTTAGTAGGCCCACAGGTCAGCCTCCCAACTGGTGCACCCCAGATGTCAGTGGGAGGAATCATTTTTTTTGCGTAATAAGGAGGCAGTTGATTGTGTGCTGCCAGGCCAACAGAGGGAGTAGGGTGGGCCGGTGAAGCCTACGCGGCATCACAGCGGACCACAAGAGGAGGGAGCAAGCAGTCCCGCCGGCGCTAGTTTAGGCGGCTGGAGCAGGAAGATTAGAGATTGAAGAAGCACGTCGGCCGTTGGATGGACATCCAACAGTCACTGCTACTAGAATCGTGTGTTGACTGACAAAGCCTTGCGTAAACAAGTCAGCCTCGAAATATGTGGCGTGTACAGCCCATTTGCTATTATTTCTATAATTTTTACTTATTTTCTAATTCATATGGAATTTATTGCAGCCCATTTTCCATTTTTAGAATTGCTGCCCATTTTTTGCTCAGTACCAGGGTTAAAAAATTGAACTAAATATGTGCGAAATTTTGAAAATTTGTAATTTTTTGTTGGGGAACAAAATATTCTTAATCCAAAAATTAGTAGCCATACTAAAACAAATTTAAAAATAAATTAGTACTATGTCATGTTAAATCCAATGAAATATAAAATATCAGTGAAGAACAAAAACAGAAAAAGAAACTAATTTCCCATTTGCTATAATTTTTTGGAATTTTCAACCCCTTTGATACTACTTTTAACAGACATTGACCATACTCTTTGGCCAGGACAGAGTGCATCCCTCCTCGTATTGAAACATTTGCAGCCCAGTAAGTCGGAGAAAACAAATAGGCCTAGCTTGGGTATTCTTCAAAAAGAAATACTGGGCTACCTATTTTCCCAAAGAAAAAACTGCTGGACTTGTCATGTTGTTAGACGAGCCACAGAGACCGCACAACCCAGTTTATAGCCTGCTCCTCCTAATTACTACTCAGAAAAAAGTTGTGCAATTATGTCATTAATTGACTATACGTTGAAAATTATGTGGGTCCCAGATATCAGAAGGGTGGATTAGAGTAAAAAAACGAGGGGTGCATCTGAGTAGTAAAAGAAGCGCTTGCTTGTGTTCGGGAGTGGACTTGGTGGGTCCGTACTGTCATACTCACAACTACAGTCCTCTCCCGATTCACTATGTGCTGGGCTGGGTTGGACATTCTTACTGAAAATAAAAATGGACCGAAACTATTTACGACGTTGACTACGATTTACATGGGTCCGCTGGTTGTAGGAAGAAAATGGTGGGAGAAAGAAGACTTGTCGCTATCTTTGCCTAAGAATAATATCGATTGAATGTAACGACACTATCATAGGAAATAATATCCTCCTGATAAATCGTGAAGTTAAAGAACTGGTGCATGAGCATTTAGCTTTATTTATTCATTTACTTATTTATGTTTAGGGGACCATGAGCATGTACCTAGGCCGGATTCATGAGAGAGCCTCCCTTCTAGTTAATTATGGGCTCCTCTATTGGGCCTTCATCAGTGGGCTGCATATTATCAACAAGTGGAAAATGTGTTCCGTACCAAAAATAGTATGCGCTACGTACAATACGGGGCACTAAAGGATCGGACCATGTAACGACTTCCAAAACATTGTGTTTGTCGTTCTAACAACACATTTATTCAACCAACAGACGAAATATACTACTGATTGTACATTGAAAACAGCAGCAACAGCAACCAGGGCTGGGGATGCAACAGAAGTAGTAAGCAGGCCAGAGGAGTAAAGACGCAGCTCTCTCTTCCAAACCAAACATCAGCCATCATTACAAAAGGGCTACCAAAAACGAACAAGTGTATGCATCAAACTAAATAAAGATCCTACTACACCAAGTGTACGCATCTAACTAACTGGCTCAGTTAGATTACTATTTATTAAGCTGTGGAGATTGGCTGACGGCTTGAACCAGATGGGTGCCTGATGGGGGAAACTCCAGCCTGCAGGTCGAAGTCTGATACTTGTGACCCTCTCTCCTACTTTGGGCTGCAGAGCGTGGTGGCACATATCAGGGTATGGTGCATGCAGAGACACATGGTACACTGTGTACACACAGTTTTGCCTGATGAATGAAACCGCGCTGCCATCACGATCCTTGCCATCGGTTATCTCCTGGTTAATCGGATAATTCAGTCCAAGAAACAGAGAGCGTGTACCAAGGCTACTTACCAGCCTCCAGTCAAAAATTCCTGAAGGCCCAGAGAAGCTGGGATCCTGCTCAAAGACCTTGTAGTGACTGCGATTGTATTCCGCGAAATAACACGTTCGGTACGTGCGAACGATTGCTGTTGTCTGATCGAGCCAGGAACCACCTGCAACTGCCATGCCGCTTTTCTTTGAAAGGTTATGGGATTAGGAAGGGTAGGGACACCAGGCGGCCTACAACATCATATCAAGTTGGAGTCAAATAAAAAAGGGCTCTTAATGTAGCCAATCTTAAGAACATCATGTTATGAGCATGAATATTTTTTCACTAAATGTTGATAGTAATATAAGCAAGCCATCATGATGTCATAGAAAAGTAACATACTGCTGTAACAGCCGTTTGTAGCGATGACTGGAGAAGGCCAGCAATACGTCCAGCCATAGAAGGAGTCGACAGCGTAAATGAAGCCCTTGTGTTCAATGGCATCAGAGAGCCGTGGAGGATGTATGATCCTGCGATGGACGTGCAGATTTATCCACTTACGCGATGACACTGCCGATAGGCGAGACCGCGGTTGAAGAACGCAATTAGCCTGAAGTCTTTATAATTCGCAAATCCTGTGGGCACTTGGCAGATTACAACCTTGAGCAAATCAAACTTGGTATCAAGTTGGCTACTGTAAGATTCCGAGTATTCTGGGCCGCGGTGTCAAAGAAGTGCAGTGTTGATCGAAGGAAGGGGGATCAATCTCCGGGTGTAGACCTCCACGAGCATCCAGCTGCCGCGAGCGTCGACGAGCACCATCCAAGACGTGTTCATGCCGACCCAGTACATACCGTTAATGTAGTTGAGGGTGACGGGGATCGGATCGCAGTCAAGGGGGTTGATGCACGCCACCCTACAATTGTTATGGTGCGTGACACGCTGTTTCTGAAGATCAGGCGACATCAGCAAGGAGCTGGCTTAAAAAGCTCCGGCCTGAGGGCTTTGAGTAAACAGTAAAGCCCCGACGAGCACGCTGCAAGTGGCATGGTACTAAAATTGTCCACATGCGAAGCAATGAGCTTGATTACCTCTGTGGGGAGCGAATTCCAGCCAGTCTTTTGGCGGACGCTGCTCGGTTCTGCCATTGTTAGTGCTTGGGTTTCGGAAGAGGGGGGAGGCGCCTTAGCGGGGATGGAAGATTGGACGAGATTATGTGCGGACAAAGATGGTGAAGAGAATATATGCTGCGGGAAGTGGACAGGTGATGATGACTACAACATGCCTCTTGACTTACGAGACACATACCATCAACGTAGGGTCATATCGATGCCAGACAACTTGCTTGAGTGATCACAGTACTGGTACTCCCTACAGTACCTACTACTATGCCCTAACTTGCTTGAGTAGAGTAGTAGCAGAGTAGGACTCTGCTCTACTACTAGCACCGGAGGAGTAGTATATTGTAATCTAAAATAGTTACAAACTTCAATGCCCGAGCGTGGAACGACTACGAACCGCCATCGGTGCTAACTCCAATCCCCAGCAAACGTTCACTGGGAAACATGGCAGTTGCAAACGCCCGCGACGCAGTTATAGTACGTGTGTAAGGGTGGCGGTTTTGTCAAATACTATGTCTTAAAAACAGGCCACCGTCGGATGGAAATCTGACGGTTACGTGGGATTCGCCAGGATTGAACTCGTGGCGAACAATCGCTAGATATCATTACTAAAAAAGGTTAAAACACCCGGGGCTATAACTTGCATCGGCTGACCACTAACAATGATACTAGTATAGTTGTAAAATGGTCAAAGACCGTGTCTACGTGGTGTTTGGAATTAGATGCAAAAAAATTAGCAAGATGCCCGTGCATTGCACGAAACATCAAGATGCATTTTTTTAAAAAAACACCTGTTGTGATTGACCCATGCAAGAGTAATCCCATGTGTAAAAACTAATGATATCTCGAGAATTTTATCGGAAAATGGTATGTCGACCATTTCATCAAAAAAATGATATCTCGAGAAAGATTATAGATAAGGTGAGGAGGAGTGGGGCATGGTGGTGACTAGTGGTCGGACTGGGCGGAGGCATGGGGATGGACGGTGACGGCAGCGGCCACCATGCCAGATTGTTCCAGAGACTTCCTTTTTTAATTGCTCAGTAATGAGGTTGTGGGAGATAAGGATGAACGAGGCAATGCCTTATCTGTAAATGTGGAGAGAGGTGCGGGTATCTTTTGTAAAATTGTCATAGTTTGCTTTCTATCCGTCAGATATAGATCGGACAGTCTATATTATAAGATGGCAGGCACACCATCATCACCAACTCGGTTTTTTCTCTACTCCTACTCCTATAAAAGACTCAGTTGGTGATGATTGTGTGTCTGCCATCCGCCATTTCTGACCATTAGATCTGCATCTAACGACTGTGATGTAAGTTGTGGCCTTTTGCAACAATTCCCACTTCTCTGCTCTAGTTTACACAAAACCCCTTAGTATCTTGAAACCAACCACATTCCTCCCTTACTTCATCAAAACAACCCAAAGAATATATTTGGAGTGAAACATAAGATATTTTTAGTGATATGCATCAAAACTAAACCGTTTTCTTTCAAATTTGTGAATATGTAGTATTCTACTTTGGATGCGTTGCAATGGATGGGCTCATCGTTATAAAGGTTTATCTCTTGCATCATCCGCAACAAACACTTGGTGTACTGGTCCGAGGCGGATGCTCGCAGCGCGATGACCTGAGTTCAAATTCTGTCCTAAACTTTAGCTTTTTATTTTTTTTAATATATACTTCTTTCGCATCTTGTCTTTGGCAAAGTGGAACCCTGAGTACTTAGAATACAAGATTAAGGATGGATTTGTTTCTTTTTAACTTTCTGCGAATCAGTAGCCAGCCTACAAGTCATGTGCCTTTGATCGACAAATGGAACCCATGAGTACTTAGAATACAAGATTAAGGATGCAGTTAACTTTTTATAGAGGGAGAATCATATACGCAATTAACTCAAATGGATTGGACGCGACTCTATTATTCTTCAACGACAACCGGCAAATTTCCTCCCGCGGGTCGGAGTAGGTTTCTCGGTTTGCATGCAGGTTTAACGGAGGGGTTTGATGGAGGCGAGGAGGCGTGTTCAACCGGGCGTGCAACGAATGGCGCAGTACTATTCGATTTGACAGCTACTACTAGTATATTATAAAAAACAAAGAAGAGTAGTAGAGATAGATATAAGAGTAGAGACTAGGGAGGAGCACCATCTACTGCTTCGTGGGCTACTCCTGTGCTCCATTCGGCGACCGCAACGTCCCCTACAACCACTCCCTCCTACGCTCCATTTGGCGGGCGCTGTTGAAATTTGGGGAGCGCACTCTCGCGACTGCTGGCAGCGGCGACTTCACCAACGACGACTTCTTCCCCGACCTAGGCAACCTCTTGCTCAACAACATGGGCGACAACCTCAACGCCAACGGTGCTGCTCCCATTGCACCGTATGTGTTTCTGTCCTTCCTGTTCGAAATCATGGTAGAATTCATGTTTCTAGTCTGTGTCCTAGATTCGATATGTTCATCTACTATGCTAGTCCACATGATTAGTTTAATCTCTGTTATAGCCGTCATGATTTATTTTGTGGTTATTCGGACTAAATCTCGTAGTAACTTGCTCATATATTCAACTGGCACAACGTCCCCTACAGCCACTCCAGTTTCATGGACGGCCTGGTCGATGCCTCCAAGGAGCCCTTCGTCTACTGCTATGAGTGCTCGATGCCATTTTGGGGCTCGTCGGCGGACATCGTGCATCACCTCATGCAGGCGTGCGGCGATGACTACTGGCCCTTGGCGGAGAACATCAAGTATGAGACGTGGTACCCGTTCACCATGCCGGAGTCGCCGGAGGATCACCACTGCCTGCTAGTCTCTGAGGAGGACAGTGTCTTCCACTTGATCGTGGGCACCAACGAGGCCCGCGCACGCCGCTGCCCCGTCTCTGTAGTGTGCGTTAGGGGCGACGCCGCTGACACTGACATGAGGCTGATGTACGGGTGTGTGCTCACTGTTAGTACCCCTCAGAGGTACGTGGGCGGCAACACTGCCTACATCAAGTTGACTAGGACTGTGCCGAGCTGGGACCTTCCCGCCGATGTGGACATGGAAGACATATGGTATGATTTGGCCCCTAACATGGTGCACGGGGACTCCAAGGAGGTTCACCTGGACATATGCATTACCAAGTTAAATGTTGATCATTAGTCTTCGCTCAATGTAATCCGCTGTCTAAGCATGTGGAGACTTCCATGCATGATCTTGCTCTATTTGAGTATCGTGCATGAATAAAAGTGTATCCATTTATGGTTTAGTCTAGAATCTTCCATGTATGAAATTTTTACTACAGTACTGGTGAAAGACTTATGATGAACCATTTCTTACATCTCCTCTGCCCCCTTCCAAGTCATCCTGATTTAATCCCTCCGTCTAGGTGTATAAGGGCATGGTTAATACTTAATAGTATAGCCAACTGTTGACTATAAGAAAGTGCCATGTCATATGTAGCCAACATGTATAACAGTGGATACTCAAAAACTAATTCTTAAAGATCATTTCTTGCAAAGCACAATAAGTGTTATTTCTTCACAAGTTTTGGATGCAGGTTGAACAGTTGAACGCTTTTGTTTGGAAAAGATACTTTTTTTATCTATTTCACCCGGATGTTTGTGAGCTCTAGAGATGAAATAATATCCGAAGAAACCTATTGATATCCGTTAGACATGAGATGACCCCCACATCCTTTGTCAAAATAAACAACTCCCCGATCAATGCATTTCACTCTTACATGCAACGCACGGGCACCTTACTATAGATTAGTATGAACAAAAATTGAACTAACATTATATATAGTACGATAAATGCTGATGCATGTCACCTAAAATTATATCATTGAAAACTATGTTCAAATACGAATCCAACATTATAGTTTTTGTTGACATGCACTAACATTTTGTCAGTTAAATCTTTAGTCAAATTCAATGGGGGACTAATAAAACACGACCAATGTAGTACTAGTGTAGAGGGCAGCGCTGCACGGGAGTCTCACCCCGCTCGTGGCGCAGCAGTAAATCCGTCATATCACAAAACCCAACCACTCCCAGTAATAAATGGCCTGGTAAAATAAACGGACAAGCAACCATCACATCCCTCTGTATTTTTTGCATTTCACCTCTCTGCATTTACTTTCTCCGGTTCATCTCGCACACTCGATCCCTAGCTACTACTCCTAGTATCCCTAGCTACTACTCCTAGGGCCAGTTCTTTTGGTGGCTTAAAAAATAAGCCGTCTCTTCCCCAGCTTTTCCAATAAGACTAGTCACAGTGGAGAGTAACATTAAGGCGCCTCACTAATTTATTTGGGCTTCTAAACTAGTACTACTAGTACCTCCGTCCTGGTTTATTCGTCACCATTGTAATTTGTGCTAAATTTTGACCAAAGATTTAACTAATAAAATGTTAGTGCACGTGACATGCACAAACATTTCATTAGTTAAATTTATGATCAAAATTTGACACAGCTTACAATGGGGACCAATAAACCAGGACGGAGGTAGTAGTTATGGGATTACCAATCTAGAAGCCTAAAAGAACTGGCCCCTGGTACTCCTACTAGTAGTAGTACTCAAGTTGGAATTCCAATTGCATGGCACAACTTGTTAGGCAAAAAATTCGATACAGGGTGTAGGAAGCGGTTTGGGAATTTGCATGCCTTTCCGACCAGTGAGATACTCCGTAAAAAGTACGACAGAGAAATAACCACAGAGAAGGAAGCTAAAAGTAAACAATCAAATGAGCATTTTTGCATTTGTTTTGCATTGAATCGTTTCACAAGCTTGGCCAGTGATGTTTTTCTACTTTTACAAAAACTGCATCGTAATGTTAAAACGTGCATTTGCATGTACATAAGTAATAGTAGTTGAGGGAGTCCTAGATTAGGGGGTCCTCGGACAGACGGACTATATACTTTGGCCGGACTGTTGGACTATGAGATTGAAGACTTCGTCCCGTGTCCGGGTGGGACTCTCCTTTGCGTGGAAGGTAAGCTTGGCAATTCGGATATGTAGATCTCCTCCCTTGTAACCGACTCTGTGTAACCCTAGCCCCCTCCGATGTCTATATAAACCGGAGGGTTTAGTTCGTAGGACAACAACAATCATAGCCGTAGGCTAGCTTCTAGGGTTTAGCCTCTACGATCTCGTGGTAGATCAAATCTTGTAATACTCATATCATCAAGATCAATCAAGCAGGAAGTAGGGTATTACCTCCATCGAGAGGGCCCGAACTTGGGTAAACATTGTGTCCCCCGCCTCCTATTACCATCCGCCTTAGACGCACAGTCCGGGATCCCCTAGCCGAGATCCGCCGGTTTTGACACCGACATTGGTGCTTTCATTGAGAGTTCCACTGTGCCATCACGATAAAGGCTTGATGGCTCCTTCAATCATCGGCAACGATGCGATCCAGGGTGAGGTTTTTCTCCCTGGACAAATCTTCGTATTCGGCGGCTTCGTACTACGGGCCAACTCGCTTGGCCATCTGGAGCAGATCGAGAGCTACGCCCCTGGCCGTCAGGTCAGGTTTGGAAACTTAAACTATACTGCCGACATCCGCGGAGACTTGATCTTCGACGGATTCGAGCCCAGGTCAGGTGTGCCGCACAGTCACGACGAGCATGACTTAGCTCTAACGTCGGACGGTGTTCGGGAGATCACACTTGTGACCGCTCCGGCCCTCAATCGGGAGCAGATCGTGCCGTCCGAGGACAGGTGGATGGACCCCGCCACGGAGGCCGCACACTCAGCGGTGATAGAGCCGAATACTGACTTCACCTCCTATGAGACCTGTGTTGCCGGACCCTTCGATTCGTCCCCGGCCACGGGCTCCAAACCGCCTGCGTCCGTGCCTATCCAATCTGATTGGGCACCGATCATGGAGTTTACCTCCGCGGATATTTTTCAGCACTCGCCCTTGGGCGACGTGCTAGATTCATTGAGGTCTCTCTCCTTGTCAGGAGACCCTCAGCCAAACTATGTCCAGCTCAAGTGGGAAGCAGATGACGAAGAAATTCGCTCCCCACCCACCACCCACTTAATAGCCACTGTCGACGACTTAACCGACATGCTTGATTTCGACTCCGAAGACATCGACGGTATGGACGACGCTGCAGGAGAGGAACAGGAACCACCGCCCACAGGGCGCTGGACAACCACTTCATCACACGATATATACATGGTGGATACACCCAAAGAAAACAACGACGAGGAACGGGAGGAAGCAGTGAAGGATAGTTCCCTTGAGAAGCAACCAAAGCAACGACGTAGGCGCCGCTCCAAATCCCGCCTCAGCAAAAACAGCGATAACAGCGCAAGAAAGAATAATATCCCGGTCGACTCCAAAGGAAATGATGACCACATGGACCCAGCAATGGAGCAAGATGAGCCAGCGGACGGCGAACATAGTACGGAGCCGCTGTCCGACCACGGTGACGCCGAGGGTAAAACTCATCAACCTATCTCCGGAGAGGAGAACAGTCCGGACGACGATGCACACATCATCCCGGAAAGGCACTTGGGACAAGAGAACCTCCATAGAAGGCTCATCGCCACCGCAAGGAGCCTGAAGAAGTAGAAGCAAAGGCTTAAGGCCACGCAGAATACGCTCAACAGCAGATGGAATAAAGTGCTTGACACTGAAGAAAAGTACAGCGGCAGTCGCCACACAAAGAGCTATCCAAAGCTCAAGCTGCTGCCTGAATTCAACGACGAGGCTTTAGAGCCCATTCAGCCGAAAAATAAAATGGCCGATCAGCCGGATCGACCATCCCGTGGCCGCGACAGGGCGGCTAACGACGTCGCACACAAGTCAGCGCACGATCTACGTGAGGACCTTCACAAAAAAGCCGGTATGGCCAGGTCCATCTACGGATCTAGGAAGCGCGTTCCGGCACAGAATCTGGCTGCCCAAACGACTATACTGACTGAATAACAGCTCGAAATCAAAACCGAACACTACAACCGTCAGAATGCCATGAAACATCCAAATACAGGGGTGCTGCGCACCCCCTATGCTTCGCCGATGAGGTGCTGGATGATACGTCTCCAACGTATCTATAATTTATGAAGTATTCATGCTATTATATTATCCTTCTAGGATGTTTTATATGCATTTATATGATATTTTATATGATTTTTGGGACTAACCTATTAACCTAGAGCCCAGTGCGGCCGTTTTCTCCTTGTTTTAGAGTATCACGAAAAGGAAAACTAAACGGAGTCCAATTGACGTGCCACATGACGGAGATCATTTTTGGACCGAAGAAGCCCACGGAGTACCGTAAGCGAGGCAGGAAGAGTCCCGGCTGCCCACGAGGGTGGGGGCGCGCCCACCCCCTAGGGCGTGCCCCTACCTCGTGGACAGCCCGGAGACCCCCCTAACATGAAATCAACGCAAAACTCTTCTATATATACCCAAACTTCTAGAAAGAAACCTAGATCAGAAGTTCCGCCGCCGCAAGCCTCTGTAGCCACGAGAAGTCAATCTAGGCCCTCTTCGGCACCCTGCCGGAGGGGGCCGTCATCACCGGTGGCCATGGAGGAGTATCCCGGAGGGGCCATCATCACCATGAAGGCCAAGGACCAGAGGGTGGAGGTCATGGAGGAGGAAGCACAAGGGGGAGAACCTCTCCTCCTCTCTTCCGGTGGCGCCGGAGTGCCATCGGGAGGGGAATCATCGCCACGGTGATCGTCTTCATCAACATCACCATCCTCATCTCTTCTACGCGGTCCACTCTCCCGCACGCCGCTGTAATCCCTACTTGAACATGGTGCTTTATGCCACATATTATGATCCAATGACGTGTTGCCATCCTATGATGTTTTGAGTAGATATCTTTTGTCTTTGGGTTGATTGATGATCTAGATTGGTATGAGTTGTATGTTTTACTTTGGTGCTGTCCTATGGTGCCCTCCGTGTCGCGCAAGCGTGAGGGATTCCCGCTGTAGGGTGTTGCAATACGTTCATGTGAAGAAGTTCCAGAAGTTCACTAGGAAGAAAGGCTTCAGAAAGTCTTCATGATCCAGCTCAAGAAGTGATGAAGCTTCCTCTCATGACTACAAGAAGAGAACCTGTCACAAGTGCAAGAAAACTGGACACTATATCTCTGAGTGTCCACAGTGGGACAATGAGAAGAAGAAGAAGAGCAAGGAATATGATTCTGATGACAAGAAGAAGAAGAAATCTTCAAAGTCTTCTTCCAAGTCCTCATCAAAGTCTTCATCTCATAAGAAGAGCTCATCCGCAAGGCTCGTGCTTTTGTTGGCAAGGAAATGGATTCAGAGGAGGAGTCTGCTTCGAGGAGGTGGAGGAGGAATCAAGAGGAGTCCGACCCGGCGCTGTAAGTCCGGCTTTAGCCACAGCCTATGTTGCCAAGTCCATCTTCAACATCAAGACAATGACTTCTACACCAACGTCAAGGCGATGACAAGGACGACCCTACTCCCACCTATCGCTTCATGGCACGCGGTGCCAAGGTAAAATCACGTGATGCTTACTTTCAAACATCAAGTGAAGATGACTCGATTGTGAATCCAAACCCAGCTACAAAACACTTGCTAAAATTGCAACCGAACAACAAAGAGCTATGGAACATACTCAAAACTGTTAGACAAAAGCGATGACCTGTTGACGCGGAAATGACACGCTCACAATCCTTAGTTGAAGACATTAAAATCTTCATGCTAAGTACCAAGAACTTGAAAGTCGCCATGAAATGCTCTCAACTACTCATGAAAAGCTCTCCTATGATTATCTTCAAAGGAAGCAAGAGCTTGAGAAATTGAGAGCGGCTCATGAAGATCTTCAAAAGAGAATGAGTCACTTCACCAATGATCAATTCCGCCAGATGGATTTGAACCACCATGTCTAAAATGTCTTGAGCGTGATATCGCTACCTCTGCTGTTGAATGTTCAACTGCTGCCATTGTTGCATTGTCTTCAACTACTAATGTGGTAACTAACCCTCTCAAGGAGGATACCACCGCTATTGCTGATGAAAATGCTAGGTTGAAGACATTGCTTGAAACAGAATGTATAAAAGTCCGAAAGGGCATCGACACTTTATGATGTCCTCAAAAGCGATCTCGAACCAAACCCTAGGAAAGAGGGTGTTGGGTTCGAGAGGAAAATGAATGTTGATGGTTCCTACCGAAGCCCGAGCAAGATCCCAAAACCACATGGGTTGCTGCAAAGGGACCTTCAAGGATCCATCCACCTTATCCGGCTTTACCTGTGCTAACCCTATTATCATTGATGAATCCTTTGATGCAAACTATAAGCTGTTCAAGAATCGAATGGTGAAGTGTTTGCAGGTATATTGGTACTAACGCAGGAATGGACCACCTATGAAGAAGATCCGGGTTCCCAAAAGCTGTCTTGAGAATCTTCCAATGAATGTCATCATGACACCACCGGGAAGAAGACAAACCCTAGACCTAAGGCGCCATATGGTCCAAAGGCTTCATATGCATAAAGGACTCACCGAGTCACCCTAACGCCAATGTTTTGCGTGGAAACCATACTCAAATTTATGAATATGAGCGTGTGTCTTCAAACCGCTATGTTCATAGAACTAAGAACTTTTCTCGCTTATTCATATGAGTATCATTCATCTCTGCAAGGCTATTTGCTAGGGCTCCAAAGTCAAGTTCTCAGATGCTGCACTTAGACTCATTGTTTCTAAGCCACCCTCAAGATGTGGGTGGTTAAGAAGAATTAACTTTCTTTTTGCGGAAAGGGTCTCCACCAAAATCAAAGGCGTCCGATGATATTGTGGGGACCTAAAACATCTTGTAGGGCACAAGATCAAATGCCCAAATGGTCTCACTATGTATTTTGTTCCTGAATCGTTTGCCATTCATCCTATCAGTCCTAATCTTGATTTAAGCTTCAATAATCCACTTGCTCGTCAAATGTTTATGCTTCACAATGCTCTTGGTGAAGCCTATCCCCTAACTGCATCAGAGGGTATGACACCTCATGCTTCGAATGGATTATGGACGGTGGATGCACTAATCATATGACTGGTGATCAAGTCTTCTCATGGACTCAACCTTACGCCCATCGACAAGAGTCACATCACATTTGTCGACATCGGTAAAAGCAAGGTATTGGGTCTAGGTAGAGTTGCAATCTCAAAGGATCAACACATGGATAAAGTGATGCTTGTTGAATCCCTTGGTTTCAACTTGATGTCTGCCTCAATGCTTTGTGACTTGAACATGATTGTGATATTCGGAAAATATCGCTGCCTTGTACTAATGGAATCGACAAGTCTCTAGTCTTTGAAGGGTATAGGAAAGATGATCTATACATGGTAGATTTCTCAGAGGTCCACAGCTTGTCAGATGTCTTCTTGCAAAAGCTTGAGAATCTTTGGCTCGCATCGGAGGTGGGGCATGTTGGCATGAGGAACTTACACACACTCGCCAAGAAGAAGCATGTCATAGGCATCAAGGTGTCAAGTTCAAGAAGGATCATTTGTGTGGTGCTGCGAAGTGGAAAGATGACTAGGCAAAGCACCCTCAAGACAATCATGACGACATCTCAACCCTTCGAGCTGTTACACATGGATTTGTTTGGCCCTACTCATTACTCTACCTCACAACAACTGCTTGTCTCTATGGCTTCGCCATTGTTGATGACTACTCAAGATACACATGGGTGCACATAATTTCTACAAGACTGAAGTGCAAGATGTCTTCAGACGCTTCGCCAATCGAGCAATGAACAATTATGGCGCCAAGATCAAGCATATCGAAGTGATAACGCACTGAATTCAAGAACACCGGACTTGATCTTTATCTGGATACCATGGGAATCACTCATGAGTTCTCTGCTCCATACACACCTCAGCAAAATGGCATCGTGGAGCGCAAGAACAGAACCCTCATTGAGATGGCTCAAACAATGCTCGACGAGTACAAGACACCAAGAAAGTTCTGGCCTGAAGCTATTGATACAGCTTGTCACGTCATCAACCGTGTTTATATCCATAAGCTTCTGAACAAAACATCCTATGAGCTCCTTACTGGCAAGAAGCCAAATGTCAGCTACTTCAGAGTATTTGGGGCTAAGTGCTGGATCAAGGATCCCCATCACAAGTCAAAATTTGAACCCAAAGCTCACGAAGGCTTCATGCTCGGTTACGGAAAGGACTCGCACTCCTACAGAGTCTTCAACCTTTATCTCTACAAAATCATCGAAACTGTAGACGTGCGATTTGATGAAACCAATGGTTCACAAAGAGAGTTCCTGCCAAGTACACTAGACGAAGCTCCGCCCAGCGAATCTATCAAGCTGATGGGAACTGGTGAAATCATGCCTTCAAGCACAGCCTCAAGAAGAACTTATCATTTCTGCACCTAACCAAACTCAAGACAATGCTCACCAAGACAATCCTCCCAATGATGACAATGATCGCAAGAGCAAAGTCTTCTCCAGTTCATCCTCGAGTTGCAAATGAAGTACAGATTGAGAAGATAATCGATAGCATCAATGCACCTGGTTCGCTTACTCGCTCAAGAGCAACACAGCTAGCAAATTTCTGTGGGCACTTTTCTTTTGTGTCAATATCAGAACCCAAGAAAGTTGCTGAAGCCTTTATGGAACCATAATGGATACAAGCTATGCAAGAAGAACTTCAACAGTTCAAGCTGAACAATGTTTGGGAACTTGTCAAGCGTCCTGACCCTCGCAAGCATAACATTATTGGAACCAAATAGATATATCGAAACAAGCAAGATGAGCATGGTCAAGTTGTCAGAAACAAAGCATGACTTGTGGCTCAAGGATATACTCAAGTTGAAGGAATTGACTTCGATGAAACATTTTCTCCTGTAGCTAGGCTTGAAGCTATTCGCATACTACTAGCCTATGCTAACCACCACAACATCTTGCTCTATCAAATGGATGTGAAGAGTGCATTTTCAACGGCAAGATTGAAGAAGAAGTATATGTCGCTCAACCACCGGCTTTGAAGATCCAAAACATCCCGATATGGTGTACAAGCTAAATAAAGCAATCGTATGGCCTCAAACAAGCTCCTCGCTACCGGTATGATACGATCAAAGACTTCAAGAGCAAAGGCTTCAAACCTGGATCCCTTGATCCCACACTCTTCACGAAGACATATGATGGTGAACTGTTTGTATGCCAAATATATGTGGATGACATTATCTTGGCTGCACCAACCGAAGTATAGTGATGAATTTGGATACATGATGCAAGAACAATATCGATGTCCATGATGGAGAGCTCAAGTTCTTCCTTGGTCTTCAAATTCACAAGAAAGGAATGGCATCTTTATATCTCAAGAAAAATACCTCCAAGATTGTCCAAGAAGTTTGGAATGCAAGAGTGCAAAGGATACACGACGCCAATGCCAGCTAAACACCATCGGGTCCCGACGACAATGGTAAAGAGTTCGATCAAAAGGTATACCGCTCCATGATTGGTTCCTTACTTTACCTATGTGCATCTAGGCCAGATATTATGCTTAGTGTTTGCATGTGTGCTCGATTCCAAGCGGCACCAAAGGAATCGCATCACTTAGGCGTGAAGTTTAATTCTTCGATATTTGGCTCACACCCCAACACTCGGATTATGGTATCCAAAGGGCTCAAATTTTGATTTGGTTGGATTTTCGGATGCTGATTATGCTGGTGACAAGGTGGATCGCAAGTCTACATCAGCACATGTCACTTTCTCGACGATCACTTGTCCATTGGTCTTCAAAGAAGCGTAACTGTATCACTCTCAACCGCTGAATCTGAATACATTGCTGTTGGATCTTGCTATGCTCAGCTTCTATGGATGAAGCAAACTCTCAAGGACTATGGCATCAATCTGAAACAAGTACCTCTCTTCTGCGACAACGAAAGCGCCATCAAGATTGCCAACAATCCAGTCCAACACTTGAAGACAAAGCACATTGAAATTGGCCATCATTTTCTCGTGGATCATGTCATGAAGAAAGATATTGACATCATTCACGCCAACACCAAGAGCAATCGCGATATCTTCACAAAGCCCTTGGATGAGAAAAGGTTTTGCAAGTTCTGATGTGAGCTAAATATCTTGGAATCCTCAAATGTCACGTGATCAAGCACACATCCTAACACTTATGCATGTTGATGACTTAGATGTGCAACACACGAAGTAACGATATCTTCAATCAATGAAGACTTACATTCGAGTGTGAATACATTAACGTGAATTTGACTTCGGAGCGCCACGATAATTGTGCGCCGTGTCTGGGTCTAATACTTCCTATACGGTGGGTAACGCCACCACCAAATTTCTTTGTTTGAAGTGTTTCACTCATGGCGTTATTTCTGCAATATCTTCGCATTTGATTTGTCTTCAACTTCAACCTATCTTCATGATTTTCTTCACTATGTTGATTTGGTTGTTGTATATATATATATATATATATATATATATATATATATATATATATATATATATATATATATATATATATATATATATATATATATATATTGTTCTGTCTCTACAACATTCACTTATAGCTATGTCTTCCAAGTTGAATCTTTTGAACTAAGTGAATGTGATCGGACTCCAATCTCTATGCTTTCTATCTCAAACTCTATCTGTCCAAATCATATGCATTCTATTGAAACTGTCGAATGTCTTCTCTGCATCCTTTTGGCGAAGACACGAGACAAACTTTAAGTCTGTTTTAAATGATTCATCCTCATTGTTGAAATCCGGAGAAGCGGAACGACCATCCGACAAACCTGGCGGGCGTGGGAACGTGGGACAACTCAGAGTATGTTGCATGCTTGCCACGTGCCCCTCAGATGTGAACCGCCAGGGGCAGCTGCGTAATTGCGTTGTGCCGCACACCTCCTTATAAATACATGTCCCATGCGGTAAAGAAAATCTTCTTCCACCTCTCCACCTCGTCAAAACCCTAGCGCCACCGCTAGCTCTCGACGACGCCGGCGATGAAGCGCTTAGCTGCCGCGACTTCTCCGACGCCGTCCTCACGCCGGCCGCGAACATCGTCATCTCCGCCGCCGCCCTAGGTGTCCTCCGTCGCCAAGTTAGGGCACGGTGGATTGAACTGCTCGGCTTCCTTTTCTTCCCATCTAGCAGTTCTTCAAGTGGTAAATATAACTCTATTTTTACCATCTTTTTGATCTTCAAGATTCATCCTACTTACCAAAATTGGTTTCTGCCCATACTATGTTAGATCTACTCATTCGCATCTCATACGCCTAGTATATTCACTTAAGCTTCACAACTAGTTAGATTCCTCACTTGTACTTATTCACGGATTCGCATAATCTGGAACCAACTCTAGGCGATAAGTGAATGTCTTCGCATCATGAGGTCAATGTCTTCAAACTGATTTATCTTCAAAATCTTACGAGAATGCATATGACCTCTTCCCTTCCTCGCATCTCTAATGCTGTCTGTGTACATGTCCGTGGGAGAATCCTTGGTTCTCATAGTGCGCATTCGTTTGCAGAATTCTTACAGCATCAAACTAACTCTCCCGAAGCCAGTTCCTGTTTGTCCAGCAAACGCAAGCTTTTGAACCCTTTGAACGTATTAAAGCCATTCAGTTTGAAGTTCATGGCTACAGATAAATCAGTCAGGAAGGGCGGCAGACAGCATCGTGGGGGAACCTTAAAAGATCTGCTTGATGACCTCGCAGAGCTTTACAAGACAGATCCCAAAGAGAATTACAATCAGCGCAAGACGAGAATCCAATGGATTCGTCGATATTGGGCTGAACAATGGTTCAAGTACAATTTCGTGACCTAGGAATATGCCGAGAAGAATGCTATTAGAAGCCCTTGGGGTGATATTCTCTTTCGAGGCCTTCCACCCAAGAACATGGCTGAAGCTATTGCACAAGGTTTCTATCCTTGTATGGTCCGTGGACCTCAGCCTGAAAATGCCGACCCAACGTCATTGCTCTGGTGTCGTGACGATAATCTCTTCAAGCGCAACTTCCAAAGACGCAAAGGCTTCGCCAAGGAAAACAAGAAGTCATTGGGATTAGACTTCAACCCTGGTCCCTCTCGCTCCCGGCCGACGGCTCACGGATGTTGAACCCAATGTCATCGGTCCTTTTCAAACCTTGATGGCCTCATCACTTACATCTTGGTCCAAGGTGCCAAAGTGGATCACTCTGATGACGATGCTGATTCTGATGAAGCCCCAGCTCCTGCTCCAAAGCTGCAGAAGCAAAAGAAAGTCAAGGCTTCAAAGTCACCGCTCCTCCAAAAGCTTCACGTGTGAAGCCATCGCCATCGCACCTCCCGAAGCCAGCAGCGGTCCAAGATCAATCCCAGATTCCAAGAAGACGGAGAAGAGAAAGAAAATTGTCAAAAATACTGAATGACACCGACTCCGCTGCCATTCTGCGTGAAGAGCACATTGATCGTCCAAAGGATGAAGATCTTGCGATGATGCCCTTGAGCAACTTATCAAGAGCAAAGAAGAAGCGAAATCTTCAACAATTTGCCTCTCTTTGATGTGGCAATCATCCATCACTTCATTGATGAGTGGTTTGACACCCCAAACATCAGCTTTGAAGATCTGCAACTTCCTATTGGCCTCAGCGTCTCCTTCAATGGCGCCATTGCTTCTGAGCTAGCTCTTGCTCAGCGCATTGTTGAACTGAAGAACAAAATCGACTATGAAAAAGCTCAGTTCAAGAAGCATATGGCTGCACTCAGCATGCAAGATGTCAAAAACTTCAAGGTCATGCTGCACGAGCTCAAAGAAGCCTTTCTCAAGAAGCGAGAAGAAGCCAGAGGCTCTCGTGAGCGCATGAAGAGTCTGGCTGACAAGTGTGTGCTTGCCTACAATGAGGCTGAGAAGCGCAAGGCTCTTGGCCGTCCTGGCATTGACCCCAGAATGGCTGCAAAGAGGAAGAAGTCTTCAACTGACCAAGCTGCTCCCCTCAAGAAGAAGCTTAAGACCAAGAAGAATCGGGCTGCTCCCATAGAGCCCTTGGTTGTTGAACCCATTTCAGTGGTTCGTCCCGCGTCTGCAACCCAAGAACTTTGCATGACTGTTCATGAGCCTGCTTCCACAGAGGCTCCTCAAGTCAAGAGATTCCAACAGCTTGATCCCATCATCGCCAAGACATTGGTCACCATGACAATGTTGAAGATGATGAAGTTCTTCCTCAAATTGAATACAATGTGGTATCATCGCTGCTCGCATTTAACAGCGAACTCATCAGCATTGGTCATCCTCTAACGCCAATTGCTCAGGATGCTTCATGGGCTGATCGCCCGCAACAAGAAGACTCCCCTAGTACTCCCCAACAACAAGTCACTCCCCAACAACAACAGCAAGAAGAAGAGGAAGACTTTGAGGCCAGACAACCCCATCTCCAAAGGCGCCGCCAAGATTTCGCAGCTTCGCAAAGGTCAAAGGCCTCAAGTACCTCTCTCGAAATGCTCAGAAGGAGAAGTGCACCACCAACCTGTTGCACGCCAAGTGTTTTCGAAGCCACCCAACCGTGAATGTCTCCGAGTCCGAAGCCAAAGCTGCTGAAGACAATCCGCTGCATCACCAAGACACCCAAGAAGAAGAAGAACGTGTCCCTACACCCCTGAAATTGAAGAAGTTATTCCTCGATATCAACGTGCAATGTTCGACCCTCCAGCTCCTCAAGTGGAGGTTGAAAACATTGAGGCTGCCACCTCCAACACCAATGAAGCCAATGACGTGGTCATGGCTGAAGCAAATGTGGAGCCTGCACCAACAGCTCTTGAAGCCAATGAAGGAAATGTGCCTGAAGCCAATGAGGCAACTGCTCCCGAAGCATCTGCTGAGCAGCCTGAAGCCTCAGTTGTTGCCACTGCTCCAGTTCCGCCACCAAGGCCCTACACAATTGAGCAAGCATACAACTATGGTCAGCTAATCACAGTAAGATGGCCTATTCTGGTCCCTCCGCCTCATGCCTCTGGTCCTCAGTTTGAATATCATATTGCGCATAGGCCTTAGGTCCAGAAGCCGAAGCCAAGACTGCCAAGGTTTCCAGGCACTGCCACCTCTACAGGTTCTTTCAATGCAAATGGCTTCAAAGCCCACAACACTTTCTTTGACAGAGCAAAGAACCCCTACACAAGGCCAAGGATATCATCTGACCATTTCTGGAGCTATCAGCAACGAAGCTATTACTCATGCGTTCTGTATGATCAAGGGCGCATTTTCCCTCATATGCGCCTCGACGCTGAAGCCATTGCCGGACTGCCGTGCTTAGAAGAAGCACTTGATTGCTTTCGTGATGCAGGTCTGCTCGGCTTCATTACAGACAAAGAACACTAAAATGAAGAACTTGTGCTTCAATTCTATGCTACCCTCCACATCCGCGGCTACTACAGAGATACGAAGACATGGGTTCTCGAGTGGATGACATGAAATGTTCATCATGAAGCCAAAGCTCTTGACGTCATTGAGCTCACAGGCCTACCCACTCCCGGAGAGCTGTTTGGACCTGGTTGTCAACTCCACCGTGATGCACTGGAGAGCATATTTCATAAGGCAGAACCCGACATGAGTCAGATGTTGAGCATGATGAAGCCATCGCCACATGACGCTGAATACCCTCGAACTTCTTTGTTGATGACCTTGAGTATCCGCCTCGCATAATATATCACATCATCAGCGTAACTCTATGGCCTATCAAAGGGCATTCATCATCCGCAAAACTTGAAGGAGCAATGAAGACATTGGTCTTTACATCCTCAATGGCATCAGCTTCAATACGCAAGAATTCTTCATCCGACAATTGGCTGCGTCTGGATCTGATCTGTTTGGTCTGAAATTTTATGCTCCATGGGTAATGCGCCTCATCAAGATGCACTCTGCTATCAACTATCAGCCCATCTGCTCGCAATCATCTGATCTTTCTACCAGAGGTTGATATGTCAGTTGAATCCATATACCCTTAGCCTGCCAAAACGCCACTTTGTCTTCAGAATGCCGATCACCATAGCTTCTCTCAACCCATGGAAGGCATCCCAGTAGTATCTCGTGTCTATCCTCTGGCTGGGAACACACGTCTGCCTCACCGTGCGCGGACTGAAGCCACTGAGAGCACAATTGGCCAAAGGCCTCAGAAGCGCTCTCGAGTCCTCAATGATCGAGAACTTCTTGTGGCACTGCATCAGAAACAAGATAAGCATCACTCCTGGCTCAAGCGACAAATGCAAAGCCTCTTGGTGGACGCCAATCGATCCAAACCTTGCCACCAAGAATGCTTTTGTCACTCACGAGACCCGTCGGCGATCATGGAAGAGTTTGACCTGCCAAGGTCAAGCAGATCTTCAAGACGATGGCTTCACCGAACGCTTCAAGTTTGACTCCACCTCCACGGAATGCAGTCCCACGATGAACTCCATCACTTGAAGACTCGACTATTCTTCCTCCGCGGCAACTGTCAATGCCAGAGTGATCGATGATGAAGCCGATGCTACTTCACCGCTTCTTCGCACGCATCGACACTGCACCAAGCTCGCTCGCACCGCCAACCAACAACGATAACCCTGCTGCATCATCTACTTCAAGAGGACGAGTAGATGCTCTATGTCTTCAAACCTTTTGGTCCCATCGACAAAAGGGGAGAAGCATATGAGTTTGATAGTCTTCAAGCGGGTTGATAAGGGCGCTTGCATAATATTTTGCCTAGTGTTTACAACTCTCGCTTTTTGATACATTTGGTTCTTTGAGTTGTAACACTTAAACTCGATGGTCGTCTGCTACTTATTTGCTTTACTCTAGTGCGATGATAAATTCGCATGTGCATTTATAACTTCCACACTTAGATCATTCTGCAGACATCCATTTTTCATTATGCATGTCATTCTCTTAGTTATATCATTTCATGCATGATGAATTATCTTCATAAGTTGAAGAGGATCTCCACAAGTACAACCTGCCATGTGCATTTGCATTCCAAAAGTTAACTACTTATATGCACATCTTCAGGGGGAGCCTTTGCCACTTATGAAGACAATTCCCTATCCTTTACAATTTCACATATTTTATCCCTGTTGAAAACTTCAATCAGTTTGTCATCAATCACCAAAAAGGGGGAGATTGTAAGTGCATCTAGTGCCACCCCTAGTTGGTTTTGGAGTATTGACGACAAATGTGGTTGAGGGACTAATGCGTTTGTGAGAATTGCAGGATAACGCAGGTGGTGTCCCCCATTGATTCGGTTTACCTACCGGAGATGACCCCTAAAAATGTATGAAGACATTGACGACACTGGTGGTATGTGAAGATATTCACGTTGAAGACTATGACATGAGAAGACATTGAGTTAAGACTATGGAGTGCGAAGACTGTGTCGTTTCGTTGTTTCCTTTTCTTCTTTGTTGAGTCATAGGAACCACCGTACTGTTTAGTGGGGTCCAAGTGATCATAGTCAGAATGACTGAAGTGATGCTCAACCCAAATCCTATGTCTTCGAGCGAAGACAATGAGAGCAAAACTTATCCAGAGCTGGATGAGTCAGCTTAGCTTGTAGCCCAAGTAAAGTTGTCGTGTGTGTTTGAAATCTGACCGTTGGAACACGTGTCAGTTCCTTAGTGACCCAGGGTCATTTCGGACATATCAGGTCGGGTTGCCTAGTGGCTATAAATAGCCCACCCCATACACCATAAATTGGTGGCTGCTCAGAGTTAGTACACGGCTTTTGTCATTTGAGAGCAACCCACCTCAAGCCTTTGAGAGAGAAATCCTTGCAGGACAAAGCCCAAACACCCAGAGCCAAAGAGTGTTAGGCATCATCAAGTCTTTCTGTCTGTGTGACTCAAGACTTATTACACTTGAGGACTGTGAATCCTCCACCGGTTAGGCGTCGGTTGTGAGCATCCAAGAGTCATTGTGGATTGCCGTGAACGCATCTCAGGAAGGTTCGAAGTCTACCTTGAAGACTTACCAGAGTGATTGGGCGAGGACTGTGTCCTTAGCTCAAGGGGAATAAGGTGAAGACGCGGTCTTTCGAGTTGAATCTCAGCCTCCCTAAACAGATGTACAGTTGTCACAAAGAATCGAACTGGTCCAACAAACTCGTGTCTTCAACAAGTGACTGGTTTTATCTTCTCCCTCTCTTTACTTAGATTTTGTCTTCGTGAAGTCATTGCCTATCTATCATAACTATTTGACTTCATTGCTTGACTACTTTTGTTGATTGGCTTCTCACTATCTTCCATCTTGATCCTTCCTACCAAGCTGCTATCAGTCTTGTACTTTCACGTTATTGCATACTTCACTATGGTTTGCTTGTTGTAGTTTACCTTCCGTTGCATATCAATTAGGTCATTTCTATTGTTTGTCTTCGAAACATCCGTGTTTTGAAGACTTTCCTAAAAATCGCCTATTCACCCCCCCCCCCTCTAGTCGATAACTAGCACTTTCAGATACCGAGCAGGATTACTGGCCGCATGCAAATGAGATGGCTGAACATATAGTTGACAAGTGCGAAGGCTGCCAGTTTTACACAAACCTGTCTCACAAGCCTGCATCTGTCTTGAAGACCATTCCACTCGTCTGGCCTTTTGCAGTTTGGGGATTGTACATGGTTGGACCTTTCAAGACCGGCAGAAGCGGTTTCACTCATTTGCTCGTAGCAGTCGACAAATTCACCAAATGGATCGAAGCCAAGCCTATCAAGAATCTTGATTCAAGCACGACCATTAGTTTCATCAGAGAGCTGATATTCAGATATGGAGTCCCTCACGGCATTATCATAGATAACGACTCCAACTTGGATTCTGATGAGTTCAGAGTGTTTTGCGCGTCCCAAGGCACTCGGGTCGACTATGCATCCGTTCCGCACCCATAGTTGAATGGGCAGCCGGAAAGGGCAAATGGCTTGATCCTTCAAGGGCTGAAACCCCGGCTAATGCGTGATCTCGAGCATGCTGCAGGAGCTTGGGTGACTGAGTTACCATCTGTCCTATGGGGATTGAGAACAACTCCCAACCGGTCGACTGATCGAACCCCTTTCTTCATGATGTATGGCACGAAGCTATGCTTCTGAGTGATTTGTTGCACAATGCCCCCCGAGTGGAACTCTTCTCAGAAGCTGAAGCCGAACAGGCACGCCAAGACGCAGTTGATCTCCTAGAGGAAGAACGAGAGATGGCCCTAATCCGGTCGACCATCTATCAACAAGACCCGCGTCCATTCCATGCCCGAAATGTCAGAGGTCGAGCATTTCAAGAAGGAGACCTTGTGCTCCGAGTACACCAGAAATGGCCTCACAAGCTCGCTCCGGCCTGGGAAGGGCCCTTCATCATCACCAAGGTGCTCCACATTGGGGCGTATCACCTTTACAAGGTAGCCAAGAAAGAAGAGAATCCACGCTCGTGGAATGCGGATCTGCTCTGCCGTTTTTATAGCTAAATACTCGGATCGACGAGCTGTTATAAGAATCCTTCGGTTTTCTTATCAAAGACAAGATTTTTGCAGTATCTTAATGATTGTTATCCCGTAAGCATTCGTGTTCAAATCTCCCAGTGGGTGGCTTAGCTGCGAACCCGATTCGCCTAAGTTTCAAAAACACCCCGAGTGAAGAGTAACCCTCTCACTCGGGGGCTTAGCCGCGAACCCGATTCGCCTAAGTTTCAAAAACACTCCGAGTGAAGAGCAACCCTCTCACTCGGGGCTTAGCCGCGAACCCGATTCGGCTAAGTTTCAAAAACACTCCGAGTGAAGAGCAACCCTCTCACTCAGGGGTGTAGCTGCGATCCCGTACTCGCCTAAGTTACAAACATACTCCGAGTGAAGAGCAATCCTCTCACTCGGGGCTTAGCTGCGACCCCGTACTTGCCTAAGTTACGAACATACTCCGAGTGAAGAGCAATCCTCTCACTTAGGGGCTTAGGTGCGACCCCATACTCGCCTAAGTTACAAACACACTCCAAGTGAAGAGCAACCCTCTCACGTGGGGGCTTAGCTGCGATCCCATACTCGCCTAAGTTACAAACACACTCCAAGTGAAGAGCAACCCTCTCACCCGGAGGCTTAGCTGCGATCCCGTACTCGCCTAAGTTACAAACATACTCTGAGTGAAGAGCAATCCTCTCACTCGGGGGCTTAGCTGCGACCCGTACTCGCCTAAGTTACAAACATATTCCAAGTGAAGAGCAATCATCTCACTCAGGGGCTTAGCTGCGATCCCGCACTCGCCTAAGTTACAAAACACGCTCTGAGTGAAGAGCAATCCTTTCACTCGGAGACTCGGCCACATACTCTGAGTTGTGCCACAAGTACAATGTATGGTTGCACTCCATGCTGCACCACAATTACAACGTATGGTTGCACTCCGAGCTGCGCCACAAGTACAACACATGGTTGCACTCTGAGCTGCACCATGAGTACAATGTATGGTTGCACTCTGAGCTGCGCCACAAGTACAATATATGGTTGCACTCCGAGCCGTGCCACAAGTACAACGTATAGTTGCACTCTGAGCTACGCCACAAGTATAAGGACTATTCCGAGTGGGGAACAATCCTCTCACTCGGAGACTCAACCACGGGCCTAGATTCGCCTAAGTCAATAAATCAGAAGACAGCACAAATAAAACAACCAAGCTAGGATAAATCCACGAAGGTTCAAAAGCCATCGACAGAAGTACTCGGGCGTCAAGCCCTAAAGAGTTTTAACGATTACAGGATCACTCGGCATTCCGAGGCAAATAGAATCAAGTCTTCACTCGGCAGGAGTAGGGCTTGCTGGCTCGACGAAACTGTCAAGGTCGATGTCGTATGCAATACGAGTCACAACAGTGATGAAGGTCTCCATGAAGGATTGGAATTGAAGCTTCTTGGTGTTGGCAACCTTGAGTGCAGCCAGCTTCTCCTCTTTGACCTCCTTGCAATGGACACGGACCAGAGACAGAGCCACGTCAGCGCCGCAGTGAGCAGGTGACTTCTTCCACGCCTGCACTCGGCTAGGGATTTCATTGAGTAGAGTCATCAGAGACTCGAGGTCATTCTGGAATGTCACCCCTGGCCAGAGCTCCGTGTCGATCCGCGACACCGCCACTTTCAGTCGAGCAAGATAGTCCATAGCACTGGCGAGGCGAGATTCCAGTTGCAGCACATTCATCGCGGCTTCGTCCTTGACGGGGTGGTTTATGGGGTCCAGATTTGTCTCAATCCGCCCAGTCTCTTCCTCGAAATTTTGACAGAATTCTGCACGCACAGAAAAATAATGAGTCGGCAGTCGCATGATGAGTCGGCAGTTGCAAATCAGTCGGACAAGGGAAAGTACTTTTAAGCATAAGGAACATCTTCTTGGCAAGGCCCCCCAGATAAGTTTCCGATTCGTCTCTCTTCTGAGTAAGAACTTCGACTCTGTCATTCAAGGCCACCTTGTCCTTCTTCAGATGCATGACTTCCTTGTTTGCTTCATCAACGGCAGTATTCAACTTGGCGTTTTCTTCTTCCAACTTGCTGACTGAAGCCAGCTTCTTATCAGCAAGTTCAGTTTTCTCTCGCGCCGTCTTCTGCGCTGGTGCAAGGTTGAGGTCCTTTTGCTCCAGAGCCTGCTTCATTTTGTCTAAAGGAATAGCATTCTTCAAACAAGCTTGGAGTTGTCAATTTTCACTATGCACATCTGTTCGAGTGGAGTCACTCGGTTCAAGACGGAAAGAAAATATAACAAGGCGAACAATCGACAAGTTATTACCTCCCATGGCAGCTGCTTCATCCTTAGCCTTGTGCAAATTCTCTTTGGCCAGCTCCAGGTCGAGGTTGAGTTGGATCTGTTTCTTCTCCAGTTCAGCAAACTTGGCCCCAAGATCACAGGATTTCTGCAGTAAATGACAGGACAAGTCAGTCAACAGAGACAAGGGTCAGTCACTTCCGAGTGATAATATGCAAAGATCAGATTATTATGGCAAAATAGTTCTAAGACTACCGTCGAATCAAACATTCAACAGTAGTCTCGGGGACTACACCCAGTGGGTGCACTTGGCATGCCCCCACTGGTTCGATTTCCCACTCGACATGGTCTGCCCAGTACGAGTGGAAGGAGTAAAAAACATTTGATCTCAGACCACCGCCGACTTCCCGCAGTCGACCGCGATCTCGGGGACTACACCCAGTGGGTGCACTTAGCGTGCCCCCACCGGTTCAGTTCCCACTCGGTACGACTTGTCTAGCTCGAGTGGAAGTACTACAAACAAACATTTCACAAAGAGTTCAAGAGTTCACTCGACGCGACATGGTCGACTCAAGTGAAAATAGCTACACAACAAAAGTTGAAATACCCAGTGGGTGAGCAGATGCAAAGTGCAGACTCATCATAGATGCACATTAAAAGTTCCAAAAGCCGACTTAGAAACGAACTTACAATCCCACTTACTTGGACATTGGCTTGGAGGGCAGAGCTGGCATCATAGGCGGCCTTCCTGGTCTCGTACACCACCTTCATTTTGTCCATCATTAGGCTTGCTTGGATCATGGCTTCCTTAGTAGCGCCTACTTGGTCCTCCGGGACATGATGAATAGTAAAAAGAGGAGTTGGTGGAACTGACGAGGTAGCTAGAGGAACTGAATCTTGGAGTTGCACAGTCGGAACAGAAGGCTGAACAGTCGACACCGATGGCTGGACAGTCGACACAGGGTCAGCAAAAGAAACAGAAGTTCGAACTGGATCACCAAGTTGCTGAACGACTGGGCCTGGCGCTTATGTCGAGTGAGACACCTTGCTGGCAGGCACCTTCTTGCCCAGAGTCCTGCTCCTTCTCCATGTATTCTTCTGGGGATCTCCTTCGTGGTCATCGTCATCTGGAAGTTCAATAACATTCGGTCGCACTGCAAAACACTCGACCGTAAGACATTCAGTTGACCGTCAGAACAATTGACAAAGTAAGAACATGAATGTGGAGTTGTACCTGCTCGAGAAGTGGACGCGTCTGCAGTTTCCTCTTCATCTTGCCCCTTGTCAATATCCATGGACGTCCCAGAAGTAGCAGCGCTGAAAGTTCCAAAGCTCACCCGGTTAAGCACGAAAATGAGTCGACAATAACATAGAAGTTCCCGAGCAAAGAAAAACAGAGAGGAGAAACACTTACGCAAAAGCAACATGGACATCGAACTTGATCTTGGGCAGGACCTTCCGGGGCTTCGATGGCGCGACCTTGGGCTGCTTCGTGGCCTTCTCTGATGGCTCTGGAGTAGACGTCCGAGTGCGCTTCAGAATCTGCGTATTTGGTAGGGCTGCTTTGCCGCGCCCACCCACTGGATCATGCGACTGTTTGGAACGCCGCTCGGAGCGGGGCGGCGAGTCGACCTCTTCACTGTTGTTAGAGTCTTCATTGTCTTCATCACTTTCGTCCTCAGACTGCCAGTCGGCACTCTCGCTTGCGCTCTCCCCTCCCTCCTGGAACTATTCCCCGTTGGGCATCGAGTACATCTTAGATCTCCAAGGCACAAATCAACAAAAATCAGTCGGATTCAAGAGGCAGTTGCAAATCAAAGAGAAAAAAACACTCGGTATTTTGAGCCTGAACTCTTCCGGCTCATGCTCAGCATCAAATGGCAGAACCCTCCTAGACCCCCTGGGGTTATCCTTGTTCCCGGTTATGCTTCACAGCCACTAAGCCACCATCTCCTCGGCGACCTCCTCTAGGTGGACCCGAGTGGTGTCGTCAGTGCCCGAGTACATCCACATCGGGTGGTCATGGGCTTGGAGAGGCTGGATGCGTCGAATGAGAAACACCTCTAGCAGGTCCATCCAGTCACACCCTCCCGGACTAAGTTGACGACCTGGTCGACTAAAATAGACACCTCTCCTTTTTCCTCTAGGATCATGGTCAATGAAGAATGTTGGCAGAGTCGCTCCATAGTGAAACGGGGGAGACTGGTCGACTCACCAGGAGTCGGGACGTCTTTGCAATAGAACCAGGTCGACTGCCATCCCCGAACTGACTCGGGAAGGGTCATGGAAGGAAAAGTTCTCCTACCCCTGGTTTGAATCCCTAAACCCCCACACATCTGGATCACATGGGTCTTTTCGTCATTCGGAATTGCCTTCTTCACTGTCTGGGAACGGCAAGTAAATATGTGCTTGAACAAACCCTAGTGTGGTGACAACCCAGGAATTTTTCACACATCAAGATAAATGCAACAAGGTACATGATGGTGTTTGGAGGAAAATGATGGATTTGGGCACCAAAAAAGTTCAAGAAACCCCTGAAGAACGGTTGTGGAGCAAGGGAAAAACCTCGGTCGACATGGGTGGCAAGGAGGACACGCTCGCCCTCGCGCGGCTGAGGCTCAGTTTCCCCCTCTGGCAGCCTCCAAGATCCAACGGCAATCAGGCCGTCCTCAGCAAGCCTCTCCAAGTCATCCCACTTGACGGTGGAGCGGGTCCAGTCCCCCTGGATCCAGCCCGGTGGCAGGCTGGACCGCGACAACGTCCTGATACGTCTCCGTCGTATATATAATTTTTGATTGTTCCATGCCAATATTATTCAACTTTCATATACTTATGGCAACTTTTTATACTATTTTTGGGACTAACATATTGATCCAGTGCCCAGTGCCAGTTCATGTTTGTTGCATGTTTTATGTTTCGCAGAAACCCCATATCAAACAGAGTCCAAACGGGATAAAAACGGACGGAGAATTATTTTGGAATATTTGTGATTTTTGGGAAGTAAAATCAACGCGAGACGGTGCCCGAGGTGGCCACGAGGGTGGGGCCCACGCCCACTCTAGGCAGGCGCGCCCCTGACCCTCGTGGGCCACCCATAAGGCGGTTGATGCTCTACTTTGGCTGCAAGAAAGCTAATTTTTGGAAAAATATCTAGGCGAAGGTTTCAATCCAATCGGAGTTACGGATCTCCATATATACACGAAACGGTGAAAGGGCAGCTGAGAGGAGGCGGAAACAGAGAGAGACAGAGAGACAGATCCAATATCGGAGGGGCTCTCGCCCCTCCCACGCCATGGAGACCATGGACCAGAGGGGAAACCCTTCTCCCATCTAGGGAGAAGGTCAAGGAAGAAGAAGAAGGAGGGGGCTCTCTCCCCCTCGCTTCCGGTGGCGCAGGAACGCTGCCGGGGGGCCATCATCATCACCGCGATCTTCACCAACACCTCCGCCATCTCCACCAACATCTCCATCACCTTCCCCCCTCTATCTATAGCAGTCCACTCTCCCGCAACCCGCTGTACCCTCTACTTGAACATGGTGCTTTATGCTTCATATTATTATCCAATGATGTGTTGCCATCCTATGATGTCTGAGTAGATTTTCGTTGTCCTATCGGTGGTTGATGAATTGCTATGATTGATTTAATTTGCTTGTGGTTATGTTGCAGTCCTTTGGTGCCCATCATATGAGCGCGCGCGTGGATCACACCATAGGTTTAGTTGTATGTTGATAGGACTATTTATTGGAGGGCAAGAGTGACAGAAGCTTCAACCTAGCATAGAAATTGACGAATACGGGATTGAAGGGGGATCAATATATCTTAATGCTATGGTTGGGTTTTACCTTAATGAACGTTAGTAGTTGTGGATGCTTGCTAATAGTTCCAATCATAAGTGCATAGAATTCCAAGTAAGGGATAACATGCTAGCAGTGGCCTCTCCCACATGAAACTTGCTATCGGTCTAGTAAAGTAGTCAATTGCTTAAGGGACAATTTCGCAACTCCTACCACCACTTTTCCACACTCGCTATATTTACTTTATTGTTTCTTTATCTAAACAGCCCCTAGTTTTTATTCTCGTGCTCTTTATATGCTTGCAAACCTATCCAACAACACCTACAAGGTACTTCTACTTTCATACTTGTTCTAGGTAAAGCGAACGTCAAGCGTGCGTAGAGTTGTATCGGTGGTCGATAGAACTTGAGGGAATATTTGTTCTACCTTTAGCTCCTCGTTGGGTTCGACACTCTTACTTATCGAAGAGGCTACAATTGATCCCCTATACTTGTGGGTTATCAAGACCTTTTTCTAGCGCCGCTGTCAAGAGCAATAGCGTGGGGTGAATATTCTCGTGTGCTTGTTTGCTTTATCACTAAGTAATTTTTATTTGCTGTTCTTAGTTGTTTTCTATCTTTAGTTATGGGTAGGAAACGCAAAATACCAAAAAATTTAGTTGTACCTCTGAACCAATGGTTGAAGAACCACTCAAAATCTATCACACTCCTCAAGCTTATTACTTGGATCATCTTCGATCCCTATGTGTCAGGCTTGAAACCCCAACTATCTTAGTTGAGGGCAAATCCTTAGATGAGCATGCTTGTTATGTGCATAATCGCATATCTGAAAAAGGGAAACTTTTATCGGGTCAAATTCATCGCTTGCAATGCTATGCTTGGAATTTATGTTATATATATGATTATACTTGTTGTTCGAAACCCTAAGAAACACCTTCCCTACCAATGTGAGTTTATTGATAATGGAATCTTATCTTCGTATGCTAAAGGTGTTTATAGTTACTATGATGTTCAACAAATTGAATAATTTGTTGCTTTTAAGGGTGCTTATGAAATTGCTTCTTTGATTGAAAAGTATGGTGCTACTCTTTACAAATCTGAAAATTTTGCCATACTTAAATATTGCTATGATAATTATGCTTCTAATGCCTATGTTGAACCATATATTGAGGACTACTCCGCTGTCCAAGAAGAGACTAATATTTTGCAGGAGTCTATGGAAGAAGAAATTGATGAAACTGTGAGACCATTGGATGAAAAAGATGATGAGGAGAGCGAAGAACAAAGGGAGGAAGAGCGGATTAGCTATCCGTGCCCACCTTCTAATGAGAGTAACTCTTCAACGCATACATTGTTTAATTTCCCTTCGTGCTTACCGAAGGATGATTGCTATGATGACTATTATGATCCCGTTGATTCTCTTGAAATATCCCTTTTTGATGATGCTTGCTATGCTTGTGGCCAAGATGCCAATATGAATTATGCTTATGGAGATGAACTTGCTATAGTTCCTTATGTTAAACATGAAATTGTTGCTATTGCACCCATGCATGATAGTCCTATTATCTTTTTGAATTCTCCCGACTACACTATATCAGAGAAGTTTGTGCTTATTAAGGATTATATTGATGGGTTGCCTTTTACTACTACACACGATGATTTTTATGAATATAATATGCATGTGCTTGCTGCTCCTACTTGCAATTATTATGAGAGAGGAACTATATCTCCACCTCTCTATGTTTCCAACATGATAAAATTGCAAGAAACCGTTTATACTATGCATTGGCCTTTACTTTGTGTGCATGAATTGTTCTTTTATGACATGCCAATGCATAGGAAGAGAGTTAGACTTCGTCATTACATGATATATGTTGCTTTGTGCTCACTACTAAATTACAAATCATTGTTAATTAAAATTGGCTTTGATATACCTTGGGATCCGGGTGGATTCACTAGTTGAGCACTATATGCCTAGCTTAATGGCTTTAAAGAAAGCTCTGCCAGGGAGACAACCCGGAAGTTTTAGAGAGTCATTTATTTCTGTTGTGTGCTTTTATATAGTTTAAAAACAAAAAAAATAAAGAGGGGAACCTAAAACTTTTTCAAAAATAAAAGCGAAAGTGAGAAACACAAGCATTGTTGAAGTGGGAGAGCTCCTCGAACTTTGTTCATGCTCACGGAAACTTTGTGAATCTTGATTACAGAAACTTTTTTAAAAAATTAATTATCCACTTGTACAATTCCATTGTATTATAAAATAATGTGCCAAGGTTTGCCTTTAGGATGTTTACAATGCTTGTTGGTTTGTGCGGTGCAGGACAGAAACTTTGGCTGTAGTGCGCGATTTTAATTTTTTACTGGAACGTCAAATGGTTCTGATTCTTTTTGCACTGTCTTTCTATACAAATTATTTATTTTTCCTAATTTTGGCAGAAATTTTCAATTATCATAAGTATGGTGAATGCTCAGATTGTTACAGACTGTTCTGTTTTAGACAGATTCTGTTTTTGATGCATAGTTTGCTTGTTTTGATGAAACTATCAATTTATATCAGTGGATTAAGCCATGAAAAAGTTATATTACAGAATCTATAACGCAAAAACAAAATATGAATTGGTTTTCAACAGTACTTAGAGTAGTGATTTGCTTTATTATACTAACGGATCTTACCGAGTTTTCTGTTGAAGTTTTGTGTGGATGAAGTGTTCGATGATTGAGAAGGTCTCGATGTGAGAAGAAGGAAGAGAGGCAAGAGCTCAAGCTTGGGGATGCCCAAGGCACCCCAAGTAAATATTTAAGGAGACCCAAGCGTCTAAGCTTGGGGATGCCCCGGAAGGCATCCCCTCTTTCTTCAACAAGTATCGGTATGTTTTCGGATTCGTTTCGTTCATACGATATGTGTAATCTTGGAGCGTCTTTTGCTTTAGTTTTCATTTTTCTTTTATGCACCATGCTGGTATGAGATAGTCCTTGGTTGATTTATAGAATACTCTTTGCACTTCACTTAAATCTTTTGAGTATGGCTTTATAGAATGCTTCATGTGCTTCACTAATATCATTTGAAGTTTGGATTGCCTGTTTCTCTTTACATAGACAACCGCCATTTGTAGAATGCTCTTTTGCTTCACTTATATTTGTTAGAGCGTGGGCATATCTTTTGTAGAAAGAATTAAACTCTCTTGCTTCACTTATATCTATTTGGAGAGATGACAGGAACTGGTCATTCACATGGTTAGTCATAAAATCCTACATAAAACTTGTAGATCACTGAATATGATATGTTTGATTCCTTGCAATAGTTTTGCGATACAAAGGTGGTGATATTAGAGTCGTGCTAGTTGAGTAATTGTGAAATTGAGGAATACTTGTGTTAAGGTTTGCAAGTCCCGTAGCATGCACGTATGGTGAACCGTTATGTAACAAAGTCGGAGCATGAGGTGTTCTTTCATTGCTTTCCTTATGAGTGGCGGTCGGGGACAAGCGATGGTCTTTTCCTACCAATCTATCCCCCTAGGGGCATGCGTGGTAGTACTTTGCTTCGAGGGATAATAACCTTTTGCAATAAGTATATGAGTTCTTTATGACTAATGTGAGTCCATGGATTATATGCACTCTCACCCTTCCATCATTGCTAGCCTCTTCGGTACCGTGCATTGCCATTTCTCACCTCGAGAGTTGGTGCAAACTTCGCCGGTGCATCCAAACCCCGTGATATGATACACTCTGTCACACATAAGCCTCATTATATCTTCCTCAAAACAGCCACCATACCTACCTATCATGGCATTTCCATAGCCATTCCGAGATATATTGCCATGCAACTTCCATCATCATCATATGCATGACTTGAGAATTCATTGTCATATTGCTTTGCAAGATCGTAAGATAGCTAGCATGATGTTTTCCTGGCTTGTCCGTTTTTTATGTCATTGCTACGCTAGATCATTGCACATCCCAGTACACCGCCGGAGGCATTCATATAGTCATATCTTTGTTCTAGTATCGAGTTGTAATATTGAGTTGTAAGTAAATAAAAGTGTGATGATCATCATTATTAGAGCATTTCCCCAGTGAGGAAAGGATGATGGAGACTATGATTCCCCCACAAGTCGAGATGAGTCTCCGGACTTTACAAAAAATAAAAGAGGCCAAAGAAGCCCAAATAAAAAAAGAGGCCAAAGAAGCCCACCAAAAAATAAAAAATAATAAAAAATAAAAAATGAAGAAAAAATGAGAGAAAAAGAGAGAAGGGGCAATGTTACTATCATTTTACCACATTTGTGCTTCAAAGTAGCACCATGTTCTTCATATAGAGAGTCTCTTGAGTTATCACTTTCATATACTAGTGGGAATTTTCATTATAGAACTTGGCTTGTATATTCCGATGATGGGCTTCCTCAAATGCCCGAGGTCTTCATGAGCAAGCAAGTTGGATGCACACCCACTTAGTTTCCATTTTGAGATTTCATACACTTATAGCTCTTAGTGCATCCGTTGCATGGCAATCCCTACTCCTCACATTGATATCAATTGATGGGCATCTCCATAGCCCGTTGATTAGCCGCGTCGATGTGAGACTTTATCCTTTTTGTCTTCTCCACATAACCCCCATCATCATATGCTATTCCACCTATAGTGCTATATCCATGGCTTGCGCTCATGTATTGCGTGAGGGTTGAAAAGGCTGAAGCGCGTTAAAAAGTATGAACCAATTGCTCGGCTTGTCATCAGGGTTGTGCATGATTTGAATGCTTTGTGTGGTGAAGATGGAGCATAGCCAGACTATATGATTTTGAAGGGATGAGCTTTCTTTGGCTATGTTATTTCGATAAGACATAATTGCTTGGTTGGTATGCTTTAGTATTATTGTTTTTATGTCAAATGATAGACTATTGCTTTGAATCACTCATGTCTTAATATTCATGCCATGATTAGATACATGATCAAGATTATGCTAGGTAACATTCCACATCAAAAATTATCTTTTTTATCATTTACCTACTCGAGGACGAGCAGGAATTAAGCTTGGGGATGCTGATAAGTCTCCGTCGTATCTATAATTTTTTATTGTTCCATGCCAATATTATTCAACTATCATATACTTTTGGCAACTTTTTATACTATTTTTGGGACTAACATATTGATCCAGTGCCCAATGTCAGTTCCTATTTGTTGCATGTTTTATGTTCCGCAGAAACCCCATATCAAACGGATTCCAAACGGGATAAAAACGGACGAAGGATTCTTTTGGAATATTTGTGATTTTTGGGAAGTAAAATCAACGCGAGACGGTGCCCGAGGTGGCCACGAGGGTGGGGCCCATGCCCACTCCATGCAGGCGCGCCCCTGACCCTCGTGGGCCACCCGTACGGCGGTTGATGCTCTACTTTGGCCGCAAGAAAGCTAATTTTTGGAAAAAGATTTGGGCGAAGGTTTCAATCCAATCGGAGTTACGGATCTCCATATATACACGAAACGGTGAAAGGGCAGCTGAGAGGAGGCGGAAACAGAGAGAGACAGAGATACAGATCCAATCTCGGAGGGGCTCTCGCCCCTCCCACGCCATGGAGACCATGGACCAGAGGGGAAACCCTTCTCCCATCTAGGGAGAAGGTCAAGGAAGAAGAAGAAGGAGGTGGGCTCTCTTCCCCTCTCTTCCGGTGGCACCGGAATGCCGCCGGGGGGCCATCATCATCACCGCGATCTTCACCAACACCTCCGCCATCTCACCAACATCTCCATCACCTTCCCCCCTCTATTTACAGCGGTCCACTCTCCCGCAACCCGCTGTACCCTCTACTTGAACATGGTGCTTTATGCTTCATATTATTATCCAATGATGTGTTGCCATCCTATGATGTCTGAGTAGATTTTCATTGTCCTATCGGTGGTTGATGAATTTCTATGATTGATTTAATTTGCTTGTGGTTATGTTGATGTCCTTTGGTGCCCATCATATGAGCACGCGCGTGGATCACACCATAGGGTTAGTTGTATGTTGATAGGACTATGTATTGGAGGGCAAGAGTGACAGAAGCTTCAACCTAGCATAGAAATTGATGCATACGGGATTGAAGGGGGATCAATATATATTAATGCTATGGTTGGGTTTACCTTAATGGACGTTAGTAGTTGCAGACGCTTGCTAATAGTTCCAATCATAAGTGCATAGAATTCCAAGTAAGGGATAACATGCTAGCAGTGGCCTCTCCCACATGAAACTTGCTATCGGTCTAGTAAAGTAGTCAATTGCTTAAGGGACAATTTCGCAACTCCTACCACCACTTTTCCACACTCGCTATATTTACTTTATTGTTTCTTTATCTAAACAGCCCCTAGTTTTTATTCTCGTGCTCTTTATATTCTTGCAAACCTATCCAACAACACCTACAAAGTACTTCTAGTTTCATACTTGTTCCAGGTAAAGCAAACGTCAAGCGTGCGTAGAGTTGTATCGGTGGTCGATAGAACTTGAGGGAATATTTGTTCTACCTTTAGCTCCTCATTGGGTTCGACACTCTTACTTATCCAAAGAGGCTACAATTGATCCCCTATACTTGTGGGTTATCACGTACCCCGAGTCGCCTTCTTGCCCTTCGCCAAGGCCACCACCTTTGTCCTTCTCCATGGCGGCGGAGTGCGCACGGGACGAGCGGGGACGGCGAGTGCAGAGGAGGATGCGGTGGAGAAACAGAGAAGAAATAGATTGATTGAGGCGCATTGTGCATTGCGTCGGCTCGGGCGCTTTTTATGAGACCACTTCCGAGTGGCTGACGTGTGGGTCCGAGCAATCCTGCCATATCCAGCAACAGTCGCTCACCAGATACGTGGTGAAAAAGGCGGTGCAGAGATCGAGGCATCCCTGTCTATTCGCCCCGATTACTACGACACTCTCCGTCCCTCGCGCTTCTCCAAAATTTCGGGTCCCGTGAGATCCGGGAACCGCGGAGCAACCAATCTCGCCGAAGATTTCGCACCATAACGACACTCAAAGATTGACAATATAATTCACTCCACGACCTCTGAATCGATCAAGGCGACTGAAACAAGGTTGAAGCTTCAACATGACTTCCAGACTTCAGTGAAATGCCTCTGAAGCATAGAATCGAGTCGGAATCAACTTCAACCCTTCTTCACTCGGACCTCAATCCATTCGGGGGCTAATGACGATGGAATGCACCTAGGGTAGGGTCATAGGCCTGACCTAGATGCCCTACCCAAGGGCACTACCCTAAAGTCAAAGACATCCAAAGTACAACCGAAGATACCGACTGAGATCACCTTGGAGTGCAGTCCACTCGACTAGATAAACCACTCGGATACCCCAATTCCACTCGACAAGGATACAATCACTCGACCATATGAAGAACCATCGGAGTATCGAAGGTCTAAAGACACCTCAGGATATCAACGGACAGTTGTTCACTCCATAGTCATTAAGATCATTAATACCTGGCATTATCAGTAACGCCCCGGTCTTAACCCGCATTGAACCCTATGTAACGAGGGATGGCTGGGGTCCTGGCGCACTCTATATAAGCCACCCCCCTCCTCTGGGACAAGGGTTCACAACCCTTGTAATTCTCACGCATAATCCAATCGACCAAGCCTCCGGGCACCGCGACGTAGGGTTGTTACTTCCTCCCAGAAGGGCCTGAACTCGTAAACCTTGCGTGCACAACCTCACTGTAGCTAGGGCCTTGCCTCCTCCTACGTACCCCCTACTCTTACTGTCAAACTTGCTCGCACGACAGTCGGTCCGGTGTCCGTTAGGCTTCGGGTAGGGCCGGCGTGGCAACGGAAAACCGGTCATGGCAAGGCATCTGTCCAACATCGGACGGACTTTGACGTGACTAAGGCAAGGCTTCGACATGGCAGTGGGTGGCCTATGAGCCCTCCAGCATGTGTCAGTGTTCCCACCACTCCTTCATGATGAGGGTGGCCTCATCGTCTAGTTATCGTTCCTCCTCCCCCGTGGGCGACACCTAGTCCAACGTTGGGTGAAGCGGCATGGTGAGGACGAGGAGGGAAGTAGAGAGGGAAGTTGAGGTAGAGAGGGAAGTGGAGTTAAGGCGGTGTGGAGATGATCCGGGATGGGGAAAGCTAGCCTCTTCACAGCCATGTGCCCATGCAGCCGGAAACATGATGGAAATGGCACGGGCATTAATTGACTTGTTTTTCAGTGAGATACTAGTAAGCGACAATATTGGTATGACCGCCTGCACCATTGTGAGAGGAGGGGGGAGGGGGATGGACGGAACGGAGGTGGAACTTTAGTGTTGGAGCATTCTCACAAAAAACATCCACAACCTTCAAATATGTAGACTACAAGAGGTAAGATGCAAAGTACTCCGTCAAATAGGCCGATAACGAACGTTTTGACTATTATGTTATAACTTATGAGCAACAACAATTTTGATTACAAGAGTGACCCAATTCTAAATATACTAAACCTAGCCAGGATCCTTTTTTACCCTTTTTGACATTTTCTTATCAGTGAAAATCGCACCAATGGATGAAAGACACGTTAATTAGTGGGGGAAATTACAGGGTACGCCTTGTGTGCACTTAGCGATGTGTGTCGATAGCGATCGCAGATTGGTTTTCTCTTCTCCTCTCAGTTCCCTCCGCGTGTCGATGCGTCTCTTGAAGACTCGCGTGGGCTCTCTGCCTCCACCGCCCACTGCTCAACCGTCGATGCATGATGTCTACTACACAACCTTCTTCTTGTAGACGTTGTTGGGCCTCCAAGTGCAGAGGTTTGTAGGCAGTAGCAAATTTCCCTCAAGTGGATGGCCTAAGGTTTATCAATCCGTGGGAGGCGTAGGATGAAGATGGTCTCTCTCAAGCAACCCTGCAACCAAATAACAAAGAGTCTCTTGTGTCCCCAACACACCAAATACAATGGTAAATTGTATAGGTGCACTAGTTCGGCGAAGAGATGGTGATACAAGTGCAATATGGATGGTAGATATAGGTTTTTGTAATCTGAAAATATAAAAACAGCAAGGTAACTAATGATAAAAGTGAGCACAAACGGCATTGCAATGCTAGGAAACAATGCCTAGGGTTCATACTTTCACTGGTGCAAGTTCTCTCAACAACAATAACATAATTGTATCATATAACTATCCCTCAACATGCAACAAATAGTCACTCCAAAGTCACTAATAGCGGAGAACAAACAAAGAGGTTATGGTAGGGTACAAAACCACCTCAAAGTTATTCTTTCTGATCAATCTATTCAAGAGTTCGTAGTAAAATAACACGAAGCTATTCTTTCCGTTCGATCTATCATAGAGTTCGTACTAGAATAACACCTTAAGACACAAATCAACCAAAACCCTAATGTCACCTAGATACTCCAATGTCACCTCAAGTATCTGTGGGTATGATTATACGATATGCATCACACAATCTCAGATTCATCTATTCAAACCAACACAAAGTACTTCAAAGAGTGCCCCAAAGTTTCTACCGGAGAGTCAAGACGAAAACGTGTGCCAACCCCTATGCATAAGTTCACAAGGTCACTGAACCCGCAAGTTGATCACCAAAACATACATCAAGTAGATTACGTGAATATCCCATTGTCACCACAGATAAGCACATGCAATACATACATCAAGTGTTCTCAAATCCTTAAAGACTCAATCCGATAAGATAACTTCAAAGGGAAAACTCAATCCATTACAGGAGAGTAGAGGGGGAGAAACATCATAAGATCCAACTATAATAGCAAAGCTCACAATACATCAAGATCGTGCCGAATCAAGAACACAAGAGAGAGAGAGAGAGAGAGAGAGAGAGAGAGATCAAACACATAGCTACTGGTACATACCCTCAGCCCCGAGGGTGAACTACTCCCTCCTCGTCATGGAGAGGGCCGGATGATGAATATGGCCACGGTGAGGATCCCCCCGGGGTGCCTAATAGGGTCCCGATTGGTTTTGGTGGCTACAGAGGCTTGTGGCGGCAGAACTCCCGATCTATTGTGTTCCTGCACGTTTTAGGGTATATGGATATATATAGGCGAAGAAGTCGGTCAGGAGCCACGAGGGCCCACGAGGTGGGGCGCGCCTAGGGGGTAGGGCGTGCCTCCCGCCTCGTGGCTTCCTCAAGCTTCCCCGACGCCTACTCCAAGTCTCTCAGACAGCCTGCTCCAAAAATAACTCTCCAAGGTTTCATTCCGTTTGGACTCTGCTTGATATTCCTTTTCTTCAAACACCAAATAGGCAAGAAAACAACAATTTGGGCTGGGCCTCCGGTTAATAGGTTAGTCCCAAAAATAATATAAAAGTGTATAATAAAGCCCATAAACATCCAAAACAGATAATATAATAGCATGAATACTTCATAAATTATAGATACGTTGGAGACGTATCAACGCACCGCTTCACCGTACCTCCCTATAAAATGGCTCCTGCCTCTCAAGCTCGCTCCAGCGCCCATGACCATCACGCAACGCCCACACACGCCAGGAGGCCACGGCGGCAGCTATGGGAGGCCTCAGTAGCAGGTCTGGACGAGGTGTTGCTGGTGGTCGGCGAGGCCCCCTCGGCGTCTGGCATGGTTCCCATCGGACCGCGCTGTCGCCCATCACAGGACACCGCGATAACAAGCAGGAGGCCATGGAGGGGCTCACGCAGCGACAACGGTGCGCGGCTAGGAGGACCCCGCGCTGCGAGGATGGCAGGAGCATGCTTGCGGTGGCCCTGTGAGGGGACTTGCGGCGTGACTGCGGCATGCGGCAGCAGGGATCTCCCCAACCTCTCCTACCCCTCTTATGATGTGGGTAACCATAGATTAACTATTTTCTGTGTGGTCTGTCCCGCTCCGCCAGTCCTCTGTCATTTCTTTTGGTGGCTTACTACTACTCATGCAGGTGGAGTTCAACATGGAGGAGCTCGCCATGGCCCAAGCATCATTCTGGGCGTAGCTGCCCACCTCCGTGTGATCTCCAACGCAGACCAAGTGTTTGGCGTAATGTTAGAACAACCACATGTAAAACAAACCAGTTCAGTCCATACATTGTGTTGCTATACTTGTGAAAACAGTTTCAGAATCCAGGCACCATAGATTGTTGCCCTTATTGATGCATTTAGCTACTACTTCTGAACTCTAGATTTAATGGAGGTTTGCATGTTTGCAGTGATGAGTATACATCAGTTCGTGATGATCTTCGAGGTCGGTGTAGTTGGGAAGGCGGCGACGAAGATGGGCGCCCCAAGACTGCTTGGGATGACACAGCCAAGACCAACAAGGATGACGATCATGTTCCTATTTCCAATGGGTTCGTTCAAGTGGTATGGACGTGGCTAGGCAATTTATGAAGTTTGTCGGAGCAGCCGCCGCATACTATCCCATACTCTCTGTCGACAGACACCTTCTCCCACTCCGACGCCAGTCGTCGGGATACTGTCCCATCCATCACCATGCAAGAGCGCTCTAATCCTCTAGACAGTACTGCTCACAGCAGTTGCAGGTGTGGACGCATTGCCCTCAGCTGATGCCGCTACCGAGGACTTGCAGTCATGTTTTAGATTATGATTACACAAAAGAATATGTCAGAAAATGACGGCCCACAGTTTTGTACCAAAATACTGAACATCTTCTAATTTTACTGGAAGATTGATGTGGACATTGATGTTATTGCACTGAAAGCTGATTTTTTCCATTCACATTTTTGACGACTGAAGTTTCAGCAGCACTTTCATGTTTAATCGGGTTTGTATCGATGGATCGTGTGAAACAACAAAACTATAGTACTATACAGTACAAGTGACAGTTCACTAGGCCGCCGTGTCGTGTACTCCTTCGTCGTAAGAGTGGAGCGCTTGCTTTCATAAATGTTCTAGTCCCTTTCGCTGACATGTGGGACATCAAGCTACTGGGTCCACGTGCCATACCGAAATACAGTGCAGAGCAGCAGGGGTGAAGCACCCCAGCCATGGCGCCAGCATAGTAATGAGCAATGAGGCGTCAAATCACAAAATTGCACCTTTCCCACAGTTAAGTTGGAGGGGCAAAGTAATAATGCTAAAAAAATAAGTTGGAGGGACGAACCAACCATCATTTCATTCGTTGAGGAATCCGCTTCTCCTCATCTTCTTCAAGTTAACCACGTGTTGCTTTCGCGTTGTTCTACCTCATGTGGGACGCAGATCGGCTTGGTAAAGCAATCGACACGTGGGACCGCATGTTAGCAAACCGCCAGACAACGCCCTCTAAAAATAAGAAACCTCCCCGCCATCCAAGCAGCAAAATCACCTCCTTTTACTAATCTTGAATCCATAATTTTAGATCAATATAATTGAGATTTGTATAGATAGCACACATGAGCAAAACCAAGTGGTATGGTTAAGGGCATCCACAATGTGTAGCCAAATGTGAAAATAGCTTTTGGCATCGACGGGAACCATTGTGGACAGTGCTGCCAAAGCCCAAAATATGGAACCAAAGCTCCCTGGTTGATTGATTGAAGGAATAGAAAAATGCAACATCTCTCCTCTTTCTCCTGTGCTTGGATGCATGTACAGTACGGAGTCTACTCCCCTGTCCCTTCTATGACAAATCACAAAGCAGTGAGGCATCAAATCACAAAGCACGGACAAAGCAACCATCATTTCACTCTTCGTTGACTCCGCTTCTCCATCGTATTCTTCGAGAAACCAACTCACCGCACTAAGCTGGACGGACGACGCTATTGTGTACTAGTAGTACTAGTACATTTACGCGTCCTTTGGTTCACCTGGATGCAAATAAGGCGGTTGTCTCGGCTTGCAAGCGGCACTTGCAAACAACTTACCGTGGTCTCCCTCAATGGTGTTCTCCGTCGAAAGCACTTCGCCAAACCACAACGTTCGAGATATCGTCGACGTCACCGCAATGGGGAAGGAAGTCAAATAGTTACTACCTCCATTTTTTTGTACACAAGGCCAGTATATCAAAATTAAAATTTGCAAAAGGCCACTAACACTAATCAAGGCAAAATTGATGGGGTTTGCCTCGTACTAGCAACCAAGGACATTAATATACCCTTGCATGCATGCGGAAGTGAGAAGGTTGGTTTGCATGGCGCTGCATTAATCAGGCGATGAGGAGTGAGATGGTTAGCTCTTTGGGTTTTGGAAAAAAATACGCATTAATTGACATGTCAAACGAGGATTTGTATCGATTAATCCCGCGAAGGAAAACCCCGCCTTTCTTTTTTAACACTAGTACTCCAAGTACGTACGTACTTATCCTGTTTCGGTCTAGGCCTTGCATTGCCATACTTCGCCACACATTTTTGCCAAGCTTGCCTAAAGTTTTCAAAATGAAAAGGAGGTACACTTGCGCACGACTGTCGCGGTCGCACCGCACCCTCATATGGTCGCTCCTGCACGCTGCGGTTGCACTGCACCCTCATACAGTCGCTCCTGCACGCCGCAAACCCAACCAAGGGAACGCACCCTCACTGACATGTGCTACCGCATGTGAACAAACCAAACTCAGCCATCCTATCGCTGACACATAATTTTCATTCATACAATATGTTTATCCAACCGCATGTTGGGGAGGATCCGTACGGACCGTGCGGTGGTCTGTTGGGGAAGAAAAAGAGGTGAGGAAGAAGGGTTAGGAGACGTAGGATATTCATCCAGCCGCCTGAAATGGTAGACTGACCCAAATGATGAAAGTCAGGCGACTTGCATAACAATATATGTTTTTACACAGCAAAAGATCCCTAAAAACAACAACATAAAGAAAAGCTATCACTGCTCGCGGAACGAGATGGCCTCGTCGTCTTTAGCTGCCGGCGCGAACCAGCCGTAGCTGCCGACGTGTGTCTCGTCACCGTGGTTGTCCTCGGCCTCCATCTACTCATTCACGCAGAGCGTGTGGGCGCTCTGCACAGACGAGAGCACTGCCCGGTTCAAGTCCAGGACGTTCGGTTCCGCCTGCAGGAGGGCCTCGATGGCAGCGGCATCCGCGCGCTCCACGTCGAGTTGAGCCTCTGCCGCCCGGTTCAAGTCCAGGACGTCCGGTTTCACCTGCAGGAGGGCCTCGATGGCAGCGGCATCCGCGAGCTCCGCGTCAAGTTGAGCCTCCGCCGCCCGGTTCACATCCACGACATCTGGTTCCGCCTGCAGGAGAGCCTCGATGGCAGCGGCATGCGCGCGGTCCGCATCGAGTTGGGCCTCTGCCTCTCAGTCCTCCTTTAGTATCGCCAGGTTGAACCGCTGGTCCGCCTGCACCATGGGGGACCCAGACGCCGGCACGAAGTTGACGTCCATCGTCTCATACCCATCGGGGGCCTTCTGCGCCGCGACCTCCGCCATGAACATTGGATCGGCTTCCTCCTCCTTGTAGCTTGGCTCTAGAGAACTCGGGGATTGGCCCGCCACAAAGAGAGCTTGGGAACGGAGGTATGTGGCGCCGACCGCTGCTGCGATTTCTGCGCGGCGCTCCGGCGTCAGCATCTTGTAGTACGTGATCTTGCGGCGCACCATGGCTTTCCGGCGAACTAGGGGACGCTTGATGGAGGCTAGGGGATTGAAAGGTGGGGGAATGGGCTGGAGAGGAGGTGTGGTTTTGGGGCAGTGGCTGGTGTAGGCCGAGCAGCGAAGGTTCTAGTGTGAATAGTGGTTCAGGAGACGACCGGTCAATCGGTTTTGACTGTACATTGCTCTTGCCGCATTCGCGTTGCACCCCGGCATGCTGGACCCTCCACGCCACTCACCGAATGGAACGCGCTTCGTCTTGCGTTTTTGCTCACTTATGGGACTGTGGTTGAGAGCAAACCGACATCCCTCCCCCTCCCATGCCCGCTTCATTTATACTACCACTCCCCCGTTTTATACGGAGTAAATAAAAACAGAGGAGTATACTACGGATGAGGATCCCCTGACGTGGCTGAACCCATTGAGTAACTAACATGCGGGGCCTAGCAAGCATGGGGTCCGCCAGTAAGTGACCGAAAGGGAGGGTAAGGCAGGGATACCTACGTCAGAGGATCCACTTCCACTACTACTCCCTCCTTCCATCTACAGGGCCTAGTGCATTTTTCGAGGCTAACTTTGACCAAATGTTAGAGTAATAATATATGACATGCAACTTACACAAAGCATACAGTCAAATTCGTATGTGAAAGGAGCTTCCAATGATATAATTTTCACATTATACATCTCATGTACTATTAATCTTGTCAATATTCAAAGGCGGTTTTGAAAAATGCATTAGAGCATGGTTAATAATATAGCCAGCCGATGGCTATAAGGAACTTCCATGTCATCTAGAGCCATCAACTATATGCACTCATACAATAGTGGGCTATAAGGTTGGCTATTTCCCACAAAAAAAATATATAAGGTTGGCTATTGTATTAGTACTTTTTTCCATCTCCTCTCTATCTCTTTCTTCATATTTATTGTATTTACCTAGGAATGCGTATATAGCTAGGATCTTGCATGAGAGCTCACTCCCCTTACTTTTTCACATCTCTCTCCTCCACATAGAAGGTGAAAATTGTTTTGGTTTTTTTAGAATTTTTTTTATATTTTATTAGGATTTTTTTTCTGGCGGAATTTATTTTAAATAATAATAATAATAATTTTCCTGCCTGTGGGGGTCAAGGCCCACCGAGCAGGCTGCCCGCCCATAGCATCAGGCACTGCCGCCGTGCTGGTGATCTCAATAGGAGTCCGAGCCGGACTCCTCTCGCCGTCGTGCCGCCGGCGGACTCCAACAGGAGTTCGAGCCAGACTCCTCTCGCCGCCTCCCCCTCGCTCAAGCTACCCCGCCGCCGCCTTGCCCCCCTCCTTCTTTAAATACTCTGCCCCGGCCCTCTCCTCCCACATCGCCAGCCACCGCCGCCGCCCGAAGCAGCAGCGGCAGCGCCGCCACCTGCCGCGCCGCCGCCCTCCGCCGTTGACCGTCGCCATGAACGGTAAAAAATCGTCGCTTTTTTTTCGATTTAGATCTAGATCGGTTTTTTTAGGGTTAGGGTTTTCTTGATTTTCCCGGTTTTCTCCGATCGAATCTATTTAACGGACATTCGCTCGAACGCCACTATTCGCGAACACGTTCTTTCGATTGTCTCTGATAACAAACGTTCGTTCGTTAGTCTTTTCTTTTTTATTTTATTTTCGGTTAGGGACCTATCCGCGATTATTTTTGTCGCGGATTAGCTCCTGATCTTCAAACCCTCGCAACTTTTCAACCGTTCATCCAAATCCAGTGAAACCAATGCCAAAATCTTCGTCTTGTACCCCTCTTTCCAGTTAATCAACTTTAAGATGGTTTTGACAAATTAAAATTTGGTTTCAAGCAGATTTGAATTCGAACTTCTTTTGATCGTAGTTTGAGTTTTGTAGCTCCGTTTTGATTGATTCTTTTTGCAAATCGAAGCTATTTATTTGAACTTTCAGTTTGGACTTTCTCATATGAGTTTTTACCCTTGCATCTATGCTTGAGTGCTTATGTATGCTATTGTTTGTTTGCGATAGAATTTCTGGAGTGCGAAGCGTGCTACTACAAGTCACTAGGGTTTCCAGATCGTCAGCAAGGCAAGTAACACTTTGATCATATCCCTTTATTACCCCGTTTTTATGCATTAGTTTCAACCCTCAAACATTGCATGAGTAGGATTGATAACATGTGGGTATTGGGAAGTAGATGATGAGGTAGTACCTATTGCCCTTTATTTAAAACCTTGGGAGTTACTTCTACGTTATGCTTATACTGCTATGCTACGCTCGTAGACGTAGTTTGGTTGAGTGATTCATGACAGATGTGAGAGATTATTATGAACTGAGTTTATTTAAGATGGCTACTTCAACACACATCTAGGTGGATTGTTTGTGGGCACCTGGGGAATCCAGTGTTGTCCAAGGAGATCCCGGGGAATCCGTGTGATCATCCTATGGTTCGCCACCCAGGCTCAAAGGGATCATAAGATTATTCATGCTAGAAACTTCCGTGTGTAGCCACAAGCCATTATGGGCTCTGGCATAGTTGAGTATTTTGTGTGACCTCTTTTAGTGGTAGACTAGCAGATGTAGGGGATGTAGGTGGTACGGTCTACCCGTCGAAAGAGTTAATGCTTCTGAAAGACTGTGTCTCGGTCATCCGTTTCTCAAACACCATGTAGTGCGAGAAAACCAACGGAGGAGATCGATTCTTGTGGGGAAAAGTGCGCAAACCTCTGCAGAGTGTACAAACTAATCATTGTTAGCCGTGTCCCCGGTTATGGACATCTTGAGTATCTGGTTCTTGAATTATTATGCTGATGTCAACACTTTAAATTAATCATTTGTTGGGTTGTTAATTAATGTTTAATTGGGATTGAGATGGGGTTTCCATACTCAATGTTTTCAAACAACTTTGTAGTTAAATAAAATATATTCCTTTGCTGTAGGGAAAAATTGGCTTTTCACAAAAACATGTTAACCATAGAGCCTCCACCAGCCATATATGCATGTAGTGTTAGCATTTACTTTGTTCATTGCTCTCCAGTGTTATTTTGCCAGCATATTCCATGTGCTGACCTATTTCAGGCTGCAACGTATTATGTTGCAGACTTTTCAGACGAAGAGTAAGGTGCGCTAGGTCGTTGTCGTGCACTCAGTTATGCCTTTGGAGTTGATGGACTCATTTACCTTCGATGCTTCCGCAGTTATGTTATTTAGATGGCCTTAAGCCATATTATTGTAATAAGTTCTCTTTTGAGACATTCGATGTAATAAGTGTGTGATTGCACTCTGTTATAAATCCTTCAAGTACTGTGTGTGTCAGCATTACCGATCCAGGGATGACACTTATGAATAGAGATTTGACCGTTTGAGGTCGGATCGCTACATAAACTAGAAAGGATCGGAGGGAATATATTCTACGTTCAAAAGCGAAACGAACATTGAATACTCTTAATATATGATTTGCGGATGCTATGATCACCGATTCAAATTTTTGATTCCGCCTTAGGTATCACACATGCACCCACTCGTTTTCTCTCGATTTCATCTCAGGGTCCGGAGATCGATTCAAAGAGGACTAGGGTGGGTACAATACGTTCGTTTCGCTTATGAACATACAATATACTCCTCCGTCGATCCCCATAGACCCTCGCGGGTCATTTCTATCATAGAAACAGACTAAACCTTTATATTCTTGCACGACACGCAATTGATCTCTCAACATCAAACGGTCTCGTCAAGATGTGTCGGGGAATGAACCGAATGGGATGTCAAAACTAAGACGGGAAGCGACACGTAGTGGAGGCAAAGTGAAACTTAGACGAACTGTTTGTTTGTATGCATGTCGGACAAATTACCACATTGGAAATACAAGCATGGTCTAGGCCCACATGCGAATGATACTCGGCGGAATGTTCAAATGAGGCATGCGGGAGGATGGACTCGACCAGAGGGCGGCATGATCGATGGAGAAGAGGGTTGGAGAGGAATGAGAAATAAGCAATGCCGCATGATTATACTTGAACGGCTCAAATAAACAATAAGTTGTCTCGTTTTTCCTTCCATCTTGGTCACGGAGTAAGATACTCCCTCTGTTTTTATTTACTCTGCATATTAGGTTTGACTGAAGTCAAACTTCATAAAATTTGACCATTTTTTTAGAAAACTAGCAAGATGCCCATGCCTTGCACGGAACATCAAGATCTTGTGGGAGAAAAGGATGAACGAGGGAAGGCCTTATCTGCAAATGTGGAGAGGAGTGCGGGTAAATTGTCATAGTTTCCTTCCTATCCGTTAGATATAGATCGGACGACCTATATTGCAGGATGGCCGGCACACCATCATCACAAACTCTGCTTTTTATCTAAACTAGCAAGATGCCCGTGTGTTGCACGGAACATCAAGATGCATTTGTATGAGTAGTTTATCTTGTGGGACAAAAGGATGAATGAGGGAAGGCCTTATTTGCAAATGTGGAGAGGGGTGTGGGTATCTTTTTGCAAAATTGCCATAGTTTCCTTCCTATCCGTCAGATATAAATCGGACGGACTCTTATAAAAAGTAGAGTTGGTGATGATGGTGTGCCTGCCATCCTGAAATATAGGCCGTCCGATTTATATCTGACGGATAGGAAGGAAACTATGGCAGTTTTGCAAAAGGTATCCACACACCTCTCCACATTTGCAAATAAGGCCTTCCCTCGTTCATACCTTTCTCTCACAAGATAAACTAGTCATACAAATGCATCCTGATGTTACGTGCAATGCATGGGCATCTTGCTAGTAAGAGTAGAAATATGAACATTTACAACAGTAAATATATATGATATGAAAGTATATTCAATAATGAATCTAATGATATTGATTTGTTATTGTATATGTTATTATTTCTGTCTATAAACTTTGTCAAAGTTTACAAACTTTGACTTTGAGCAAAGCTAAAATGCGGAGTAAATAAAAACAGAGGGAGTACGCAGGGACTAGTATAGTTACTATTGCCGGAACATGGTAAGTTGGACCCCTAATTGCGGGCACGGACCGGGCACACCTCAATTATTCTTTCAAATAGTCGGACACCTACATTTAGCACACCATCCGGCTACTTAATCAAGTGTTACGCTTCACTACTTGAAAAGGAAAAGGGTGGTACCGTACCCAAAACCACCACACTTGGGGCTAGGGTAACAACTTGGTACTATACCACATTTGAACCAGGGCACAAAAACGACCTGTTCTGTGCCTAATGCGCAACGCGGAGCACTGATGCTCGAATATGGCCGGGAAAACAGGGAAAGCGACATGTGGGGCACACCTGTCAGGACGACGTAGCGCAGACTAGTCCAATGGAGGAGCTGGCCCATGACCTCCTCGTCACCGGTAATCGTTCATGTGGGTTGTGGGGGCCAGCAATGTGGCGCAGCTCCAACACCGCCTCTGGACAGGGTGACCTGGTGAGCGACACGGTCATTGTCACTGGACACGGTCGGTTTCAGTGTGCCGGGGGTGGCGTTAGCGCTGTGGCACGACCAGCAGATCAACACCCGGCTCGTCGAGGATGCACGGGGCGCCAAGTGCGCGCGCGCCGCGGCGCGTCCGCTGAGTGGTTTAGCGCGGCCAACTGCATCCCTAGGACCTGAGACCATGCCGGGTCGCCTTGATTTTTCAATGACATGTGGGGTCGCATGTGAGCAAAGGGCATCTCCAACGTTGCCACGACTGCAGCTGACTACCCTGGCACACCAAAAGCCCTCGTCCCTCATGTCGTCGGGCAATGCGTTCCCAACCGGCGCCAGCTGCCCGCGTTCATGCTGTCCGTCTGTATGCCGTCGTTAAGAGGCTCCGTGCCCGAGGAACAAACTCCGGCGACTTAATGATGCACCCGGACGCTTTGGCCTCACCGGAATGTGCTACTTAAAGCGGCAATGCCCAGCTAACCTCCACACCATAGTGCATCGTCCTGCTACCTGGCACCACATCCGCCATGACCGCGAGCGCGAACGCTCTGTGGGAGAGCTTTATCTTCGGGGATGAAGCTCGAGGTCACTGCCCGCGCTCAAGTCGCCGCTCGTGACGCAATAGCGGCGTAGCCGGACGCGGACGCGACCGCACAAGTGGTGGCCATGATGGCGGCCTACGACGGGAGCACCGTCAGCCATGCGTCCTACTTGCCATCGTCCAACGTCCGGCACCGCCGAGGTCGGGGACTCCTCCGAGGATGAGTAGGGCATGGGAGGCGGCAGGGCATGGTGTGCCAACTGGCCGGTCCATCTCCCGTGTTCTACTCTTCCTCGCCGGAGACCGCACCTTCGTCTTGAACCCCGCCCCGTACATGGAGATCGCAGATGGAGGACGTCGTTCGCCGCCGTAGAATAGGTTTAGGGTCGGGTTTATTTTATTTTTCTGTCCTATAAAAGTTCAAAATGTAATGAAAATCTGCCGTGTTTGCATTAATCTCGCCCGGTGTATATGAACTTTCACAATAATATAGTATATTGTACGAGTACTAGCAAGATGCCCGTGTGTTGCACGGAACATCAAGATCTTGTGGGAGAAAAGGATGAACGAGGGAAGGCCTTATCTGCAAATGTGGAGAGGAGTGCGGGTAAATTGTCATAGTTTCCTTCCTAACCGTTAGATATAGATCAGACGGCCTATATTGCAGGATGGCAGGCACACCATCATCACCAACTCTGCTTTTTATTGAACTGAGATAAAGCTAACATGCAAAGTAAATAAACACATAGGGTCTACATACACAGTTTATCTTAGGCACTCCAATAGTACGTCCACTACACATTCACGCATTTCACATCTTTCTACATCTACGGGAACCTACTAAAGGGTTAACATAAATTGCCTCTCTCTCTCCTCCCTGATTTTCATGGTGGTGGGCCCCTCCCTGCCCCAATCTACAATCAACAGCTCACACGTTTCACATTACGGTAGTTACGTAACTGGGATTACGTAGGTGTAGCATTACCCCTCCTAAAAGAACCCAACTAAGCCAACCTCCCAGCATATCGCGCGGGAAAAGACCCGGTCGCGTCGTTTTAGTCGGGATTACCGGATACTAGTAGTAGTATCGATGGATCGCGCGAAGCACCAAGTTTTTTTTGAGGGGGCGAAGCACCTAGTTTAAAAGGAAAAAAAGGCGATACACTCACAGCACCCCTGTCGCGATCGCATTGCACCCCACACACGTTCGGTCCTGCACACGGCTCATGCAAACGGAACGCGCTTCGGCTTGCCTCTTCACTGACACGTGGGACTGCAGTTGGAGAAACTGACCATGCGCCAAACTCCCCCCCCCGCCCACCGCGCGAAAATCCTCCCCCAAAAATTTCCCCCAAATCCCAAATTCAACCGCTCTTCGACAACTACCCAATAATATTCCCCAAACCCCCTCCCCCCGTCCCCATCCACTCCATTCGATCCGCCAATGCCGCCCTCCTCGCCGCGCCGATACGTCAGCGCCGCAGTTCGTCGAGGGGACGCATGATGATCCTCTCGCTCCCACAGTACACTCTCATAGACTGCCGTCCTCTAGCCGCGCCGCCACCGCTGGCGACGTTCTTGTGGAGGCGCACGGCGGTCAGTGCCGCCACCACTGGTGACCTTCGTGTGGAGACGCACGGCGGTCAGCTTCTCCCACGGTACGCACATTCTAGATTGAGGCCCCGTGCATGTCGGTGTAGCGCTAAATGTTAGCTGATAGACGTTGTTAATCTCACTATTTGCCGAAGTAGTTTACATTCAATGCTCTGCTTAAGAAGCTTCCTTGCCCTGTTCTGCACTAAATCTTCTGCTGAGATGGCATGCCAAGCCCAATTAGTTGGTAAAATATCCTGCCATATATTTATTGTCACGTAGATTGCCATGGTCTAGTAGCCAATCTGTTAGGTGAAATAGCTCTACACCGTTTTATACTTGATCTTTGTTGCCGTGATGGCCTTTGATAGTTTGATGGCTGTGTGCTCGGCCTCATTGACTGCTGAAACAGCCTGCCATAATTTAGCACTCAAATCTGTTTGCTGAATTATCTTTAAATATATTTCGTTACTTAGATATGCTCGTCCATTAATCTTGCCATAGCTTTAGACATCGACCTAGGTATTTTTTCTGTACTTCATAAAAAAGCATATATGTTTTTCCTGTAATATCTAGTAGAAGAACTAATTTGTATGTCAATGAGATGAACATGACTTGATAACTTCGCTCAAGATTCTCCGCTGCATATGTCGAGGGGGTTGAAAACTTCATGAACTTTATCAGAGCAGAGTACGGTGGTCTGAAATCAGATGTGCTATGCCCGTGCAGTAGTTGTATGAATTCAGTTACAAGACCTCAGTCAACCGTGCAAAATCATCTACACTTGTATGGGATGTCGGTCACATATACTAGGTGGGTTCATCATGGTGAAGTTGTGAACGTCAATGTTAGTGACTATGTGGAAGCAGCAGATCACCATCTTGATCTGCCTGATGCTCATGTGGAAGAGGAGGAGGAGGAGGTGGTGGTGGCGGAGCCAGTGAGTTTGACCAACATTGAAACAATGCTACGAAATGCTCATGCATTTCGTGAACTTTCACCTGCAGAATAAAAACCGGTGGGCCCGCATGTTGGAACAATGCAACGTGGCTATCACCCCAGGTAATAAGTTGTCAGTATTCTCAGCTATGGTCACCTTTCTTCAGGTGAAGACATCTGAGCGGATGACCAACAAATCATTCGATACGATGTTGGCTGCTTTCCGCAAAGCTTCCGCAGATGCGTCTGAGCTGCCACACACCTACAGTAAAATGAAGAATTTCCTTTGTGCAGTTGGAATTGGATATGATATGATCCATGTTTGTAAGAATAATTTTGTTCTATTCCGGAAGGATTATGCCAACTTAAGTGAATGCCCGAAAAGCAAATCATCAAGATGGAAAGATGGCGATGCCGTGAAGAGGATTCCTCATAATGTTCTGAGACATTTTCCAATTACACGAAGATTGCAGAGGTTGTTTCATGATGCTGAAACAAGAGAGGATGTACTGTGGCATTCTAGGAACCAGGAGTACAGAGATCAGAATGTAATGAGCCATCCATCTCATGGTAGTGAGTGGAAAAGCTTCAATCGAAACACAAAAGTTTCTTTGTTGACCGAGAAACATTAGACTTGGCTTAGCGGATGGATTTCACCCATTTGGCCACCAGAGCGCCACATATCGCATGTGGCCAGTGCTTGTTATCCCTTACAACATGCCTCCAAATGTCTGCACCAAAGAATCAAACTACATGATGGCCTTGCTCATCCCAGGTCCAAAAAGTCCTGGAAAGGATTTTGATTTATTCATGGATCCTCTTGTGGAGGAACTTCAACAGCTATGGAGGGGTGAGGGAGTCCTGGATTAGGGGGTGTCCGGATGGCCGGACTATAACCTTTGGCCAGACTCCTGGACTATGAAGATACAAGATTGAAGACTTTGTCCCGTGTCCGGATGGGACTTTCCTTGGCGTGGAAGGCAAGCTTGGCGATACGGATGTAGATCTCCTCCCATATGTATCCGACTCTATGTAACCCTAACCCTCTCCGGTGTCTATATAAACCGGAGGGTTTTAGTCCGTAGGACGAACAACAATCATACCATAGGCTAGCTTCTAGGGTTTAGCCTCTCTGATCTCGTGGTAGATCTACTCTTGTACTACCCATATCATCAATATTAATCAAGCAGGAGTAGGGTTTTACCTCCATCGAGAGGGCCGAACCTGGGTAAAACATCGTGTCCCTTGTCTCCTATTACCATCCGCCTAGACGCACAGATTCGGGACCCCTACCGAGATCCGCGGTTTTGACACCGACATTGGTGCTTTCATTGAGAGTTCCTCCTGTCGTCATCTTTAGGCCCGATGGCTCCTCCGATCATCAACAACGACGCGGTCCAGGTGAGATTTTCTCCTTGATAGATCTTCGATTCGGCGGCTTTGCACTACGGGTCAATTCGCTGGCCATCTGGAGCAGATCGAAGCTTCGCCCCGCCATTAGGTCAGATTTGGAAGTTTGAACTACACGGCCGACGTCGCGGAGACTTGATCTTCGACGGTTCGAGCCACAGACAAGCGCTACCGCCTTGTCACGATAGGCATAATCTAGCTCTGCCGAACGAAAGTGCCACGAGGCCGCACCGGTGTCCGCTCTGACCCTTAGCTCGGAGCCGACTGCGCCAATCGAGGACGGGTGGCTGGACACCACCTCGGGGGCTGCAATGTCTATGGCGATCGAGCCGAACACCAGCTTTGTCCTTTGGGAAGCCCGCGACTCCAAGGTGCCGGACTCCTCTCCGGACTCCGAACCTTCCGCGCCCCTGCCAATCGAATCCGATTGGGCGCCGGTCATGGAGTTCGCCGCCGCGGACATCTTTCAGCACTCGCCCTTCGGCGACATTCTAAATTCATTAAAATCTCTCTCTTTATCAGGGGAGCCCTGGCCGGACTATGGTCAGCAAGGTTGGGATGCGGACGACGAAGAAATTCAAAGCCCACCCACCACCAACTTCATAGCCACTATCGATGATTTAACCGACATGCTCGACTTTGACTCCGAAGACATCGACGGTATGGACGAGGATGTAGGAGGCGAACAGGAACCAGCCCCTATAGGGCACTGGACAACCACCCCACCTCATGATGTATACATGGTGGACACACCTAAAATAAACAACGACGAGGAACAAAGGGACGCAACGAGGGATCGGTCCTCGGCGATCAAAGAAGCGGCGTGGCGCCGCCCAAACCCCACCTCGATAGAGACGGTAGCCATCTGCACCCAGCCATAGAGCAGGGCGAACCGGTGGACGACGATCATGCCATCGAGCAACCGTCCGAACATGGCAACTTGGATAAACAACCCGTCCCCGGCGAAGATAACAGTCAAGACGACCTCACACCGGACAAGCTACCGGAGCACAAGAACCTCCACAAAAGGCTCGTCGCCACTGTGCGTAGCCTGAAAAAGCAGAAGTGGAAGCTCAAAACAGCGGAAGATGCACTCAGAACTAGATGGAGCAAAGTACTCAACACCGAAAACAAATATGGCGACGATCGCGCACAAAGAGCTACCCGGCGAAAATTACTGCCAGACTTGATGAGGAGGCCTTAGAGCCCCGCAATCAAAAATAAGGAAGCCACCGGTCGGGTGAACAACCCCATAGCCAACATAGAGCGGCAAAGGCGCCGCACACAAGCCGCACGCGATCCGCACAAGGATTCGAATCAAAAGGTGGCCCAGCTAGATCTATCTACGGGCCAAGAAAGCAAGCTCTAGTAAGCAATGCAACGCATCAAGTATCCGAATATCACGGTACACCCAAATATAGGGGTGCCGACACCCCTATGTTTCACCGATGAGGTCTTTGGATCATGAGTTTCAGCGGGATTCAAGCCCGTAAACATAGAGGCATCTGACGGAACAACAGACCCTAGAGTGCGGATTGAGGATTACATCCTCCACATACACATGGTGGAGGAGATGATCTCCACGCCATAAAATACTTACCCCTCAAGCTCAAAGGGCCAGCCCGGCATTGGCTTAAAAGCCTTCCCGAAAACACCATTGGAAGTTGGGAAGAGCTCGAGGATGCTTTTCGGGCAAATTTTCAAGGGACCTATGTCCGACCTCCGGATGCAGACGATTTAAGTCATATAACTCAACAACCCGGTGAGTCAGCCCGGAAACTCTGGAACAGATTTCTTACTAAAAAGAACCAGATAGTCGACTGTCCGGACGCCGAAGCTTTAGCGGCTTTCAAACACAGCGTTCGAGACGAATGGCTCGCCAGACACCTCGGCCAAGAAAAGCCAAGAACAATGGCTGCATTAACAAGCCTCATGACCCGCCTTTGCGCAGGAGAGGATAGCTGGTTGGCAAGATGCAGTACCAGCAACCCAAGTACATCCGAAGTTAGGGATGGAAACGGGAAACCGCGACGCAGCAAGGACCAGCGCCGGACCAAGGGAAATAGCCCGAAGAGGACGACAGTTAACGCCGGATTCAAAAGCTCTCGGCGGAATCAGAAAAAGCTGCCCCTCAAGGATAACAGGGACGAGCTATCTAACCTAAACAAAATCCTGGACAAGATATGTCAAATCCACAGTACTCCCGGGAAGCCTGCAAACCATACCCACGGAGATTGTTGGGTCTTCAAGCAATCCAGCAAACTCAACGCCGAACACAAGGGGCTCGACACACCAAGCGAGGACGATGACGAACCCCACAAGCAGAGCAGCGGAAAACAAAAGAATTTCCCACAAGAAGTCAAAACAGTAAACTCACTTCACGTGACAAAAGGGAAAAACATAGTGGCGCCTATAGAGATACACGCCATACGGCCTATCCCAGAGGAGTCCCGCCACTGGTTGTTAAAACCAATCACCTTCGACCAATAGGATTACTCTAGAAGTATCCGGAACGCAGGCTGGACTGCCTTGGTATTTGATCCGATAATTGATGGACTCCACTTTACACAAGTCCTAATGGACGGCGGCAGTGATCTAAAGCTGCTATATCAGGACACAATCCGCAAAATGGGGATAGACCCAACAACAGTTCGCCATAGCAACACTTCGTTTCAAGGGGTAACGCCAGGCCCAGATGCCCATTGTACGGGCTCTCTCCTGCTAGAAGTTATGTTCGGCTCACCCAACAACTTCCGCCGCGAAAAGCTAACCTTCCACATCGCCCCATTTACAAGTAGCTATCAAGCACTCTTGGGACGAAGCTTACCGCGCTTTAACGCAGTACCGCATTATGCATCTCTTATACTTAAAATGCCCGGTCCGCGAGGCATCATCTCATTAAAGGGAAATATCGAGTGTTCCTCAAGCGCGGAAGATTGTGCGGCTGCCTTGACAGCCACACACTAAACCGGCTTCACTAATCAAAAGCACCTAAACAGGTCATTCAGACCCCGGACATGGCTAGACGAGTCCGGCGTAAACATACAAGGGCTTACTAGCCGCATACCCCCGTACAAGGGGCTCCGCGCATATACAACAAGAGACAATAAAGCTCAATTTTATTCATTTTTTGAATTGTACTTTGTTTATTTAATATAACGTACATTTTCGCACGATCTTTTTCAACTAAGTAATCTTTTACAAATGAACACCGTGCTACGCCCGTCTAGGATACGGCACAACGGAGACACAGGCGCAGACATGCTGTAGGGACCCGTTCCAAGGATTCTTTTCAGATTAAGACCCTGCATAAACCTTTTTTACTGTCAATTGTTGATACACATCCCCCGGTTTCTTGCTATAACCGAGGTGGAGGCTGGCGTCTTGGCATGTGGCCACGTCGAATTTTTGCGTGCACGGACACGAGGGCTTATTACTAAGGCGTTCTTCAGCCCGTTTTCATAAAGACCGAATACCTTAGGGAGTGTTGGCGTCGCGAGTTTGGCCTTATATGCATCAGCTCGAATCATGTCTTTGGTCAAATGTTGGGTTTGCCCGGCTCTCGTGTTTTGCTGCCTTACGTTCCGCTCTATCGGCTAAGGCGGCACCGGAGAACTACTGCGATTGTGCCCGGTTCGCCGGTGAGCACCTCGAGAGAAAGCCAAAACTGGCTGTCATGATATAGCGTGAGGGAGTCTGGATTAGGGGGTGTCGGATGGCGGACTATAACCTTTGGCGGACTCACGGACTATGAAGATACAAGATTGAAGACTTCGTCCGTGTCCGGATGGGACTTTCCTTGGCATGGAAGGCAAGCTTGGCGATACGGATGTAGATCTCCTCCCATATGTAACCGACTCTATGTAACCCTAACCCTCTCCGGTGTCTATATAAACCGGAGGGTTTTAGTCCGTAGGACGAACAACAATCATACCATAGGCTAGCTTCTAGGGTTTAGCCTCTCTGATCTCGTGGTAGATCTACTCTTGTACTACCCATATCATCAATATTAATCAAGCAGGAGTAGGGTTTTCCCTCCATCGAGAGGGCCCGAACGTGGGTAATAACATCGTGTCCCTTGTCTCCTGTTACCATCCGCCTAGACGCACAGTTCGGGACCCCCTACCCGAGATCCGCCGGTTTTGACACCGACAAGGGGTGTTCTCACTCGAGACCTATATAGCAGCCCACCGGCTGATTTCTTTACGTGTCTTTGTTATAATTTGGTGCATCCATGATTATCCGGCTTTGGGCACTATGTCGAGGCGAGCGACACATGGTTACAATGCATGTGTTATTTGTGACAGAATCACTGTCATCGTAATACTTAGCAAGATTTGTTACATTGGACACCGCCATTTCCTTGCCAAGGACAAGCAGCAAAATCCAAGAAACATTGACAAACTGGTTATGGCAGGATTTGCAAAATGGTTCAAGAGCCATGTAAGCTTTTGAATTGCCTTTGTCGGTTTTTAATATATTGAGTACATAAGATGATCAGCTTGTCTATTTTCTAACCATAGGTTAAGAAGGCGCGGAGGATGTGCAGGCAGTTGATGATGCCCTTTACGCACTAGCAATGGGTCACGATACTGGGTAAGACATTATGGATCTTGCGTTGTTGGAGATGTGCGCTACAACACTCTTGCACGCGACAAAGGCGGGAAGACACAAAACAGTGCCATCATCAAGACGGATCGTCTGACGAGAGACAACTGAAATGTAAGCTAACATAATGACATTGATCGATTGCGTATATCTCGATTTCGAGGATCATTGGTGTGTGGTTCTGTTGTGTTGTCGTTGGTATAACCTGTTTTCCAGGATCACAAAACCCAGAGCTAATGATTATTTCAAATCCATCAATGTCAAGGTGGCGTACCAGACCAACGAGCCTTTTATTCTGGCAAATCAAGCAACACAGATATTTTTCTTGGAATACACATTTGCACGTAGCGATGACTGGAGAGTATTGCAAAGGTTTGAGCAGAGGAATTCGTTTAATGAAGTCGCACAAAAAGATGATGCTTACGCTGCTCCTGATGTACAAGATTCCACAGATGTTCCAAATATCTTTGAGAACCATCACGTCAATGACGGTGGCGAAAAGATTGCCTGTCGTGTTGTGGACATACAAGAGTTGATCAAGAAGAAGTCAACGTTCGAAGACATTGACGATGAAGAAGAAGATGACACTCTGGGGAATTATGATTCAGAGTGATACACATGGCGAAGATGTTGACGCTGATGCTGTGGATGATGATTAGACTGCTTTTTTCGTATTTTCCTGTTAGAAGACGTTTTTTTATCTACTATGAATACTGAAACCTGATGAACGTGTTGTTTAGTATTTTGCTGTGAGAACATCACTTGTTATGTATGTTCATTTGTGTTTGGTGATTGTATGACGACTAAAACATGATGACATTGTTGTTTAGTTGTACTCATATTTCGCTGTGGAACTTGAATTTGATGACATAGTTTGCTGTTGGACTGCAATTTGCTCGACGTCTTCGAATGGGAACAAAGCTGGCCCGACAAGGCCTCTGCTAATTTATTTATTTATTACCAAAAGGGCCTCTACTAGTTATTTATTTATGAGCAAAAGGGGATACCCCCGATTTCCGTTAATAGAAATCATTAGATGTTCACAACACTACACCCAGCCTGCTACACAGGTTTCATTCATTACTAGTTTCAACAAAGTGCTCATGTCATAGCCACTGAATACATCACGAGTTCTACATACACTTCAAATAAAGAAACAATCATCCTACACAGCACATCGATTTTGCCCATTATCTTCACAAGCTCTTTCATCTCCTCATTGCTGTCAAGGCCGTTCAACAGCTGTTGCTTGGCCATGATCAGAGGAGCTACATCTTTAACCTTCTGCTCTGCATCTTCCTCTTCTGTCATTCCTTCAGTTACTTCTCCAACACCCCAACCTGCTAGTACTGGGATTCCTCGGCTAACCAAATAATCAGCGTAGTTGCATTCCCCCACATCAGCAACTTCCCAGAAATACAAATCACACGAATCTTCCCTTTTCTGCACGAATCAAATTGGAAGATCATCAACCAAACTATTAAGAAAATTAGCAACTGAAAGCAGCAGAACAACACTTAAACATATTATTACCCCATGATTCGGGCATTTGTAGAAGACTTCGGCGGGGTTGAGGATTGTGGTTGAGATCTGACGGATGACTCTGCGTGATTTGCGGCGGGGCACCACACTAACGGCGATGGGTTGCGATGAGCAACCGGCTGCGGTGCGTGTGCGGCGAAGTGTGATGAGACCCACAGGCGATGGTATGGGTGGCAACTTGGCGCATATCTGGTTGTTGCTGCTGAAGAGCGGTGGACGAGCAACCGATGGACATGGTTGCTGCGGCGAGCTTCGATGCTAAGCGAGTAAGTAGAGAAGAGGAGAAGCGAATGTTGGATATGTCAGTTTCATTACTTGCAGAGTAGCATAGCACCATATATAGTCATAGTCTAGGTTTGTATTTGAACCGGCTACAGGAGCACGTCTCTCTTTTTTCTAAAACTCAACAATGTCTCTTTACTAGTACACTAGCTTGTTCTGTATGCCTTCTCAAGTCATTGATTTTCTTTCTTTTTTGCGAGGAAGGAAGGAGGGAAAAATTGAGAGTTCCTGGGACTCAAATCCAAGACCTCTCGGTTGAAAACCAAGGGTGCTAGTCACTTATGTGGCGAACGTTCCCTGGGAGGAGGACGGTAGACGTACGCATTTTCCTCGTAGTTTTAGTTGCGACGCAAGATCGACCGGTCGCAGTTTCGGGAATGTTATCAGGCGAACGAGCCCAGATTTTATTTTCTTCCTATATATAAAAAAGTATGCTACTTGGTGTCAGCTTAGTCAACAAACGATTGTGCCAACCTTGACCGTTGGATTGACATTCAACGTCTTTCGTGTTTCTTCGGTCTCTTCTTCCTCCAGCCGCCAAAGCCAAACCAGCGCCGGCGGGACTGCCTGCTCCCGCCTCCCACGGCTAGCTGTGCTGCCTCGCACGCATCGTGGCCACATCGCACCCTAAAACTCTGCGCATCTTCCCCGGCTCCTGTTCGTTCCCGTCCGAGGCCTCACCATCGTCCTCTGCCTTGGTTCGCTCGCCGCGGCGCCGACCTCCAGTGTTGTCAACATGGTCAACAACCGAGAGGAATAAGGAGATGATTGTACATGGTGAGGATGACAGTAGGAACCCAGCAGCGCACGCAGTAATTTTGTTTTTTCGGGATGGAGAAGGGTATCAACTAGGTTGTTCAGGAGTTGTGGCCCATCTAGAACATGACCCGCCCAGCTTTTTTTCCTTTCTGAAAATGGTTAGCCCAGCTATTTTGGCTTTTGCAGAATAACCAACGTAGGCCTACTTGCTTTTCTACGCCCTGCTGGGCCGGAAATCTTTCAAGACGAGGAGGGATGCATTTTGCCCAGAAAATGGGCTATAAGTAATAAGAAATGGGCTATAAGTAATATTAAATGGGCTATAAAATGAAAAAATACAGCAAACAAACAATTAGTTCAAAATACTTTTTTCTTTCGGATTTTGATATTTTAAATTTCATTGTTTTTGTGCGGGTAAAATTTCATTGGATTTAAATTAAGGTATGTTTAGTTTTTAATTAATTTGAATCTGGCTAGAAATTTCGGGTTGTATGCTGCTTGGGACAGATTTGGAGGCTGACTTGTGGGTCTACTAGGTTGACGTGTACGAAAGGCTTTGTCAACTTAGTCCACAAATGATTCTAGCAGCAGTGACCGTTGGATGTTAATCCAACACCCGTGCTACTTCTTCAATATCTGATCTTCTTGCTCCAGCCGCCCAAACCAGCGCCGATGGGACTGCTCGCTCCGCCTCCGTGGCGGATGTCTTTGCAGACGAGCCGCCTTGCCGCCTGAGCCGCCTTGCCCCACCCTACTCCATTATTACTGGCCAGGCCATTCCTCTACTCACCCACATCTCCTGTTATTTTCCGGCGATGGCAGCCGGACCAGTAAACCCTCGTACTCCCCACCGCGTGGGCAACCACTGTCGAGTCTTCCCCGGCTCCATGTCATTCCCTTCCTAGGCCTTGCCGTCATCCACCGCCCCGGTGCTCTCGGCGCGCCGTAGTCAACATAGTCAATGAACGACATCCATTGGACATGGACTGTACATGGAGAGGCTGACAGTTGGGTCCACGGCTGCACACAAGGAAATGCCTCTTATTACGCAGAAAATAATGATTCCAACACCCGACATCTGGGACCCACCATAAGGGCCTCTATATTTCGCGAAAAAAACGTTCCCCGCGCAGACAGGTCGGACCCACCAGCTATATCTTCGCACGCAAGGAATTGCCTCCTTATTACGCACAAAAAACGAATACTCCCCCTGCTAGCTGGGACCCAGCATAGTGGGGGGTTGACATGTGGGCCTACTAAGTTGATGGGGACGGAGGGCTTTGTCAACTTAGTCAATATGAACTATTCTAGCTCTAGTGAACGTACGATGTCCATCCAACGGCCGTGGTGCTTCTTCAACCTCTGGTCTTCTTGCTCCAGCCGCCCAAAGCAGTGCCGGTCGTGCCACCTGCTCTTGCCTCCTGTGGCCGGCTGTGCTGCCACGGAGGCCTCACCACCCCCTACTACTCCCACCGCTGGCCAGGCCCTGCGGCGACGGCAACCTCACACCACAGCCGAACCAGTGAACCCTCGTACTCCTCTCCGCGTGGGCATCCACTGCCGCGTCTTCCCCAGCTCCGCGTCGTCCCCTTCCTAGGCCTCGCCGTCGTCCACCGCCTTGGTGCTCTCGGCGCGGCGTGGTCAATTTGGTCAACGACCGACTTTTCCATCGGAAGAGTACTGTACGTGGAGAGGCTGACAGCTGGGTCCATGGCCGCAGCAAGGAAGTGCCTCCTTATTACGCGGAAAATAATGATTCCTCCACCTGACAGCAGGGACCAACCGGATGGGCCACCGTATTTCGCAAAAAAAACATTTTGCCCCTGACTGCTAGGACCCACCAGCTACATCTTTGCATGCAAGGAAGTGCCTGACAGTCAGGACCCACCTGGTCGAAGTGTACGTAGTGTTGTCATTCTGGTCGCGAACGTGTATGTACATACTGGTCGATGTAGAGGTGTGCACGTAGCATGTACATGTACGTACGACGGCCAGGGTGCAAGAAAGAAAATACGGCCACATACGTACATACGGGCGGGGTATCGAACGCCTACTCGTGCATACGTATGACTAGGGCTCATGTAAATGGCTGGGTCGAAATGGAGAAAATGCGTCGGCATCGTGTTCATGGGGAGACAACGGAATGCGTCGTGTTCATCGGTAGGCAACAGAACGCGTGTTGTTCATCGGGATCCAACCGGCTTGGACAGTACAACCGGTGAAAACGAGGCCTGGAATACCACAGTACGGAGGAAACGGCCTTGTGTTCGACCGGCCACGGTCGAAACGGGATCCTGTTCATTGGGAGGGGTCTGGTGTACCGCAAAATGGAGGAAACGGACTTCTCTTGGACCTCCTACAGTCAAAACGGGGTCCTGTTGATCGGGAGGAGTGTGGCGTACCGCAAAACGGAGGAAACGGACTTGTGTTGGGCGCCACGGTCAAGCGGGGTCCTGTTCGCCGGGAGGGTGTGGCATACCGCAAAAGCAGGACTCCACGGATACTTTTCATCTCCACCGTCGACCTCCTCCGGCCTCCACGGGACTCTGTTCATCCACCATCGACCTCCTCCAGCCTCCACCTGCGACTGTTCATCCACGGGCTCCTGTTCATCCAGCCTCCACTGCATGCTCCTCCACCGGCTACTGTTCAACCAGCCCTCTCCACAGGGTCCTGTTCAACTACCCCTCCACGGGCCACTGTTCATCCAGCCCTCCACCGGCTACTGCTCAACCAGCCCTCCACGGGGTCGTCCTGTTCATCCACCCCTCCACCGGCTCGATCGATCGGGGTCCCGTTCATCCAGCGGAAACGACCTCTACTACCATGGGGTCCTGTTCATCCAACCCCCCACCGGGAACTGTTCATCCAAACCCCCCCAACAATGCTCCACTGTTCATCCAGGGAAGGAGGCAACATGGTTCGATCGGCTTCAATTAGCAGCAGTAGCGAAGGAATCACTCGGGTTCAGTTAACAGCAAGGGATCGATCGCTCGGGTTCAGAAACATAGCTAGTGCAATCGCTCGGGTTCATTTAGAGCCCAATGCCTCGCTCGGGTTCAGTTAGAGCGCAATGCCTCGCACACACGCGCGTACGTACGAGAGAAACGTGCATCGCTCGGCCCCCGACCACCTACCGTAACCGGGAACTCCCTGATATTTTCCTCGCCCTCGCTTCTACCACGGTTTTTTCCGTCATGGACGGCCCAAAGAATATCATGCAGCTGCGTCTCCGGCCCGCCCAGGACAAAAAGCCCATTTTCTATCATGATTTTTTGTCATAGAAGTAGGAACCCACCACATATATGATGATACCGGGTTTTTTCACAATTATCGTCATAGAAGTGTCATAAGCATGACAGAAAAAAATTCGTTTGGCCCAAAATGTCACGGATGTGTCTTTTTTTTGTAGTGCTCATTGTAGTCACTACTGTTATTTAATATAATAATAAGCCTCTATTTTTTTATTCTGCATGTAGTATTGTTTGCTTGCACGAACAAGATTTCTGAATTGTTATTTAGAATATATAAGTTTGCATGTTCATTCAGAAGATTGTATTAGCTATTCAATTCATAGTTCAACCTTTGAATATACAGTTTTGGCTCAGTAGTTTGAGCCTCCGTTGTGCAACTGGATCATGGTAGACATCCAGACATGCAGCTATGTTTTTTTTTATTATCCTTTTTAGAAACTGACACGCTGCCTTTGTTGGCTAAAATGGTGCTTTAATTAAATGATAAATTTACTATAAAGATTTTTTCTTTGACCGTGATATGAAAAAATGCACGAACATGTGATTGCTATCCAGATTAGTCAGTTCATCCTGCAAATAAGTGTGGGATATATTATTGATACTTACTCAATCATTGTAGTGAAATAATACAAGATGATGAACCGACTGAACTCTAGAGTTTCAGTTAAGTGCGCAGTTAAAGAAAAATTGTAATACCTCGGATGCATCTCAAAATTCCAATATCTTGATATAGAGTAGGCATTAAACCTACCTTATCTACTTGATTTTTTTGTTGCAGACTAATCGTCTATCTTATCTGTACATGGCTGATTAGGAAGTAGTACAGTACCCGCATGTTTAGTAGTTGTCAGATTGTTTCTCTACATAGTTGATTTGTGTACTAAGACAGGAGGCCAAGTTCAATTTGTGGATCTGATTTGGTCAGACTGTTATTTTTTGAATAAAAGAAGGGCTTTCACCCCTCCGATTTTCATTAACGAAAACCATCGCGTTCTTGAGCTACATGACATAGACTAACACAAATCAAAAGAAAAGGCAGGGGGTGCAGTAGCAGACATATCAGCCAAATGGCCCCCCCACCACCACCATCAAGTTTCCAGTGCTAACAACCAAGCATACCAAGTTATTACAGTCATCCAGGCTAAAGGCCCTGAACTAAGCAAAAGAGAGAGGGAAAATGAAAACAATGAAACAAGTAGAACAAGCAGTCCAGTCGTCCTCCAGGGAAGAGATCTTCTTCATTCCAGCCGCGCCACATTTATTCTCCACCCTTGAGAGGCCGCATAAACTTCACTTGCTACCCGTTCTAGCAATCTTGCCCCCAGCTCCAGCACCTTTTTTGCTGCTCCCTTATCTGCAAAATAGACCAATCCACCATCCAACGTGTCATTGTTTTATTATAGTCATAGGGTCAGAGATTTTTTTGTTCTAAAAAATAATCCCATTTCTGGATTTCCATAACGCCCAACAAATAGTTGATATCCCAACCAAAACAAGTTTTTTATAATCTTTCCTGAAAGAATCTAACCAAGATCCAAAGCACTCTTGCATTGACAAGGGAGTTTTCCTCAACCCAAATGTGCATTTGATTAAACTCCAAATCAGAGAGGTAGCCGAACAAGCGAAAAACAGATGATCAACTGATTCATCCTTCACACAAAATACATAGTTTTTCCCTTTCCACCCCCTCTTCAATAATGAATCCCTCGTAAGAATGCTTTTTTTGATGCTTAGCTAAAGAAAAACCTTGATCTTGGCTGGGACTTTGATTCTCCACAAGAATTTCTGTGGGAATCTAAGTCCATCAGCCACCAGTTTCCTATACATTGATTTAACTGTAAATTTTCCATCAGCGTTAAGAGACCATTTGATTTTATCATTACTACCCTTCATTTCAATCTCCTCACATCTACTTTTTAAATTGTTCCAAAGATCTAGAGTTTCCCCATGTAAGGTCCTTCTGAACCTAAAGCCCCTCCACCCTTTTTGGATGGCTTCAGCTACTGTAATATTATGATAAAAACATATATTGTAAATCCTAGGATAGGCTTCTTTCAGGCTTTTATCATCCACCCATATATCTTCCCAAAATCTAGTGTTTTCCCCATTTCCCAATTCTTTCTTAACAAATTTATAAAAGGTTTCTTTGATCTTCATCAGACTAGACCAAAACTGAGAATCTCCAGGCTTTTTTATACTCCTGGATAAGCATTTATCTCCCCCATATTTTCTTTTTATTACATCTTTCCACAATCCTCTTTTGTCTCCATTTTCCATAGCCATTTAGCAAGCAGAGCTATATTCATCATTTCTAAATTTAGAATCCCTAGCCCACCTACATCCTTGGGCAAACAACAAGTATCCCACTTAACCAGGTGATACTTCTTAATATCTTCATCTTCTTGCCAAACTAGTCTAGCTCTTTAGAAATCTACTTTTTTAACCACCCCTTTAGGGATAGGATAAAATGACATCATAAAGAGAGGTATATTAGTCAGACAAGCCTACGCTAAAGTAATTCTCCCAGCTATGGATCCTAGCAATTTCCCTTGCCAACATCCACATCTTTTCTCTACCTTCTCAGTCACACAATTCCAATGTACATTTCTGAGTCTGGATTCAGCTACTGGTAATCCTAGATATTTCATAGGAATTGCCCCCATTTTACATGTCAAAATCTCTTGATATAATTTTTTTTCTTTTGCTTTTCCAAACAGCATCAATTCACTTTTATGAAAATTAATTGAGTCTAGACATTTGTTCTCCCAACACAAATTTCAGATTGTGTACACTTTCCACTTCATCTTTAATCAAAAAGATTGTGTCATCTGCATATTGAAGCATATTCACTCCTTTGCTTTCTCCATTGCCAAGAACTCCTTTAATCATATCATTTTCTAAAGCATTATTCATTAATATGGCCAGTGCATCTGCAGCAAGATCAAATAGCAAGGGAGACATAGCATCTCCTTGCCTAAGTCCTTTGAAGGTTTTTAAGTAGGGGCCAATTTCATCATTCACTTTCACCCCAACATGCCCTCCCCTTTGGTCAGATTGGTGGCATTCCTTAATTTCGGATTCCTGTTTATGTTTGGTTTTGATTATAATGTCATGTTTGAAGAGCATTAGGATAGACAAGCAATCAAGCCTTTTGACATTCATGGTGTTTTTTGTTTCTCTGAGCGATGTTGTCTATGATTTTGAATTTGAACGGGTCTATGGCTTCTGTTCACTGAAGAAATAAATGCATGGATAGATGATAGCCTTTTTCCTCCTTGGATTAAAGAAAGGATTAGTAGTACTTGTAGCCAAGCCGCGCGATGGTGCAGCTGCAGTTCACCAGTTGATTCCTCACCTGTAAGCCGAGGAAGAAGGAAAATGGTTTGTGCTATATATACGACTGAACTGGATAATCACATAAAAGGTAGATATTTGCACATCTAGTTACTTTTGTGTAGTCTGGCTACTCTTCCCCATGGTGCTAAGAATATATATGTTTCTGAAGTTGTATGGCTTACGTGAGTTTGTAGCACACTAAGTTAACCCAAACTGGCATGAATTTGTTGGTTATTTGGCCTTGCCTGGACACGGTTGGTGAAAGCAGCACTACTTGCTTTGATTTTTGTTGTTCAGTTAAATCATTCACATGAGTACCTCAATTTAATTAACAATGTAAGTTGATTGTGAGACTGTATATTTTTTGTCGAAGAAGAAAGTACCACGACATGTAACTCATTTGCACTTAGTGAATTTCAGTTGGCATTTTAATATGGGGCCCTACTTTACAATAGAAAGCATTGCTCTGTTTGTAGGTTGCAGCTGTTAGAGTATTATATATATATAGCCATGTAACCTTTCGTATTTACCCTATTGTATAAGGGGTTTCCTGCATATATTTCACACCTGTACATGTATATATACTGGCCTATGGCCTTCTGAAAATACAAGTTGCATATTCCTAACATGGTATTAGAGCCTTAGGGTTTTTTTAGCACGCGCAACTCATGCTCTCGATCCAATCTATCGTCCATGCAGCCGCCGCGCTTCTTCTCTTGGCCGGCGCTGCTCTCTGGTGCCTTCACCACGGCAGGTCCTGCTCTTGCGCCACGGCTGTCTCATCTCATCCGCAGGTCCGCGTGCTGCTGCTATCTACCCAGTCCGCTGGTCAACACATCTGGCTCCTCGTGTTGACTCTAGCTTGTAGCTGCCTGCCTCAAGCCGCCCGAGCACTTCAGCCCGAGCCATCCCATCCGCAGCTCCTGTCCATCTCCCACAGATTCGTCCGAGCCGCCAGTAGCTGAGCCATCCGTCTCCCTATCGCTTGAGTAGGAGCCAGTCCGCCCATCCTCCCGCCGCTGCTGCAGATCGAGACTCTTGTTCGCCTGCCTTCTGTTGGTAAAAAACACGCGTGATATCTCTGTTCTTAGGCTATGTTGTTGTTCCTCGCTATCCGATGATTTTTGATGGTACCAACTACATTTAGTTTGTTGGCCTCATGTGCATTCATATGCGTGGCCTTCGTCTCTGGGGCGTTCTTTCGGGCGAGGTCCCCAGTCCGTCGTGTCCGGTCCCTCCTCTGGCTCCTACTCCGCCGACGCCACCGGTTCTTGCTGACGACGCTAATCAGGCTGCAAAGGATGCAATTAAGCTGGCTGATGACGCTGTCGTTCGTGCTTATGATGAGCAGGTTCAGACCTATGAGGATGCACTTCAGACTTATCATGCAGCTCTGTCTGCTTACACTCAGTGGCTTGATCATGATGCTCGTGCCGCAGCTGTTCTCACTGCTAGTGTTCTGCCTCTGAGTTTCTAGGCCTCTCTACTGTATTTGAGACGTGGACCCGGCTTCATCAGCGCTATCAGCCCTCTCGTGATGCCTTATATCTTTCAGTGGTTCGTCAGGAGCATGCTCTTCAGCAGGGTGACTCCACTGTTGATGAGTTCTATGCAAAGAGTTCTACTATCTGGCGACAGCTTGATTCTCTCTGCACTGCTGGTTGCCGTACTTGTCAGTGTTGCCAGGCTGTGCGGGCTGATCTGGAGTTTCATCGTGTCTACGAGTTCTTATCTCGGCTCCATAAGGAGTTTGAACCCCGGCGTGCTCAGTTGTTTGCTCATGGTCGTATCTCCCTCATGGAGGCGTTTTCTGAGATTCGTGCTGAGGAGACTCGCCTACGTGGTGCTGGTCTACTTAAGGTTCCCTCTATGCTCGCTACTCGAGTTCCTGTTATGTCGCCTGCTGCACCGACTCCATCCTGCTCCAGTGCTCCTCCGCTCTTGCCTACTCCTACGGGTGGCCAGGGTCGGTCTCGTCCTCTTTGCGGCTACTAAAATATGTATGGTCATGTTGAGTATCAATGCTTCCAGAAGAAGAAACACCTGCGTAAGGCGCGATCATCAGCTTCAGGGACTTCTTCTTCTACTTCGACATCTTCAGCCACAGCCTTGACTGAGCAGGATATTCTGCGACTTAAGCGTCTGCTTGCCACTTTGAGTTCTCCTTCGGACAGGTGCTGCAGGTTACATGGTGATGCTTCCCCCTTGAGCAACCACCCTCTCCACAGTCAGGTACATCCTCGTGGGTTCTGGACTCCGGAGCTTCTTTTCATATGTCTTCTCATTCTTCAAATTTGTCCTCTCTTAAATCGCTTGATTTTCCTGTTCATGTACTCACTGTCGATGGTACTCCTCTTTCTATTGCTAGTCGAGGCAATCTTACCACACCTTCTTACTCTGATCCTGATGTTGCTCATGTTCCTCAACTTACCATGAATCGTTTTTCTGTTGGTCAACTTACTGATTCTGGTTGTCGCGTCATCCTTGTCGTTGACTCTTGTTCTGTTCAGGATTATCTAATGCACTCTTTAGTTGGGGCTAGCCCTTGACGCCGTGACTCTCAGGGTCTTTGGGAGCTAGATTGGCTTCATGTTCCTTCCGCTGCCACCACTATCGCCAGTCCATCCGCTTCTGTCGCTTCAGCTACCGGCTCCTTCCAGCAGTGGCATCATCGACTTGGTCATTGCTACCTCTTGAGCATGCGTTGGTTTTCCCTTGAAGAGGAAAGGGTGATTCAGCAAAGTAGCGTAAGTATTTCCCTCAGTTTTTGAGAACCAAGGTATCAATCCAGTAGGAGGTTACACGCAAGTCGCCTTGTACCTGCACAAATAAATAAGAACCTTGCAACCAACGCGATAAAGGGGTTGTCAATCCCTTCACGGCCACTTGCACAAGTGAGATCTGATAGAGATAATAAGATAAATATTTTTGGTATTTTTATGATATAGATTGGAAAGTAAAGATTGCAAAATAAAATAGATCGGAAACTTATATGATGGAAAATAGACCCGGAGGCCATAGGTTTCACTAGTGGCTTCTCTCAAGGTAGCATAATCTACGGTGGGTGAACAAATTACTATCGAGCAATTGTGAAAGCACAAGTGCTCCCTGGGTGATTTTGGTAATTAATGACAACATATCTCTTGTTGGACTAACACTTTTACCTAGTATGTTTTAGAAAAGTTCAACAAATTAAGTGGCATGGACCAAAGGATGTGGAACCCCTTCAAGATGCTAAGGACAAACGATTGGCTCAAGCTTCAAGTACAAGACTCTACATTTTATATTTTAGTGATCCAAGATCACATTGAGTCTATAGGAAAAGCCAATACTATCAAGAGGGGATGAGGTGTTGCTTAATGGCTTGCTTGCTCAAAGTGGTTAGTGATATGCTCCAAAACCCTCAACTACCTTCCCACATCCACATATGACCTAAACCAAAAGTCAAACTTGGCCCCACCGACTCTTTCTATCCGGCGCCACCGAGTTCAGATGTCATAGCCACTGCCACAAACCCTAGGCAAATCGGTTTCACCGCTAGGGATTTCGGTCTCACCGAGATGGGATTGTAATCTCTCTGTGTATGTCCATTACCAAAATCGGTCTCACCGAGTTTGAGCAATCGGTACTACCGAGATTACAATGCAAACTCTCTGGTCAGCTTATTACCAAAATCGGTTCCACCGAGTTTGTGTAATCGGTACCATCGAGTTTGCCTGACCAACTCTCTAGTTAGCTTATTACCAAAATCGGTCCCACGAGTTTGTGTGTCAGTCTCACCGAGATTACGTTATGCCTAACCCTAACCATATCGGTCCTCTTGAGTTGCATGTTAGTCCCACGAAAATCCTAACGGTCACTAGATTTGCTAAATTGGTCCGACCGAGTTTTCAATTCGGTCTCACGAGATTAGTAAATTGTGTGTAGCAGTTAGTTTTTGTGTGGAGGCTATATATACCCCTCCACCCACTCTTCATTCGTGGAGAGAGCCATCAGAACAAACCTACACTTCCAATACACATTCTCTGAGAAATAACCACCTACTCATGTGTTGAGGCCAAGATATTCCATTCCTACCATATGAATCTTGATCTCTAGCCTTCCCCAAGTTGCTTTCCACTCAAATCTTCTTTCCACCAAATCCAAATCCTGTGAGAGAGAGTTGAGTGTTGGGGAGACTATCATTTGAAGCACAAGAGCAAGGAGTTCATCATCAACACACCATTTGTTACTTCTTGGAGAGTGGTGTCTCCTAGATTGGCTAGGTGTCACTTGGGAGCCTCCGACAAGATTGTGGAGTTGAACCAAGGAGTTTGTAAGGGCAAGGAGATCGCCTACTTCGTGAAGATTTACCACTAGTGAGGCAAGTCCTTCATGGGCGACGGCCATGGTGGGATAGACAAGGTTTCTTCTTTGCGGACCCTTCGTGGGTGGAGCCCTCCGTGGACTCGTGCAACCCTTACCCTTCATGGGTTGAAGTCTCCATCAACGTGGATGTACGATAGCACCACCTATCGGAACCACGACAAAAACATCCGTGTCTCCAGTTGTGTTTGATTTATCCAAACCCTTCCCTTTACATTCTCGCAAGTTGCATGCTTTACTTTCCGCTGCTCGTATACTCTTTGCATGCTTGCTTATTATGTATTGTGATTGTTAAACTTGTGCCAAAACTCCACTTGAACTTAAAGAAGTTAAAAACTGCAACCTTTGGTACTTAGTGTCTAATCACCCCCCCCCCCTCTAGACACCTCTTCTCGATCCTTTCAATTGGTATCAGAGCATTGGTCCCCATTGCCTTGGTTTAAACACCTTTGGAGGAAGATGGATGTGTCTACCTTGGGGAGTCTTAGACATAGAGTGCCTATTCTTGATGGAGAATATTTTCATGAGTGGAAAAATGAAATGCTTGAGATTTTGAATGAATATCACTTGAACAAGTACATTGCTAGCCCTTGTGCACCTCATATTGATCCCTTGCACCCCACACCCGAAGAGGATCTTGACATGATTCGCAATCTTAGAACTATCAATCTTATCATAAGAGGTTTGCCCAAAAAATTGATCGCTAGTTTGCCTACTCTTGATTATGCCTATACCATATGGAGATTTCTTGAGGAATGATTTCTAGATTATTCCTTAAAAAAATTAGACAAAATTCTCCATAAGTCTATTGCTTTGAGTAAGATGAACTCTAGTGATCCTAGCTTTGGTGACTGTCTATTTGAGCTTACCAATCTCATGCGTGCCATAGGAAATGTTGGGATCATTAGTGATATCATATCCGAAGCTATTAGAATTCATAAAGGTGACCGTTGTGATGATCATTTGTCTAATGAATTACCCTCTCTAGGAATTGATCAATCACAAAATAATGTTGAACATGGATACTATGATGAGGATAATGATAGTGACTATGATCTTGATGATGCAATGAGACACTTTGGTCTTATGGCAAATCTTCGCGGCTACATGGCTGGAGGAAAGGAAGGGTCCTTGATAGTGGATGTACTGATCATATGACCAGAGATAAAGATATGTTCCGTGAGCTTGCTGAAAACAACGGCCCTCGAAAATATGTCACTTTTGGTGATAATTCAAAGGGTAAGGTGGTTGGCCTTGGTAAGGTGGCCATCTCACATGATAGCTCCATACAAAATGTCATGCTCGTTGAATCTCTTGGCTACAACTTACTTTCAGTATCTAGACTTGCTGATTTCGGTTTCAATGTCCTATTTACTGAAGTAGGTTGCCAAGTCTTTCGTAGAGGCAATCATAAAATGGTATTTACCGGTATACGTAGAGGAGATCTTTACATTGTTGATTTCACTAAAAAGGCTCAACCTAGAACTTGCTTAATTGCTAAATCTTCTAAAGGCCGGTTGTGGCATAGAAGGCTAGGTCATGTGGGCATGTGAAACCTAGACAAACTCATTAAAGGAAATCATATCCTTGGCGTTAAAGATGTCATATTTGACAAGGATAGACTTTGTAGTGCTTGTCAAGCAGGGAAACAAGTTGGAGGAAGTCACCGCGCGAAGAACATCATGACCACAAGAAGACCACTCGAGCTACATCACATGGATCTCTTTGGTCCAAATGCCTACAAGAGTCTCGGTGGTAACTCATTTGGTCTAGTAATAGTTGATGATTTTTCAAGATTTACGTGGGTGTTCTTCTCGATGATAAATCGCAGGTCCAAAAGATCTTCAAAAACTTCGCTAGGAAGGCCCAAAATCAATTTGACGTGAAGATCAAGAAGGTTCGGAGTGACAACGAAACGGAGTTCAAGAACGCAAATGTGGATACTTTTCTTGACGAAGAAGGGATTTCACACGAGTTCTCGGCTACATACACACCTCAACAAAATGGAGTCATTGAGAGGAAGAACCAGATGCTCATTGAAATGGCAAGAACGATGCTTGATGAGTACAAGACGCCGAAGCACTTCTGGGCAGAAGCGGTCAAGACAGCTTGTCACGCAACAAATCGCTTGTATCTTCACAAGCTACTCGGCAAGACGGCATACGAGCTCCTCACCGGTAACAAACCCCAAGTTGGATACTTTCGAGTATTCGGCTCAAAGTGATACATTCTTGATAAGCATCGTCGTTCCAAATTTGCTCCTAAATCTCATGAAGGTTTCCTACTTGGTTATGGCTCAAACTCTCACACATTCCGTGTCTACAACAATTTCACCTGAAAGGTTGAAGAAACGGTAGATGTGAAGTTTGATGAATCTAACGGCTCGCAAGTAGAGCAATTGCCAATTGATGTAGGAGACAAAGATCCCTCGGAAGCAATCCAAGACTTGTCTATTGGCAAGATTCGTCCAATGGAGGTGAAGGAGAGTACCTCGTCCGTCCAAGTGGAAGCTTCTACCTCACGACAAGGTGAACCAAGAGTTGATACGGAAGCATCCACAAGTGGGACACACCAAGATGAAGAAAACAAAGAAGTGCACCAAGACGAATGTCAACAACATCCTTCTCCACCACGACAAGAGAACGACAACGCCAACAATGAAGAAGGCCAAGAAGAAGAACAAGATGAAGAAGATGTTCAACCAAGACCCAAGCCAAAGATTCCACGAGTTCGAGCAAGAATCACCAAAGATCATCCCGTCGAGCAAATATACAATGATATCCAAACCGGGAGAATCACTCGCTCTAAAACTCGTTTAGCTAACTTTTGTGAACATTACTCATTCATCTCTAGCATTGAACCTATGAAGGTTGAAGAAGCGTTGGAAGATCTGAACTGGATAAACGCTATGCATGAAGAGCTACACAACTTTGAGAGAAATGAAGTATGGACATTGGTCGAGAAGCCCGACAACAACCACAACATCATTGGTACCAAATGGGTGTTTCGCAACAAACAAGATGAAGATGGACAAGTGGTTCGCAACAAAGCACGTCTCGTCGCCCAAGGCTACATACAAGTCGAAGGTATGGACTATGGTGAGACATATGCTCCCGTTGCTAGACTTGAGTCCATTCGCATCTTACTTGCTTATGCTAATCACCATGATATCACCTTGTACCAAATGGACATTAAAAGTGCTTTTCTAAATGGTGAAATTGAGGAGAAAGTTTATGTTAAGCTGAAGGAAATATGCCCTAGAGGCAATAATAAAGTTATTATTTATTTCCTTATACCACGATAAATGTTTATTATTCATGCTAGAATTGTATTAACCGGAAACATAATACATGTGTGAATACATAGACAAGCAGATAGTCACTAGTATGCCTCTACTAGACTAGCTCATTAATCAAAGATGGTTGTGTTTCCTAACCATAGACATGTGTTGTCATTTGATTAATGGGATCACCTCATTAGGAGAATGATGTGATTGACATGACCCATTCCGTTAGCTTAGCACTTGATCGTTTAGTATATTGCTAATGCTTTCTTCATGACCTATACATGTTCTGTAACTATGAGATTATGCAACTCCGTTTACGGAGGAACACTTTGGTACTACCAAGCGTCTGGCGTATGCTGGGTGATTATAAAGGAGTACTACAGGTGTCTCCAAAGGTACTTGTTGGGTTGGCGTATTTGAGATTAGGTTTTGTCACTCCGATTGTCGGAGAGGTATCTCTGGGCCTTCTCGGTAATACACATCATATAAGCCTTGCAAGCATTACAACTAATGAGTTAGTTGTGATATGATGTATTACGGAGCGAGTAAAGAGACTTACGATAGCGAGATTGAACTAGGTATTGGATACCGACGATCGAATCTCGGGTAAGTAACATACCGATGACAAAGGAACAACGTATATCGTTATGCCGTTTGACCGATAAAGATCTTCGTAGAATATGTAGGAACCAATATGGGCATCCAGGTTCCGCTATTGGTTATTGACCGAGAATGGTTCTAGGTCATGTCTACATAGTTCTCGAACCCGTAGGGTCCTTGCGCTTAACGTTCGATGACAGTTCATTATGAGTTTATAAGTTTTGATGTACGAAGGTTGTTGAAGTCCGGATGTGATCACGGACATGACGAGGAGTCGAAATGGTCGAGACATAAAGATTGATATATTGGAAGCCTATGTTTGGACTTGGAAGGTTCGGATGAAAGCAGGAAGTTCTGGAACACGGGGTTACGGAACCCCGGGGTCTATGGGCCTTGATGGGCCATAGAGAGAAGAGGAAGGGCGGCCAGGGGGGCGCGCCCCCTCCCCTCTAGTCCGAATAGGACAAGGAGAGGGGGCGCCCTCCCTCTTCCCTCCTCCAATCCTAATCCAACTAGGAAGGGGGAGTCCTACTCGGTGGGAGTAGGACTCCTCAATCTTGCCCTTGGGCTGGCCGCACCTCCTTGCTCCTTTATATCACGGGGCAGGGGGCACCCCATGACACACAAGTTGATCTACGGATCGTTCCTTAGCGTGTCGGTGCCCCCTCCACTATATTCCACTTGGTCATATCGTTGCGGGCTTAGCGAAGCCTGCGCGGAGAAGTCATATCGTCGCGGAGCTTAAGCGAAGCCCTAGATCGGTGGAGCATCATCATCGTCCTGCGCCGTCGTCTTGTTGAACTCATCCCGACACTTTGCTGGATCGGTCAGGGGATCGTCATCGAGTTGAGCGTGTGCAGAACTTCGGAGGTGCCATCGTTCGGTACTTGGATCGGTCGGATCGTGAAGGCGTCGACTACATCAACAGCGTTGTTATAGCGCTTCGCTTTCGGTCTCACGAGTGCGTGGACGGACCTCTCCCCTCTCGTTGCTATGCCATCACTATGGTCTTGAGTGTGCGTAGGAAATTTTTGAAATTACTCGTTCCCCAATAGTGGTATCGAGCCTGGTTTTATGCGTTGATGTCATATGCACGAGTAGAACACAAATGAGTTGTGGGCGATATAAGTCATCTGCTTACCAGCATGTCATACTTTGGTTGGCGGTATTGTGAGATGAAGCGTCCGGACCGACATTACGCGTCACGCTTACGCGAGACTGGTTTCACCGCTTGAGCACTAGTTGCTTAAAGGTGACGGCGGGTGTCGGTTTCTCTCACTTTAGTTGAACCGAGTGTGGCTCGCCCGGTCCTTGCGAAGGTTAAAACAGCACCAACTTGACAAACTATCGTTGTGGTTTTGATGCGTAGGTAAGAGCGGTTCTTGCTCAGCCCGTAGCAGCCACGTAAAACTTGCAACAACAAAGTAGAGGGCGTCTAACTTGTTTTGCAGGGCATGTTGTGATGTGATGTGGTCAAGGCGTGATGCTATATTTTATTGTATGAGATGATCATGTTTTGTAACGAGTTATCGGCAATGGCAGGAGCCATATGGTTGTCGCTTTATTGTATGAAATGCAAGCGCCATGTAATTGCTTTACTTTATCACTAAGCGATGGCGATAGTCGTAGAAGCAATAGTTGGCGAGGCGACAACGATGCTACGATGGAGATCAAGGTGTCGCGCCGGTGGCGATGGTGATCATGGCGGTGCTTGGCGATGGAATCACAAGCACAAGATGATGATGACCATATCATATCACTTATATTGATTGCATGTGATGTCTATCCTTTATGCATCTTATCTTGCTTTGATTGGCGGTAGCATTATAAGATGATCTCTCACTAAAATTATCAAGAAGTGTTCTTCCGAGTATGCACCGTTGCCAAAGTTAGTAGTACCCGGACACCACGTGATGATCGGGTGTGATAAGTTCTCGTCCATCTACAACGGGTGCAAAACAGTTGCACACGCGGAATACTCAGTTAAACTTGGCGAGCCTAGCATATAACAGATATGGCCTCGGAACACGGAGACCGAAAGGTCGGCGTGAATCATATAGTAGATATGATCAACATAGTGATGTTCACCATTGAAACTACTCCATCTCACGTGATGATCGGACATGGTTTAGTTGATTTGGATCACATAATCACTTAGATGACTAGAGATGTCTGTCTAAGTGGGAGGTTTTTAATATGATTAATTAAACTTAAATTTATCATGAACTTAGTACTGATAGTATTTTGCTTGTCTATGTTTCTTTGTAGATAGATGGCTCGTGTTGTTGTTCCGTTAAATTTTAATGCGTTCCTTGAAAGCAAAGTTGAAAGATGATGGTAGCAATTACGGACTGGGTCCGTAATTTGAGGATTATCCTCATTGCTGCACATAAAATTAAATCTGGAAGCACCGCTGGGTGCGAACTGCTGCGAGAGCTACGCCGAAGTTGTGAGCGTCTGGCGAGCAAAGCTGATGACTACTCGATAATTCAGTGTGCCATGCTACGGCTTAGAACCGGGTCTTCAACGGCGTTTTGAGCGTCATGGAGCATATGAGATGTTCCAGGAGTTGAAGTTAATATTTCAAGCAAATGCCGGATTGAGAGATATGAAGTCTCCAACAAGTTCTATAGCTGCAAGATGGAGGAGAATAGTTACGTCGGTGAACATATACTCAAAATGTCGGGTATAATAATCACTTGATTCAAGCTGGGAGTTACTCTTCCGGATGATAGTGTCATTGATGAATTCTCCAATCACGCCACCAAGCTACAAGAGCTTCGTGATGAACTATAATATGCAAGGGATGACCAAAACAATTCCCGAGCTCTTCGCAATCTTTGAAAGCAGCGGAGGTAGAAATCAAGAAAGAGCATCAAGTGTTGATGGTCAACAAGACCACTAGTTTCAAGAAAAGGGCAAAGGAAAGAAGAAGGAAACTTCAAAAGAACAGCAAGAAAGTTGCTGCTCAAGAGAAGAAACCCAAGTCTGGACCTAAGCCTGGGCGAGTGTTTTTTTGCAAGCGAATTGGACATTGGAGCGGAACTGCCCCAAGTATTTGGCGGATAAGAAGGATGGCAAGGTGAACAAAGCTATATGTGATATACATGTTATTGATGTGTACCTTACTAGAGCTCGTAGTAGCACTGGTATTTGATCTTGGTTACATTGCTAATATTTGCAACTCAAAACAGGGACTACGGAATAGGCGAGCAGCGGCAAAGGGCGAGGTGACGATGCGGCGTGGGAAAGCGGTTCCAAAGTCAATGTGATCATGATCGACACGCTACCTCTACATCTACCTTCGGGATTAGTTTTAGACCTAAATAATTGTTATTTGGTGCGGCGTTGAGCATGAACATTATATCTGGATCTTGTTTGATGCGAGGCGGTTATTCATTTAAATCGAGAGAATAATGGTTGTTCTATTTATATGAGTAATATCTTTTATGGTCACGCACCCTTGAAGAATGGTCTATTTTATTGAATCTCGATAGTAGTAATACACATATTCATAGTGTTGAAACCAAAAGATGCAGAGTTGATAATGATAATGCAACTTATTTGTGGTACTTGCCGTTTAGGTCATATCGGTGTAAAACGCATGAAGAAACTCCATCTTGATGGGCTTACGGAATCACTTGATTATGAATCACTTGGTACTTGCGAACCATGCCTCATGGGCAAGATGACAAAACGCCATTCTCGAAACTATGGGCGAGCAACTGATTTGTTGGAAATCATACATACCGATGTTTGTGGTCCAATGAATGTTGAGGCCTTGGCAAGTGGTATCGTTATTTTCTCACCTTCACAGATGATTTGAGCAGATATGGGTATATCTACTTAATGAAACACAAATCTGAAACATTTGAAAAGTTCAAAGAGTTTGAGTGAAGTGAAAATCATCGTAACAAGAAAATAAAGTTTCTCGATCGGATCGTGGAGGAGAATATTTGAGTTCTGAGTTTGGTTTACATTTGAAACAATGTGGAATAGTTTCACAACTCACGCCACCGGAACACCACGGAGAAATGGTGTGTCGAGCGTCGTGTCGTACTTTACTTGATATGGTGCGATCTATGATGTCTCTTACCGATTTACCGCTATCGTTTTGGGGATATGCTTTAGAGGCGGCCGCATTCACGTTAAATAGGGCTCCATCTAAATCCGTTGAGGCGACACCATATGAACTGTGGTTTGGCAAGAAACCAAAGTTGTCGTTTCTTAAAGTTTGGGGCTGCAATGCTTATGTGAAGAAACTTCAACCGGATAAGCTCGAACCCAAATCGAATGTGTCTTCATAGGATACCCAAAGGAGACTGTTGAGTACACTTTCTATCACAGATCTGAAGGCAAGGTTTTCGTTGCTAAATTCGGATCCTTTCTAGAGAAGGAGTTTCTCTCGAAAGAAGTGAGTGGGAGGAAAGTAGAACTTGATGAGATAAGCTGTATCTGCTCCCTTATTGGAAAGTAGTTCATCACAAGAAATGGTTCTGTGACAACTACACCAATTAGTAAGGAAACTAATGATGATGATCATGAAGCTTGAGATCAAGTTTCTCTTGAACTTCGTAGGTCAACCAGAGTAAAATCGCACGAGTGATGCGGTAATCCTATTCGGAAGTCATGTTACTTGACCATGGCGAACCTACAAATTATGAAGAAGCGATGGTGAGCCCAGATTCATGAAATGGCTGGAAGCCATGAAATCTGAGATGGGATCCATGTATGAGAACAAAGTATGGACTTTGGTTGACTTGCCCAATGATCGGCAAGCCATTGAGAATAAATGGATCTTTAAGAAGAAGGCGGCGCCGATGGTAATGTAGCTGTCTACAAAGCTCGACTTGTTGCGAAAGGTTTTCGACAAGTTCAAGGGTTGACTACAATGAGACTTTCTCACCGTAGCGATGCTTAAGTCTGTCCGAATCATGTTAGCAATTGCCGCATTTTATGATTATGAAATTTGGCAAATGGATGTAAAATTGCATTCTTGAATGGATTTCGGAAGAAGAGTTGTATATGATGCAAACAGAAGGTTTTGTTGATCAAAGGGTGCTAACAAAGTGTGCAAGCTCCAGCGATCAATTTATGGTGCAGTGCAAGCCTCTCGGAGTTGGAATAAGCGCTTTGATAGTGTGATCAAAGCATATGGTTTTATCTGAGACTTTTGGAGAAGCTTTGTATTTACAAGAAAGTGAGTGGGAGCTCTGTAGCATTTACGATATTATATGTGGACGACATATTATTGATTGGAAATGATATAGAATTTCTGGATAGCATAAAGGATACTTGAATAAAAGTTTTTCAATGAAAGACCTCGGTGAAGCTGCTTACATATTGGGCATCAAGATCTATAGAGATAGATCAAGGCGCTTAATTGGACTTTCACAAAGCACATACCTTGATAAAGTTTTGAAGAAGTTCAAAATGGATCGAGGCAAAGAAAGGTTTTTACTGTATTACAAGGTGTAAGATTGAGTCGGACTCAATGCCCGACCACAATGCAGAAGATAGAGAGAAAATGAAAGATGTTCCTATGCTTCAGCCATAGGCTCTATCATGTATGCAATCTGTGTACCGGACTGACGTATGCTTAGCTGTAAGCTTGGCAGGAAGGTACCAAAGTAATCGAGAGTGGATCCTTTGGACAGCGGTCAAGAACATCTGAAATACGAAAAGGACTAAGGATATGTTTCTCGTATATGGAGGTGACAAAGAGCTAGTCGTAAATGGTTACGTCGATGCAAGCTTTGACACGATCGAGACGATTCTAAATCGCAAACCGGATCGTGTTTTTATTAAGCGGTGGAGCTGTCGGTTGGTGCAGTTCTAAACAAAGCGTCGTGGCGGGATCTACATGTGAAGCGGAGTACATAGCTGCTTCGAAGCAGCAAATGAAGGAGTCTGGATGAAAGAGTTCATTTCCGATCTAGGTGTCATACCTAGTGCATCGGGACCAATGAAGATCTTCTGTGACAATCTTGGTGCAATTGCCTTGGCAAAGGAATCCAGATTTCACAAGAGGACCAAGCATATCAAGAGGCGCTTCAATTCGATTCGGGACCAAGTCCAAGTGGGAGACATAGAGATTTGCAAAATACATACGGATCTGAATGTTGCAGACCGTTGACTAAGCCTCTTCCATGAGCAAAACATGATCAGCACCAAGACTCCATGGGTGTTAGAATCATTCTTGTGTAATCTAGATTATTGACTCTAGTGCAAGTGGGAGGCTGAAGGAAATATGCCCTAGAGGCAATAATAAAGTTATTATTTATTTCCTTATACCATGATAAATGTTTATTATTCATGCTAGAATTGTATTAACGGAAACATAATACATGTGTGAATACATAGACAAGCAGGTAGTCACTAGTATGCCTCTACTAGACTAGCTCATTAATCAAAGATGGTTGTGTTTCCTAACCATAGACATGTGTTGTCATTTGATTAATGGGATCACCTTATTAGGAGAATGATGTGATTGACATGACCCATTCCGTTAGCTTAGCACTTGATCGTTTAGTATATTGCTAATGCTTTCTTCATGACCTATACATGTTCTGTAACTATGAGATTATGCAACTCCGTTTACGGAGGAACACTTTGGTACTACCAAGCGTCTGGCGTAAGCTGGGTGATTATAAAGGAGTACTACAGGTGTCTCCAAAGGTACTTGTTGGGTTGGCGTATTTCAAGATTAGGTTTTGTCACTCCGATTGTCGGAGAGGTATCTCTGGGCCTTCTCGGTAATACACATCATATAAGCCTTGCAAGCATTACAACTAATGAGTTAGTTGTGATATGATGTATTACGGAACGAGTAAAGAGACTTACCGGTAACGAGATTGAACTAGGTATTGGATACCGACGATCGAATCTCGGGTAAGTAACATACCGATGACAAAGGGAACAACGTATATCGTTATGCGGTTTGACCGATAAAGATCTTCGTAGAATATGTAGGAACCAATATGGGCATCCAGGTTCCGCTATTGGTTATTGACCAAGAATGGTTCTAGGTCATGTCTACATAGTTCTCGAACCCGTAGGGTCCGCACGCTTAACGTTTCGATGACAGTTCATTATGAGTTTATAAGTTTTGATGTACGAAGGTTGTTGAGTCCGGATGTGATCACGGACATGACAAGGAGTCTCGAAATGGTCGAGACATAAAGATTGATATATTGGAAGTCTATGTTTGGACTTGGAAGGTTCGGATGAAAGCAGGAAGTTCTGGAACACGGGGGTTACGGAACCCCGAAGTCTATGGGCCTTGATGGGCCATAGAGAGAAGAGGAAGGGCGCCGGGGGGCAGGCGCGCCACCCTCCCCTCTAGTCCGAATAGGACAAGGAGAGGCGGCCCCTTCCTCTTCCCCTCCTCCAATCCTAATCCAACTAGGAAGGGGAGTCCTACTCGGTGGGAGTAGGACTCCTCCAGCGCGCCTTGGGCTGGCCGCACCCCTTGCTCCTTTATATACGGGGGCAGGGGGGCACCCCATGACACACAAGTTGATCTACGGATCGTTCCTTAGCCGTGTGCGGTGCCCCCCTCCACTATATTCCACTTCGGTCATATCGTCGCGGAGCTTAGGCGAAGCCTGCGCGGAGAAGTCATATCGTCGCGGAGCTTAGGCGAAGCCCTGCGTCGGTGGAGCATCATCATCGTCACCATGCCGTCGTGCTGACTGAACTCATCCCCGACACTTTGCTGGATCGGAGTCCGGGGATCGTCATCGAGCTGAACGTGTGCAGAACTCGGAGGTGCCGTACGTTCGGTACTTGGATCGGTCGGATCGTGCAGACGTACGACTACATCAACCGCGTTGTTATAACGCTTCCGCTTTCGGTCTACGAGGGTACGTGGACAGACACTCTCTCCTCTCGTTGCTATGCCATCACTATGGTCTTGAGTGTGCGTAGGAATTTTTTTGAAATTACTACGTTCCCCAACATAAGCAACCTCCCGGCTTTGTCAATCCTAAGAAACCTGATCATGTCTACAAACTTCACAAAGCCCTGTATGGTCTTAAACAAGCTCCTAGAGCATGGTATAAATGCTTGACCAAGTTCCTTATTGAAAAAGGCTTTGAAATTGTAAAAATTGATTCTACTCTTTTTACAAAAAGGGTAAATGGAGAACTATTTGTATACCAAATTTATGTCGATGATATTATATTTGGTTCTACTAACCTTCATTTTAGTGAAAAGTTTGGGAAGCTAATGTCGGAGAAGTTTGAGATGTCTATGATGAGTGAACTCAAATTCTTTCTTGGTTTGCAAATCAAGCAAACAAAGGAAGGTACCTTTGTCTCTAAAACAAAGTACACCAAGGACTTATTCAAGAAGTTCAATATGCAAGAATGCAAAGGTATGACTACACCCATGCCTACTAGTGGACATCTTGATTTGACCAAAGATGGTGAACCGGTTGATCAAAAGGTTTATCGCTCTATGATTGGTTCATTATTATATCTATGTGCTTCACGTCCCGATATCATGCTAAGTGTGTGCATGTGTGCACGAAATCAAGCTGCTCCTAAGGAATGTCATCTTAAGGCCGTGAAAAGGATAGTGAGATACTTAATACATACACCAAATTTTGGCATTTGGTATCCAAAGAGGGCTTCCTTTGATCTTGTTGGCTGCTCCGACTCGGACTATGCCGGTGACAAGGTTGATAGAAATTCCACTTCGGGTACTTGTCAATTCCTTGGTAGATCTCTTGTGTCTTGGTCTTCCAAGAAACAAAACTCGGTATCCTTATGCACCGCCGAAGCGGAATACATTGCCGCTGGTTTATGTTGTGCTCAATTGCTTTGGATGACCCAAACTCTTAAAAATTATGGGATATATGTGAAACATGTTCCATTAATTTGTGACAATGAAAGTGCTATCAAGATTGCTCACAATCCCGTGCAACACTCTCGAACTAAGCATATTGAAGTTCGTCATCATTTCATTCGAGATCACATTGCTAAGGGTGACATAAATCTTAAGCATGTTCGCACCGATAAGCAATTAGCGGATATATTCACTAAACCACTTGATGAGAAAGTGTTTTGCAGGTTAAGAGGTGAATTGAACATTATTGATGCTTCAAACTTGGAGTAGGAACTCCATTGGATACATGCAAGACTTGAGCTTACGACTAATCCTTGATATTTCTCCTATGATGATTATCTTATGTCTTGGAAAAATTTTCATCTTGCATGTTATCTAACCCTTGTAGGTACTTGGATGAATCTAAATCTATGACATTACAACTCACTCACATCTTGAGCAATCTCTACATCACCAAGTCTCTACATGTAATGCCCCGGATTTGATGCGCCAGGTGTCTGCCAGTTATTCATCGTCTTTGCCATGTCATGTGCTTGCATGTTGCACTTTGCCATGTCATCATCTGCATTTCATATCATGTCATCATGTGCATTTCATTTTGCATACGTGTTCGTCTCATGCATCCGAGCATTTTCCCCGTTGTCCGTTTTGCAATCCGGCACTCCTATGTCACCGGCGCCCCTTTTGCCTCTTTTAGGTATGCGGGTGTTAAGCGGTCTCGGAATGGACGAGGTTTTAAGCGGCCTTGGTATAGCACCGATGAACCGCTGTCAAGTTTCGTGCCATTTGGAGGTCGTTTGATACTCCAGCAGTTAACGGGTAACCATAAAGCCCTCTTTGAGTTGCAGCCCAACACCCTTCAAAGTGGCCCAAAACCCAGCAAACTCCCTCCATGCTCTCGATTCGTTCGATCATGATCGCGTGGCCGAAAACCGCACCTCATTTGGACTCTCCTAGCTCCCTCTACCTATAAATACACCTCCCCCTCCGAAATTCCGGATCATTTCACCCCGAAACCCTAGCGTCTTCCTCCTCGCGCCGCCGGACACGTCCGTCCGCACCGGACATGTCCGCCGGACACGTCGCTCCGACCAACCACAAGTTGCCACGTCATCACCGCCGCCTCACGCTCCGACCTCCGCCGCCCGGCCGCTCTCCTGCCCGCCGCCGTCGACCGCCGCCTCCATCGGCGAGCCGCACCGCCGCCGCCGGGCCTCGCCTCGTCGCCCGCGCCTCCGACCTCCGCCGCCATCTACGGCATGGCGCGCGCCCGGCTGCCCCGACCGGCGCTGCCTTCCCGGCCACGGCGCCCTCTCGGCATCCTCTCCGGCCGGCCCGACCCAGCGACCTCCCGAGCCATCTCCTGCCGTCGCGTCGCCATCTCCGCGAGCCGTCGCCCTATGATTGTGGCGCCCCAAGACCGGAGCTTGATTGCCTTCAGGGTTTCCGAGTTTTGTCGTGTGGCTTGTTTTGTTTTGCATTGCATCATGTCATCATGCCATCATATCTTTAATTTTAAAAAACTCAACTAAATAAATTGTATGGATTTTTGATCCATTTAAACCGAGGATTCACATGGTGATTTCTCTTTATAACATATCCTCCCAATATTAGGGAGCTATATTAAAATATTCCATTAATTGGAATTCACCATAACACACTTGCAAATTCCAATGCCCTTTCTACTTCAAGTTTGGTCCCCAAACTTTGCCAACATTCTTTTCCCATTTATTGTGGCTCCTCTAAAATTCTCAACATTTTGGGCCTTCCAAACTTCCACTTCCTATTCAAACCATTTGAGTTATATTCAAATGAATTTGAATTTATTTCCTTCAATCATGGCCTTTCTATTTTCTTGGAGCGAGCATATTTTGCGAGTCCGAAAATACCCTCATACCCTAATTCTTGTCCACTCATTTATTTTTCTCTCCCTTTCTTTCTTTGCGTTTCTGTTTTTTTTTGAAGAGTTTTAAGAGAGAGGGAGAGAGAGTGCCTAGCTGGCCTAAGGCCTCTTAGGCCCAGCCCACCTAGCGCTTCCCTACCTGGGCCGGCCTCTAGCCATGACCTCGGCAAGGCCCAGCCGGCCCCTGCTCTCTAACCCTAGCCGCAAGGGAGAGCTCTGCTCGATCCCATCTCTCCCTCGTCGCCCCCCTGCGCGCCGCCTTGAACCCCCTGCCCGATCCCCTCGATCCCCCTCTCGCGAACCTCTCGATCCCCATCTCCCTCTCGCCTCTCATGGCGCCCGCACAAGCCGGCCCCTTCCTCTCCTCCTCCATGGCGCCCCCCTTCTCGAGCGCCCCGGCGCCAGGCCCCCATCTCCCTCTCCTGCGGCCTCCTCCTCGTCCTCCCTCCACCGGCGCCACCCGTTCCCGCGCCACCGCCGCACCGCCGCCTTGCAGTTCCACTTCCTCACCGGCGGCCGAGCTCGCCGCGCCTAGCTTCTCCTCCCGTCCCCGCGACCTCCTCCTCGTCGCCCTGGTGCGCTGCACCCTCTCGCCGACGCCGCGTCCCCTTTGCTCAGTCCCGCCGGCGCTACTCCTCTGCCCGTCCTCCGCGTCGATCGCGTCAAGCAGCACCCCGAGGCCGAGCAGCTCCTCCGTGCTACTCCTCCAGGGAACCGGCGCCATGGATGCCCATGCTCTGCTCCGAGTCAACGGCGCCGCCACGCCTCGTTTGACCCGATCCGGCGAGATCGACCCGCCGCCTCGGATCCTCGCGACCCGCAGCGTGACCGAAGCTGCCTGCCGCCGTGTTCGACCACCGAACCAGGGCGACAAGCTCTCTTTCGGGAATCTCCTCAAGACCAAGACCGCCCGAGACCGACAAGTACCTCTCGATGACCCTAGATGTCTACGAGCTGTGTATCACTATCGGCGGTGTGATTTTTGTCAAGTCCGACTTCGGCGTGCACGACTGCATTCGTTGTGGATTTCGTCAAGTACCCTTCGGATATGCCAAGGTCGACTACGGTGATCGCCAAGTACCCCCTCGGATCGTCAAGTTCGACTACATGATCGTCTAGTACCACTACCGTCGACCCGGAGACATCGGATCGCCAAGTCCTCTTGAACATCTCTGGCGTGTACCACTAACGTCGACCCTCGAAGACCCGTGGACCCCGAACATCCACGGGACGCGAACAACTACTTCCGATGACGAGATGTACCACTACCATCGAACGTGAACGCCTACTTCCCCTACGCCGTGTATGACTACTTCCCTCTACGAAACGCTTTCCGTCCCGTTTGCACGATCCGAAGGTATAACCCGAGACGACCGCCGTGGATCGAATGCATATGTTGTATGAGATGCACGATATGTTTGCACCCTGTCCGAATTGTCCTTGCGATGCCCCTCTTTTGCCATGCCATCGTTCCGTGGGAACCCGGTAACCGGGATCACCCCACCATCTTGCATGACTCGCTCCCGTCCACACTTTCCTTTGCATCGGTATCTCAATCGAGTTATCGGAACCGATATGTTGCCGTGGCATCATTTTCGGATTCGTGCCGTGGCACCCCTTTCTTCCACCACGGTGACACAATGCTTCATAATGCTCTTGTCAACATTTTCAAAAATTGCTTAAAACTTGCACATGTCATCCGCATCATGATAACAACATTTAAATGTTTAAAATTGTTGTTTGCTTTAATTTGCTTAAATGCCATGCTACAATGATTTATTTCATAACTAAATAACCGTAGCTCGGATTTAAATAAATTATATATGTAAATGGGGTAGAAAAATGCATAGATTAACATGGTAGCTTTACTTTGCATGTTTAACAACTCTAAAATATGCTTTAGGTCAGATCATTACCGAATCTAAAATATGCACATGAGGATTTTCCAGAATTGTTGTTTCTTATTTCCGGCCTCATTTAAATTTGCCTAAATAGTTAGTTTACTTATGCTTCACCTCTTGCCATGTTTAATAACATTTAATATTGTTGAGTACCTATTCGGGAGAGAACTAAATAAGTGATGTGGTGTTTTGTCAATATGCAACCCGTTGCATATTGAGCTCCACTTAAATTGTAGTATTGTTTGTTGCACCTTGTCATGCCATGCCTCATTAAACCGGACATGCATCATACTTGATTGTGCATCATGCCATGTTTATGTGATGGTTGTTTACTATGTTGTTTGCTTCTTTCCGGTTTGCTTCTCTCGTTAGCTTCGGGTTTCGTTCCGGAGTTGTGAGGATTCATTCGACTTCGTCCGTTTGTCTTCTTCATGGACTCGTTCTTCTTCCTTGCGGGATTTCAGGCAAGATGACCATACCCTCGAAATCACTTCTATCTTTGCTTGCTAGATGCTCGCTCTTTTGCTATGCCTATGCTACGATGCCTACCACTTGCTATGTCATGCCTCCCATGTTGCCATGTCAAACCTCTAACCATCCTTTCCTAGCAAACCGTTGTTTGGCTATGTTACCGCTTTGCTCAGCCCCTCTTATAGCGTTGTTAGTTGCAGGTGAAGATGAAGTTTGTTCCTTGTTGGAACATGGAGATGTTGTTCCTTGTTGGAACATGTTTACCTGTTGGGATATCACAATATATCTTATTTAATTAATGCATCTATATACTTGGTAAAGGGTGGAAGGCTCGGCCTTATGCAGTGTTTTGTTCCACTTTTGCGCCCTAGTTTCCGTCATATCGGTATTATGTTCCCGGATTTTGCGTCCCTAACGCGGTCGGGTGATTTATGGGACCCCCTTGACAGTTCGCTTTGAGTAAGACTTTTCCAGCAAGGCCCAACATTGGTTTTACCATTTGCCTCACCTATGCCCTTTTCCCTTGGGTTTCCGGAGCCCGAGGGTCATCTTTATTTTAGCCACCGGGCAGTTCTCCTTTGAGTGCTGGTCCAAACCGGCGATGTCCGGCGCCCCACAGGCAATCAGGGTTTATGCCAACCCGACGTCTTGCTCATCCGGTGTGCCACGAGACCGAGATATGTGCAGCTCCTATCAGGATTTGTCGGCACATCCGGCGGCTTTGCTGGTCTTGTTTTATTGCTGTGAAATGTCTTGTAGCGGGATTCGAGACTGATCGGGTCTTCGGGAGAAGGAATATCCTTCGTTGATCGCGAGAGCTTATCATGGGCTAAGTTGGGACACCCTGCAGGGTTTGAACTTTCGAAAGCCGTGCCAGCGGTTATGTGGCAGATGGGAATTTGTTAATGTCGGTTGTAGAAAACCGAAGTGGATCTCAATTAAAATACACCAACAGCGTGCGTAACCGTGATGGTCTCTTCTCGGAGTCCGGGAAGTGAACACGGTGTTGGAGTTATGTTTGGCGTAAGTAGTTTCAGGATCACTTCTTGATCATAGTTGTTCGACCGTGCCTTGCTTTCTCTTCTCGCTCTCTTTTGCGTTTGTAGCCACCATATATGCTAGTCGCTGCTGCAGCTCCACCTCACTACCCTGTCCTACCTTTAAGCTTAAATAGTCTTGATCTCGCGGGTGTGAGATTGCTGAGTCCCGTGACTCACAGATACTTCAAACCAGTTTGCGGTGCCGGCGAAACCGTGCGGTGATGCACTGAGCTCAAGGAGGAGCTCGATGAAGATCTTGTTCTTTGTGTTGTTTCGTTTGATTGTTCAAGAGTGGAGCCAGTTGGGACGATCGGGGATCTGTGTAGCATTTGGGGTAGTCTTCTTTTATTTTGGTTCCGTAGTCGGACCTTGATTGTACCTGTATGATGTAATGTTTTACTCATGTATTGTGTGAAGTGGCGATTGTAAGCCAACTATGTATCTCTTTCCCTTATGTATTACATGGGTTGTGTGAAGATTACCTCACTTGCGACATTGCTTTCAATGCGGTTATGCCTCTAAGTCGTGCTTCGACACGTGGGAGATATAGCCGCATGGAGGGCGTTACATTGATCCGCGCGCCTCGGTTGACTTTCTTTCCCCCTCCGAAATTTCTCTAAGTCCCGAGTGTTTTGCATATTATCATGCATTTTCATCGCATCATAACTTTGCACCCGTAGCTCCGTTTCGTGCGTGTAATATGTCAAATTGTTCGCCTCGACGAGTACATCATTTCATCTCATTGCATCATTTTCATTTGAGCTCATCTTGATGCCCGAAATGCTGTTAGAAGAGGGCTATGTGATGTTAGTTTCAGATTCTTATCAGAACATGCACTTTTGTCGCTTTTTCCATGATTGATGTGTGCATCCTATGAACTTGAATCCTACATGTGTTTTGTAATATGCCATGCCATCTTTACAAGGGTGTATGCCATGTATTTTTGTGATCTCTGTGGTGACTACCACAAGCATGCAAACTAGGCTTCATGATGTTACTGATTTCAGCCCCTGTTCTGCTGATATTTTTATGCCATGTAAACTTGATGCTACCGAGAGATCCATGCTTATTTTGAGATACTTCAGTAAGGATGTTTTGAACATATGGTTATGCTCTATCCATCCATGCCCTTGTTTGCAATTATGGAGTGCCATAGCCTGAGTCAATCGAGCTCTACTTTTGCTATAAATGTTTCCTGACAGGTTGTTTACATGTTATTCAATTTTGCCAAGGTTGTTGTAGTTGATCCTTGCATGCTATGATGTTGTTCTTTCCATGTATAGCCTCTATGCCATGTATTCTTACTGTTGGTTGCCTTTCCATGCCATGTATTGCTCTGTGGTGAGTGGTTCAAGCTCACCAACATGCCTACTTATTGTTGTTCCTGCCATGTATGAGTCTGTCATATAACTTGCTATGTTTACATGGGTGCCATCATATCTTCTGGTCCTTATTGGCTCATGGTCAGTAAAGGACTTTTGTATATGCTTTGAGTAGATTCATGCCATGCCTTTGTTTGCCATGATAAGTTCCTGTAACATGTGGTTTGATAGCTCTAAACATTGCAACCTGATGTTATTTCTAATTATGACTGAAACTGTTATTATTTGCAATCTTGCCATGTCCTTTTGAGCATGTTCTAGCCATTTCTGGGGATAGCTCAGTGTTCATGTTTTGTAATGCTTTACCTGTACATCATGCCCATGCCTTTTTTTATTACGTTGAGATGCTGTAGCATAGTGCTTTGATGCTTGCAATATGCCTACTTGCTGTCTTGGACAGATTGTTGCTATAACTTGTATTGTGTGTATGCGATGAACCGTTGCTCCGTTTTGAGTGTGCTCTATATGAAACTTGCTTGTTTTTGCATGTAGTTTAATATTATCATGTTGCATCCATGTTTTGAGGTGTTTTCTTGATGTTTGTATGCATTTTGCATCAATGCCATGCTTATCTTGTTTTGCTCATATCTTCTAGCCCGTAGCTCCGAATCTAATGAACTTTATATGTAACTTGACTAGAATTTCGTGTAGATCATCGTGGTGCATCTTAACTTGCTGTTTAACAACTTGAACTTAAGGTTTAATCAGATCTGGACCAATTTCGAAATTTGCATATGAGGACCTATCGGAATTGTTATATGTTGTTCCCGGCCTCATTTAAACTTGCCTTGATGTGTTGCTCTTGTTTGCATCATCTCTTGCCATGAGTAGCTTCATGTAGCCTTGTCATGCATCATGCTTGGTTGTGCATCATGCCTTGTTCATGTGTGGTGTGTTTACTATGTTGTGTGCTTCTTCTTGTTAGTTCCTATTTCGTTGCGATCGTGAGGATTCGTTCGTCTACGCTTGGTTCGGCTTCATCCGTTCATCTTCTTCATGGACTCGTTCTTCTTCCTTGCGGGATTTCAGGCAAGATGACCGCTATCCTAGATCTCACTACTATCATTGATATGCTAGTTGCTTCGTTCTATCGCTATGCTGCGCTACCTATTACCTGTTTATCAAGCCATCCCAAATTGCCATGTCAGCCTCTAACCTTTTGCACCCTTCCTAGCAAACCGTTGTTTGGCTATGTTACTGCTTTGCTCAGCCCCTCTTATAGCGTTGTTAGTTGCAGGTGAAGATGAAGTTTGTTCCTTGTTGGAACATGGAGATGTTGTTCCTTGTTGGAACATGGAGATGTTGTTCCTTGTTGGAACATGTTTACTTGTTGGGATATCACAATATATCTTATTTAATTAATGCATCTATATACTTGGTAAAGGGTGGAAGGCTCGGCCTTATGCAGTGTTTTGTTCCACTCTTGCCGCCCTAGTTTCCGTCATATCGGTATTATGTTCCCGGATTTTGCGTCCCTAACGTGGTCGGGTGATTTATGGGACCCCTTGACAGTTCGCTTTGAATAAGACTTTTCAGCAAGGCCCAACCTTGGTTTTACATTTGCCTCACCTAGCCCTTTTTCCCTTGGGAGTCGCGCTCTCAAGGGTCATCTTTATTTTACCCCCGGACAGTGCTTCTCCAAGTGCTGGCCCAAACCAGCGATGTCCGGCGCCCACAGGCAATCAGGGTCTATGCCAACCCGACGTCTTGCTCATCCGGTGTGCCCCGAGACCGAGATATGTGCAGCTCCTATCGATTTGTCGGCATCGGGCGGCTTTGCTGGTCTTGTTTTATTCTTTGTCGAAATGTCTTGTAGCCGGATTCCGAGACTGATCGGGTCTTCCGGGAGAAGGAATATCCTTCGTTGATCGCGAGAGCTTATCATGGGCTAAGTTGGGACACCCTGCAGGGTATAAACTTTCGAGAGCCGTGCCAGCGGTTATGTGGCGAGATGGGAATTTGTTAATATCCGGTTGTAGTAAACTTGAAGAAAACTCTTCTAAAATACACCAACCGTGTGCGTAACCGTGAGTGTCTCTTTTCGGGTTGATCGAGAGGAGAACATGGTTTACGGGTTATGTTTGGCGTAAGTAGGAGTTCAGGATCACTTCTTGATCATTACTAGTTTACGACCGTTCCTTTGTTTCTCTTCGCTCTCATTTGCGTATGTTAGCCACCATATATGCTTAGTCGCTGCTGCAACCTCACCACTTTACCCTTCCTTTCCCTTTAAGCTTTGCTAGTCTTGATACCCATGGTAATGGGATTCTTTGAGTCCTCGTGGCTCTGATTACTACACCTCGATTGCAGGTACAGGTTGCGATGATCTTGACGTGAGAGCGATGTTGCTTGTTTTGGAGTTCTTCTTCTGCTTCTTCTTCGATCAGGGGATAGGTTCCAGGTCGGCAGCCTGGGCTAGCAGGGTGGATATTGTTTGAGTTTCTGTTCATGTTTCATCCGTAGTCGGATGTTGATCTCTTGTATATGATGTTGTTGTATTCTTGTGGCATTGTATGCCTTGTGTATGTATCCCCATATATTATGTAATGTTGATGTAATGATATCCACCTTGCAAAAGCGTTTCAATATGCGGGTCTATCCTTGGTGGGACCGTCGAGTTCCTTTTGGATAGGGTCGCATATTGGGCGTGACAAGTTGGTATCAGAGCCTCGACCGACCCTAGGAGCCCCCTTGATTGATCGTGTAGTTTGGCCGTCGTTGAGTCTAGAAAAAACTGGTTTCGGAGTTTAGTTATATCGGAGAGTAGGAATTCTTTTTACTCCTCTGCCCCTTTGTCGCTCTGGTAAGGAATCTTGACGTAGGTGTTTTGAATTACTCCTCTTCCCTTTCAAATTTTCTTTAGGATCACGCAGTTGGTTTTCCGATCGTGGGTTCTCGTCTCTTTTCATCCGGTGCATTTCTCGTCAAGTCGACTCGGCCATCTTAATCTTTGCCAAGTTCAATCCTCAGTTCTTCCTCCGACGTCGTTGTTTTTCCTTGTCCGAAGTTGTCCTTGCTTTTCCCACCCGCCCACCCTTCTTCTTCTCGGAACCGGAGTCCGTAATCGAGTATCCATCCTACTCGTGTGAAGCCTTTGCTTTCTTCAACCGGTGTTTTCTCTTCAAGATATTCGTCGGTTTCCCCTTCCAAGTTGCCTTTAATTTCCCGCCCTCCCACCCTTTTCTTGCCGGAGCTTGAATCTCTTTCGAGCATCAATTTCATTCGTATGGAGCCTCTTCAGTCTTCCCTCAATCATTTCAACTGGTGAATTCTCTTTTGTTTGAGATTCTTCATCCCTTTCTTTTTCCGGTGGTTTCAATTCATGCTTTTCGGTAGTGATTATATTCTTTTCCTCGGATCAAGTATTTTACTTGCTCGTTCGCCTCTCGCCAGCTTATCCTTCCGGAGTGCTCAAGTCATCTCAGGAGATTCGTCTGTGTTCGAATTAATTCGAGGTTGTCACCTCATTCCAATATTTCAATTATTCCGGTGCATCATCTATCTGTTCAACAATCCTTTTCAAAGGTGTTTTCTCTTCAGTGGGCCCTAACCCACAGGCCTTTTCCCAAGATCTTACCTGACTCTTCTAATTTCCCAGAGCTATTCCCAATTCTTTTCAAGTGTGATGTAAGAATGAATTTCATCAGTCACATGCCTTCTCCAAGATCGATTTCAAACTCTCTTCATTGTTGGCTCAACCTCTTTGCTTTTCATTCTCCTGGAGTATCTCAGTAATTTTGGTGTTCTTTCTCGTCGTCATTCTCAACTCTTGGAGACCGAAGTAGAGTTTCTCTTAAATCTTGTCCATTCCCTCGGAGGTTCATGGTGCTAGCTCGATGTTATCCTATCTAACTGTTTCCAGTCATGCAAATTCTGCTCATCCATCCGGAGTATTTCAGAAGTTGATTTCTATTTCTTTTCACCGGAGGCCGTCATTCCAGTTATCATTCTCTAATTATCCCGGCGATTCGCTCAAGTGTTCTTAATCAGCTCATGATCTCTTTGTTCTTTTGCATCTAAATCCCCTCGAGCATATTTGTTCTTCAAAGTCTTCCCGGCGATTCATTCTCGTTCGTCGGTCATTCTTGATTTCTTATGGTGGTTCGTTCATGATTCTTTTTCCTTGATTATCATTTTAATTCATTCGTTCTTTTCAATCTTACCGGTGGTTCATGAAGACTTTCTCAAGTTCTGTGCTATCCCTTCTCAATCCTTTTTCAACGAGAATAAGTATTATGCCAAATCCATTTCATGTCATCAATTTAATTTGACGAAGGATAAGCATACAATAAATCTTATTCTTATTTCATCCAAGTGAGTAATCCTTTCCTTCGGAGTTTGTTCTTAATGAATAAATTATAGTTCCAAGTCTTTTCATCTTTTCTTTTCCGGAGTTCAATTTACTTGGCCATCTCGTCGGATCCTCCATCTAATTCATCGCAAGGCTCATCTTATTCTTTCGTCCTTCATTCTATCTCATCATCCTTTCGTTACCGGAGTTCTTCATGGTGGTTCTTCATGATTTAATTCTTTCTTCAAGAGTTCATCAAGATTCTTATTGGTGGAGTTCAAGTATCCTTCTTCTTGCGTCTCGAAGTGCAATTAACTCTCTGTATTCTTTTGAAGTGGAGTTTTGCATTCCTTCGTCCTTCTAAGCTATCCTATCATTTCCGTTTGTGGTCAGTTACCACCTCATAATTTCTGAGATGTTACCTATAAGACCACAACAATCTTATTCTTTCGTTGTTGATTTTCTCAACAACTCCATTCAATCCTTCCTTCTAAGTTCTTTTCATTCAATTCTTTCAATTCTTCCGGAGGCATTGCATTGTTTATCTCGTCAAGTGCCATTCCATCTTCTGAAGCTCATGTTCTATTCTTTCCTTGTTCAGTCGGAGTGCTGCCTAAATCCTTTCAGTCTTATTCATTTCCTATCTTGTTCTAACCGAAGTTGTTTCATAGTATATCTGATTCCGTGAGCTTTCTATTCTCGTTATTCTCGTCGTTCCTCTCTTCTTCTCGAGTGCTCTCGATTCTTTGCTGCTTATCTTGAGTTCTTGTTTCACCTCATCCCGTTTCCCTTCCGTCTCGGTCCTAAGATCTCGGGACGAGATCTCTTGTTAGTGGAGGAGTGTTGTAACGCCCCGGATTCGATGCGCCAGGTGTCTGCCAGTTATTCGTCGTCTTTGCCATGTCATGTGCTTGCATGTTGCACTTTGCCATGTCATCATCTGCATTCATATCATGTCATCATGTGCATTTCATTTTGCATACGTGTTCGTCTCATGCATCCGAGCATTTTCCCCGTTGTCCGTTTTGCAATCCGGCACTCCTATGTCACCCGGCGCCCCCTTTTGCCTCTTTTCGTGTGCGGGTGTTAAGAGGTCTCGGAATGGACCGAGGTTTGCCAAGCGGCCTTGGTATAGCACCGGTAGACCGCCTGTCAAGTTTCGTGCCATTTGGAGGTCGTTTGATACTCCAACGGTTAACCGGGTAACCGCAAAGCCCTCTTTGAGTTGCAGCCCAACACCCCTTCCAAAGTGGCCCAAAACCCAGCAAACTCCCCTCCATGCTCTCGGTCGTTCGATCACGATCGCGTGGCCGAAAACCGCACCTCATTTGGACTCTCCTAGCTCCCTCTACCTATAAATACACCTCCCCCTCCGAAATTCCGGATCATTTCACCCCGAAACCCTAGCGTCTTCCTCCTCGCGCCGCCGGACACGTCCGTCCGCGCCGGACATGTCCGCCGGACACGTCGCTCCGACCAACCACAAGTCGCCACGTCATCGCCGCCGCCTCACGCTCCGACCTCCGCCGCCCGGCTGCTCTCCTGCCCGCCGCCGTCGACCGCCGCCTCCACCGGCGAACGCCCGCCGCCGCCGGGCCTCGCCTCGTCGCCGCCTCGACCTCCGCCGCCTCTGCGCTCTGCGCGCCCGGCTGCTGCCCCCCAGGCGCGCGCGCCTTGCCTGCCACAGGCGCCCTCTCCGGCCGGCCACGACCCGGCGACCTCCCCCGAGCCTTCTCCGGCCGTCGCGTGCGCCATCTCCGGCGAGAGCCGCCGCCCACCTCGATCCGCGCGCCTCGGTTGACTTTCTTTCCCCCTCCGAAATTTCTCTAAGTCCCGAGTGTTTTGCATATTATCATGCATTTTCATCGCATCATAACTCTGCACTCGTAGCTCCGTTTCGTGCGTGTAATATGTCAAATTGTTCGTCTCGACGAGTACATCATTTCATCTCATTGCATCATTTTCATTTGAGCTCATCTTGATGCCCGAAATGCTGTTAGAAGAGGGCTATGTGATGTTAGTTTCAGATTCTTATCAGAACATGCACTTTTGTCGCTTTTTCCATGATTGATGTGTGCATCCTATGAACTTGAGTCCTACATGTGTTTTGTAATATGCCATGCCATCTTTACAGGGGTGTATGCCATGTATTTTTGTGATCTCTGTGGTGACTAGCACAAGCATGCAAACTAGGCTTCATGATGTTGCTGATTTCAGGCCCTGTTCTGCTGATATTTTTATGCCATGTAAACTTGATGCTACCGAGAGATCCATGCTTATTTTGAGATACTTTAGTAAGGATGTTTTGAACATATGGTTATGCTCTATCCATCCATGCCCTTGTTTGCAATTATGGAGTGCCATAGCTTGAGTCAATCGAGCTCTACTTTTGCTATAAATGTTTCCTGGCAGGTTGTTTACATGTTATTCAATTTTGCCAAGATTGTTGTAGTTGATCCTTGCATGCTATGATGTTGTTCTTGCCATGTATAGCCTCTATGCCATGTCTTCTTACTGTTGGTTTCCTTTCCATGCCATGTATTGCTCTGTGGTGAGTGGTTCAAGCTCACCAACATGCCTACTTATTGTTGTTCCTGCCATGTATGAGTCTGTCATATAACTTGCTATGTTTACATGGGTGCCATCATATCTTCTGGTCCTTTTTGGCTCATGGTCAGTAAAGGACTTTTGTTATATGCTTTGAGTAGATTCATGCCATGCCTTTGTTTGCCATGATAAGTTCCTGTAATATGTTGTTTGATAGCTCTAAACATTGCAACCTGATGTTATTTCTGATTATGACCGAAACTGTTATTATTTGCAATCTTGCCATGTCCTTTTGAGCATGTTCTAGCCATTTCTGGGGATAGCTCAGTGTTCATGTTTTGTAATGCTTTACCTGTACATCATGCCCATGCCTTTTGTTATTACGTTGAGATGCTGTAGCATAGTGCTTTGATGCTTGCAATATGCCTACTTGCTGTCTTGGACAAATTGTTGCTATAACTTGTATTGTGTGTATGCGATGAACCGTTGCTCCGTTTTGAGTGTGCTCTATATGAAACTTGCTTGTTTTTGCATGTAGTTTCATATTATCATGTTGCATCCATGTTTTGAGGTGTTTGCTTGATGTTTGTATGCATTTTGCATCATTGCCATGCTTATCTTGTTTTGCTCATATCTTCTAGCCCGTAGCTCCGAATCTAATGAACTTTACATGTAACTTGACTAGAATTTCGTGTAGATCATCGTGGTGCATCTTAACTTGTTGTTTAACAAATTTAACTTAAGGTTTAATCAGATCTGGACCAATTTCGAAATTTGCATATGAGGACCTACCGGAATTGTTATATGTTGTTCCCGGCCTCATTTAAACTTGCCTTGATGTGTTGCTCTTGTTTGCATCATCTCTTGCCATGAGTAGCTTCATGTAGCCTTGTCATGCATCATGCTTGGTTGTGCATCATGCCTTGTTCATGTGTGGTGTGTTTACTATGTTGTGTGCTTCTTCTTGTTAGTTCCTATTTCGTTGCGATCGTGAGGATTCGTTCGTCTACGCTTGGTTCGGCTTCATCCGTTCATCTTCTTCATGGACACGTTCTTCTTCCTTGCGGGATTTCAGGCAAGATGACCGCTACCCTGGATCTCACTACTATCATTGCTATGCTAGTTGCTTCGTTCTATCGCTATGCTGCGCTACCTATTACCTGTTTATCAAGCCATCCCAAATTGCCATGTCAGCCTCTAACCTTTTGCACCCTTCCTAGCAAACCGTTGTTTGGCTATGTTACCGCTTTGCTCAGCCCCTCTTATAGCATTGTTGGTTGCAGGTGAAGATGAAGTTTGTTCCTTGTTGGAACATGGAGATGTTGTTCCTTGTTGGAACATGTTTACTTGTGGGGATATCACAATATATCTTATTTAATTAATGCATCTATATACTTGGTAAAGGGTGGAAGGCTCGGCCTTATGCCTGGTGTTTTGTTCCACTCTTGCCGCCCTAGTTTCCGTCATATCGGTATTATGTTCCCGGATTTTGCGTCCCTAACGTGGTCGGGTGATTTATGGGACCCCCTTGACAGTTCGCTTTGAATAAGACTTTTCTAGCAAGGCCCAACCTTGGTTTTACATTTGCCTCACCTAGCCCTTTTTCCCTTGGGAGTCGCGCTCTCAAGGGTCATCTTTATTTTACCCCCCCCCCCGGACCAGTGCTTCTCCAAGTGCTGGCCCAAACCAGCGATGTCCGCGCCCACAGGCAATCAGGGTCTATGCCAACCCGACGTCTTGCTCATCCGGTGTGCCCTGAGACCGAGATATGTGCAGCTCCTATCAGGATTTGTCGGCGCATCGGGCGGCTTTGCTGGTCTTGTTTTATTGCTGTCGAAATGTCTTGTAGCCGGGATTCCGAGACTGATCGGGTCTTCCCGGGGAGAAGGAATATCCTTCGTTGATCGCGAGAGCTTATCATGGGCTAAGTTGGGACACCCCTGCAGGGTATAAACTTTCGAGAGCCGTGCCCGCGGTTATATGGTAGATGAGAATTTGTTAATATCCGGTTGTAGTAAACTTGAAGAAAACTCTTCTAAAATACACCAACCGTGTGCGTAACCGTGAGTGTCTCTTTTCGGGGTTGATCGAGAGGAGAACAGGATTTCTGGGTTATGTTTGACGTAAGTAGGAGTTCAGGATCACTTCTTGATCATTACTAGTTGACGACCGTTCCTTTGTTTCTCTTCTCGCTCTCATTTGCGTATGTTAGCCACCATATATGCTTAGTCGCTGCTGCAACCTCACCACTTTACCCCTTCCTTTCCCTTTAAGCTTTGCTAGTCTTGATACCCATGGTAATGGGATTGCTGAGTCCTCGTGGCTCACAGATTACTACACCACCAGTTGCAGGTACAGGTTGCGATGATCTTGACGTGAGAGCGATGTTGCTTGTTTTGGAGTTCTTCTTCTGCTTCTTCTTCGATCAAGGGATAGGTTCCAGGTCGGCAGCCTGGGCTAGCAGGGTGGATATTGTTTGAGTTTCTGTTTATGTTTCATCCGTAGTCGGATGTTGATCTCTTGTATATGATGTTATTGTATTCTTGTGGCATTGTATGCCTAGTGTATGTATCCCCATATATTATGTAATGTTGATGTAATGATATCCACCTTGCAAAAGTGTTTCAATATGCGGGTCTATCCTTGGTGGGACCGTCGAGTTCCTTTTGGATAGGGTCGCATATTGGGCGTGACACTACACAATGGTGGTTGAAGACAAGGAAGCACGAAACCATTCAAACATATCCTTTGACAAATTATATGTTGAGTTTCATGATTGTCATGTTGGATATACAAGTGCTCTTCCTTGCGAAAACTAACCCATGTAGGTAGATGAACTCAAAATCCAAATGGTGCTCCCAACTCTTGATGGGCTACATCAGCCTTGAGCAACCCACACAAGTTCAACTACATGATCACGATCAACACCACCACCCAAGGTATGTTATTCCATCTTAGATAAGCTTTACTCCAAGTCATGAGTCAAAGCAACTCGACAAGATGTGAATACATCAAGATGCTTAAACGAAAAATGGTAACCCCATTTTGAGCTTAAACGATGAGTATGACCTATGATCAAGTGATCTCACTTGACTCCCAAGTCAATATACTCTAACATAGGTGACTTTGTCACCGCCCAACTCTAGATGAAGTTCTCTTGTGTTCTTTTCTGTGCTCTTGCATTTGTCTCATGCATATTTGTTTCCCCTTTCAAAAAAAACTTCATCTAGATCTTTTAGTTTCTTTTCTTTCCTTTTTGTTCTGCATTCCCTGCATCTAATTCATTGCAAATCTTTCAGTTAATTTCTTGCAAATCCTTGTGAGATCTTATTTGTCTAGTGAGCTGAGGTGACAAGTGTTTTTCTATGTGATGAACTCGGTTCCACCGGTTTCATGTTTCCGGTCTAGCCGAAGTTTTTTGGTGCAAACGAAGCATCCAACTCGGTGACACCGATTTCACTACTGGAAAAACATTTTGCCATTTATTCCTGCTTTATTCTTGATCCAGCTCCACTCAATGAATCTTGTCCTCTGCAAGCATCACATTTACCTTAATGCTTTGTGCTGTGATTCAAGGACCGAACCCATTCACGACAAATTCCAAAAGACCCTTCTTGGAAATTGATGTCAAAGGGGGAGAGAGAGATCACATCGAAGCTTAATCATATCTCTAGGGGGAGAGATCTCTAGGGGGAGAGAATACTCCAGGAAAGAGTAATCTTCAAGGATCCCAGATGCTTGGTGTTCAAGAGGAGAGATGCCACATGCCTTCTTGGGGGGAAAGACATGTTCATATGTGCTTATTTGCATTAGCTCTGTTCATTTGCTTCTTTGAGCTCTGATTTTCTGTTCCCTATCTTCTCCCAGTATCCAATTCTAGATTCAGGGGGAGCAAGACATCCAAGGGAAAGAAATTTCTTAAATTCATTTCATATCTTTTTCTTTGGGGACATGTCAATATCTATTGTGGTACTCAGTACCCACTCTACATGTCATCCCAGTCTTGGTACTCTTGTGGTTTCTTTTGTTTGCTCTAGCTAGTAGGTGCATCTGTGTTATCTAACCTTGTTTACGCAGGTTCATCCCATCCTAGCCAACTCAAGACCACAAGGTAAGTATATGCATCATAGTCATGTGTATGAGAAATTATTGCTGATGTACATACTGTTTGCAAGAAGGACTCATAGGCATGAAGGTACATTTCCCATATTCACATCCTTTGCTCTGATGCATATAGCCAAGATACAAGTAACACATTGCCTACTCTGTCATGGTTATGCTCTCACATGCTTTTATATTCCATATTCACATGATTGCATACATGTAGGGGGAGCCTATGCATGTTACATGTCTTTCCAAAGCTTTACTTGCTATTCTCGATATATTTATCTAAAGCTTTGATGTATGTTGTCATCAATTACCAAAAAGGGGAGATTGAAAGCACAAGTGCTCCCTGGGTGATTTTGGTAATTAATGACAACATATCTCTTGTTGGACTTACACTTTTACCTAGTATGTTTTAGACAAGTTCAACAAATTAAGTGGCATGGACTAAAGGATGTGGAACCCCTTCAAGATGCTAAGGACAAAGGATTGGCGCAAGCTTCAAGTAAAAGACTCTACATTTTATATTTTAGTGATCCAAGATCACATTGAGTCTATAGGAAAAGCCAATACTATCAAGAGGCGATGAGGTGTTGCTTAATGGCTTGCTTGCTCAAAGTGGTTAGTGATATGCTCCAAAACCCTCAACTACCTTCCCACATCCACATATGACCTAAACCAAAAGTCAAACTCGGCCCCACCAACTCTTTCTATCCGGCGCCACCGAGTTCAGATGTCATAGCCACTGCCACAAACCCTAGGCAAATCGGTTTCACTGATAGGGATCTCGGTCTCACCGAGATGGGATTGTAATCTCTCTTGTGTATGTCCATTACCAAAATCGGTCTCACCGAGTTTGAGAAATCGGTACTACCGAGATTACAATGCAAAGTCTCTGGTCAGCTTGTTACCAAAATCGGTTCCACCGAGTTTGTGTAATCGGTACCACCGAGTTTGCCTGACCAACTCTCTGGTTAGCTTATTACCAAAATTGGTCCCACCGAGTTTGTGTAATCGGTCTCACCGAGATTACGTTATGCCCTAACCCTAACCATATCGGTCCTACCGAGTTGCATGTCAGTCCCACCGAAAATCCTAACGGTCACTAGATTTGCTAAATCGGTCTGACCGAGTTTTTCAATTCGGTCTCACCGAGATTGGTAAATTGTGTGTAACGGTTAGTTTTTGTGTGGAGGCTATATATACCCCTCCACCCACTCTTCATTCATGGAGAGAGCCATCAGAACAAACCTACACTTCCAATACACATTCTCTGAGAGAGAACCACCTACTCATGTGTTGAGGCCAAGATATTCCATTCCTACCATATGAATCTTGATCTCTAGCCTTCCCCAAGTTGCTTTCCACTCAAATATTCTTTCCACTAAATCCAAATCCTGTGAGAGAGAGTTGAGTGTTGGGGAGACTATTATTTGAAGCACAAGAGCAAGGAGTTCATCATCAACACACCATTTGTTACTTCTTGGAGAGTGGTGTCTCCTAGATTGGCTAGGTGTCACTTGGGAGCCTCTGACAAGATTGTGGATTTGAACCAAGGAGTTTGTAAGGGCAAGGAGATCGCCTACTTCGTGAAGATCTACCGCTAGTGAGGCAAGTCCTTCGTGGGCGACGGCCATGGTGGGATAGACAAGGTTGCTTCTTCGTGGACCCTTCGTGGGTGGAGCCCTCCGTGGACTCGCGCAACCGTTACCCTTCATGGGTTGAAGTCTCCATCAACGTGGATGTACGATAGCACCACCTATCGGAACCACGACAAAAACATCCGTGTCTCCAATTGCGTTTGATTTATCCAAACCCTTCCCTTTACATTCTCGCAAGTTGCATGCTTTACTTTCCGCTGCTCATATACTCTTTGCATGCTTGCTTATTATGTATTGTGATTGTTAAACTTGTGCCAAAACTCCACTTGAACTTAAAGAAGTTAAAAACTGCAACCTTTGGTACTTAGTGTCTAATCACCCCCCCTCCCCCCCTCTAGACACCTCTTCTCGATCCTTTCAAATTGATAGAAAAGTGCATAGTTATGAGAATATCTAGGCATGATCATGTATATAGGCATCACGTCCGCGACAAGTAGACCGAAACAATTCTGCATCTACTACTATTACACCACACATCGACCGCTATCCAGCATGCATCTAGAGTATTAAGTTCATAAGAACGGAGTAACGCATTAGGCAAGATGACATGATGTAGAGGGATAAACTCAAGCAATATGATATAAACCCCATCTTTTTATCCTCTATGGCAACAATACAATACGTGCCTTGCTGCCCCTGCTGTCACTAGGAAAGGACACCGCAAGATTGAACCCAAAGATAAGCACTTCTCCCATTGAAAGAAAGATCAATCTAGTAGGTCAGACCAAACTGATAATTCGAAGAGACTTGCAAAGATATCAAATCATACATATAAGAATTCAGAGAAGAACCAAATATTGTTCATAGATAATCTTGATCATAAACCCACAATTCATCGGATCTCGACAAACACACCGCAAAAAGAATTACATCGAATAGATCTCCAAGAGAATCGAGGAGAACTTTGTATTGAGATCCAAAGAGAGAGAATAAGCCATCCAGCTAACAACTATGGACTCGAAGGTTTGTGGTAAACTACTCACACATCATCGGAGAGGCTATGGTGTTGATGTAGAAGCCCTCCATGATCGATTCCCCCTCCGGCGGAGCGCCGAAAAAGGCCCCAAGATGGGATCTCACGGGTATAGAAGGTTGTGGCGGTGGAAATAGGGTTTCGTGGTGCTCTCGGATGTTTTCAGGGTATATGAGTATATATAGGCGAAAGAAGTAGGTCGGTGGAGCCACGAGGGGGCCACAAGGGTGGGGGCGCGCCTACCCCCTGGGCGCGCCTCCCTACCTCGTGGCCGCCTCGTTGCTTCCTTGACGTCCACTCCAAGTCTCCTGGATTGCATTTGTTCCAAAAATAACTCTCCCGAAGGTTTCATTCCGTTTGATATTCCTTTTCTGCGAAACATTGAAATAGGCAAAAAAAACTGCAATTTGCACTGGGCCTTTGGTTAGTAGGTTAGTCCCAAAAATAATATAAAAGTGCATAATAAATCCCATTAAACATCCAAAACAGATAATATAATAGCATGGAACAATCAAAAATTATAGATACGTTGGAGATGTATCAGTCATCTTTGTGGGTCTCGCTTGTCGTCATTAGTTCGTCGAGGTCTTCTGGGGTCTGTCTCAGGACATGTCTCTCTAGAGTGTCTGGGTTGTAGACTAGGAAAAAAGATTCAGTTACCTTATCCTACTAGTGAGTCGGTGTCTCAGCGTCCTTTTGATTTAGTCCATTCTGATGTATGGGGTCCGGCTCCCTTCCCTTAGAAAGGGAGCCATCGATACTATATTATTTTCATAGATGATTTCTCTTGTTATACTTGGCTATATTTTACGACTTCTCGCAGTGAGGTTCTTTCCATCTATAAGCGTTTTGCTGCCATGGTTCACACTAAGTTCTCTTCGCCTATTCATGTGTTCCGTGCTGACTCCGCTGGCGAGTATATTTCCAAGATGTTGTGTGGTGTTCTTGCTGAGCAGGGCACTCTTCCTCAGTTCTCTTGTCCTGGTGCTCATGCTCAGAATGGTGTGGCTGAGCGAAAGCATCGCCACCTTCTTGAGACGGCTCATGCGTTGATGATCGCTGCTTCTCTTCCACCTCATTTTTGGGCTGAGGCTATCTTCACCTCCACCTATCTCATCAACCTTGAGCCATCCGCTGCTCTCCAGGGTGGTGTTCCTTTCGAGCGTCTCTTTGATCGTTCTCCTGATTATTTGATGATTCGCTTGTTTGGTTGTGTTTGTTATGTTCTTCTTGCCCGTCGTGAATGCACCAAACTGACTGTTTAATCTGTTGAGTATGTTTTCTTAGGCTATAGTGATGAGCATAAGGGCTATCGTTGTTGGGATCCTATCGGTCGTCGGATGCGTATTTCTCGGGATGTGACTTTTGATGAGTCACATCCCTTCTACCCGTGTCCATCTTCCTCGACCTTTTCAGTGGAGGATATCTCTTTCCTCACTTTTCCTGACACACCTACCACTCCAGTTGAGCCCTTGTCTCTCCGTCCAGCTCACTCTACTTCTCCACCGCTTGCCGATTTTCCACCACCATCTCCCACGGTTTCCTCACCTCGCATGTCACCGGATTCTGCACCTTCATCCCTGGTGATTTCTTCGTGTCCACCTTATAATTCTACCTCGGCTATTCCTCCTCCTATTCTTCCATCTTTTCCTCAGTATTACACTCGTCGTTCACGTACTGTGGATGCGTCTGCTGATGTGTCGTCCTCCTCGTCTCAGCCTACCTATGGCTTGCGTCCTCGTCCGCTTCCGCCTGTTGATCGCCTTGGTTTTCCAACCACTGGTGCTGCTGTTCTTGAGCTGACTTCTTATCATGAGGTTGTTGTTCATCCTGAATTGTAGTTTGCGATGGTAGAGGAGATTGCTGCTCTTGAACGCACTGGTACATGGGATCTTGTTTCTCTTCCTCCAGGTGTCCGTCCCATCACTTGTAAGTGGGTCTACAAGGTTAAGACTCGCTCCGATGGTTCTCTCAAGCGTTACAAAGCTCGTCTTGTGGCTCATGGCTTTCAGCAGGAGCATGGTCGTGATTACGACGAGACTTTTGCTCCTGTGGACCATATGACCACTATTCTTACACTTCTTGTCGTGGCCTCTGCACACCACTGGTCTATATCTCAGCTTGATGTTAAGAATGCCTTTCTTAACGGTGAGTTGTGTGAGGAGGTATACATGTAGCCACCACCTGGGTATTCTGTTCCTGGTGGCATGGTATGTCGTCTTCGTCGCTCTCTCTATAGCCTTAAGCAAGCCCCCCGCGCCTGGTTTGAGCGTTTTGCCTCTATGGTGACTGTTGCTGGTTTTTCAGCAAGTGCTCATGATCCAGCATTGTTTGTCCACCTTTATCCTCGTGGTCGGACTCTTCTTCTTCTCTATGTTGATGACATCATCATCACTGGCGACGACCCCGGGTATATTTCCTTTGTAAAGGCCCGTCTTAGTGAGCAGTTTCTTATGTCCGATCTTGGACCTCTTCGCTACTTTCTTGGGATTGAAGTCTCTTCTACCTCTGGTGGCTTTTTTATATCCCAGGAAAAGTATATACAGGATCTTCTTGCTCGTGTTGCTCTTACTAATGAGCGCATTGTTGAGACTCCCATGGAGCTCAATGTTCACCTCTGTGATACTGATGGTGACTCCTTGCCTGAACCGACGTGTTATCGTCATCTTGTTAGGAGTCTTGTCTATCTAGATGTCACTCGTGCGGATATCTCTTATCCGGTTCATATTCTGAGTCAGTTTGTCTCTGCTCCCACTTCGGTTCACTATAGTTACCTCCTTCATGGTCTCTGATATCTTCGAGGCACGATCTCTCACCGTCTATTATTTCCTCGCTCCAGTTCTTTATAGCTTCATGCCTATTCGGATGCTACGTGGGCTAGTTATCCCTCCGATGACCGTTCACTTTCTGCTTACTGTGTTTTTCTTGGTGGTTCTCTAATTGCCTGGAAGACAAAGAAACAGACTGCAGTTTCCCGTTCGAGTATAGAGGTTGAGTTACAAGCTATGGCTCTTTTGACGGCAGAGGTGACTTGGTTACGATGGTTACTTCAGGATTTTGGTGTTTCTGTTACTACACCTACTCTACTCTTATCTGACAGTGCAGCTGCTATTAGCATTGCGCGTGATCCTGTGAAGCATGAGCTCACCAAGCATATTGGTGTTGATGCTTTCTATGTGCGCACTGGTGTGCACGGTCAGGTTATTGCTCTTCAGTATGTGCCTTCTGAGTTACAGTTGGTGGATTTTCCGGCGAAGGCCCACACTAGAGCGCAACATGGCTTCTATCTCTCCAAACTCAGTGTTGTTAATCCACCATGAGTTTGAGGGTGGGGTGTTAGAGTATTATATATATAGCCATGTAACCTTTCGTATTTACCCTATTGTATAAGGGGTTTCCTGCATATATTCCACACATGTACATGTATATATACTGTCCTATGGCCTCCTGGAAATACAAGTTGCATATTCCTAACAGCAGCAAGATATGTACTCTCTCCGGAAAGAAATGCTCTTATATTTCTTTATGGAGGGAATAAAATACCCGTGCTTCTTACTAATGATGATCCTAATGTTAATTCAATGGGGAAATGAATATTGAGTGCGGACATAGTGCTATTCTTTTGGGGTAAGAAAGAGAAAAAATGTTAATTTTGGTTCCTTCCTTTTTATGCATATGGATGCAATTTGTGCTCTCTGTCTATTTGTAATTTGTCTTGGTATACTCATGAAGTATACGACCATTACTCCCTGGTCCTACAGAACATAGTTCATATTTCTCATTTGTATAGTTCAGTGCTTTTGGTTTGGATAGTTCACTCCTTCGTATTTGGTACCAATTTCAAGTTGAAGGACAGATTCTTGATTTTCTTCTATATTGGGTATTGTTTAATCTCGTGGGTAATTTTAGTTCATTCATTCTGCATATTCCCAATTTTTGTACAGCTTCTCGGTAAGAAATAGACACGCTAGATTCACATACTTATCTTTGAAAAATATCATTTTTTGGCCATAGGTGATGTAGTTGTTTGAGTTTGTAGTTGCATGAACATCCTTAGGCATTTGTTTACCGTAGAACATGCTTTCTGATTTTCATGATGACTTGACAAAGAAAATAGAATTGCAATATGCATGAAGAAATTGGTCATAAACTCTTGATTTCCTCGGCTCGACATAGTGACTAATTTAGTGGTGAGCGGGTAGTTACCCAGTGGTTGTCTTATTGTTTGTAGGTGGTCCTTCCTATAGGTCTGTTGGTCAGGGCGATTTGTGTGTCCCCTGTGTCTCCGTTCTGGTTGCGTCTTTTGGTATTTTTTGCATCTATTTCTTTGTTGATTTCTTGCTTGCCGTTCGGCGTCGTTAATGTTTACTTTTATTTTTTTTGGTAGGCCCAACTATTGATGTGGGAGGAGACCTTTATGAAAGCTCAGGTCTGATGTTTATTCTTGGTAGAAAGAAACGGCAATGCACACTTTTCATCTTGCAAGATGTAGCACTCATGATGATAAAAATGTATCTTTTTGAAATTATTTCTGTGCATATATAGCTTGCTTCCTTGTGACTAAGGAGTTATTACAACAAGCTTATGCACATGAAGCCCTTATTTTCCATCTCATGAGTCAAAAGTAGCATCTACACACACGTATGTTCCATGAGTCCAAAGTAGCATATACATCCACGTACTGTGTCGATGGGGTGCGACGTGCCGCCACATGGGTATGGCTAGTCAAAATCAAGAGGTAATAGCAACCCAGGTCCTTGTACTTGCATAGCATGTGATGGTTTAGTCCTTGTACTTGCAAAAGTAGATTATTTCATTCCTGAACTTGTCATGGAGGTGCAAGTTTAATCCTAGGCCAATCACAGCTCACAAACTGGATGCCAAGTGGACTAGCTGGTCAGCGCAAAACATTTTGCACTTAGCCCCCTGCCTTCTTCCCTTATCAACCCGCAATGCAACACCAAGTGGCACCTGAATAAATGTTGTCTCCCCTGGTCAATCATTAACTCTTGTTCCTCTTTGTCTTCGCCTCTCCGGCCGCGCGAGCTGCTGTCGCTGGAGCTGGAGCCGCGGGCTGACATAAGCCATCATGGCGACATCGCCGGAGCTCACCGGCGATGTGCAGCCGCCTCCTTCCGTCCATCAAGTTAGGCCGCACAGTGTCTTCCCTCCTGATTATGGTGCTTTTTCTTCATCTGCTCTGTTCGTACTCCTCTGCTTTGCTTCTCCTCCCTTATCGCACGTAGCACCGGCGGATCGGTCTGTTTTGAGAGCGATTCTTGTACATCGAGTGGTGCATATTGCCTATTGTTCTTCCAGCGGCGTAAAGAACTGATTTTGACCACACATTTCAGTCTAGGGTTTAGGTATTTCTATTTTTGGTAAAGGTTTAGGGTTCATGTGCTGCTGTGGATTTAGTACGCAAGGTAGCCATTGCAAAGTGTGTGGAATAGTTAACAGATCATGACTGTAACATAAATATCCAATTGTTGGCTTGATATGTTCAGTTAATCTGCAAGATGTAGTTAACTGAACATTTTAGTTGATTAACTGCAGTTTGAAGATGCGGTAATTGAAATTTCTTCAGTTAACTATATTGCTGCACTTGATTTTGATCTTTCGAGGGGTGCATATCTTTGTTGTACTGGACTTGTTCCCCTAAATCTGTAAGAGGTAGTTAACCGAATTTTTGCAGTTAACTAACTGCATTTTACAAGATCCAGTTAACTGAATTTGTGCTTATATTCTGCTCTATATTTTTTATGTTGATGTTTGTGCTTATATTCTGCTCTATGTGGGTGCAGTGTGTGATTCAGCAATGGGACAGAGTGTGGACACTCCTTTCTTTACACTAGAACTTAAGCATGGTGGAATTTTCTGTGGACCAACAAATAGCATGGAGTATTACAATCCATCTGTGTAGGTGATTGATTATGTTGATGCTGGGTCATTCTCATATGCAGTCATTGAAGAGCATCTGAAATGGCTGGGATATCCTGTTAATGAGCACATAATTTACTGGACAAGACCTGGTAAACCAATTTCAGATGGGATGATGAGAATTAGAGGTGATGAGGATGTGCAGCAAATGATCAGAGAAAGTGCTAAGCATAAAATGCTTGTAATCATGGTGAACCATTCAGATTTCATCAGCAACTTTAGGGAAGATTTGATAGTGCCATCATTTCAGAGCCCTGACACAATGGCCATCTCAAATGTTGTTGTAGGCAGTGCAACATCATCTCACAGCCTCATTTCAGTCAATGTTGCATGTCCCCTTTCATAGGTTGCAGCAGATTTGCAATCTGAAGATAATTTGCTTATATAGTTATAGTGCACATGCTAATTGTAGTGTGAAGATACAGTGCTGTCAGATTCAGGTTTCAGTGACAGTGATTATGACATAGATGTGAAGGAAATATGCCCTAGAGGCAATAATAAAGTTGTTATTTTATATTTCCTTATATCATGATAACTGTTTATTATTCATGCTAGAATTGTATTAACCGGAAACTTGATACATGTGTGGATACATAGATAAAACACCGTGTCCCTAGTAAGCATATACTAGACTAGCTCGTTAATCAAAGATGGTTAGGTTTCCTAACCATAGACATGCATTGTCATTTGATGAACGGGATCACATCATTAGGAGAATGATGTGATGGACAAGACCCATCCATTAGCTTAGCACAATGATCGTTAAGTTTTATTTCTATTGCTTTCTTCATGACTTATACATATTCCTATGACTATGAGATTATGCAACTCCTGAATACCGGAGGAACACCTTGTGTGCTATCAAACCTCATAACGTAACTGGGTGATTATAAAGATGCTCTACAGGTGTCTCCGAAGGTGTTTGTTGGGTTGGCATAGATCAAGATTAGGATTTGTCACTCCGTGTATCGGAGAGGTATCTCTGGGCCCTCTCAGTAATGCACATCACCATAAGCCATGCAAGCAATGTGACTAATGATTTAGTTGCGGGATGATGCATTACGGAACGAGTAAAGAGACTTGCCGGTAACAATATTGAACTAGGTATGATGATACCAACGATCGAATCTCGGGCAAGTTACATACCGATGACAAAGGGAATGACGTATGTTGTCATTGCAGTTTGACCGATAAAGATCTTCATAGAATATGTAGGGACCAATATGAGCATCCAGGTTCTGCTATTGGTTATTGACGGGAGATACGTCTCGGTCATGTCTACATAGTTCTCGAACCCGTAGGGTCCGCACACTTAATGTTCGATGACGATTTGTATTATGAGTTATGTGATTTGATGACCGAAGATTGTTCGAAGTCCTGGATGAGATCACGGACATGACGAGGAGTCTCGAAATAGTTGACAGGTAAAGATTGATATATTGGAAGGTTATATTCGGACACCGGAATGGTTCCGAAGTGATTCGGGTATTTTTCAGAGTACCGGGAGGTTACCGGAACCTCCCCGGGGAAGTAGTGGGCCTTCATGGGCCTTAGAGGAAAGGAGAGGAGGGCAGCAAGGGTGCCCCCCCCCATGGCAAGTCTGAATTGGACTAGGGAGGGGGGCGCCCCCTCTTTCCTTCTCCCTCTCCTCCTCCTTCCCACTCTCCCCCTCTTGGAAAAGGAAGGGGAGTCCAACTACGATTGGGAATCCTAGTTGGACTCCCCCTATGGCGCGCCCCTCCCTGCCGCCGGCCTCCTCCTCTCCCTCCTTTATATACGTGGCCAGGGGGCACCCCAAAGTAAAAAAGACAATCTCTTAGCCGTGTGTGGTGCCCCCTCCACAGTTTAACACCTCGGTCATATCGTCGTAGTGCTTAGGCGAAGCCCTGCGCTGGTAACTTCATCATCACCATCGCCACGCCATCGTGTTGACGGAACTCTCCCTCGTCCTCAACTAGATCAAGAGCTCGAGGGACGTCGTCATGCTGAATGTGTGCTGAACACGGAGGTGCCATATGTTCGGTACTTGGATCGGTTGGATCGTGAAGACATTCGACTACATCAACCGCGTTACTAAACGCTTCCGCTTTCGGTCTACGAGGGTACGTGGACACACTCTCCCGTCTCGTTGCTATGCATCTCCTAGATAGATCTTGCGTGGTCGTAGGATTTTTTTTTTGAAATACTGCGTTCCCCAATAGTGGCATCCGAGCCAGGTCTATGCGTAGATGTTATATGCACGAGTAGAACACAATGAGTTGTGTGCGATAATAGTCATACTGCTTACCACCAACGTCTTACTTTGATTCGGTGGTATTATTGTATGAAGCGGCCCGGACCGACATTACATGACCGCGTTCCTGAGACTAGTTCTACCGACGTGCTTCGCACGCAGGTGGCTGGCGGGTGTCTGTTTCTCCAACTTTTGTTGAATCGAGTTTGACTACGCCTGGTCCTTGTTGAAGGTTGATGTCTACTATGCAACCTTCTCCTTGTAGACGTTGTTGGGCCTCCAAGTGCAGAGGTTTGTAGGACAGTAGCAAATTTCCCTCAAGTGGATGACCTAAGGTTTATCAATCCGTGGGAGGCATAGGATGAAGATGGTCTCTCTCAAGCAACCCTGCAACCAAATAACAAAGAGTCTCTTGTGTCCCCAACACACCCAATACAATGGTAAATTGTATTGGTGCACTAGTTCAGCAAAGAGATGGTGATACAAGTGCAATATGGATAGTAGATATAGGTTTTTGTAATCTGAAATAATAAAAACAGCAAGGTAACTAATGGTAAAAGTGAGCGTAAACGGTATTGCAATGATAGGAAACAAGTCCTAGGGTTCATACTTTCACTAGTGCAAGTTCTCTCAACAATAATAACATAATTGGATCTCATAACTATCCCTCAACATGCAACAAAGAGTCACTCCAAAGTCACTAATAGTGGAGAACAAACGAAGAGATTATGGTAGGGTACGAAACCACCTCAAAGTTATTCTTTCCAATCAATCCGTTGGGCTATTCCTATAAGTGTCACAAACAGCCCTAGAGTTCGTACTAGAATAACACCTTAAGACACAAATCAACCAAAACCCTAATGTCACCTAGATACTCCAATGTCACCTCAAGTATCCGTGGGTATGATTATCGATATGCATCACACAATCTCAATTCATCTATTCAAACCAACACATAGAACCTCAAAGAGTGCCCCAAAGTTTCTACCGGAGAGTCAAGAAAACGTGTGCCAACCCCTATGCATAGGTTCATGGCGGAACCATAAGTTGGTCACCAAAACATACATCAAGTGGCATGTGATATCCCATTGTCACCACAGATAAACACGGCAAGACATACATCAAGTGTTCTCATAAAAGACTCAATCCGATAAGATAACTTCAAGAGGGGAAACTCAATTCATCACAAGAGAGTAGAGGGGGAGAAGAAACATAAGATCCAACTATAATAGCAAAGCTCGCGATACATCAAGATCGTGCCATAGAGGGAACACGAGAGAGAACACGAGAGAGAGAGAGAGAGAGATCAAACACATAGCTACTGGTACATACCCTCAGCCCCGAGGGTGAACTACTCCCTCCTCGTCATGGATAGCGCTGGGATGATGAAGATGGCCACGGGTGAGGGTTCCCCCCTCCGGCAGGGTGCCGGAACGGGCTCCCTAGAGGTTTTTGGTGGCTATAGAGGCTTGCGGCGGCGGAACTCCCGATCTATCTTCTGTTTTGGTAGTTTTTCGATACGTGAGGTATATATGGGTGCAGAAGTGCGTCGGTGGAGCTTGGGGCCCACGAGGCAGGGCGCCCTAGGGGTGGGCGTGCCCCCACCCTCGTGGCCAGCTCCGTATCTTGACGTAGAGTCCAAGTCTATCCGTGGCTTTCCTTCCAAAAATAACTTCTCCATTGATTTCGTTCCGTTTTGACTCCGTTTGATATTCCTTTTCTTGAAACACTTTGAAATAGGCATAAAACAACAAATCTGGGCTGGGCCTCCGGTTAATAGGTTAGTCCCAAAAATAATATAAAAGTGGATAATAAAGCCCAATATTGCCCAAAACAGTAGATAATATAGCATGGAGCAATCAAAATTATAGATACGTTGAAGGCGTATCAAGCATCTAAGCTTAATTCTGCTCGTCCTCGAGTAGGTAAATGATAAAAGATAATTTTTATGCGGAGTGCTATTTGGCATAATTTCAATGTAATTCTTCTTACTTGTGATATGGATATTCAGATTCGAAAGATTCAAGACAAAAGTTCATATTGACATAAAATTAATAATACTTCAAGCATACTAACAAAGCAATTATGTCTTCTCAAAATAACATGGCCAAAGAAAGTTATCCCTACAAAATCATATAGTGCGGCTATGCTCTATCTTCACCACACAAAGTATTTAAATCATGCACAACCCGATGACAAGCCAAGCAATTGTTTTATACTTTTGATGTTCTCAAACTTTTCAATCTTCACGCAATACATGGCGTGAGCCATGGACATAGCACTTATAGGTGGAATAGAATGGTGGTTATGGAGAAGACAAAAGGAGAAGATAGTCTCACATCAACTAGGCGTATCAATGGGCTATGGAGATGCCCATCAATAGATATCAATGTGAGTGAGTAGGGATTGCCATGCAACGGATGCACTAGAGCTATAAGTATATGAAAGCTCAACAAAAGAAACTAAGTGGGTGTGCATCCAACTCGCTTGCTCACGAAGACCTAGGGCATTTGAGGAAGCCCATCATTGGAATATACAAGCCAAGTTCTATAATGAAAAATGCCCACTAGTATATGAAAGTGACAACATAGGAGACTCTCTATCATGAAGATCATGGTGCTACTTTGAAGCACAAGTGTGGTAAAAGGATAGTAGCATTGTCCCTTCTCTCTTTTTCTATCATTTTTTTATTTTTTATTTGGGCCTTTTCTCTTTTTTTATGGCCTCTTTTTTTTCTTTTTTTTTTCTTTTTTTTCGTCCGGAGTCTCATCCCGACTTGTGGGGGAATCATAGTCTCCATCATCCTTTCCTCACTGGGACAATGCTCTAATAATGATGATCATCACACTTTTATTTACTTACAACTCAAGAATTACAACTCGATACTTAGAACAAAATATGACTCTATATGAATGCCTCCGGCGGTGTACCGGGATATGCAATGAATCATGAGCGACATGTATGAAAGAATTATGAATGGTGGCTTTGCCACAAATACGATGTCAACTACATGATCATGCAAAGCAATATGACAATGATGAAGCGTGTCATAAGAACGGAACGGTGGAAAGTTGCATGGCAATATATCTCGGAATGGCTATGGAAATGCCATGATAGGTAGGTATGGTGGCTGTTTTGAGGAAGGTATATGGTGGGTGTATGATACCGGCGAAAGGTGCGCGGTATTAGAGAGGCTAGCAATGGTGGAAGGGTGAGAAAAGTGCGTATAATCCATGGACTCAACATTAGTCATAAAGAACTCATATACTTATTGCAAAAATCTAGAAGTTCTCAAAGCAAAGTATTACACGCATTCTCCTAGGGGGATAGATTGGTAGGAAAATACCATCGCTCGTCCCCGACCGCCACTCATAAGGAAGACAATCAATAACTAAATCATGCCCCGACTTCATCACATAATGGTTCACCATACGTGCATGCTACGGGAATCACAAACTTTAACACAAGTATTTCTCAAATTCACAACTACTCAACTAGCATGACTCTAATATCACCATTTTCATATCTCAAAACAATTATCAAGCATTAAACTTTTCTTAGTATTCAACACACTCATAAGAATTCTTACAAATCTTGTATGCTTAGCATATTATGATTATTTAAGCAAATTACCATGCTATTTAAGACTCTCAAAATAATATAAGTGAAGCATGAGAGTTCAATAGTTTCTATAAAACAAATCCACCACCGTGCTCTAAAAGATATAAGTGAAGCACTAGAGCAAACAACAAACTACTCTGAAAGATATAAGTGAAGATCAACGAGTAGTCGAATAATTATACAATTATGTGAAGACTCTCCCATTTAATAATTTCAGATCTTGGTATTTTATTCAAACAGCAAGCAAAGCTAAAGAAATGACATGACGCTCCAAGCAAAACACATATCATGTGGTGAATAAAAATATAGCTCCAAGTAAAGTTACCGATGAGCGAAGGCGAAAGAGGGATGCCTTCGGGGCATCCCCAAGCTTAAACTCTTGGTTATCCTTGAATATTACCTTGGGGTGCCTTGGGCATCCCCAATCTTAGGCTCTTGCCACTCCTTATTCCATAGTCCATCGAATCTTTACCCAAAACTTGAAAACTTCACAACACAAAACTTAACAGAAAACTCGTGAGCTCCGTTAGCGAAAGAAAACAAAACACCACTTCAAGGTACTGTAATGAACTCATTATTTATTTATATTGGTGTTAAAACTACTGTATTCCAACTTCTCTATGGTTTATAAAATATTTTACTAGCCATAGATTCATCAAAATAAGCAAACAACACACGAAAAACAGAATCTGTCAAAAACAGAACAGTCTGTAGTAATCTGTAACTAACGCAAACTTCTGGAAGTCCAAAAATTCTAAAATAAATTGTTGGACCTGAGGGATTTGTCTAGTAATCATCTGCAAAAATAATCAACTAAATAGCACTTTCCAGTGAAAAGTTCTAGCTAATCTCGTGAGCGCTAAAGTTTCTGTTTTTTACAGCATGATCATAAAGACTTCACCCAAGTCTTCCCAAAGGTTCTACTTGGCACAAACACTAATTAAAACACAAAACCACATCTAAACAGAATCTAGATGTATTATTTATTCCTAAACAGAACCAAAAAGCAAGAAACTAAAATAAAATTGGGTTGCCTCCCAACAAGCGCTATCGTTTAACACCCCTAGCTAGGCATGATGATTTCAATGATGCTCACATAAAGATAAGAATTGAAACATAAAGAGAGCATCATGAATATGACTAGCACATTTAAGTCTAAAACACTTCCTATGCATAGGGATTTTGTGAGCAAACAACTTATGGGAACAAGAATCAACTTGCATAGGAAGGTAAAACAAGCATAACTTCAAAATTTTAAGCACATAGAGGGGAAACTTGATATTATTGCAATTCCTAAAAGTATATATTCCTCCCTCATAATAATTTTCAGTAGCATCATGAATGAATTCAACAATATAACCAGCACCTAAAGCATTCTTTTCATGATCCACTTTCATAGAAATTTTATTACTCCCCACACAAGCAAATTTCTTCTCATTCGGAATAGTGGGAGTAAACTCAACAAAATAACTATTATGTGATTGAAAATTAAGATCAAGATGACAAGTTTCATGGTTATCATTATTCTTTATAGCATACGTGTCATCACAATAATCATCATAGATAGGAGGCATGCTTTCATCATAGTAAATTTTCTCATCAAAGCTTGGGGGACAAAAAATATCATCTTCATCAAACATAGCTTCCCCAAGCTTGTGGCTTTGCATATCATTAGCATCATGGATATTCAAGGAATTCATACTAACAACATTTCAATCATGCTCATCATTCAAAGATTTAGTGCCAAACATTTTAATGCATTCTTCTTCTAACACTTTGGCAGAATTTTCCTTTCCATCATACTCATGAAAGATATTAAAAAGATGAAGCGTATGAGACAAACTCAATTCCATTTTTTGGTAGTTTTATTTTATAGACTAAACTAGTGCTAAAACAAGAAACAAAAAGATTCGATTGAAAGATCTAAAGATATACCTTCACTTACCTAGCCTCCCCGGCAACGGCGCTAGAAAAGAGCTTGATGTCTACTACGCAACCTTCTCCTTATAGACATTGTTGGGCCTCCAAGTACAGAGGTTTGTAGGACAGTAGAAAATTTCCCTCAAGTGGATGACCTAAGGTTTATCAATCCGCGGGAGGCGTAGGATGAAGATGGTCTCTCTCAAGCAACCCTGCAACCAAATAACAAAGAGTCTCTTGTGTCCCCAACACACCCAATACAATGGTAAATTGTATAGGTGCACTAGTTAATGAAGAGATGGTGATACAAGTGCAATATGGATAGTAGATATAGGTTTTGTAATCTGAAATAATAAAAACAGCAAGGTAACTAATGGTAAAAGTGAGCGTAAACGGTATTGCAATGATAGGAAACAAGGCCTAGGGTTCATACTTTCACTAGTGCAAGTTCTCTCAACAATAATAACATAATTGGATCTCATAACTATCCCTCAACATGCAACAAAGAGTCACTCCAAAGTCACTAATAGTGGAGAACAAACGAAGAGATTATGGTAGGGTACGAAACCACCTCAAAGTTATTCTTTCCAATCAATCCGTTGGGCTATTCCTATAAGTGTCACAAACAGCCCTAGAGTTCGTACTAGAATAACACCTTAAGACACAAATCAACCAAAACCCTAATGTCACCTAGATACTCCAATGTCACCTCAAGTATCCGTGGGTATGATTATACGATATGCATCACACAATCTCAATTCATCTATTCAAACCAACACATAGAACCTCAAAGAGTGCCCCAAAGTTTCTACCGGAGAGTCAAGAAAACGTGTGCCAACCCCTATGCATAGGTTCATGGGCGGAACCCGCAAGTTGGTCACCAAAACATACATCAAGTGGCATGTGATATCCCATTGTCACCACAGATAAACACGGCAAGACATACATCAAGTGTTCTCATAAAAGACTCAATCCGATAAGATAACTTCAAGAGGGGAAACTCAATTCATCACAAGAGAGTAGAGGGGGAGAAGAAACATAAGATCCAACTATAATAGCAAAGCTCGTGATACATCAAGATCGTGCCATAGAGAGAACACGAGAGAGAGAGAGAGAGAGAGAGAGAGAGAGAGAGAGATCAAACACATAGCTCTTTGGTACATACCCTTAGCCCCGAGGGTGAACTACTCCTCCTCGTCATGGATAGCGGGGATGATGAAGATGGCCACGGTGAGGTTCCCCCCCCAGGTGGTGTGAAGCGGGCTCCCGAGAGGTTTTTGGTGGCTACAGAGGCTTGCGGCGGCGGAACTCCCGATCTATCTTCTGTTCTGGTTATTTTTCGATGCGCAGGTATATATGGGTGCAGGGGGTACGTCGGTGGAGCTTCGGGGGCCCCACGAGGCAGGGGGGCGTGCCCCCACCCTCGTGGCCAGCTCCCGTATCTTGTGATGTAGAGTCCAAGTCTATCCGGTGGCTTTCCTTCCAAAAATAACTTCTAAAGTTGATTTCATTCAGTTTTGACTCCGTTTGATATTCCTTTTCTTCGAAACACTGAAATAGGCATAAAATAGCAAATCTGAGCTGGGCCTCCGGTTAATAGGTTAGTCCCAAAATAATATAAAAGTGGATAATAAAGCCCAATATTGCCCAAAACAGTAGATAATATAGCATGGAGCAATCAAAAATTATAGATACGTTGGAGCCGTATCAAATGTTAAAACAACACACTTGATGAAAAATCGTTGTGGTTTTGATGCGAAGGTAAGAACGGTTCTTAATGGGAGCCCGTAGCAGCCACATAAAACTTGCAACAACAAAGTAGAGGACGTCTAACTTGTTTTTGCAGGGCATGTTGTGATGTGATATGGTCAAGACGTGATGAGATATAAATTATTGTATGAGATGATCATGTTTTGTAAAAGTTATCGGCAACTGGCAGGAGCCTTATGGTTGTCGCTTTATTGTATGAAATGCAATCGCCATGTAATTGCTTTACTTTATCACTAAGCAGTAGCGATAGTCGTAGAAGCAATAGTTGGCGAGACAACAACGATGCTACGATGGAGATCAAGGTGTCAAGCCAGTGATGATGGAGATCATGACGGTGCTTTGGAGATGGAGATCAAAGGCACAAGATGATGATGGCCATATCATGTAACATATTTTGATTGCATGTGATGTTTATCCTTTATGCATCTTATTTTGCTTTGTACGGCGGTAGCATTATAAGATGATCTCTCACTAAATTTCAAGGTATAAGTGTTCTCCCTGAGTATGCACCGTTGCTACAGTTCATCATGCCGACACACCATGTGATGATCGGGTGTGATAAGCTCTATATTCACATACAACGGGTGCAAGCCAGTTTTGCATGTGCAGAATATTCGGGTTAAACTTGACGAGCGTAGCATATGCAGATATGGCCTCGCAACACTGAGACCGAAAGGTCGAACGTGGATCATATAGTATATATGATCAACATAGAGATGTTCACCATTGAAAACTACTCCATCCCACGTGATGATTGGACATGGTTTAGTTGATATGGATCACATGATCATTTAGATGACTAGAGGGATGTCTTTCTAAGTGGGAGTTCTTAAGTAATATGATTAATTGAACTTTAATTTATCATGAACTTAGTCCTGATAGTTTTTGCATATCTATGTTGTTGTAGATCAATAGCTGGCGTATAGCTCCCCTGTTTTATTTTTGATATGTTCGTAGAGTAAACTAAGTTGAAGATGATAGTAGAAATGATGCGGACTGGGTCCATGATCTGAGGATTATCCTCATTGCTACACAGACGAATTATGTCCTTGATGCAGGAGCAAATGTAAACGTTATGAACGTTTTAAAAAGCTCAGTATGATGACTACTTGATAGTTTAGTGCACCATGCTTTACGGCTTAGAACTGGGACTTAAAAAATGTTTTGAACGCCACGGAGCATATGAGATGTTCCAAGAGATAAAATTGGTATTTCAATCTTATGCCCATGTTGAGAGGTATGAGACCTCTGACAAATACTTTGCCTACAAGACGGAGGAGAATAGGTCACCCAGTGAGCATGTGATTAGAATGTCTGAGTACTACAATCACTTGAATCGAGTTGGAGTTAATCTTCCAGATAAGATAATGATTGACAGAGTTCTCTAGTCACTATCACCAAGTTACTGGAACGTCGTGATGACTATAATATGCAAGGGATGACGAAAACAATTCCCGAGCTCTTCGCGATGTTGAAATCAGCAAATGTAGAAATCAAGAAAGAGCATCAAGTGTTGATGGTTAAGAAGACCACTAGTTTCAAGAAAAAGGACAAAGAGAAAGAAAGTGAACTTCAATAAGAATGGCAAGGAAGTTGCCACTCCCGTGAAGAAGCCCAAAGCTGAACCCAGGCCTGAAACTGAGTGCTTCTACTGCAAAGGAAATGATCACTGGGAGCGGAACTACCCCAAATACTTGGCAGATAAGAAGGATGGCAAAGTGAACAAAGGTATATGTGATATACATGTTATTAATGTGTACTTTACTAGTGTTCATAGTAACCCCTGGGTATTTGATACCGGTTCAGTTGCTATGATTAGTAACTCAAAACAGGAGTTGCAGAATGAACAAGACTAGTTATGGGCGAAGTGATGATGTGTGTTGGAAGTGATTCCAAGGTTGATACGATCACCATCGCACACTCCATCTACCTTCGGGATTAGTGTTGAACCTAAATAAATGTTATTTAATGTTTGCGTTGAGCATGAATATGATTAGATCATGTTTATTACTATACGGTTATTCATTTAAGTCAGAGGATACTTGTTATTCTGTTTACATGAATAAAACCTTCAATGGTCATAAACCCAATGTGAATGGTTTATTGAATCTCGTTCGTAGTGATACACATATTCATAATATTGATACCAAAAGATGCAAAGCTAGTAATGATAGTGCGACTTATTTGTGGCACTGCCGTTTAGGTCATATTGGTGTAAAGCGCATGAAGAAACTCCATGCTGATGGGCTTTTGTAATCACTTGATTATGAATCACTTGATGCTTGCGAACCATGCCTCATGGGAAAGATGACCAAGACTCCGTTCTCCAGAACAATGGAGCGAGCCACTGACTTATTGGAAATAATACATATTGATGTATGCGGTCCGATGAGTGTTAAGGCTCGCGGCAGGTATCGTTATTTTCTGACCTTCACAAATGATTTGAGCAGATATGGGTATATCTACTTGATGAAACACAAGTCTAAAAACATTTGAAAAGTTCAAAGAATTTCAGAGTGAAGTGAAGAATCATCGTAACAAGAAAATAAAGTTTCTACGATCTGATCGCGGAGGCGAATATTTGAGTTACGAGTTTGGCCTTCAATTAAAACAACGCGGAATAGTTTCACAAACTCATGCCACCTGGAACACCATAGCATAATGGTGTGTCTGAACATCGTAACCGTACTTTATTAGATATGGTGCGATTTATGATGTCTCTTACCGATTTACCACTATCATTTTTGGGTTATGCATTAGAGACAGTTGCATTCATGTTAAATAGGGCACCGTCTAAATCTGTTAAGACGACACCATATGAACTGTGGTTTAGCAAGAAACCTAAGTTGTCGTTTCTTAAAGTTTGAGGTTGCGATACTTATGTGAAAAAGTTTTAGCCTGATAAACTCGAACCCAAATCGGAGAAGTGTGTCTTCATAGGATACCCAAAAGAAACTGTTGGCTACACCTTCTATCACAGATCCGAAGGCAAGATCTTTGTTGCTAAGAATGGATCCTTTCTAGAGAAGGAGTTTCTCTCGAAAGAAGTGTGTGGGAAGAAAGTAGAACTTGATGGGTAATTGTACCTTCTCTCGAATTGGAAAGTGGTTCATCACAGAAATCAGTTCCAGTGATGCCTACTCCAATTAGTGAGGAAGCTAATGATGATGATCATGAAACATCAGATCAAGTTACTACTGAACCTCGTAGGTCAACCAGAGGACGTTCCGCACCAGAGTGGTACGGTAATCCTGTTCTGGAAGTCATGTTACTAGACCATGACGAACCTACGAACTATGAGGAAGCGATGATGAGCCCAGATTCCGATAAATGGCTTGAGGCCATGAAATCTGAGATAGGATCCATGTATTAGAACAAAGTATGGACTCTGATTGACTTGCTCGATGATCCGCGAGCCATTGAGAATAAATGAATATTCAAGAGGAAGACGGACGGTGATAGTAGTGTTACTATCTACAAAGCTCGAATTGTCGAAAAAGGTTTTTGACAAGTTCAAGGTGTTGACTACGATGAGATTTTCTCACTCGTATCGATGCTTAAAGTCTTTCCGAATCATGTTAGCAATTGCCGCATTTTATGAAATCTGGCAAATGGATGTCAAAACTACATTCCTTAATGGATTTCTTAAAGAAGAGTTGTATATGATACAACCAGAAGGTTTTGTCAATCCTAAAGGTGCTGACAAAGTGTGCAAGCTCCAGTGATCCATCTAGGGACTGGTGCAAGCATCTCGGAGTTGGAATATATGCTTTGATGAGGTGATCAAAGCATATCATATTATACAGACTTGCGGTGAAGCCTGTATTTACAAGAAAGTGAGTGGGAGCACTACAACCTTTCTGATAAGTATATGTGAATGACATATTGTTGATCATAAATGATGTAGAATTTTCTGGAAAGCATAAAAGAGTGTTTGAAAGGAGTTTTTCAAATAAAGACCTCGGTAAAGCTGCTTACATATTGGGCATCAAGATCTATAGAGATAGATCAAGACGCTTGATAAGATTTTTCAATGAGTACATACCTTGACAAGATTTTGAAGTAGTTCAAAATGGAATAGTCAAAGAAGGAGTTCTTGCCTGTATTGCAAGGTGTAAAGTTGAGTAAGACTCAAAACCCGACCATGGCAGAAAATAGAAAGAGAATGAAAGTCATTCCCTATGCCTCAGCCATAGGTTCTATAAAGTATGCTATGTTGTGTACCAGACCTATTGTGTACCTTGCCATGAGTTTGGCAAGGGGGTACGATAGTGATCCAGGAGTGGATCACTGGATAGCGGTCAAAGTTATCCTTAGTTACCTAAGAGGACTAAGGAAATATTTCTCGGTTATGGAGGTAATAAAGAGTTCGTCGTAAAGAGTTACGTCGATGCAAGCTTTTACACCGATCCGGATGACTCTGAGTCTCAATCTGGATACATATTGAAAGTGGTAGCAATTAGCTAGAGTAGCTCTATGCAGAGCATTGTAGACATAGAAAATTTGCAAAATACATACGGCTCTGAACGTGACAGGCCTGTTGACTAAACTTCTCTCACAAGCAAAACATGATCACACCTTAGTACTCTTTGGGTGTTAATCACATGGCGATGTGAACTAGATTACTAACTCTAGTAAACCCTTTGGGTGTTGATCACATGGTGATGTGAACTATGGGTGTTAATCACATGGTGATATGAACTATTGGTGTTAAATCACATGGCGATGTGAACTAGATTATTGACTCTAGTGCAAGTGGGAGACTGAAGGAAATATGCCCTAGAGGCAATAATAATGTTGTTATTTTATATTTCCTCGTATCATGATAAATTTTTATTATTCATACTAGAATTGTATTAACCGAAAACTTGATACATGTGTGGATACATAGACAAAACACTGTGTCCCTAGTAAGCCTCTACTAGATTAGCTCGTTAATCAAAGATGGTTATGTTTCCTAACCATAGACATGTGTTGTCATTTGACGAACGGGATCACATCATTAGGAGAATGATGTGATGGACAAGACCCATCCGTTAGCTTAGCATAGTGATCGTTAAGTTTTATTGCTATTGCTTTCTTCATGACTTATACATATTCCTCTGACTATGAGATTATGCAACTCCCGAATACCGGAGGAACACCTGATGTGCTATCAAACGTCACAACGTAACTGGGTGATTATAAAGATGCTCTATAGGTGTCTCTGAAGGTGTTTGTTGGGTTGGCATAGATCAAGATTAGGATTTGTCACTCCGTGTATCGGAGAGGTATCTTTGGGCCCTCTCAGTAATGCACATCACTATAAGCCTTGCAAGCAATGTGACTAATAAGTTAGTTACGGGACGATGCATTACGGAACGAGTAAAGAGACTTGCCGGTAACGAGATTGAACTACGTATGATGATACCGACGATCGAATCTCGGGCAAGTAACATACCGATGACAAAGGGAATAACGTATGTTGTCATTGCGGTTTAACCGATAAAGATCTTCATAGAATATGTAGGAACCAATGTGAGAATCCAGGTTCCGCTATTGGTTATTAACCGGAGATATGTCTCGGTCATGTCTACATAGTTCTCGAACCCGTAGGGTCCATGTAGGTGTCAAAACCGACGGATCTCGGGTAGGGGTCCCGGCTGTCAAAATGCAGGCGGATGGTAACAGGAGACAAGGGACACGATGTTTTACCCAGGTTGGGCCCTCTCGATGGAGGTAAAACCCTACTCCTGCTTGATTAATATTGATGATATGGGTAGTACAAGAGTAGATCTACCACGAGATCAGAGAGGCTAAACCCTAGAAGCTAGCCTATGGTATGATTGTTGTTCGCCCTAAGGACTAAAACCCTCCAGTTTATATAGACACCGGAGAGGGTTAGAGTTACATAGAGTCGGTTAGAATCGGAGGAGATCTACATATCCGTATCGCCAAGCTTGCCTTCCACGCCAAGGAAAGTCCCCTCCGGACACGGGACGAAGTCTTCAATCTTGTATCTTCATAGTCCAGGAGTCCGGCCAAAGGTTATAGTCCGGCCATCCGGACACCCCCTAATCCAGGACTCCCTCAGTAGCCCCTGAACCAGGCTTCAATGACGATGAGTCCGGCGCGCAGATTGTCTTCGGCATTGCAAGGCGGGTTCCTCCTCCGAATACTTCATAGAAGATTTTGAACACAAGGATAGTGTCCGGCTCTGCAAAATAAGTTCCACATACCACCGTAGAGAGAATAATATTTACACAAATCCAATCTGCTGACGTATTTCGCAGCGTGACATCACACCACGACCAAGCCTTTATTCGAATCATTTTTACAGTCCCACCTCAGCGCACTTAGCGAGGCGGTTTCCTTGGCACGTCTTGTTGAAGCAGAGATCGTGTCCCCTTATTCAGGATTCTCATCAATACGGCGTGGGTAACCCAACCGTGCCATTAATTTCTGGCGCTTGGGAGATAAGCGAGTTTTACCGGGCTGGTGGGGCACATAGTTTCGTCCGCCCATATAAGGGATAAGGATCCACCTTTTCCATCTACACCTTCTTCCTCCTTTGCTTATCCATTTCGCACTTTCTCGCTCAGCGTAAGCCGCACATCCCACCTCAACCTTCTCCAGCCATGTCCGGGCGGGAGGCAAGTGCATGGTCTCCTCCGTCACGGAGGACACATCAAAAAGCTGAGGGAGGCGAATACTTGTCTAACGACATCAGCACGGCTCCGGATAAGGGAAGCTCATCCCCACCCCAGGCCCCATGAGAGGGTGGTGTTCCTCACCCATTTCCTCCGCGGACTAGGTTTCCCACTCCACTCGTTTGTCCGGGGGCTCATGTTCTACTATGGCCTGGATTTCCACGATCTGGCCCCGAACTTCGTCCTCAACATCTCGGCATTTATCGTCGTGTGCGAGGCCTTCCTCCGCATCAAACCCCACTTCGGCTTATGGCTGAAGACCTTCAATGTCAAGCCGAAGGTAGTGGGCAGCCAGCAAGTGGAGTGCAGAGGCGCCATGGTGGGCAAGATGCCCAATGTTACATGGCTCGAGGGCTCCTTCATGGAGACCATAAAGGGGTGGCAATCGGGGTGGTTCTACATCATCGAGCCGCATGACCCTGAATGGGCAGCGGCCCCAATTCGATCGCATCCCCACACGGCTCACCTCACGGAAAGAGAAGGTCTGTCGTGGGGTAATTCGGAAGAGCGCTCGGACTCAAACCTGCGTCCAAGACCTGGTGGACAAAGAGGTTAAACTTCGTCAACATAGTCCAGGTCATGCTCATCGCGGATCCTCCCATGTCAATGGCGGTTTTTAACTTGTGGAGTTCAACCCGCCCGGCACCAAACTCGACCAGGCTCTTTGACACAACGCATGCGAGGATGCAGGAAGGTGCTATTCAAGGGCGCCGAGGTTCCCCCTCCCATCAGCGAGGATCGCGGATTCCGCGAAAGCCAAGCCAGCGTAGTAAGCTTATTTTACCCTTCTGGGATAATTGTTTTCATAGTTTGACTCTGTCACGGGATCTAAGCTCCGTTCCTTTGTGAGCATGGCAGAAGAAGTCGGACAGATCGATTGTCCGGCTCCTTTGCCCGAAGACCCAGCGGATGCCCGCTTGACGAGGCTGCTGGCTCCGGCACCTTGCGTGGTGCCAGAGAAGAAGGCCAAGAAAAAGGCCACGGGAACTCGAAAGAGTTCCCGGCGCTCGGTGGTGTCGGATTCATCGTCCGATGACTCGAGGCGCTCCTCCACGAAGATGAGGAGGAGGAAGAAGAGGCCTCTCCCCTCGGTGGGGAGGACAGAAAAGGAAGGTCGCCCCAAGCCCGGGGGCGGAGGTCAAGAAGGAAGGACCCTTCCTCCGGACTACTCCACCAACGCCGACGGCGGCGAAGAGAGTGGCCATCGAGGCCAAGCCCTGGCCGTCGTAAGTATCCGGATACCGGAATAACTCATGGCGCTCGCCGTTGCAGTACCTTCCGGCGCCAAATGTAATCATGCGGTCTGCCCAAGGCCGGGCTCGACGCTTCAACGAGCGACTCCCTGGGTTCTTCGGATGTGAATAGCACTTCACTTCCGGCCGCCTCCTCTCCTCGCGATGCGGATGATGCCGAGGTGGAGTCCCAAAGGGTCCAAGTCAGGAAGAGGTGGTCTGGGCGCGCAAGGCAACCTCCCGGACTCGGCATAAAGGGATAAAACCCCAAAGGGCTCTAAGTCCGGCCTGGGCGAGACTCCCGACCGGAACCTTGGTGGTTCGAGTCCCAGAGCCCCCACGTAAGAAGGGCAAGCCTACAACACGGTGACCTCCGTCAATCGAGGCACCGGATAATTTCTGGAGGTGCTTAAAGCGCCTCCATCGACGAAGAAGCACCGCACTATTATGAGTGTGGTGATCCGGAAGGTTCGATCCGCCAAGAGCGGGCTGACGGCTTGTGCCAGACCTTCTAACGGGCTTTGAGGTATGTATTTAAGATATGTAAAATATTACCGCATAGACGGTAGCCCGATGCTCGGTTTGGTGTTGGAAAGAAAAGCGGGCGAGGATCAAAAGATATCTGAGGAGTCTAACATAAGTATGTCGATATGGGAATGCAGGTTGCGTTCTTGACCTCTACCGACCGATGGCTGGAGGTCGATCGTTGAAGCGAGCCTTGGCGGTCCGAGAACGAGCTCGGCCTTGCCAAGAAGCAGCTCGAGGACAAGGAAGGTAAGTAATACCTTATGTAAGTATATAAAAGATGCGGTTGCAAAAATGCGGGACCAACGTGGGTATTGCGGGGCCACGAACGAGGTGGCGACCACGAAGGCGTTGTCCAAGGCCGAAAACAATGCGGCCGTGGAGCGCACCGAGCGAGAGAAGCCGAGGCGTGAGTGGCGGAGGTGCGGCAAGAGCTCCGGATCTCGTGGAAAACACGAGAGGTTGGAGCTTGACTCAAAGACTTCGAGTCGAGCTTGCCTCGGCCCTTGAGCGCCAAATCTGCTAAGGCTGAAGCCCAAAAAGCCCTCCAGAAATTGAGGCGATGAAGAAGATAGCGGCGGGTAAGGCATTCTTTATGCAAAGCAAGCACGTGAAAGTGAATTACTTGTTACTTACCCGAGTCAGAGCTCTCCGGGAGCATTCGCGAGATCTTCCCGCGAGTGTATCCGATCTTGCCGCATTCTACCGAGCCGAGGAGGGAGCTCGGCGGAGAAGGTGTTCAGTCTCGATATCTTTGAGGCGGACACGAGTAAGTTTTTGAGCGACCAGTGAAGCAGCTGGTCGAGCTCCATAAAGTGTCCGAACAGGCCATGAAGGGTCTCGTAGTCCGGCTGTGGCCTGGGGAAGCCATGCCTGGGAGCTACTTCGGTCTAGTGAGGTGGCTGGTGGACGCCTGTCCATGGATTGAAGTCATCAAGCTCTCCGTATGCATCGAAGGTGCCCGTAGGGCCCTTGCCCATGCTAAAGTGCACTGGGGCAAGATGGACGTTGAGAAGCTTGTGACGGACGGACCACCGCCGGGCAAGGAGCATCGCAAGCCCGAGATGTATTATGAGGCGTCTCAAAGGTGCACTGCCTTATAGCGGATGAGTGCTCCAAAGATGTAATTTTTTAGTAAACTCGCATTTGTGATCATGTACGCTGAAAACTTGTTCATATGCGCTAAGCATCTAACACCCCAAATTTTCTGGCCAAGTTTTTGATATTTAAAATTTTTGCCAGGAGTTTTAAATTTTTATTTCTGTGGATTTTCAGAACTCTTCTTTTATTGTTAAGGAGTTTTGCATCTTTTCCCAAGTGGAGCTTTCCAAAATATATGGGACTGTTATGCCAGCTCATTATAACATTTTCTTAATCAGTGGATCTATTTATTAGATTATTTCACCCTGAGTTTTAATTATTAAAATGGCTTGTTTTAAATTGTTTTGAGCTCTGTTTGTACTGCAACCAGTTGATAACTTTAACTAATTTTCCAACCAAAATTTGGAGAGGTCATGAGATGTCTCTAAATCAATTATGTGCATTAATAAAATTATTTCATTGCTTATTTTGAAATTTTACACCTGTTTTGCTTCTACGGTCCATGGGCATTTTTTTGCACTACAACTCAATTAAATATTTCCTAGAGCCTCCACCAAAATTTTGGGATATCGGTGGTAGCATGCCATTCAACTTTATGCAAAAGCATAGTGATGTTCTTTGGAATATTTGAGTACAATGACCTCTTTTTCATTGGACCAGACTTGTGTTTTCTACTACAACTCTGTTATTTCTTGCTCTAATGACCTTGTGTTTTCTCATGCTTGTAGTCAACCCTACAAAACCCCTAAGTCCAGGAGCATGCTCTATTTGGAACACTTTTGGTCCTTGTAATGATACCACTCACTTACTGCCCAGAACTGAAGTTTTGCAAAACTTGCACTAGCAAGTTTCTCCTTTTTGCAAACTGACTTCACCACCCTCTCTTATATCCATAGAGACACTGATCTGGAGAGTTTTGGCCACTCCAAGAGCTACCTAGGTGCCTTTGGCATTTTGTCAAACACCCTGTGTGCATGACCAGTTTTGGCATGATTTCAAGCTTACATTGTGAGCTTGAGCTCCTGACCTACCCAGCATGTCCTAAGGTTTTGCCCTAGCCCATAACCCCTTTACGCTAACTCCTTGTGGTTTGGAACTCTCTAGGCTGCCTGGCATTTCGTCGAGCACACCGGGCGTGCTCTGGCGCGCCAGGCGTCGTTAGCACCCACATGCACCCGAGCCGCCCGCGTCACCCGCACTCAAAACCCGACCCCAGCCAGCACGCCGTGTCCCTTGCCTTGCACGCCACCCCGACCACCTCAGCACTTACAGGCGCCACCGCCAGATGGCCGTGGCGGCTAGCTGCCGCCGCTAGCAGCCCGACCGTGGTCGGCGCCGCCAAAGCCACCCCGGCTCGCCACCTGCCCCTGTGAACAGCGCAAGCTCATCCCCTCGCTCGTCGGCTAGCTCCTGTCGTCGCCACGACCCCCCTTCTGCTACAGAACGTCGGTTCGCCGTTGTTTTTATCGCCGGCTGCCTTGGACCAACCTAGCCACACTATATAAGGAGACCCGAGCTCAATCCCGCTCGCAGGTAGCCTCTCACCATCCCACTCGTACCCCCCTAGCCGCCGATTGGAAGGGAGCAGGCCATCTTCAACCTCTCCGGCAACTCCAGCCGCCGCCACTAACCAGGCCATTCCAGCACAACCAGGGCATCCCCCTCTCCACTCTCTCCACCAGGAACTTTCCCTTCCTCCCGTGATCACATCCCCCTACTCCATTTCGATCGGGAACCACCGCGGCCCCAAAACCACTTCGCCCCGAAGCTTTCCTCCCCATGGCTTCGCTTGGCAGCTCACGCCGTCCCGCCGACCCAGCGACTACCAAGGATCACCCTCGACCATGGATCCATCCCGCCTCGGCTTCCCTCAAGGACCCGCGTTCGCGGCGACAGTCGTCGAGTCCCGCCTCCGCTCGGGACGGAGGAGAAGAAGGAAAGCGGACTAGTCAAACGACTAGTGGGCCACCTAGGACCCACTGTCGGTGACCATGCACGGATAAAGCGGTGTAAGTGGAAGTGTATTTCCAGATTACGCTTTCGGCGATGTCGAACCGTTTTCTGTTTTTTTCTATTTTATTTTAAAATCAGATTTGACGAACTTTGTTGTCTATAACTTTTAAATACAACTCCAAATGAATTGATTCTTTTGCTACCTCTCTCAAATATTGTCTAGTTTATTTTAAGATTTATTTGAAAAATTTCAAACCAACTTTTTGTGCTTTTTTTATTTTGTGTGTTAATTCAAATATATTCTTTTAAATAGGATTTTTGAAGGTTTCATGATGATTTGGATGCACCCTTCCTTCCCATGACCTGAAGGCAAGCATTCTGAACCCTGGTGAAATTTGTGTGTGTGTTGCATAGCACGGTGGCAACACCACCCCGGCATATACATGCGTCATTTTATGTGAGGATGTGATCCTATTTATGGGTGCGTATTAATGAATTTGTGCTAATGAAGTTGGCATGAATTGTGATAGAAACCACCGTCATACGTCTTTCATGCATAACGGAAGGAAAGACGGGAAGGCCTCTGTCTTGGATAGACACGGGCTTGCCCCTAGTCCTCCGTCGAGACGGTCGTGTCCGGTATGACATGAGGGGTATGTCGCGTGATGTTTCCATCTGTTGTTTGATATATATATAAATATAAATATAAATATATATATATATATATATATATATATATATATATATATGCATTGTTATGCTAATCATGCAGGAAATATTGCAACCTCTGAGTCGAGTAGATCGAGTCTTGTGCGATAACCCCATACTTGCCCGTACTACCACTCGTCCCTACACCAAGTAAGTGCAGTTCGATAAGTTGTCAACCCTTTCCTAGCACACACCGTCTGAGAGGCCGTGGTGGAGGATCTTGGAGGCATCCGTAGTCGTGCCACCGGTCCGGAGCATGGGTGTTTGGTTGTAGCCGAAAGGGGTAGCTCCCGATTCACATGCATGTATAAATTTTGTGATCCCATGTTACGTCGAGGTTGTGGCCTCCCCACTTAGAGTTTGCTTAACAGGTGTTATGGGTGATTCCAGACACATGTGAGTTAAGCTGGTGTGTGCAAGTTAGGTGTGTTTTCAACAAAAAGACCGTAGACGGAATTAGTCCCGTTGGACTAAAGGAATCCGTTACTCGTGGGTAAAGAGTACACCCTCTGCAGAGTTTAATCCTATTCGAATAGCCGGGTCCGTGGTTAAGGATTACAGTCTGGGATGGGTCAAGTGTCGGTCTTAGTGTCGGTCTGCGGAGGTGAAACTATGAAACTGTTAAACCAGAACTGAATTTCACAACTTGTGGATTGCGATAAGTATGATATTTATCCCTATTGTTGACTAACCCGTGATCTCATTGGTATTATCGAATATCCCTGGGATGGTTCTACCTCCTGGATATTCACTGTGTTTTTTAAGCCCTTTATGCGGTGTCGCTCGGGCCTTGATTGTGGCATTTCTTTTAAAGCCCTTTATGCGGTGTCGCTCGGGCCTTGGTCGTGGAATTTCCTTTAAAGCCCTTTATGCGGTGTCGCTCGGGCCTTGCGATCGTGGCATTTATTTTTTAAAGCCCTTTATGCGGTGTCGCTCGGGCGCCCGATTGTGGCATTTCTTTTAAAGCCCTTTATGCGGTGTCGCTCTCGGCCTTGATTGTGGCATTTCTTTTAAAGCCCTTTATGCGGTGTCGCTCGGGACGCCCGACCGTGGCATTTCCTTTTAAGCCCTTTATGCGGTGTCGCTCAGACGCCCGACTGTGGCATTTCGTTTAAAGTCCTTTTTGCGGTGTCGCTCAGACGCCCTATCGTGGCTATTCTTTTGAAGTTCTCTATGTTATTTATTTCATAAATTTTAATACTACCATATTATTGCATATCCATAAATAACATGCTTACACGCACCAGAGTTTTATTTATCTTATGTGACTAACGTCATGAGCATATTATATTTTCAGTACATCATCGTTAAATCATGCCTGTGTTCATTGTGTTTGCGAGTACATTCAAAGTACTCACTGGCTTGTCCCTGGCTATTGTCTTGGCCAGATTTCATGCCTGGAGAGGAGCATTGCGATGACAGTCCCAGAACCTAGGCAACGGTGATAACAGCCACGCGAAGATAGGAGTTATCCTGGTCAGCTGTTCCTGTGGGAAATGGAGTCCCATAAACGAGGATATTTCATAACCGCTTCCACTATCAACCTTTAGAAACCTTTTGTTTTACTCACAGGACAGAATGGTCTTGTACTACATAAATTGTATTTGCTTGGATCTTCTTTATCAAGTTAGTGCCTTATCAGCTAACAGTTATCTCGGGCTGGTAAGCACAAGGGCCATTTTTCTGGGATAAACACCCGGAGAATCGGTCGCCACAAACTTGGTATCAGAGCCAGGCTGACCATTGGCTAAACCTATCTTAGCCAGGTCAATGAAGTTAGGGTAATAACCCACCGAGCCATAACCAAGACCTCAGCCAAGCTTATCGCACAAGATAGCCACACAGTGACCCGACGCTTTCTGCGGTGGGTGCCCAACCTATCAACTAGCCGTCTATCACCCACCGGTGATCAGCACCAAAAGCGTCTCTTTACAAGCGTCGAAGGAAGACTCGTCCCTTTTTCTATAAAAAGGACGCGCTTCGCCTCAACCCAGCCCAGACGGCCGCTACCCCAAAACCAAGCCACAATACCTGGTCTCGTGAGTACACCATGAAACTACGCAACCAACCTTGGAGGTTTTGTGACCATACTATAAACCTTACCGCCGTGCCTATCGTTAGAAGAGCCACCCGAATATGTTGTGTACCAAGGACCCATAAGTGGTGAGAGCCGTCAATTGGGCCTTTGTACATATCTACGGTAGGGGTGCTGCACCGAGCGCCCTCTGAGTTCACCGGAAGAACAACTTCCTTTGAGCCACAAGCCATCCAACTAGCTGCTCGAGAGGCTATAGTTCATCTCGGGCACACTGCCCGAGTTAGGTAGTCGCTCGTTCCACTACTACCCCAGCGTGAAGGGTATGGTAGACCACCCCAAGTTGCCAATGCTGATCACGAGACAGACCTGCATTCTGCATCTAGTGCGCTATGTAAGTGCCTTTGGAGGACCTATTCGATCAAATCACTATTGATCTGGTCGCAGCTCGTGGAGAGCTGGTTCGTCAAGCCCAATGAGGAGGAGATCGAGCCCAACACCGACAACCCGGTCGTGCTGTTTGGACAACCGATCGAGACCACGAGGTCAGCCCGACCGTCGGCCAAGGTGCTTTGATGACCCCGAAGTGCCGTCGCCTCACAGGAGCACACTCCAGCGGGTTGTAGTCAACAATCCCGTGGCGGTCATCATCACTACCCCGAGCCTGCAGCCCTCGGCCCTCTCCGGCAAATTCCGGCGGTGAGAACCGTGGAGAAGCCTCGGCGTCCACAAGGGGCGCCCGCTTGGATGTAAGCAAGACCGAGACACTCGAGTAGTGGCGAGTCCCAGTGTATCCTCGCTTTGTAATTCTGTGATTCCTTAACTTAGCGCAGCCTGGCATCGTGCATCTGTTTTATATGGTAGTCTTGCATGGATGTATTAGCATGCAATGTGATTTCTCTATCCTTGGCGCAACTACCAAAAACCGCCCCGACAACCCCCACAGTGATACGTCACTTTAGTGAGATATGTGTATCTGTGGTTGACCCGAGCTGAGTCGGCCAATTCTTTACTTTTTACCACGGTAAAAGACCCAGCCCCGGTGCTATAAAAAGGGCCACCGAGTGACCTTGCCCAAGCACCCTTCACTTTGTGCACCATCCCCACAACCATTTCCTGCCATGCCGAGCCCTAGCATTTATCTGAGGACTCCAGATGCTACCCCAGGTAGTTTTGTCAAGATATTGTGGGATTTTACCCGCAGTATCATGGGTGCTACCCAGCCACCCCAGTACGAGCTGTTCAAATAGAGGATCACCCCTTCCACCTCGAGATATTGGGAAGTCGTGCACATCCCGCCCGTAAACCCAAACCAAGACCCCACAGAAGTCTCCTTCGTGGGGAAATCTATGCCAACCCCGCACATGGCCGTAGAAGCTGCTGCGTATGAAGCGCTTGCTCGCCTTCGATTCGCGGTACCCTACGCCAGCGAACGAGGGTACTATTATTTTCCGAGCCGTGCAGCACCCGGAGGAGTAACATCCTTTCCAGGTGGACGTATTGAGAGAGACCCCGTCTTGGCCAACCTTGTCCAGTACGTCATCGCTCAAGAACGTTTGACCCGACATGTGATGGGTTATCTGCAAAGCCTCGCGGATTTAAATCCTCAGATCGCCATCGGCAGATCACGAAGGCCCGACCAGGAGAGGCACATTCATCGACTAGTCAATCCCCTTTCTCCGATAGAAGAAGAGTGTATCCCTGTACCAGAAACGTTTTCTCAAGACCCCGTCCAGTTACCGTTTTCAATTTAGATGCACCGCTGTATTTATTGTCGCAAATTTTATTTATGTGTTGTAGCTTATGCTTAGTACCCCGAGTTTCGCAGCGAGTAAATCGTTAATGTAAGCAGCTCTGTCGCTTTTGGACTTTAATGTATTACTGTTTTCCCTCGCAAGAAATCCTGGAGCGTGATTTCTTTTCCCTGAGTTGCCGCATCGTATAATTTTTCTCACGGCATAGATCTTTTATTTCACACAGCACCACGACAGCAGACTCACCACCACAGTTACACGAACACATACACTGCTTGCAAAATTTTGCAACTGTGTTGCGTTTAACTAAGCACCTCCGAACAACAGTTATCACCCGGCACACCCCACCTACTCATCGTGGCCACCGCCACCACGGAGAGCCAGCAACCGAGCAGCGGCATCGCGATGATCGTCGAGGATCATCGCGACGGAGCACCGAGAGCCCCCGGCACCGCTGCGACCCTCCGCGCAGCGAGGATCACGTACCGGTCCGCGCCGCCTCCGCCATTAGCGCCTTGTCTTGAGCTCCGGCAAGCGGAAACAGAGGAGAGAGAGAGAGGGAGGAGCAAGGCCAGGTGTGAGGAAGAAGAAGGAGCCAGAGGAAGGAGAATAGGCTAACCGTGGGCCCGGGTCCACCAGTCAGCCAGAGAGAACACTGTGCTCTCGGGTGCGACCAGCGTATTCTGAGATTTATAATTTATTCTAAATTTTGTCCAGTGTAGAAATCGCTAGCTTTCCCCCACAACCGTGGAATTTTCCCCCACACCGCGCCAGTATCCCACACTGTATTTTTTTTTTTGCATCACTTATTGCTCTCACTGTGGCCGCTTTCGTTTTGATTCTTATTCGTTTAATTTTTTTTAACTCTCAGCAAATCTCGAGGACGAGATTTTTCTTAAGGGGGATAGTAGTTGTAACACCCCAAATTTTCTGGCCAAGTTTTTGATATTTAAAATTTTTGCCAGGAGTTTTAAATTTTTATTTCTGTGGATTTTCAGAACTCTTCTTTTATTGTTAAGGAGTTTTGCATCTTTTCCCAAGTGGAGCTTTCCAAAATATATGGGACTGTTATGCCAGCTCATTATAACATTTTCTTAATCAGTGGATCTATTTATTAGATTATTTCACCCTGAGTTTTAATTATTAAAATGGCTTGTTTTAAATTGTTTTGAGCTCTGTTTGTACTGCAACCAGTTGACAACTTTAACTAATTTTCCAACCAAAATTTGGAGAGGTCATGAGATGTCTCTAAATCAATTATGTGCATTAATAAAATTATTTCATTGCTTATTTTGAAATTTTACACCTGTTTTGCTTCTCTGGTCCTGTGGGCATTTTTTTGCACTACAACTCAATTAAATATTTCCCTAGAGCCTCCACCAAAATTTTGGGATGTCAGTGGTAGCATGCCATTCAACTTTATGCAAAAGCATAGTGATGTTCTTTGGAATATTTGAGTACAACAGCCTCTTTTTCATTCTGGACCAGACTTGTGTTTTCTACTACAACTCTGTTATTTCTTGCTCTAATGACCTTGTGTTTTCTCATGCTTGTAGTCAACCCTGCAAAACCCCTAAGTCCAGGAGCATGCTCTATTTGGAACACTTTTGGTCCTTGTAATGATACCACTCACTTCTTGCCCAGAATCGAAGTTTTGCAAAACTTGCACTAGCAAGTTTCTCCTTTTTGCAAACTGACTTCACCACCCTCTCTTATATCCATAGAGACACTGATCTGGAGAGTTTTGGCCACTCCAAGAGCTACCTAGGTGCCTTTGGCATTTTGTCAAACACCCTGTGTGCATGACCAGTTTGGCATGATTTCAAGCTTACATTGTGAGCTTGAGCTCTGACCTACCAGCATGTCCTAAGGTTTTGCCCTAGCCCATAACCCCTTTCGCTAACTCCTTGTGGTTTGGAACTCTCTAGGCTGCCCTGGCATTTCGTCGAGCACACCCCGGGCGTGCTCTGGGCGCGCCCAGAGCGTACGTTTGGCACCCACATGCACCCGAGCCGCGCGTCACCCAAGACTCAAAACCCGGCCCGGCCAGACGCCGTGTCCTTTGCACCGCCACGCCACCCGACCACCTCGGCACCCCATAGCGCCGCCGCCAGGATGGCCGTGGCGGCTAGCTGCCGGCCGCTAGCAGGCCCGACCGTGGTCGGCGCCGCCAAAGCCACCCCGGCTCGCCACCTGCCCCTGTGAACAGCGCAAGCTCATCCCCTCGCTCGTCGGCTAGCTCCCGTCGTCGCCACGACCCCCCTTCTGCTACAGAATGTCGGTTCGCCGTTGTTTTTATCGCCGGCCGCTTCGGACCAACCTAGCCACACTATATAAGGAGACCCGAGCTCAATCCCGCTTGCAGGTAGCCTCTCACCATCCCACTCGTACCCCCCTAGCCGCCGATAGGAAGGGAGCAGGCCATCTTCAACCTCTCCGGCAACTCCAGCCGCCGCCACTAACCAGGCCATTCCGGCACAACCAGGGCATCCCCCTCTCCAGTCTCTCCACCAGGAACTTTCCCTTCCTCCCGTGATCACATCCCCCTACTCCATTTCGATCGGGAACCACCGCGGCCCCAAAACCACTTCGCCCCGAAGCTTTCCTCGCCCATGGCTTCGCCGCGGCAGCTCACGCCGTCCCGCCGACCAGCGACTACCAGAGGATCACCCTCGACCAGCGGATCCATCCCGCCTCGGCTTCCCTCAAGGACCCGCGTGTCACGGCGCGACGGTCGCTGAGTCCCGCCTCCGCTCGGGACAGAGGGAGAAGAAGGAAGGCGGACTAGTCAAACCTGACTAGTGGGCCACCTAGGACCCACTGTCAGTGACCATGCACGGTCCACGCGGAGTAAGTGGAAGCGTATTTCCAGATTACGCTTTCGACGTGTACGAACCGTTTTTCTGTTTTTTCTATTTTATTTTAAAATCAGATTTGACCAGAACTTTGACTGTCTATAACTTTTTAAATACAACTCCAAATGAATTGATTCTTTTTGCTACCTCTCTCAAATATTGTCTAGTTTATTTTAAGATTTATTTGAAAAAATTTCAAACCAACTTTTTGTGCTTTTTTTATTTTGTGTGTTAATTCAAATATATTCTTTTAAATAGGATTTTTGAAGGTTTCATGATGATTTGGATGCACCCTTCCTTCCCATGACCTGAAGGCAAGCATTCTGAACCCTGGTGAAATTTGTGTGTGTGTTGCATAGCACGGTGGCAACACCACCCCGGCATATACATGCGTCATTTTATGTGAGGATGTGATCGTATTTATGGGTGCATATTAATGAATTTGTGCTAATGAAGTTGGCATTAATTGTGATAGAAACCACCGTCATACGTCTTTCATGCATACCGGAAGGAAAGACGGGAAGGCCTCTGTCTTGGATAGACACGGGCTTGCCCCTAGTCCTCCGTCGAGACGGTCGTGTCCGGTATGACATGAGGGGTATGTCGTGATGTTTCCATCATTGTTTGATATATATATATATATATATATATATATATATATATATATATATATATATATATATATATATATATATATATATGCATTGTTATGCTAATCATGCAGGAAATATTGCAACCTCCTGAGTCGACTGTAGATCGAGTCTTGTGCCAGTAACCCCCATACTTGCTTCGTACTACCACTCGTCCCTACACCAAGTAGGGTATGGTTCAGTAAGTTGTCAACCCTTTCCTAGCACACACCGTACAGAGAGGCCGTGGTGGAGGATACTGGAGGCATCCGGTAGTCGTGCCACCGGGTCCGGGAGCATGGGTGTTTCGGTTGTACCCGAAAGGGGGTAGCTCCCCAGTTCGCGCGCGGTATAAATTTTGTGATCCCATGTTACGTCGGGGTTGTGGCCTCCCCACTTAGAGTTTGCTTAACAGGTGTCATGGGTGATTCCAGACACATGTGAGTTAAGCTGGTGTGTGCAAGTTAGGTGTGTTTTCAACAAAAAGACCGTAGACGGAATTAGTCCCGATGGACTAAAGGAATCCGTTACTCGTGGGTAAAGAGTACACCTCTGCAGAGTTTAAACCTATTGAATAGCAGTGCGTGGTTAAGGATTACTGATGCAGGATGGGTCAAGTGTTGGTCTTAGTGTCGGTCTTGGACGTGGCGTGAAACTGTTAAACTAGAACTGAATTTCAGAACTTGTGGATTGCGATAAGTATGATATTTATCCCTATTGTTGACTAACCCGTGATCTCATTGGTATTATCGAATATCCCTGGGATGGTTCTACCTCCTGGATATTCACTGTGTTTTTTAAGCCCTTTATGCGGTGTCGCTCAGACGCCCGATTGTGGCATTTCTTTTAAAGCCCTTTATGCGGTGTCGCTCAGACGCCCGACTGTGGCATTTCCTTTAAAGCCCTTTATGCGGTGTCGCTCGACGCCTTGACCGTGGCATTTATTTTTTAAAGCCCTTTATGCGGTGTCGCTCGGGCCTTGATTATGGCATTTCTTTTAAAGCCCTTTATGCGGTGTCGCTCAGACGCCCGATTGTGGCATTTCTTTTAAAGCCCTTTATGCGGTGTCGCTCAGACGCCCGACTGTGGCATTTCCTTTTAAGCCCTTTATGCGGTGTCGCTCAGACGCCCGACTGTGGCATTTCGTTTAAAGTCCTTTTTGCGGTCGCTCAGACGCCCGATCGTGGCTATTCTTTTGAAGTTCTCTATGTTATTTATTTCATAAATTTTAATACTACCATATTATTGCATATCCATAAATAACATGCTTACACGCACCAGAGTTTTATTTATCTTATGTGACTAACGTCATGAGCATATTATATTTTCAGTACATCATCGTTAAATCATGCCTGTGTTCATTGTGTTTGCGAGTACATTCAAAGTACTCACTGGCTTGTCCCTGGCTATTGTCTTGGCCAGATTTCATGCCTGGAGAGGAGCATTGCGATGACAGTCCCAGGACCTAGGCAACGGTGATAACAGCCACGCGAAGATAGGAGTTATCCTGGTCAGCTGTTCCTGTGGGAAATGGAGTCCCATAGACGAGGATATTTCATAACCCGCTTCCGCTATCAACCTTTAGAAACCTTTTGTTTTACTCACAGGCCAGAATGGTCTTGTACTACATAAATTGTATTTGCTTGGATCTTCTGTATCAAGTTAGTGCCTTATCAGCTAACAGTTATCCTGGGGCTGGTAAGCACAAGGGCCATTTTTCTGGGATAAACACCCGGAGAATCGGTCGCCACAAAGCAACGCTTGTGAATTTAAAATATTACCTTCTGTGCAGCCGTTTATTAAATTTGAGAGATGGCGAGTCGTCCGCTTCTGCCCCCATGCCACGAGTGTTGGGGTGTTCGAGATAAACTTGAGCGCTCTTTTTCCCATTCTTGGGTCCTTCAAGGGAGGCGCTCAACACAACGAACAAGGCAATCGGACTATAATGCTTGAACACTCTCACTTAGCCATAGAATTCTATAATTTTAAATTTTGGCGAAGCCCCTAGTATTCGGAAGACCGAGTTCGGGGCGCTATCCACGCCTAGGCCGGACAAAGCCGAATCCTCGCTCTAAGCGGCATAAGTCTTTAGGGACTCGAAAACCTCTTGAATAGCGACCAGCTCTCGCCTTATCATGACGGTCAGTTTTAGCTTTCTCCACTGAGGTGCTTAGCCTAGCTCAACCGGGGCACAATCGCAGTGGTTCTCCCAGCGCTACCTTAGCCGATATAACGGAACGTAAGGTACCAAAACATGGGAGCCGGGCAAACCCAACTACTGACCCAAGACATGATTCGGAGCCGATGCATATAATGTTATAAGTTCGGGTGTCGCACTTGTGAAAGTGTTGGACTTATCACACCGTATTTTGGGGTACTTAAGCCCTGGTGTATTTGGCCGTACCAAAGTGTACGGTGCAACATGTCATTAATGAACATATACAGATAAAAAAGGAATGCAATAATAGACAAAAGCTATGTATTGTTTATTGAAAAGGCTGCGGTAAAAGCGAGCGATACAAATAGTGCGATAAGCAAGAGATGGGACTATTTGACATGTCCCCCTCGTGGGCGAGCTGCGGGATGATATGTGAAACAAGTATATTGCTCGTTATAGAGACCACTGGACACTCGGCGTAGCTTTACGCTTCCTGGCTGTTGCATCTTGTGTTGGCGATTCTCTCACGGACAGGCCTTCCTAAGAGCGGAGTCTGAAAGTAAGAAAAAAGGAATGACAAAATCGGGGAGCCCCTAGTGCGGTTGAGCCGCATTTTGGGCATGCCGTGGTCCCTCCCCTATGCCCATGGTATTTCCGGGCGTAATTATGTACGCAGCGTAATCTGGTTTCGCAATTTCGCGAGGGCTGGGGTTGGGGCCGCATTGCTACGCGTGCTCGGAACGTGCCAGGCGGTCTTGTTGCAGGTTACTCTGGGCGCGCTTGATGGTGTCCGGACGTTTAATTGCCTTGAGAGGCTGCTTTGTACTTCTGCCGCGAGGGCCATCGTATGCTCATCCGTACGGAGAGAGCGTTCGGTGTTTCCATTGACCGTAATGACTCCTCGAGGGCCTGGCATCTTGAGCTTGAGGTATGCGTAGTGTGGCACCGCATTGAACTTTGCAAATGCGGTTCGTCCGAGCAGTGCGTGATAGCCACTGCGGAACGGGACTATGTCGAAGATTAACTCCTCGCTTTGGAAATTATCCGGGGATCCGAAGACCACCTCAAGTGTGGCGAGCTGCATAGATTGGCCTCTACACTGGTATGGCGCTTTAAAGGTCGTCTTTGTGGGTTTAATCCTTGAGGATCTATGCCCATTTTCACACTGTATCTCGATAAAGCAGGTTCAGGCTCTTTGTCGCCGTCCATAAGGACTCTAGTGAGGTGAAATCCATCAATGATTGGGTCTAGAACCAATGCGGCGAATCCGCCATGGCGGATGCTAGTGGGGTGGTCCCTTCGATCAAAAGTGATCGGGCAGGAGGACCACGGGTTGAACTTTGGGGCGACTGGCTCCTTCACATACACGTCCCTGAGTGCACGCTTGCGCTCCCTTTTGGGTATGTGGGTTGCGTATATCATGTTCACCGTCCGCACTTGTGGGGGGAAGCCCTTCTGTCCCCTATTGTTTGGCGGCCGGGGCTCCTCCTCGTCATCGCTATGCAGCCCCTTGTCATTGTTTTCGGCATTTAACTTGCCTGCCTGCTTGAACACCCAACAATCCCTGTTGGTGTGGTTGGCTGGTTTTTCGAGGGTGCCGTGTATCTGGCACGAGCGATCGAGTATTCGGTCCAAATTGGACGGGCCCGGAGTATTTCTTTTGAATGGCTTTTTCCGCTGACCGGGTTTAGAGCCTCTGAATCCGGCATTGACTGTCGTATCCTCATCATTATGGCTATTAATGCGGCGCTTGTGCTTGTTGCGACGCGACCTACCATTGTTGTCCTTGGTATCCGAATTACCAGGACTCTTGGTCATGTTATTACTATGAGCTAGCCAGCTGTCTTCTCCCGCGCAAAAGCGGGTCATGAGTGTTGTGAGGGCTGCCATGGATTTCGGCTTTTCCTGTCCTAGGTGCCGGGCAAGCCACTCGTCACGGATGTTATGCTTGAAGGCTGCAAGGGCCTCTGCGTCCGGACAGTCGACTATTTGATTTTTCTTGGTTAGAATCGTGTCTGAATTGTCGGCCAATTCCTCCGCTGCTGAATTATGTGGCTTAGGTCATCGGTGTCGGTGGTCGCACATAGGTGCCACGGAAGTTGTCGAGGAATGCGCTTCCGTGTCCTCCCAACAACCAATTGATTCTGCTGGCAAGCTCTTAAGCCAATGCCGAGCTGGTCCTTTAAGCTTGAGTGGGAGGTATTTGATGGCGTGTAGATCATCACCGCGGGCCATGTGGATATGAAGGAGATAATCCTCGATCCATACCGCAGGATCTGTTGTGCCATCGTATGATTCGATGTTTACGGGTTTGAAACCCTCGGGGATTTGATGATCCATTACTTCATCTGTGAAGCATAGTGGGTGTGCGGCGCCTCTGTATTGGGCTATATCACGACGTAGCTCAAATGAGCTTTGTCTACTGTGTTCAGCCCGGCCGGATTTATCATATCCGGCATAACGGTTATCGTCACGTGTCGTGGGGCGCCCACGCAATCCGTAGATCGACCTTGTTTGTCTTGCCTTGTCCTCCAATATATCTCACAGGTCTGGCGCATTTCCCCGTGCCTTGGTATTCTTTGAGCGACACCGGGGTGCGGCTTGAGTGGAGGGCCGAGAGGCCTCTCTGTCGCGGCCACGAGGTGGCCGGTCGGCCGCGTCGTGCACTGGTGATGTAGGTTTAGGTGCTTCCTCCTCTAATCGGGGTAGCAGCCTGCGCTTTGGGTAGCTCTTGGAGGGGCGTACAAGTTCGTACTCTTCGGCCGCAAGGACTTCGGTCCATCTGTCGGCTAGCAAGTCTTGGTCAGCTCTAAGTTGTTGCTATTTTTTCTTGAGGCTGCTCGCCGTGGACATAAGCCTGCGTTTGAAACGCTCTTGTTCGACGGGATCCTCAGGCACGACAAATTCGTCGTCGTCGTCGAGGCTTGCCTCGTCTTCGGAGGGAGTCATGTAATTATCGTCCTATACCTCTCTGTCTACCGCTCTCTCATGAGGGCTGGCTTCTCCATCCTCCTGCGCTGAATCCTGCTGGAGGGGATTGTCTTCGGCACTGTCCGGGGTGTTATTATATCCCGTGCCGGAATCGCCGTTTTCTTTGTGGCGGGATTTAGAGCGGCGCACCGACGCCGGGCGCTTAGGCTGTTTCTTGGAGGGGTCATCCTCCATTGTTCCATCGTCGTTCCCTTCTTTTGGGGTGTCCACCATGTATATGTCATACGACGAGGTGGCCTTCCAATGCCCTGTAGGCGCTGGTTCTTGGTCGTCTCCTGCATCGGCGTCCATACCGTCGATGTCTTCGGAGTCGAAGTCGAGCATGTCGGTTAAATCATCGACGGTGGCTATGAAGTGGGTGGTGGGTGGGCTTTGAATTTCTTCGTCGTCCGCATCCCAACCTTGCTGACCATAGTCCGCCAGGACTCTCGAAAAAAGAGAGACTTTAGTGAATTGAGAATGTCGCCGAAAGGCGAAAGTCTTTGAAAGATGTCATGGCGGTGAACTCCATGATCGGCGCCCAATCGGATTCGATTGGCAGGGGCGCGGAAGGTTCGGAGTCCTGCGAGGAGTCCGACACCTTGGAGTCACGAGCTTCACAAAGGATAGGGCTGGTATTAGGCTCGATCGCCGTAGAGATTGCAGCCCCCGAGGCGGTGTCCAGCCACCCGTCCTCGATGGGCACAGTCGGCTCCGAGCTAAGGGTCGGGCGACGGTGCTGCCTCGTGACCTCGAGCCTTTGTTCGCGGCGAGCTAGATCATGCTCATCGTGACAGTGCGGCGCGCTTGGTAGTGGCTCGAACCCATCGAAGATCAAGTCTCCGCGGATGTCGGCTGTGTAGTTCAAACTTCCAAATCTGACCTGATGGCCAGGGGCATAGCTTTTGATCTGCTCCAGATGGCCAAGCGAATTGGCCCGCAGTGCAAAGCCGCCAAATACGAAGACCTGTCCAGGGAAAAAAGTCTCACCCTGGACCGCATCGTTGTTGATGATCGAAGGAGCCATCGGGCCTAAAGATGATGACACAGAGGAACTCTCAATGAAAGCACCAATGTCGGTGTCAAAACCGCGGATCTTGGGTAGGGGTCCTGAAGCGTAAATGCAGGCGGATGGTAACAGGAGACAAGGGACACGATGTTTTACCCAGGTTGGGCCCTCTCGATGGAGGTAAAACCCTACTCCGCTTGATTAATATTGATGATATGGGTAGTACAAGAGTAGATCTACCACGAGATCGGAGAGGCTAAACCCTAGAAGCTAGCCTATGGTATGATTGTTGTTAAGCCCTACGGACTAAAACCCTCCAGTTTATATAGACACCGGAGAGGGTTAGGGTTACATAGAGTCGGTTACAATGGGAGGAGATCTACATATCCGTATCGCCAAGCTTGCCTTCCACGCCAAGTAAAGTCCCCTCCGGACACGGGACGAAGTCTTCAATCTTGTATCTTCATAGTCCAGGAGTCCGGCCAAAGGTTATAGTCCGGCCATCCGGACACCCCCTAATCCAGGACTCCCTCAGTCCATACGCTTAACGTTCGATGACGATTTGTATTATGAGTTATGTGATTTGGAGTCCCGGATGAGATCATGGACATGACGAGGAGTCTCAAAATAGTCGAGAGGTAAAGATTGATATATTGAAAGGTTATATTCGGACACCAGAATGGTTCCGAAGTGATTCGGGTATTTTTTGGAGTTTTGGGAGGTTACCGGAACCTCCCCGGGGAAGTAGTGGGCCTTCATGGGCCTTAGTGGAAAGGAGAGGAGGGCCGCAAGGGTGGCTGCCCCCCCCCCTCCATGGCAAGTCCGAATTGGACTAGGGAGGGGGCGGCGCCCCCCTCTTTCCTTCTCCCTCTCCTCCTCCTTCCCTCTCTCCCCCTCTTGGAAAAGGAAGGGGAGTCCAACTAGGATTGGGAATCCTAGTTGGACTCCCCTATCTTACCCCTCCGCCTTGGCCTCCTCCTCTCCCTCCTTTATATACGTGGCCAGGGGGCACCCCAAAGTACAACAGACAATCTCTTAGTCGTGTGCGGTGCCCCCCTCCACAGTTTAACACCTGGTCATATCCTTGTAGTGCTTAGGCGAAGCCCTACACCGGTAACTTCATCATCACCTTGCCATGCCATCGTGCTGATGGAACTCTCCCTCGTCCTCAACTGGATCAAGAGCTCAAGGGACGTCATCGTGCTGAACGTGTGCTGAACACAGAGGTGTCGTATGTTCAGTACTTGGATCGGTTGGATCGTGAAGACGTTCGACTACATCAACCGCGTTACTAAACACTTCCGCTTTCGGTCTATGAGGGTACGTGGACACACTCTCCCATCTCGTTGCTATGCATCTCCTAGATAGATCTTGCGTGATCGTAGGAATTTTTTTGAAATACTGCGTTCCCCAACAAGATGATGGTGATGATGATCTTTATGAAGAGAGCATTGACTTTGATGTTAATGAACAAGCTCAGCTAGATGAGGAAGAGGTTGAGCCTGACTATCTACTTGAAGATGAAGATCTTGACATCTCCACTAAAGAACAGGAGTAACTTAAGTTCAAGTTCAAAGCTTTCAATTCCATGGTGGACATGAAATCCCCTGTGTTTAAAGTGGGCATGGTCTTTGCTGATGTGGTTGATCTGAGGAAAGCTCTTACTGCATATTCGATGAGGAGCAGTGCGAGATCAAGAAGCGAAGAATGGTAAGATAAGATTGGAGGCAGTGTGTACTGTAGGCTGCCCTTGGCTGCTTAAGGCTAGCTATGACAACATGAGTGGAGGATTTGTCATAAAGGCTTACAATTCAGAGCATGTTTGCCAGAAGAAATGGAAAATAAAAGATTTGACAGCTAAATTCTTGTGCAACTTTTTCATAGATGAGTTCAGAGATGACCAGAAGATGTCACTTGGCACATTTTCAAGAAAAATCACTAGTGAATTCAATGTTACCCCTAACATATGGAAGCTAGTAAGGGCTAGAAAGCATGCAGTTAATCAGATCCATGGTGATGAGTAGGAGCAGTTCAGCAGGTTATGGGATTATGGGCATGAATTAAGGACAAAAAATCATGGGTCTACATTTTCTGCTTACTACTGTACTTGTCAAGGATACCAAGTTTCCATTGGGCAGGAAGTGTTTGAAAACATTGTATTGGTCTTATGATCCATGCAAAAGAGGGTGGCTAAAGGGCTGCAGGCCAATTATATTCATTGATGTCTCTCATATGAAAACAAGGTTCAAAGGAGTGCTGCTTAGTGTTGTAGGTATTGATCCTAATGACTGCATTTTCCCAATTGCAATGGGTTGGGTGGAAGTAGAATGCACTGGTTCATGGGAGTGGTTTCTGACCAGTTTGAAAGATGATCTAAACATCATTAACACTGCTCCTTACACAATTATGAGTGACAAGCAGAAAGGTTTAATAAATGTTGTGCATAAAGTTTGGCCTGATTCATAACACAGGTTTTGTGTGAGGCACATTTACCAGAACTTCAATGAGAAGCACAAAGGGGAGGTTCTGAAGCAAGACCTATGGGCCATTGCAAGATCACCTAACAAAGTTAAGTGGAGAGAAAATTGTAAGAAGATGGATGATCACTGCCCAGCTGCATTTCATTGGACTGAAAGGCTGGAGCCAAAGACTTGGTGCAAAGCACATTTCAGTGAATTTCCCAAATGTGATATTCTGCTCAACAATGACTCTGAAGTGTTTAACGGGTGAATTAGTTGTTAAATTTGGTTGTTTAACTCTATACTTTCAACTTATCAGTAGTACTGCTAAGCACATCATACATAACTGAATTCTTTCACTCTTTGTGCAGCTACAACCTTGATAGCAAAGAGATGCCAGTGCTTAGTATGCTTGAATACATTTTTTACAAGATCATGCACATGCTAGTGAGTAAGCAGAGAGAAGCTATAGAAAAGTGGACTCACCAGAGGATATGCCCTAAGATAAAGAAGAAATTGGACAAGAATACTGAGTTTGCTGCAAATTGCCATGTATCAGAAGCAGGCCAGCAGATCTTCAAAGTTCAGTCAGGTAATTCTAGCTACACAGTGAACTTGTGCTTGCACACTTGTGATTGCAGGAGATGGCAGTTGGGGGGAGTACCCTATGGGCATGGTATAGCTTGTTGCAGGGAGGAGAGAATTTATCCTGAGACAATGGTTCATGAATGTTATACCATTCAAACATATCTCAAGGCATATGGGTACACTCTAGTCCCTCTAGGAGACCCAAAGGAGTGGGAGAAACAGAATGATATAAGGCACATCCACCTGTCTTCACTAAACAGTTGGGGAGGACCAAGAAAAACAGGAAGCAGAGATAGAGGAGAAGATCAAGAATGGTGTCAGGGTTTTGAACAGAAAAGGTCTTACAATGCACTGCCCAATTTGTGGTAGAGCTGATCACAGCAGAAAAGGTCACTATAGATGGCAGGAAACTATCATTCAAGAGGGTGTAGAAGAGGTTGATGAAAACTATGATGACCCAACTTTTCTTCAGGTAATTTCAGTGTTCCACCTTAACTGAATTTAAACTGAAGTTTACTAAACTTAACTGAGCCTAACTAAGCTTAACTTAAGTTTACTGAACTAAACTCAGCTTAATTGAGCTTAACTGAATTTAAATGAATTTAAAACAACTTAACTGAATTTAAATGAAGTTAACTGAACTTAACTAAATTTAAATCCAGTTAACTGAATTTAACTAAGTTTTGTGCTTTGCAGAACATCTTCCCTAACTAGCCAGATCCTAGGTTGGACCCAACTGAGTAACCAACCAGTATGGTGTTCAACATGGCTCAAAGAGAGATTGCAAGAAGAGGTACTGAAAGGGTTCATGTGCCACTGCCTGAGCTTTCTTCATTTGTTGTTGTTGCTGGTGCTGCAATACCTCAGCCAAGAGTGACTACAGAAATGCACATACGGAGGCAAACAAGGGCAAGCACACAAGCTGAAAACAATGCAACTGCAGCTGGTAGGGCAAGAGGAAGGAAAAGATCAAGAAATTCAGATGCAACTGCAGCTGGAGGAAGAGGAGCAAGTGCAACTGCAGGGAGAGGCAGAGGAGCAAATGCAACTGCAGGGAGAGGAAGAGGGGCAAATGCAACTGCAGGGAGAGGAAGAGGAGCAAATGCAACTTCAGGGAGAGGAAGAGGGGCAAATGCAACTGCATGGAGAGGAAGAGGAGCAAATGAAACTTCAGGGAGAGGAAGAGGAGCAAATGAAACTTCAGGGAGAGGAAGAGGAGCACATGCAGATGACCAAGTTCCATTTGTAGGGATAGGAGGAGCACCAAATGCAAATGCATATGCTTGGAGAGGAGGAGCAGCAAATGCAAATGCTTGGACGGGAGGAGAAGTTCCATTTGCAGGGAGAGGCAGAGCAAATGTTCCATATGCAGGATGAAGATGGCTTCTGTTTGGAGATGGGAGGACAATTCCTGATCTCAATGCTCCTCCTGATGATTTGGTGTCACCACATCAGTGATTTGGTGGCACCACATCAGTGATTTGGTGGCACCACATCAGTGATTTGGTGGCAGTGATTGCCTGCCATTCTTTTTTGTTAAGGCCTACAGTAATTTAAATTATTGACTAGCCTATTTTTTGATAAGCAAACAGTGGCTTAAATTGCCTGTTTTTTTATGGCAAACAGTGGCTCACAATGGCATTCATTGCCCTTTTTGTAACTAAATTTTATGATGCATTTCAGTGATTTAGTTTCATGGATGTAGTGAACTGATGTGGTATTAGTGATTGTGTTAGTGATTCTGTTAGCTGATTTAGTGAACTGAAGATGCAGTTAACTGCATATGCCGTGAACTGAAGATGCAGATAACTGCATATGCAGATAACTGCACATGCACTTAACTGAAGATGCAGTTATCTGCACATGCAGATAACTTAGTAGTATACTTAATTGAGAATGAAACAAATTTTAAAAATGAGTAACAAAAATGCAAATGGAACACTGTGTTCTGCCAAACAGTAAACAGTCCTCACTCAGTGAAGTCAATCGGATTAGGCAGGCATGCAATGACTTCACGAACACAAAATGTAAAGTAAAATGGAAGTGGAGGATAGAACCAGTTGCTTGGTGAAGACAAGGATTTGGTACACCAGTTCCAGTTGCTGTGACAACTGTACGTCTGGTTAGGGAGGCTGAGATTTAACTCAAAAGACCGCGTCTTCACCTTATTCCCCTTGAGCTAAGGACACCCAGTCCTCGCCCAATCACTCTGGTAAGTCTTTAAGGTAGACTTCCAAACCTTCACAAACTTCGTTCACCGGCAATCCACAATGGCTCTTAGATGCTCAGAATGCGACGCCTAACCGGCTGGAGGATACACAATCCTCAGGTCTAACAAGTCTTCAGGTCACGTGGACAGAAAGACTTCAGTGATGCCTAACACTCTTTGGCTCTGGGTGTTTTGGGCTTTGTCCTCGCAAGGATCTTTCTCTCAAATGCTTCGGAGGTGGGTTGATCTCAAACGACAAAAGCCGTGCACTAACTCTGAGTACCCACCAATTTATGGTGTAGGGGGTGGGCTATTTATAGCCAGGAGGCAACTCGACCTGATTTGTCCGAAATGACCCTGGGTCACTAAGGAACCGACACGTGTCCAATGGTCGGATTTCAAACACACGCGGCAGCTTGACTTGGGCTACAAGTAAAGCTGACTCATCCAGCTCTGGATAAGATTTGCTCTCATTGTCTTCGCTCGAAGACATAGGATTTTGGTTGAGCATCACTTCAGTCACTCTGACTTTGTTCACTTGGACCCCACTTAACAGTACGGTGGTTCCTATGACTCAACAAAGAAGAAAAGGAAACTACAAAACAACTATGTCTTCGCACTCCATACTATTCACATGAATGTCTTCTCATGTCAGATTCTTCACTATGAATGTCTTCACAAACCACCATTGTCTTCAATGTCTTCACACATTTTTAGGGGTCATCTCTGGTAGGTAAACCGAATCAATAAGGGACTACTACCTGTGTTATCCTGCAATTCTCACAAACACATTAGTCCCTCAACCAAGTTTGTCGTCAATACTCCAAAACCAACTAGGGGTGGCACTAGATGCACTTACAGTTCTCATCTTCATAATGCCCCAAATCCTAGCTAGACTCATCTTCAGAGTGGCAGGCCATTCAGGGTTAACCCACTCCACATAGTTGCATTTAGGTATTTCCTCCAAATAAGAAAGAAAACAATTTTAGATAAATGAAAAAGCTTGGAGCACTATTGATTACTCTTACAACATAACTTGGGGAAAAACTAAATTAATTGCATTGTCAATCATTCAATAGAGTTACAACACTATGGCACAACAACATAATATCAATTCTTAGCATAACCAAAACTTCTGCAGAAAACAAGATTCGGTTAACTAAAAATTTTAGTTAATTAACTACAGTTTTCGTCAGTTAACTATACTGCTGCACTTGATACCTCCTTCTGCAGAAAATTACATGCCACTCATCCACAGTTACATGCCACACTCTAAGCTTATACAGATCACAGTAAGATGACACATTCCAAGTTTGGATTTAACTGTAGATCTACTAACCTTTTGTGCACAAGTAAGATACCTCCTTCCACTGTCAACTGATTCAAAGGACACAAACTTCTCATAGACACAATGATGTTCACATCTAGCTGCAAGATCTGGAGCAAGGCTCTCCACTCAGAGCAGAAAATGATGGCAGAAGCAGGAGCCTACAACATATTGTAGTCAGCAAAATTCCCCATTTTTGCCCTAACCTAACTGCCAGAGGCATAGTGACGAACTAACCTCACTTGTGACAGAGTAGCCGTCGGACGACGAGCTGGATCCTTCACTCCAAGAAACCATGGCGGCGAGCTGGATGGCGGCGGCGAGTTGGAGCAGGGGAAGGAAGCGAGGGAGCAGAGAGGTGAATGAAGGGCGAGCCGTCGACAAGATTAGAAAGAATATTCTAAAGAATATACCAACACAGGTGCCACTTGGTGTTGCACTGCGGATTGATAAGGGAAGAAGGCAAGGGGCTAAGTGCAAAATGTTGTGTGCTACCAGCTAGTCCACTTGGCATCCAGTTGGCAAGCTGTGGTTGGCCTAGAACTAAACCTGCACCTCCATAACAAGTTCATGAATGAAATAATACATTTTTGCAACTACAAGGAGTAAACTCGACACGTTCGGTTGTTTAAACCGACCGAGCATGTCACTGTCTAACTAACCAGACCCGACAGAACGGGCCCGCGATGCCAGGGCACACGGGAAGAACAGCCGCTGCACTCCACCCGAGGCCAGCACGTGGGCGACGCACGCCGCGACGCACCGAGGCGGACGGAGGCCACAACGGCGGTCCGGGACCAAGAGCGAAGAGAGACACACGGAAAGCGACACGTACTACGTCAGCCGACCAATGCTCGACCGTGCTGCGGCCCTGAGACTCCGCGAGCGTGCAAGAGACGGTGGAGCACCCGAGGCAGCCGGCGGCGTTTCCTCGCCTGGCCGCTCTCCGCTCCTCGGCGTCGCCGGTGCAAATGCCTGCACCGCGACCGCAGCAGCGGGTTCTGCTCCTCGCGGCTGCCTGGAGCCTGGGCCTGCTCTGCCTCGCCGCCGCGGAAGGTGGAAGCGGCTCCTGCGAGCTCTCGGTCGAGCGCGGTGGCGCGCTCTACAACTTCAGCCTCGCGGCGCCGACGCCGGCCCACCGCCACGGCGTCCTCAGCGAGGATGGGTAACTAACCAACTGTGCACTGCCCGACGCCACCGCCTTAATTGATGAATTGGCCGCTCCTTCGCTTCGATCGACATATAGATATGCTAATCTGGGAGCGGGACTGTGAGTCGCGTCATGATATCAAACAAACCTGAACCAATTGACAGGAGATGCGTGCGATACGCTCAGGGTCCTCGTGCTTAGTGGACACGCGCTTCTCATGTTTGACGAAATGCTCGTGTTATGTTTTTTTTTACTTGCTATCACCGACTCAATTGTGAAGTCGTGATTTCGTCTCTTGAATACTGGAGAATGCAGTAGCAGTAGTGTAGTATACTACAGTGCTAGTTGCTGGCATCGGCGTTCGGAGATCAGTTATTTTGTAGTTCTGGGGACCTCTTGGCTTTCACATGATGGACCGATTAGTATATAAGTACTCCATGAAACCTGCCTTGGCAGCAGAGCAAGTTGTTGCATTGGTGCTCTTCTTGGCACACTTCTTGAATGTTGAAACCATGATTGAATATTCTTTATGCGATTGGCGAAGGACTTGGTATTCCAGAGCACGCAGCTTACAGATCGCCTGTATGTTTACTGTCACGTGTTCTGACCACTATCTAAGTTCCACTCTGTCCCATAACGATGAGCATCTTGTGTTTCAGGTTTTACAAAGTGGCCATGAACGATTCAGTCATCTGGTTCCAGGTTTGTTTTGCTAGGACACTCCTTTTGTGTGATTGCTTTTGCATATGTAGTTGCTACATTTAAGATATCTATACACTACAACCACAACTAGGTGTGGATAAAAACTGCAATGTGGATTGTTTGAAATCTCTGCGTATAATATAACCTGGAGGTTTCTGTGTCCTGCTTCACCATTTTGTTATTGTTTGCAGCTCTGCGATCAGATGATATTCAACTTTGACCCACCTGTCTGTCTTCACTGTGAGGTACTCCACTGATGAATCATCCCATAATTTAATTGGAAACCTTCCTTTTATCGGTTAGTGTATTTCTTTATTGTTCTTTCATCTGGTCTTATGTTGCGTATACCTCAGAGGCTCAGCCTTTCTTGAGCATCTCACTTATTTTACAAATACAAGAAACACTTCCTAAGAGTATAGCCCCCATTTCCATTCTCTTGGCAAATCACATGTACTAGTGCAGAAATGATCAGGTCATCCTGAAATTTGTAACCATCCTATCATAATGTTACCTTTTTGTTTTTCAAACTGGGCTTTCTTATTTTCTATTACAAAAAAAGAAACAGAAACAAGGTATTAGATCAGGAGCAGTGGTAGGAGTAGCGATTATGGTCTGAATCGCTAGTACGGCACCAAAGAAAACCTACTGTGACAGTCTTGAGAACTAGTAACATCAGTGTGCTGATCTGTATACATAACAGAAACAACCAAAAACCATTATACTTATATCAAGCAGAAGCCCAACTGCATCATAGTATATTTTCCTAATGTTGGATTTGTCTATACCAGATTTTTTTTGCTTCGTTTTTCCGCCTTAACTATTTCTTTACCAAATTAGGACTGTGGTGGTCCATTGAGGTGTGGCACCCAATGCAGCGCACTTGCGTCAAATAACATTGGAGGTAGGTTTGTTCTCCTGATTGGATATATTTTCGCCAGCTTTTTCTTCTTGTACGTTACAATGTGCATCAAGAATGGCACTGGTGGAGTGGTCAGTCAATTAAGTACTTTCCAGTATGCATTTTCTGGTGATAATTAGCTTCCTTTAAAACTCCTTAAGTTGCAATCATTATTAAGTAGTTCCCACTTCCCACTGCGTTTTCTAATGATGTTAATTATTTTTGTTTAAAATTAAATTGCAGTATTTTCTTTCTGGCTACTGGTATTAGTGACTTAGTGCTTGGAGTCTACACTTTTCTTTCTGCAGGGTATGATGTTTGTACAACCATTGGAAGGGCATCTGGATCCCATATATCTCTAATAGGTAAGAATCATGTATATCATACCCAAATATCCTTGCTATGTGAAGCTTACCTAGTTGTTTGTTTTTGCTGAGGGGAAAGCAGATGACGGTAATCCACAAAAGGGTGTCATTGTCAAGATGTTTTCATCAAAGTGTTCTATTTCTGTTTTCGTCTTTTGTGATTCAGCTGTAGCCCAAGTGAGTAAATTTTTTCAGTTAAACTTTCTTTTGTTCTTTCCTCTCTCACTGTTGCATTCTTATTTTGTGCTGCTTTCTCCCCCCTTCTCTTTTACAGCTACCGGATAAATTTACCCAATCTGGAAGTTGTGATTACGTGAGTGCGCTATTTTTCCGTCGCAATACTTCTGATATAGCAGATTTATTTTTATATTTTCTTTTTGTTGGAATATAGCAGATTTCTTGCAAGGCATTAATAAAAATTTACCTCACAGGTTATGATACTTAGACACCCTTCTGGGTGTGCAAGATCAGTGTCTGATGCTGGAAAAGGCTGGGGATGGTTAGGCACTTCGTTCATAACGTATGTTATGTTGAGTTGCATTTAGTTACTAAACTTCAAATAGTTGGCAGACCATGATCGCCCACTGCCAACAAAGTTTCTCACTGCATATTGAGGTCTGGCTTGACTAATATTTAACTGTTTTGCAGAATTTTGTGCCTTCTTGGAGGGTACATTCTGATTGGTGCAATCTATAGATATTATTTCCTCGGCATTCATTCTGTAGAGGTAAAGCTAGTCTTGCACAAAGTCGTTGGTCTTAGTTTTATGGAATAAGTACCACATCCATGTCATGCTAAACTCTGCTCAGTTGTTGTCATGTAGTTTAAACTCTGAACCTTTTGAGGGTATTTTCGGTCTCTCAGCTTTGTTGACGGGTTCAGCAAATTTTCTGTCCAAATTTGTGAAGCTCTACTTGTCTTGGACAAAGAAAATTGAGTCGGAACCACTCCCAGAGTCGAGTACCAAAATATATCTAAAATTGTACCTGAGCCAAAGGTCGAGACTTGAGAGACCAAAATAATTTCAAATGGGTAATGCAAACTCATGTTGTGAGACCAAAAGTTTAGGTCGTTTCTTTCAGGGAGTAGCTTAATTTCAGATATTCGAAAGATAATTTGCAGTACTGAAAATATGGTTTCATATGGAAATCTCAGTTTCAATCATTTTAGCTTTTGGTGGAGTAAAAAATATTCCTTCCGTCCCAAAAGAAGTGTCTCAACTTTGTACTAACTTAAGTACAAAGTTGTACTAAAGTTGAGACACTTATTCTGGGACAGAGGGAGTACAATTTTCCTTGGTATTTCAAAGAACTAAAATTTGAAGAAACACATTCACAGAATCACACTTCTTTCTATCACTGTCAAGAAACCACACAACTGTATACAGGGACGATGCAACTTCGTAATGGGCATTTCAAGTTATGATGCTGACGGGTGGTCGCACCTGTCACTTCCGTTGACATCCTTAGACGGAAAAATAAGTGTAGTTTTGTGAAACTACTTACAAGTGTACTTTTTGAATGGTTTGCCCAGAAAAATGAAATTTTAAAAGTTAGTCCTGCTGTTAGGAGTAATACGTTTCCCTTATTTTTCTGGATCTCTGAAGAATTACATAAGAAATAGTTACCACAGTAAAATAAACTAAGAAAGTTGATGTCATAGAAATATGTATAAAGAGACTGCATCAAATCCATATCAAAAGATAACTGACTCATAGTGTGTCCTGTGAAATTACACCATAGCATCAAAAGATAACTTTGCGATGATATGTGAACTGTTTCTCTGTGTGAACCATAAAAATTTACAGATTGTTGTCATGTATTCCAATTTATTAACCATTTTAATGCTCTTAAACCACATTCCTGTCTTACTTGATGTATTCTAGGCCATTCCGAACCTGGAATTTTGGATCAGTTTGCTGCAGAGAATTAAGGTAAGGTCAAATAAATGTCTATTCTAATAGAACATGCTGATGTGTATGTGTGATTCTTTTGATCTGCACTGCTGTTTCTCTCCAGACAAACCAGAATTAATGATACATAGTTTAGATCATTTCAAGGTGAGGATAATATGCAGTTACTGATGCATGGAAACAAGTTTCATCGCTAACAAGTACTCTGTATCTGACATACGTCTGCATTATTTTAAATTCTTTAATTATCTGTCATTCCCAGTATAAGCCACAATCTTGCTTTCTCTGGAAGGGGAAATGGTTTCTGTAGAGTTTACATAATCTCCCCCATTGAAAAGCTTCAGAGTTATTACTGTGATAGGATGTTTTTTTTCTTTGAATGGTCACTGTGATAGGATGTTTTTTTCAATGGTCACTGTGATAGGATGATAGCATCAAATGTAACCTTATGGTGTGTTATCTGTCCAGAGCATGTTTGTTCGTTCAAGAAGAAACCCAAGAAGTCAGAGCAGAGATACTAGAGGTCCATACACCACTGTAAACCACTGAGAAGTAGAAAAATTCAATACCAGTATTGGCAGTCATACAGTGAACAAGCATATGTGGATTGGGGTGAGAGCAAAACCTTTGATCTCTGCCCATATGCCAGGTACCATCAATGAATCATGTATCTTTGTCCTTGTATATTAGTGGTGGAGTATCTGAATGAGGTACTAATGGAGACAAGTGACCCAGTGATCATAATTAAGCCCAGTAGGTCCTTACTCTACCTGCAGCGCTCTCTTTTTCTCTTCCGTTTTCGGGCAGGGGGACTTTCATATATGTACAATAGTTGATGCTCGGCTATTTATTCACATGGAAATATGGAATATTCAGATTTGGTTCAATTCCAAGTGATTATGACCATAATATGACTATACTGGCCTTCCTCTCATTCAGTTTTTGAGGCCCTTGAATTTAGTATTCTTTCTTCAAAATTGGTATTTTCTTCAAATGGTTCTTCCTGCTATAAATTTAACAGCAAATTATGTAATTGGGAACTGAAATTTGGATGTGATTACTATAAAAGTTCTATATGTCACCATGCAAGTAATATACCCAGATCAAATGTGATCAGCTATATATCTTGATTTTTTTCAACGCTGTACATCCTTGTGAAACTGTGTGAAGTTGGCTGGCGTGTAACAACAGTTGTGATTGATGTTGTCTGATCACACAGGCCAAAGAATGAAGTTGATCCTATGATCTGCATCATACGATTGTCCTGTGTAAAGGAACTTATAAATTCTGATGCATCACAGTTAGTTTGTGAGTACTGTAGACAACATGATGCTTGTGCTCGGCACATGACAAGCGAAAAAACAAGATTGAGACATCCAGTGGCTGCTTATTTACTTCTATTATAATGTGGTGTGACGTTATCACGAGTAGAGGAACCTATTATCATAGGGAAGCATGGTAATTTTGCTTGCTTCCTTGCCATTCCTTTAGGCCAGAAAGTGGTGCAACTATTTTGTTTTCATGAACCGGCACAAGAGGGAATCATTTTACTGGCTGTGTTTCAGAGCTGGAGCTTTCATTTTCTTTTGTACAGATAAAGATGCCTGTTTACACTCTACTAGTGGGATCTTTATGCATTTGTCATTTTCAGAATATGAACCTGCCACAGGATAGTTTCTGAGCTGCAGTAGCGTAATTGTGCCACGTGCTGTTCCTGGGCTCTGGTGCAGATGACCAGTGGTTTGGTTACAATTTAACAGATTCCATGGATTCATGAAATTTCCATGGTCACTTGGCGTTCTCTTGTTTGTTCTGTGCTGCTTTTGTCCTTGGCAAATCAAATTCTGCGGATTTGAGGCCTTGTGGGTATTGGAGGCTTCATTTTTTAAAGGACCGATGCGATGTTGTTGATCTGAATTTATGTATTGCCACTGCTACCACAAAGGTACTGATATGTGTTGATGTTTGGATCATCAAACCTAGAAGCTTTCGATGACAATGGTTTGTGCTGCCGAACATTCTGTTCATGATGCTGTAGACTGGACGAATTATCAGGATGGCAGAGAATTATCAGGATGGCAGAAGAGTCACGGACTCGATCTGGGAACTATATGCTTCCTGTGTTCCGTAAGTATAGGAGCTGACATTTTCTTCTCTTTTTTGCGGTTTTTTCTCGTGCTCTTTGTTTGGGGAGAATGACTATTGCGTGAACTAGCGACAACTGTATCTTCTCTTTCGATCCAGCAAATAAATAAAAGAGAAGTGGATCCGGGTTGTGTGTACGATCGTATCAGAGTATGCAAGCAAGTTGCTCATAATTTTTTATATGAAAAAGTTGCTACCCTGGCCACCGCGTCACTCTGATTTGTGCTTTCTATAAGATCAGACGATCCCGAACAGCAGATTTATATAGCCCCTGCATAATTTTGTCCGCCCTTCTCAAGTCCGATCCATTAACAAAAATTGAGCCACCTGGCACATAGACAAGCTCATTTTGTGCTCTTTGACCTGCAGATCCTCATGTTGGACTTGTCTTCCTAGGCCCAAACTCTTTTCCTTCCAAGCACAATCCGAGCTTAATTTGGAAGGCTCGGGCTGTTACGTCACAGATTCAGTGTCATGTTGACAGCCGGACAATTCAACTTCCACTAGAGAACATCGATAACCCAGGTGAAATCGGGGTTATAAACAACCACGTAACGTGTACAATTCCTATTACTGTAGATCAGAGATTGATCTCTAGAATATCCCCTTTTGGACATAAAAGGCAACTCTCCTTGCTCCTAGACCGCATAATTAACCAGGGAATTAAAAGGAAGTTCATTGACGACGCCACAAGAAAGAAAGAAAGAAAGAAAGAAAGAAAGAAAGAAAGGAGGCAAAAAAGACAGAATTTGCCTCTTGGAAACCTGAAAGAGAGAATTTACATTGCACGACGAGCAGAGGAAGAGAGAAACTTGGGGAAGAAACCGCGACAGGAGACGAGAGAGGAGAGGAGAGAGGCCGAAGAGGATGCCTGGAGATGGACTTGACCACCGGGGCGCCAACGCCTCCTCCCACTCCCCTCCGCCTAAATGGCGACATCTCCTCCAAATCTCGCCTCCTCCCCTTCATTATTCCTCCGCCCTCGCCCCCTCCCCCGCCCCGTTCCCGCTCAAAACCCTAACCCTAGCGGCGCCCCTCGCCATGGCCGCCGATTACCGCACCCCCGACAGGCTCCTCCCCGCCGCCGCCGCCGCCGCCGAGGGGCCGGCCCAGGACCCGCCCAAGCCGGCCCTCGGCGTCGCGGGGCCGGCCGCCGCCGCGACCCACGACGGCCTGCGCTTCTGGCAGTACATGCTCGCCGGCTCCGTCGCCGGCGTCGTCGAGCACACGGCCATGTTCCCGGTCGACACCCTCAAGACGCACATGCAGGCCGCCTCGCCGCCCTGCCGCCCCACCCTCTCGCTGGGGGCCGCGCTGCGGGCCGCCGTCGCCGGGGAGGGCGGCGCGCTCGCGCTCTACCGCGGCCTCCCCGCCATGGCCCTCGGGGCCGGCCCCGCCCACGCCGTCTACTTCTCCGTCTACGAGTTCGCCAAGTCGCGCCTCTCGGACCGGTTCGGCCCCAACAACCCCGCGGCCCACGCCTCGTCGGGGGTGCTCGCCACCATCGCCAGTGACGCCGTTTTCACCCCCATGGACACCGTCAAGCAGCGGCTGCAGCTCACGAGCAGCCCCTACACCGGCGTCGCGCACTGCGTCCGCACCGTGTTCGGCGACGAGGGCCTCAGGGCCTTCTTCGTGTCGTACCGGACCACCGTGCTCATGAACGCGCCCTACACCGCCGTCCACTTCTCCACCTACGAGGCGGCCAAGCGTGTGCTCGGGGACATGGCAGCTGACGAAGAGTCGCTTGCCGTGCACGCCACTGCGGGTGCTGCGGCCGGTGCTCTCGCAGCCGCGTTGACTACACCGCTCGACGTTGTCAAGACGCAGCTGCAGTGCCAGGTGAGGATCTTACACATTTGGTTTGGCCGTGGCCTTTAATGACGTCTAGTAGATATCACTGGAGCTGGTCTGAGTTGATTTGTTCATCTTGCTCAGCAAATGGAGAGATTTTATGCCTGTGCTGTTGTTTCTGTTCATCTCCAAGATTCTTGGAATGACTTTTTACAGTTAAAATTTCTATTTCCAGTGGCCCTTTGATCTGTTAGTGACTTATTGGTGATCGCTGTCCTTATAGGGTGCTCTGTACCATTAATGTTGAAGAGCTAGTGATACAAGGAGCATCATTGCTGTCGCGCTAAGTGCTATCTGGCTATGCTAAACTTGGGCCTCTTCTAAAGCTGCAGTCTTTTCACCTATGGAACATTAATTGTGTAGTTGCGCTTTCTGCTAGGAAAAATCAAAACAAATTAGTATAGACTCAAGGTGTGAGTTTTATGCCACCTTACCCTATATCTTGGAGCTGTTCTGAGTTGATTTGTGCTGCCTGTGGTGTTTTTTCTGTTCACCTCCAAGATTCTTGGAATGACTTTTTACAGTTAAAATTTATATTTTCCAGTGGCTCTTTGATCTGTTAGTGACTTATTGCTGATCAATGCCTTATAGCGTGCTCTGTACCATTAATGTTGAAGAGCTAGTGATACAAGGAGCATCTTTTCGGTCGCGCTTAAGTACTTACTAACCAGTTAGATATAGATATGCTAAACTTGGGTCTTTTCTGAAGCTGCAGTCTTTTCACCTATGGAACATTAATTGTGTCGTGGCGCTTTCTGCTAGGAAAAATCAAAACAAATTACTATAAGACTCAAGGTGTAAGTTTTAGGCCACCTTACCCTGGTTGAAATGACATCAACAGCCAACAGCTGACCTTACATGGTTTTGATGGAAATGTTGATGAGAAGTTGCAGATGATTAGTTATCACATTATTGATATTGTAATTATAACTTGGAACATTAGTGCCAATAACATCTCAATATCCTCAGCTCCTCACTATCATTTATAGTACTTCTGTTTGACATGACACCGATTGTCTTATGCGTATTTATGTGGCTTGTAGATCCGTTGTCATTATCGATCCATCACTGGTAGTTCAGCTCATTGAACTTTTACCTTTATTAATATCATGATGAGTCGTGACTATCCCTAGCTCAGTTAATTGAAAAACACGTTTTTCTTATGTGGTACATACACAACATGGAGATAGTCAGGAATCTGTTGGTCTTTAGGCAAAAGGGCTTGTATATTTCCTTTCTATGGGTCCATCTATGGGTCCCTTTGTTACTAAATGTGAACCTCGGCGTTCTACACGGATTCCGTCAGCCAACACACAACAGAGAGAAACACACACAAATAGACGATAAGGGAAGATGCAAGTTATGGCCACCTTGAAATATTCCCTAAAACCTATAGAGTAATTGGCTACCATGAAAATCTGGTGTGTGTTGCACGTGTTGTTTAGTTATCGACTTGTAGTGTAGGCCATATGGTACAACCAAACAATAACATGGATTAAAGATCAAGTTGCATATACTTCTTAACTATATTTGCCAGTTAGTGTTGTTACCTACTAACTAAATAGGGCTGTCAAATCCTTCTTATGTGTGGTCTAGCTAACAGTTGCTTATATCATGGTTCCATAAGCTGTGCATGTTATCATCTTTCTATTGTCCTCGCACATTTTCAACTTTGGATAACTTGTTTATTTTTATGTTTACATGAATGTCATCCACCTGTTTTTTATTTCAAGGTAATAACAGTGTTCTCTTTTTGTGTGGGGTCAGGGTGTATGCGGCTGTGAACGCTTTGCTAGTAGCTCTATAGGAGATGTGTTTAGAACGATTATAAAGCGTGATGGATACGTTGGGCTCATGAGGGGATGGAAGCCGAGAATGCTGTTCCACGCACCAGCAGCTGCCATCTGCTGGTCCACATACGAAGCCTCGAAGTCGTTCTTTGAAAGATTTAATGAGAAAAGGAGAAAATAGTTGTTGCATTCCTTGGAAGTGATTGTGTTTTTCTGGAAGTCAAGTACTTCCTCGCTGTGGCGCGTCCTCGCCTGACGAAGAGGCAGCGCCTGGTTGCAGTTGTGTGCAGCAGAGGGTCCATTTGGAATGATGCGCTGTGCATCGAAATTTGTCTAACGTTGATCTGTCTGTACGTTGTATTTCTTTTCTTTTTGGCTGAGTTATATATGTATCATTTTTCCAGCCCGTGGTCGGGATAGCAAATACCAGAATAATTTTGCCCTAGTTTTTCAGGATCATTGAGCATACTGTATGGCCTTCTTTGTGTCAATTTCTTGATAAAGTGAAATGACATTTTGGTTCTGTTACAATTACCGCTTCTTTTGTTCCCGTCACCATATGTTGTGGGGAAACGGTTGTAGCCGGCGGACCGGCCGAAGCTTTGGCCGGTCACGCGCGGGTCGTTCGATGATTAACGATTGAACCGCTGTTTAGCCACGACTTCCACACAGAGGATCAAACGCGTGGCTGTTGGGGCCCGCACACCGCCCACGACCTTATCCCTTTGATTTCATATCCACTTGCATCTCCTCCCTTTGATTTCATATCCACTTGCATCTCCTCCCCATCCACCCACAGCCGGGGGCGCGGTCGTCGCCATGGTCGTCGGCCACTGGATGCGCCTCATTTTGAATCGTGAGCGGATCACCCGCACCGGATGCATCCCTCTCCATGGCCGCCCACGACCAGGGGCTTGCTCGTCGCCTTGTCCGCGGCAACTGGACGCGCGCCCTCTCCATGGCAACCGCAGCCAGAGCTTCGTGTAACGCCCCGGATTCGATGCGCCAGGTGTCTGCTAGTGATTCGTCGTCTTTGCCATGTCATTTGCTTGCGTGTGGCGCTTTGCCATGTCATCATATGCATTTCATATCATGTCATCATGTGCATTTCATTTTGCATACGTGTTCGTCTCTTGCATCCGAGCATTTTCCTTGTTGTCCGTTTTGCAATCCGGCTCTCCTATGTCTCCCGGCACCCCCTTTTACCTCTTTTCGTGTGCGGGTGTTAAACTTTCTCGGAATGGACCGAGATTTGCCAAGCGGCCTTGGTATAGCACCGGTAGACCGCCTGTCAAGTTTGGGGTCATTTGGAGGTCGTTTGGTACTCAACAGTTAGCAAGGTAACCGCAAAGCCTCTTTGTTTGCAGCCCAACACCCTTCCAAAGTGGCCCAAAACCCAGCAAACTCCCTCTATGCTCTTTGTCGTTCGATCATGATCGCGTGGCGAAAACCGCACCTCATTTGGACTCTCCTAGCTCCTCTACCTATAAAAACACCTCTCCCGTCCAAATCCGGGTCTTCTTCCTCCGAAACCCTAATTTCCCCTCCCCTTGGCCGGACATGTCTGTCCGGCCGGACGAAACTGCTGCCACACCAGACTAATCGGGGTTGCGTACGCTGGCCACAAGACTCGCGCCCCGCCCGCGCGCTCGCCCATGCCAGTCCATCCGGCCATCCGGCCACGCGCCTTTGCCATGCCGCGCCTACCCACTTGACCTCATGCCCTTGCACCGGCCATGGCCAGCAGCCTCGCCGCCGTCGCCGAGCTCTCGCCATTGGCCTCGCTTCCCGCTTGCATGGGAGTCGCCTGACCGCCGGCTGAAGCTCCGCTTCGGCCTCCCCGCGCCTGACGCCGCTGAAGGCCCTCCTGCTCCCGCGCGACCTCCGCCGCCAGCGCCATTGTCGCCATGTGTCCGCCGCCGGCCTCGCCACCGACCTTGAGCCGTCGTCGGACCCTTGATCATGGCGTCGCCTCCTGCTGGCCGACCTGAGCTCCTCCCGAGTCCGGCGTCCTCGCCGCTGCTGCCTGCGCCGCCGGCGCGTGCCGCCCGCCGACGCCGGCGTCCGCGCTTCTAACTCGCCGCCGCCACGGAGTTCGTCTGTCAGATCGGGATGAGATCCGGTGGATCTCATCCAAACACCCTCGTCCCGATCCGGATCCCCTCATCCCGCACCACTCCGTCCCGTTGACTTTTCGAGAAGGTAAAAAAACTGCCAAGTCCCCGAGTTTTCAGTAATTTTCATGCATTTTCATCATGCCATAACTCTGCATCCGTAGCTCCGTTTCGTGCGTGTAATATGTCAAAATGTTCGTCTCGATGAGTACATCATTTCATCTCATTGCATCATTTTCATTTAAGCTCATATTGATGCCCGAAATTCTGTTAGAAGAGTGCTATGTGATGTTAGTTTCATATTCTTATCAGAACATGCACTTTTGTCATTTTTGCCATGATTGATGTGTGCACCCTATGAACTTGAGTCCTACATGTGTTTTGTAATATGCAATGCCATCTTTCCAGGGGTGTATGCCATGTATTTTTGTGATCAATGTGGTGACTAGAACAAGCATGCAAACTAGGCTTCATGATGTTGCTGATTGCAGCCCTGTTTTGCTGATATTTTTATGCCATGTTAACTTGATGCTACCGAGAGATCCATGCATATTTTGAGATACTTCAGTAAGGATGTTTTGAACATATGGTTATGATATATCCATCCATACCCTTGTTTGCAATTATGGAGTAGTCTAGCTTGAGTCAATCGAGCTCTACTTTTGCTATAAAATGTTTCCTGGCAGATTGTTTACATGTTATTCAATTTTGCTAAGGTTGTTGTAGTTGATCCGTGTATGCTATGATGTTGTTCTTGCCATGTATAGCTTCTATGCCATGTCTTCTTACTGTTGGGTGCCTTGCCATGCCATGTATTGCTCTGTGGTGAGTGGTTCAAGCTCACCAACATGCCTACTCATTGTTGTTCCTGCCATGTATGAATCTGTAATATAACTTGCCATTTTTACATGGGTGCCATCATATTTTCTGATCCTTTTTGGCTTATGATCAGTAAGGGACTTTTGTTCTATGCTTTGAGTAGATTCATGCCATGCCTTGTTTGCCATGATAAGTTCCTGTAACATGTTGTTTGATAGCTCTAAACATTGCAACCTGATGTTATTTCTGTCAATGCCTGAAACTGTTATTATTTGCAATCTTGCCATGTCATTTTGAGCATGTTCTAGTGATTTCTGGAGATAACTCAGTGTTCATGTTTTGTAATGCTTTACCTGTACATCATGACCATGCCTTTTGTTATTGTGTTGAGGTCCTGTAGCATGTTGTTTTGGTGCTTGTAATATGCCTAGTTGCTGTTTTGGACAGATTGTTGCTATAACTTGTATGGGGTGTATGTGTTGATCCGTTGCTCCGTTTTGAGTGTGCTCTACATGAAACTTGCTTGTTTTGCATGTAGCTTCATATTATCATGTTGCATCCTTGTTTTGAGGTGTTTGCTTGATGTTTGTATGCATTTTGCATCAATGCCATGCTTATCTTGTTTTGCTCATATCTTCTAGGCCGTAGCTCCGAATCTAATGAACTTTATATGTAACTTGACTAGAATTTCGTGTAGATCATCGTGGTGCGTCTTAACTTGCTGTTTAACAACTTGAACATAAGATTTTTCCAGATCTGGACCAATTTCAAAATTTGCATATGAGGACTTACCAGAATTGTTATATGTTGTTCCCGGCCTCATTTAAACTTGCTTTGATGTGTTGCTCTTGTTTGCATCATCTCTTGCCATGAGTAGCTTCATCTAGATTTGTCATGCATCATGTTTGTTGTGCATCTTGTCATGTTCATGTGTGGTGTGTTTACCTATGTTGTGTGCTTCTTCTTGTTAGTTCATGTTTCGTTGCGATCGTGAGGATTCGTTCGTCTACGCTTGGTTCGGATTCTTCTGTTCGTCTTCTTCATGGACTCGTTCTTCTTCCTTGCGGGTTTTCAGGCAAGATGACCGCTACCCTGGATCTCACTACTATCATTGCTATGCTAGTTGCTTCGTTCTATCGCTATCTCTGCGCTACCTATCACTTGCTGCTCAAGCCATCCCAAATTGCCATGTCAGCCTCTAACCTTTTGCACCCTTCCTAGCAAACCGTTGTTTGGCTATGTTACCGCTTTGCTCAGCCCCTCTTATAGCATTGTTAGTTGCAGGTGAAGATGAAGTTTGTTCCTTGTTGGAACATGAAGATGTTGTTCCTTGTTGGAACATGTTTACTTGTTGGGATATCACAATATATCTTATTTAATTAATGCATCTATATACTTGGTAAAGGGTGAAAGTATCGGCCTTATGCCTGGTGTTTTGTTCCACTCTTGCCGCCCTAGTTTCCGTCATATCGGTATTATGTTCCCGGATTTTGCGTCCCTAACGTGGTCGGGTGTTTTATGGGACCCCCTTGACAGTTCGCTTTGGATAAGACTCGTCCAGCAAGGCCCAACCTTGGCTTTACCATTTGCCTCACCACCACCTACATTTCCCTTGGGAGTAATTAACCCAAGGGTCATCTTTATTCAGCCCCTCCCCGGGCGGTGCTTCTCTAAGTCTTGGCTGAACAGCTGCCTGCTGGGCCCCTCGAGCAACTCGAGGTCCTGGTTTTACTCGTAGCTAGTCTCATCCGGTGTTGCCACGAGAACGAGATATGTGCAGCTCCTATCGGGATTGTCGGCGCATCGGGCGGCTTTGCTGGTCTTGTTTTATTGCTGTCGAAATGTCTTGTAGCCGGATTCGAGACTGATCGGGTCTTCCGGGAGAAGGAATATCCTTCGTTGATCGCGAGAGCTTATCATGGGCTAAGTTGGGACACCCTGCAGGTATAAACTTTCGAGAGCCGTGCCCATGGTTATGTGGCGATGGGAATTTGTTAATGTCCGGTTGTAGAAAACCGAAGTTGATCTTAATTAAAATACACCAACCATGTGCGTAACCGTGAGTGTCTCTTTTCGGGGTTGATCCAGAGGAGAACACGGTTTCTGGGTTATGTTTGACGTAAGTAGGAGTTCAGGATCACTTCTTGATCATTACTAGTTGACGACCGTTCCTTTGTTTCTCTTCTCGCTCTCATTTGCGTATGTTAGCCACCATATATGCTTAGTCGCTGCTGCAACCTCACCACTTTATCCCTTCCTTTCCCATTAAGCTTTGCTAGTCTTGATACCCATGGTAATGGGATTCTTTGAGTCCTCGTGGCTCACAGATTACTACACCACCCGATTGCAGTGTACAGTTGCGATGCTCATGACGCGAGAGCGATGTTTGCTTGTATTGGAGTTCTTCTTCCGCTTCTTCTTCGATCGGGGATAGGTTCCGTGTCGGCAGCCTGGCTAGCGGTGGTGGATGTCGTTTGAGTTTTGTTTATGTTTCATCCGTAGTCGGATGTTGATCTTGTATAAGATGTTGGTATATTCTTGTGGCATTTGTGCCTTATGTATGTATCCCTATGTATTATGTAATGTTGATGTAATGGTATCCACCTTGCAAAAGCGTTTCAATATGCGGGTCTATCCATGGTGGGACCTTCGAGTTCCTTTTGGATAGGGTCGCATATTGGGCGTGACACTTCGCTAGTCGCCATGACCAACCTGCAATCAGCCGCGGCGTCGACGTGTTTGTGCTGGAGCCGGGGTTCCTGGAACCAGGTTATTCTTTTTGCTGGATCCACCCACTTTTTTTGCTACAACCCCTTTATTTTTTGCTACCATCCCCATTCGATTTGATGAACTCTTTTCGTTTTTGCTGGAACCGTGTCGATTTGTCGGAAGCGATTGGTGGACGTTTGCAAGGTTGATGACTCGTCGGAGGAAGCTGCATCCAGCGGCGAGGAGGGCTGCATCCAACGTCGTTCAAACGCCGAGAGTTGCAACCATGTACGCCAGAGCTACAACCGGTGACCGGGGGTGTTGCAAGAGGGAGTGGCCGTTTTTGCTGATGCGTCTTTTTTTGGTGAACCAAATTTTTGTTTTTTGCTGGAACCGATGAATTTCTTTGCTGGAATAGATATAATTTTTTGCTTCATCGGCTGCAGAGCTCTCAAATGTTTCATGTCGTTTTTGCTGGGGCCTTAGTTTGGTTTTGCTAGAACCGTTGTTTGATTTTGCTGGAAGCATTGTTCGATTGTGCTGGAAGCGTTGTTCGTTTTTGCTTCAACCAACCACCGGAGTTCTGTAAGTACGATGCATGTCGATGGAGGCTAGCAGAGACGGTGACTCCTGCGCCGAGCTCGACGACGGGGACCAGACGCTGCAATCGCGGGGGCGGGAGGGGGAGGGGGGGAGCGGCGAGCTCGCCAGGAGCGCACACACAACGGTGGAAGGAGGATGGGTGGGGGCTTTTTTTCTGGAAGCTTTGACCGAAGGAAGAACGAGTTGGGGGTTGAGTTGCCAGATCGGACGGTTCCGGCTCGCTACATCGGGCGGTTGGCGTTCGACCCGCCCAACAGTTAGGCTGGTGTGCCGGCGCAGATCACCGCCCTATGTTGTGCAGAACTCTATATGGCAGAATATTTATGGGGTACGCTCAGGCTGGGTGTAAAGGTCTGGAACAAATGTAGTATATGTTTGTTGAGCTTTTCTCTCATCCAAGCACCAGTGGTCTAGTGGTAGAATAGTACCCTGCCACGGTACAGACCCGGGTTCGATTCCCGGCTGGTGCATTTTTTTTATCATTCTCTTGTGGACGGCGATCGTCCCAATCAGAACACCTTCCCCAAACTCCCGTTTGGCTTTGCTTTGGTTTGTGTTTTCCAGTCCATTTTTCTATTTTTACGTCATGTGCTCGATGTATATTTTCTGTTTTTGTGTGTGTATATTTTCTGTTTATTTGTTCACATAGTCATCACTGTAATGTGTGATCTTGCCACAATCTCTTGGCTTAATGGAAATTTCAGGAAATAAAAGTCATCGTGTACCAGGTCATATCCACATGGGATTGGATTATCGACATGTATATGCCTGTTCCTACAAAGAGTGTGGTGATCGTGGAGGAGCAGGATAAGCCGTACCTTGTTCCCAGCAAAACAAGAAACTCCTCGGAGATTCCAGTGGTCAAACAAAGGTAATTTCTTTGACGAAGCTTATCTTGTGAAACTCTGAATGTTGTAATACGTGCAACAGACGAGGTGCTACGTGCGCTAGCGGCAACTAATCGCGTCAAACGACGCGTTTCCTGGTCCAGTGAACAACTCACGGTCGTCCCGACTTTTCTTGTCTAATTCCCTTTTACTAATCACACGATAATATCAGATCACAAACATATTTTTTTTCATATATAAGTATGAGTGCCGTACCCGTACTGTATATATAAATGCAAAGTAAACTTGAAGGACACACACAAGAAGCAGAAAATCAAGGAGCCATGTACGCGACCAAGCCGCTCTCTCTCTTCATGAGCCACCCGGAGGCGGCTTCCCAGCCGCCGCCGGACGGCCGGAACTCAGGCTACCTCGTCGTCAAGGGCGACGACGACGGGGACGACGACGAGACGTGCTGCTGGGGGCAGTGCGGCGGGACGCGCGTGCGCGACCTCCCGTTCCCGCAGGACCGCGTGCTCACGCTCCGCTACACGGAGCACCACGGGCAGAGCAGCACCACCTACACCGACTCCGTCGTCTTCGTGCCCGTCCCCGACCAGCCCGTCGCCTCCAACCGCTACTACGCCGTCGTCGCCTCGGGCAAGCGCAAGGGGCTCGTCCGGACCTGCTCCCGCGAGGAGGACATGACCCCGTGCTGCTTCTGCCGCTGCATCAACGACGTCAAGCCGCAGCCGTTCGACCCGGCCGACCTCTACCAGCAGATCGAGATCGTCCAGCGCCGCCGGGGACGGTTCACGGCCAAGGCCGTCGCCGCCGACGGCTTCCCCAATTACCTCTACCGCAAGAAGTATTGGCGCGTGTACGCCTCCAAGCCCACCAAGAACCGCCTCGACCTCGGCGACGCGCCGGGCCTCAACATGGCGCTCCGGTCGCGCCAGCTCGCCGACGCGAGCCTCCTCGTCGCCTCCCCCGCGGCGACGGCGGCGTCGACGGCTGTGGGAAAATGGTACTGCCCGTTCTACCTCATCAAAGAAGATGGCGTGTCCCCGTCGGAGCAGATGGACCGCGCCGCCTTCTACGAGGTGGCGCTCGAGCAGCGCTGGGAGCCAGTCCACCAGACCGACAACGGCTCTAAGCTGTACAGCAGGAAGGTGCTCATCGGCGGGAGCCTGGAGGCGACGCAGGAGGTGTCCAGCGGCGCCTCGCGGCACGGTGACGGGTACGTGTGGTTCAGAGCCGCGGCCGGGCAGAGCGTGGGGGTGTGCGCGAGCGTGTGGGAGAGGCTGCGGTGGGAGGAGTACAGGGGCGGGTGGGTCGACGAGGAGGAGGAGGCCGAGAAGGTGGCCGGCCGGTCGGTGCTGGTGGAGAGGTTCGTCGTCAAGAGGATGGACAGGACCGTCGTGGTGGCCTTTGACTTTGTGCATCTCAACAAGGTCAGGGGGAAGCAGGCGTGAGACATCACAGCAGACTGTACACCCGTCACAGAATCTTCAGTTAGTATTGTGTCATAGCTAGGTAAATAAAATTGTGAGATGCTAGGGGTAAGTATTAAGGATTTTGCTGCTCGTCACATTTTCTGCCTCCTTTTGTTGGAGAATTATTTGTATTTGTATGTAAATTAAGATTTTTGTACCTATTTATTACAACATGATTTGAGCAATGCTTCACCAACTCCACGACCTATTATGCCATTATGGTATGAGATGTTGCAAACCCATGACTCCCATATGAGTAATGCTACATCTACGAAGGTTTACTTAAAAAATTTACATACAAATTGACGTGGAGGATTAGAGCATCTTCAACAGCTGCAAGGCGCTGCTACCAGCATAAAAACTACTTTATCGCGTGCCCTTCGCTTCTGTTTTTTCTTGTGGCGGCAATGGCTCCAACATCCCGCTAAAATGCAGCAGCGCCGCTGCTCCAAAGAGTCAGCTAAAATGCAGCGCGCGCGACTCGCCGGGGCATTGCATATGTTGCATTTTGAACACAAAATGGATTTGAAACCTTCAAAATGCAATGAACATGACATATAAATTTCACACAAACAAGTTGATGAATAAAAGTTCATGCCCACAAGTTTAAAATCATGCCCACAAGTTCATCCAACCAAGTTTAAAATGCAAATCAAGTTCTTGACACAAATGAAAGACACATCAAGCCTCGTCCTCGTCTTCATCCTCATCTTCGGAAGACGATTCTTCCTCCTCCTCCTCATCGCGCACTGCATCACGTGAAGCTCCGACGGTGTTAGCAAGATCTTCAACGGCATCTTCATGAGAATGTGTGTGAGGAGGCACACCGGAAGACATTCCGCCCATCGCGGTCGTAGGTGCACCCATGCCTCCAATGAGAGAAGCAAAACTCATGCCTCCCATGGCGGCCATAGCTTCGGGGGGTGCTCCAAAGCCACCCATGCCCCCATGGTCTCCATAGTAGCTCCAAATCCACCCATGGCACCTAAACCGCCCACGGTACCTCCGAAGCCACCCATGCCTCCCATGGCGCCAAGGTCACCGCCACCCATTGCGCCAAGGCCACCGCCATCCATTGCGCGAATCATGGCTCTTTTTTGGATCAATACTTCTTCACGGGAAAGATTGACAAACTCCTTTTGCGCCTCATTGAGGTTAGATGTGCCCAAGAAGAACAAGTGCTTCTCCCATTCCAACAATCTAGTTCGCTCCTCATTGCTCACCTTTCTCTCCTCCAAAGCCACCTTCCTCTCCTCGGCCGCCACCCTCCTCTCCTCGGCCGCCAACCTCCTCTCCTCGACCGCGACATCTTGGTTCCTTGCCATTTTCCTCACCTCGTTGGCTTCTCTTCTTGCCTTCACAATAGCTTCCATAGCATTTTTTAGCTCATCATCTCCTTTCCTCTTCTTCTTTTCTGTTTTGTCTTTCTTGCACCCATCCGGTCGTTTTGGCTTCGAGTATGAAACCGAGTTGGGTGTGGGGCTTCTCTTGCCGTCATCACTTGATGCATCATCCTCCTCCTCCTCATCATCATTCAACTCAATTGTTCGCTTGCGTTTGTTGCTCAAATGAAAATCATCCAAATCTTCACGCTTCTTCCATTTCTCATCATCCTTCAACACTTCATAGCAATGAGGCAAGGTAAAGATCCTTCCTTTCTTGATCTTCCCCTTCTTGGTTTTCCTCTCCTCTTATTTGAACAAGTTTTGTGCAATGTGGTACTACATGAAAACAAAGCAAGTTAGCACTTCGAACACCAACAACAAGTATGATGAACATGCATGAAATGTTGTAGGGTTGAAAGTATGTCTAGAGGGGGGGGGGGTGATTAGACTACTTGACCAAATAAAAATCTAGCCTTTTCCCAATTTTAGTTCTTGGCAGATTTTAGCAACATAGCACAAGTCAAGCAATCAACCTACACATGCAATTCTAAGAGTATAGCAGCGGAATGTAAAACAATTGCATATGAAGGTAAAGGGAGGAGATTTAGGGAGCAAACGCAATGTTGACACGGAGATTTTTTATCCGTGGTTCCGATAGGTGGTGCTATCGTACATCCACGTTGATGGAGACTTCAACCCACGAAGGGTAACAGTTGCGCGAGTCCACGGAGGGCTCCACCCACGAAGGGTCCATGAAGAAGCAACCTTGTCTATCCACCATGGCCGTCGTCCACGAAGGACTTGCCTCACTAGGGTAGATCTTCACGAAGTAGGCGATCTCCTTGCCCTTACAAACTCCTTGGTTCAACTCCACAATCTTGACGGAGGCTCCCAAGTAACACCTAGCCAATCTAGGAGACACCACTCTCCAAGAAGTAACAAATGGTGTGTTGATGATGAACTCCTTGCTCTTGTGCTTCAAATGAAAGTCTCCCCAACACTCAACTCTCTCTCATAGGATTGGATTTGGTGGAAAGAAGATTTGAGTGGAAAGCAACTTGGGGAAGGCTAGAGATCAAGATTTATGTGGTTGGAATGGAATATCTTGACCTCAACACAAGTGTAGGTGGTTCTCTCTCAGAAAATATGTATTGGAAGTGTAGGCATGTTCTGATGGCTCTCTCCACGAATGAAGAGTGGGTGGAGGGGTATATATAGCCTCCACACAAAATCTAACCGTTACACACAAATCACCAAACTCGGTGGGACCGATTCAAAGAACTCAGTCAGACCGATTTGGTTCATAATGTGACCGTTAGGCATTTCGGTGGGACTGACATGTTAACTCGGTAGGACCGATTTCATTAGGGTTAGGGCATAACGTAATCTCGTTGAGACCGATTACACAAACTCGGTGAGACCGATTTTGATAATAGGCAAACAGAGAGTTGGTCAGGCAAACTCGGTGGGACCGATTCGCTCATCTCGGTTGGATCGAAACATTACGAAAAGGAAACAGAGTGTTTGCATTGCAATCTCGGTGGGACCGATCACTCATCTCGGTTTGACTGAAACGTTACGAAGGGAAACAGAGAGGTTGCAATCCCATCTCGGTGAGAACGAGATCCCTATCGGTGAGACCGAAAAGACTAGGGTTTCTGGCAGTGGCTATGTCAATTGAACTCGGTGGCTCCGGATAGAAAGAATCGGTGGGGCCGAGTTGGACTTTTAGGTTTGGGACATATGTGGATATGAGAAAGTAGTGGAGGGTTTTGGAGCATATCACTAAGCATTTTGAGTAAGCACCTCATTAAGCAACACCTCATCCCTTCTTAATAGTATTGGCTTTTCCTATATACTCAATGTGATCTTGGATCACTAAAATAGAAAATGTAGAGTCTTGTGCTTTGAGCTTGAGCCAATCGTTTGTCCTTAGCATTTTGAAGGGTCCACTTTCTAATCCATGCCATGCCAACCATTGAGCTTTCCTGAAAAATTCATCTTGTAATAGCATTAGCTCAATGAGCTATATGTTGTTAGGAATTACCAAAACCACCCAGGGATAGTTGCACTTTCAAATGCCACTTACTCTATCGTCCTTATTTGTGCCACTTGGGTTCAACTTGTCAACCGCCTTTTGACAGGCCGCCCACCTTTGAAAATCCGAGTTGATTGTCGACCACCGGGACCGAAGTGATCTCTCGGAGCGGTCAATTCCACTCACGTTGTGAACATCAAAGTGTTCTTTCACCCGCCCCCAATAAGCATCTCTACTTTGATCACCTCCAACGGATGGATCCCTCGACACTTGCAACCAAGTATTGCATAGTAAGATGTCATTGGCGTTGGTGTAATTGCCCGCTCTTTCTTTCGGCGCGTCGACAATGCCCTCACCATCCTCGTCCACCTCGAACTCATGGTCTTCGAAATGCATGGCATTGGTTTGAGACCAATGCGAATTGTTGGAGCCAACACCCATAGTTGACATGTATGCATCATCGTTGACACTACAAAATATATAGAACAATGCAAATAAGCTATCTATATGGATGCATTCAAAAAATAACAAGAAAAGAAAAGTTGGAAAAAATTTCTACCTTTGGGGCATATCGTCGAACATGTTGTGCGCGTCGGCCGCCGGCTCAACGAGTGAGCTCGCCGGCGGTTCAGTAGCCGCCGTGCCCGTCACACGCCCTGCAAGCTTCTTTCTCCTCGCCTTCGAGGTGCCGGAGCCGTCAGCCTCCTTGTTCTTCTTCGCGGATGTCTTGCCCTTCTTCGGCCGCGCTGCATTGGGGAGCTTCGAGGGAGGGAAGGGGGGGAGGGGAGGGGGCGGCACGGGACAGCGCCGGCGCGACGCCACCCGCCGCTATGGTCATCCGCGGCGGCATGAAGAGGCCGCGCGTGAGGCCGATGCTCCGAGGAGCTCCGGCGGTGGCGAGGCCAACACTCCCCGCGCTAGGGTTTTCGGCGGCGGCGGCGGCGGGGGAGGGTTCGCGGCTGTAGGATGGGGTGAGCGGGGTGCCGGCGTGTGCGTCCATCGGGTCAAGTTCGCGCGGCGTCGGCTGGGGGCGAAGGTGGCGGGAGAGAGAGTGCAGCGAGGCCTTCGTGTGTGTGCATGAAGGAAGCCGCGCCCAAATACACAGCGCGAGTTGGCGTTTCGGACCGCGTGCCCAACTACATATGCCATGCGCGCGGTTATTACGCGCCCGCTGGAGCTTGTCTACAGGTTGCGCGTGCGCTAAAATGGAAAAATTTGTGGCGCGGCTATTGGAAATGCTCTTATGCTTGATAATAGAGGGATGAGGGGCCCATTCCCACTTAAAATTGGGGGAGGGAGGGTACAATTAGTTTGGAAGGTCAAACTTTTGTAGGTCTAGCATTATTGCTCTCATATCTATTGGGCACTCAAGCGGGTTTGTAACATGTAGAAGATTTTCACTCAACTACCAAGGTAATCCATCCATGAAGTTCTTCACGAGTCCAATGATAGCTTGTCTTGCTTGTTGCTGTGTGTATAGCCTAACAACCAGTTGACCTCTTGGTGTAAGAGTTTGTAGCAAGCGGTAATTGTTTCCCAATGAGAAACCAAGATATCAATCCATGGAGGTACAAGATTTTCACACCAATGATAAGTCCTACAACACAAATAAAATTTGTGCCCCAACAATACCAATAAGGGTGTCAACCTTACTAGTCTTGCTAGTAGTCCGATGAGAAGATAATTAAAAAGATAATGTGGCAGCAGATGATATTTTTTGTATTTAGAAAAAGATATCTGGGAATAAAAATGAGTATAAAAGTTGTTGGAAGTTAATTCTTATGCTAAAAAGTGGACCAAGTTTATAGGTTCATCAAGTGTAACTCTAGTCATGTGAAGAAGTTGAAAATGAAATATCTCATGCTCATGCTAGACTAATTGTAATGTGATGATATCAGTACAACCATAATTATGTGGACTGAAACTCACCTTGCATCTATAGGTAATAATCCGCTTCAAGGCCAATACATTTTTTGCACCTATCAAGCATTAAGTGTAAACACAAATAATTTCTTTACACATGATGCCATGCTATTGTTTGCATGATTTTATTAGATGCATATCCTTAATGGCTATAATGCAATGCAAGACTTTTCACTTTTTTTCATTACAGTAGTTTACCTCGAAGATTAAATCAAGCTAATGCACTCCTTTTCCCACCACTAATTACCCATCTAAACTAGCAAAGAGTAGACAAATAGCAGGAGAAACTATGCATACATAAGTCAAACATAGGTCATCCATATGATTCGAACATAAAAAAATAACATAGGTCATTCATATGATCTAAACATAAAAGGAAATTCATCACATGATCAACATCACAATAAGGGTTTACATCAGATTAACCATAATAATGCACAGAAACTTGAATGACTATCGTATTGATCTACAAAGGGGAGATATTGCATCTTGGCTAATGACATGAACCCATAGTCCAGCCTACTCACAACTCATCTCAGAGAGACGAGGAACAATGTTGATGAAGATGAATTGTCTTTTATGTTCAGGGGGTATCAGAGCCGAAAACAAAGATTGCCTTCAAAGCGAAGTGGTGGGGGCGAAAAAATCGATAAATATGACGGAGGTCAAGGGGTATATTAGCCTCCAGGATAGAGGGGGCATCAGGAGTGCCTAGGGTGTGTAGGCACCTACACAAGCCGTCTAGGAGTTGCGGGGCTGATGACCTACAAGTGCACATGACTATTGCAATTCATGATAAGTAGAGTTTGTCAATCCCACATGGAACATGCACAGACAACTACCAACCTCGCAACTACGTTGTCGCGGATGCAGCTACGTTCACACCTGGACCGTATTATGGAAATAGCCTATTCTATCGGTTGCAAACAGAACAATAAGAATGGGTGTTTTTATCGAAACTACTAACCAAAGTTAAAATGATAACTAAAATAGAATAAAATAAATGGTGACGCTTGGGTAATCGACAGTTCTCAGGGGGTTTAGAGTCCTTACTACTAGTACGATCTACGTAACATATGCATAGACATAGTTCTAGATTTGTATACTTAAGCCAATCTTAATGTTTCTCTGAAGGAAATGTGCCCTAGAGGCAATAATAAAGTTTTTATTTATATTTCCTTATTTCATGATAAATGTTTATTATTCATGCTAGAATTGTATTAACCGGAAACTTAGTATTTGTGTGAATACATAGACAAACAAAGTGTTCCTAGTATGCCTCTACTTGACTAGCTTGTTTATCAAAGATGTTATGTTTCCTAGCCATAGACATGTGTTGTCATTTGATGAACGGGATCACATCATTAGAGAATGATGTGGTGGACAAGACCCATCCGTTAGCTTAGCACTATGATCGTCTATTTTGTTGCTATTGCTTTCATCATGACTTATACATGTTCCTCTGACTATGAGATTATGCAACTCCCAAATACCGGAGGAACACTTAGTGTGCTATGAAACGTCACAATGTAACTGAGTGATTATTAAAGATGCTCTACATGTGTCTCCAATGGTGTTTGTTGAGTTGGCATAGATCGAGATTAGGATTTGTCACTCCGATTGTCGAAGAGGTATCTCTTGCCCTCTCGGTAATGCACATCACAATAAGCCTTGCAAGCAATCTGACTAATGAGTTAGTTGCGGGATGATGCATTACAGAATGAGTAAAGAGACTTGCCGGTAACGAGATTGAACTAGGTATGGTGATACCGACGATGGAATCTCAGGCAAGTAGCATACCGATGACAAAGGGAACAACGTATGTTGTTATGCGATTTGACCGATGAAGATCTTAGTAGAATATGTAGGAACCAATATGAGCATCCAGGTTCCTCTATTGGTTATAGACCGGAGATGTGTCTCGGTCATTTCTACATAGTTCTCTAACCCGTAGGGTCCGCACGCTTAAAGTTCGATGACGATTGGTATTATGAGTTTATGTGATTTGATGTACCGAAGGTTGTTCGGAGTCCCGTATGAGATCACGAACATGACGAGGAGTCTCGAAATGGTCAAGACATAAAGATTCATATATTGGAAGGCTACATTCAGACACCGGAATGGTTCAGGTTGTTCCGGATAAGTTTTGGAGTATCGGGGTTATCGGACCCCCCGGAAGTTATTGGACCTCATGGGCCTAGTGGTGGAAGAGAGGAGGAAGGCCAAGGCGTGACATGCCCCCCCTAGCCCAAACCGAATTGGACTAGGGCTAGGGGGCCGCCCCCCTTTCCTTCTCTTCTTCCTCTCCTTCCTTCTTCTCCTACTTGGACTAGGAAGGGAAACCTACTCCTACTAGGAGTAGGAATCCCCTAGGCGCACCTTGTGGTCGGCCCTCCTCCTCCTCCCCTCCTTTATATGCAGGGAGGTGGACACCCCATAGACACATAAGTTGATCTTTAGCCGTGTGCGGTGCCCCCTCCACAGTTTTACACCTCGGTCATATCGTCGTAGTGCTTAGGCGAAGCCCTGCGCCGGTAACTTCATCATCACCATCACCACGCCGTCGTGTTGACGGAACTCTCCCTCGGCCTCAGCTGGATCTAGAGTTCGAGGGACGTCACCGAGCTGAATGTGTGCAGATCGCGGAGGTACCGTGCGTTCGGTACTTGATCGGTTGGATCGCGAAGATGTTCGAATACATCAACCGCGTTACTTAACGCTTCCGCTTTCAGTCTACAAGGGTATGTGGATACACTCTCCCCACTCGTTGCTAGGCTTCTCCTAGATAGATCTTGCGTGTTCGTAGGATTTTTTTTGAAATACTACGTTCCCCAACATTCTCTTCATGGACAGAGCCTGGTGCAATATATGGTGTTACGTGTAGTCTCTCGTACCACACACGCCACCACCGTTCCTCCCCACACATGTTATGGAAACGATGATTTAGGGTATCCCCATGGATGGGGCCAATGGGTGGTCTTCGTTATTCTCCTATAAAATGATTAGAGAAGGAAGGGAGGTATTACTGTCACCTCTTTACCTCCACTTTCAACCATCACACGGATTTCAGCGTGGTTTGAAGGAGGGAGGTAGCTTCTATCACCGTGAACATCCTCTTTGTCGGTGTCAAAACCAGCAGACCTCGTGTAGGGGGGACTGAGATGTTAGATCGAATCGATGGGTAACAAGAGAGAGAACACACAACGTTTTACCCAGGATCGGGCCCTCTCTATGGAGGCAAAAACCTATGTCCTTCTCTTGCTTATATTATGAGAGTATCAAGGTACATTGTTGATCTACCACGAGATCATGAGTTATGGTCTAAACCCTAGGGGTATGATGATGAATGTATGAATGGATCCTCTGTGGACTAAACCCTTTGTTTTATATAGGCACCAGGGGTATCTAGGGTTACGCATGGTCGGTTTCCATCTAAGAATTCCATGACGAATCTAATCTGATATATTTGAAGTACACGCCAAGTCTTCAACATAGACACACTGAAGGCCTCCAAAGTCCTTCCTCCTTGACGGGCTGGTGGTCCGGTCCATGTATTAGACCAGGCGGGCTAGGACCCCCTAGTCCAGGACACCGTCACTCTCCAAGATTCATCCGGATAGTAATATCCTTGCGCCCAAATAGGAAAATGTTGGATGGTGCACTTCACCCAACATCACAAAGAATATTAACATAAACATGCACAAGAGGATTTTATATCTCACATTGTCGTTCACCACAAACACAACTAGAGTTCGTCTTCATTCCCGAGAACTAGTAATTACTCAAACATGGAGACGAATAACATAAGAAGGTAGAGACAAGTTACAAGACAACATGACGTTGGGGAAGAGGAGAAGCATGGAAGTGTTGATGGAGATGGCACTGCCCCTTCGGCCGGTGCTAGACGTTGGTGGAGCATCCTCCCTTCTTCTTATTCCTTGTCTTGGACCTTCCTCTATGGTGGAGTTGCAGCAATGGAGGTGCGGTGAAACGTGGTGGAGCAGATGTGACTTGATGAAGATGATTCCCGGCGGCTAGGGTTGGAGGTGTTTATATAGGAGGCCTCCTCGGGTCTCCTCCATTGATGTAGCTCCTCCACTTTGATCCAAGGGATCTAGATGAGCCAAGTCCAATCCCAATACCTCCTTGGCATCCAAGGAAATCATGGGAACAAGCGGAGACGGAATCCATGAAGAATCACATCTGATCTGGCCGATTTTGGTCTTTTCTATAGGTGGTAAGACCACCATTACGACTATGCCCGGTAGTACCAAGCGCCTTCTTACGCCGTGGGCCCCTTTAGTAAAACGACCACCATTTCTTCATACAAACTTAGATTTTGATGATTTTTGGGCTTGTTGAATTCGTATGAACTACATCGATGCACCTATGGTCTTGAGTATTTGATTTGAATACTTTAAAAAATGTCATATTTGACACTACAAAATGCCTAAGCCTGGTGACTGGAAGTCTCCGTATTGATCCCAACCTTGGCCGTTTCATCGCGCTTGGTCCATGGACATGCTAATACACCTAGAAAGACCACAAAACAAATAAAAACTAAAACTTATGTGATACATCTCCATCGTATCTATAATTTTTGATTGTTCGATGCCAATATTCTACAACTTTTACATACTTTTGGCAACAATTTATATGATTTTCTTGGACTAACATATTGATCCAGTGCCTAGTGCCAGTTCCTGTTTGTTGCATGTTTTTGTTTTGCAGAAAGTCCATATCAAACGGAGTCCAAACGGGATAAAAACTTACAGAGATTTTTTTGGAATATATGCGAACTGGGATCAATGCAAGACGATGCTCGAGGGGCCCACTAGGGTGAGGGGCGCGCCCTGGGCCCTTGTGGCCACTTCGTAAGGCGGTTGGTGCCCTTCTTTTGCCGCAAGAAAGCTAATGACCGGAAAAAATCGTGTTAAAATTTCAGCCCAATCAGAGTTACGGATCTCCAGGAATTTAAGAAACGGTGAAAGGGCAGAATCTGGGAGTGCAAAAACACAAGGAAACACACACACACACACACACACACAGAGAGAGAGAGAGAGAGAGAGAGAGAGAGAGAGAGAGAGAGAGAGAGAGAGAGAGAGAGAGAGAGAGATCCAATCTCGGAGGGGCTCTCGCCCCTCCGCCGCCATGGAGGCCATGGACCAGAGGGGAAACCCTTCTCCCATCTAGGGGGAAGGTCAAGGAAGAAGAGGAAGGAGGGGGCTCTCTCCCCCACTCTCTCGGTGGTGCCGAAACGCCGCCGGGGCCATCATCGTCATGACGATCTACACCAACAACATCGCCACCGTCATCACCAACTCTCTCCCTCTCTATGCAGTAGTGTAAAACCCCTTCTTCCCGATGTAATCTTTACTTAAACATGGTGCTCAACGCTATATATTATTTCCCAATGATGTATGGCTATCCTATGATGTTTGAGTAGATCCGTTTTGTCATATGGGTTAATTGATGACCGTGATTGGTTTGAGTAGCATGTTTTATTTTGGTGTTGTCCTATGGTGCTCTCCGTGTCGCGCAAGCGTGAGGGATCCCCGCTGTAGGGTTTGCAATATGTTATTGATTTGCTTATGGTGGGTGGTGTGAGTGACAGAAGCACAGACCCGAGTAAATAGGTTGTTCCGTATGGGAAAAAAGAGGACTTGATACCTTATAATGCTATGGTTGCGTTTTACCTTAATGATCTTTAGTAGTTACGGATGTTTGCTAGAGTTCCAATCATAAGTGCATATGATACAAGAAGAGAAAGTATGTTAGCTTATGCCTCTCCCTCATATAAAATTGCAATAATGATTACCGATCTAGTTATCGATTACCTAGGGACAAATAACTTTCTTGTGACAAAAAGCTCTCTACTAAAACTAAATTAGTTATTTCTTTATCTAAACAGCCCCTACTTTATATTTATGTGCTCTTTATTGTCTTGCAAACCTATCCTACAACACCTACAAAGTACTTCTAGTTTCATACTTGTTCTAGGTAAAGCGAATGTTAAGCGTGCGTAGAGTCGTATCGGTGGTCGATAGAACTTGAGGGAATATTTGTTCTACCTTTAGCTCCTCGTTGGGTTCGACACTCTTACTTATCGAAATAGGCTACAACTGATCCCCTATACTTGTGGGTTATCAAGACATTTTTCTGGCGCCGTTGCCGGGGAGCAATAGCGTGGGGTGAATATTCTTGTGTGTGCTTGTTTGCTTTGTCACTAAGTAGATTTTATTTGCTGTTCTAAGTTGTTCTCTATTTTTAGTTATGGATATGGAACACAAAATACCAAAAAAATTAGGTGTACTTGCTACTCAAGGAGATGGGGAACCTCCTAAAACCCTCGATGCTCATTATGTGAAAGATATTATGTACTACTTTAATAATCCTAAGAAAACCCCATTCAATTATATAATGGGAGACACGTTGGATCAACGTGAATACTTTAGGGATTATCGCTTGACTTAAAAAGGGAAACTATTATGGGATCAAATTCATATGTTGCATTGGTATGCTTGGAATTTATGCATGAGATATGATTATAGTTGTTGCTCTAGGATGAAGGCTCCACACCTTCCCTTTTCATGTAAATTTAATGATAATAAAACCTTGTCTTCTTGTGCTAATGGTGTATATGATTACTATGATGTGGAACGAATAAAAGAATTCATTGCTTTTAAGGGTGCTTATGAAATTGAATCTTTGGTTGAAAAGTGTGAAAATCTTGATGATGCTGTTTACAGACTTGGAAATTATGCTATACTTAAATATTGCTATGAGAATTATGAATACAATGCCGATATTGATGCATTTATTGAGAAAGTCTCCGCTCTTCAAGAAGAGACTAATATTTTGCAGGAATCTATGGAAGAAGAAATTGCTGAAACTATGAGCTCATTAGATGAAAAAGATGTCGAGGAGAACGAAGAATAAAAGGAGGAAGAGCGGATTGATCACCCGTGCCCACCTTCTAATGAGAGTAACTCTTCAACTCATACATTGTTTAATTTCCCTTCGTGCTTACCGAAGGATGATTGCTATGGTAATTGCTATGATCCCTTTGATTCGTTTGAAATATCCCTTTTTGATGAACTTGATGCTTGCTATGCTTGTGGCCATGATGCCAATATGAATTATGCTTATGAAGATGAACTTGCTATAGTTCCTTATGTTAAGAATGAAATTGTTGCTATTGCACCTACGCATGATAGTCCTATTATCTTTTTTAATTCTCCCAACTACACTATATCGGAGAAGTTTGCGCTTATTAAGGATTATATTGATGGGTTGCATTCTACTATTGCACATGATGATTTTGATAAATATAATATGCATATGCTTGCTGCTCCTACTTGCAATTATTATGAGAGAGGAACTACATCTCCGGCTCTCTATGTTTCCAATATGATAAAATTGCAAGAAACTGTTTATATTATGCATTGGCCTTTACTTTGTGTGCATGAATTGTTCTTTCATGACATGCCGATGCATAGGAAGAGAGTTAGACACTACTGCAGGATGCTGCTAACGCGAAACTACAATCAGAGACCCTTCAAGAAACTGTGTGCGATGCCATAATCACAAATGGTGCTGTATGAAAACCGTCATAAATGTGTAAAACTTTTGCGATGATGGATGCATCAAACACGGTTTAGGTTTTAGTTGCGTGTGCGATGAAGGGCATACAATTCAGTTCAATGAACTGTTTGCGATGAGGAGGAACAAAAGAAACGGGCAGCCAGATGGAGGCGTGTGTGATACATAGCATACAGTTCACTCAGATGAACTGTTTGTGATTAGGCAACACAAAAGAAATGGTCATCTAGATCAAAGGTGTGTGCGATATACGGCATGCGGTTCACTCGGATGAACTGTTTGCGTTGAGACATGAGAACATAAACGGTTCAACTTAACAAGATGTGTGTGATACGCGGAAAACAGGTCTGTAATCAGAAATGTGTCTGAAGACCGGTAAGAACACATACAGTTGCTGCTAATAAGATGTGTGTGTTGTGCGATGGGATTGCATACAGAACAACAACATATATATACACACACACACTTATAAGGACATGCTTGCATAACCAAATTAAACATCCACTTACATAGGTGGCTACTACAACCATGGCATTTGCACACATCAAAGTAAACTATTACATGCATAATTACATAGGTGGCTACTACACACATGTGAAAGTGCAACTATCCCTAGGTGGTTTTGGTAATTCATAACAACATATAGCTCATTGAGCTAATGCTATTCCAAGACTATTGTTTCAGGAAAGCTCAATGAATGGCATGGCATGGATGATGAAAGTGGATCCCTCAAAATACTAAGGACAAAGGATTGGCTCAAGCTCAAAAGCTCAAGACTCTTCATTTTACATTTTAGTGGTCCAAGATCACATTGAGTCTATAGGAAAAGCCAATACTATCAAGGAGGGATGAGGTGTTGCTTAATGAGCCTCTTGCTTCATGTGCTTAGTGATATGCTCCAAAACCCTCAGCTACTTTCTCACAATCCACAAATGACCTAAACCTAAAGCCAAAATCGGTCATACCGATTCTTCCTACCCGGCGCCACCGATTTCTAAAGTCATAGCCACTGCCACAAACCCTAGGCAAATCAGTCCTACCGATAGGGATCTCGGTCTCACCGAGATGGGATTGTAATCTCTCTGTTTCCCTTCGTAACGTTTCGGTCTAACCGAAGTGAGCGATCGGTCCCACCGAGATTGCAATGTAAACTCTCTGTTTCCCTTTTGTAACATTTCGGTCTCACCGAAAAGAGCAAATCGGTCCCACCGAGTTCACCTCACCAACTCTCTGGAAAGCTTATTACCAAAATCGGTCTCACCGAGTTTGTGTAATCGGTCTTACCGAGATTACGTTATGCCCTAACCCTAACCGAATCGGTCTCACCGAGTTGCATGTCAGTCCCACCGAAAATCACTAACGGTCACTAGGTTTACTAAATCGGTCCGACCGAGTCTGTTGAATCGGTCCCACCGAGTTTGGTAAATTGTGTGTAACGGTTAGATTTTGTGTGGAGGCTATATATACCCTTCCACCTCCTCTTCATTCGTGGAGAGAGCCATCAGACTGAACCTACACTTCCAACTTACCATTTCTGAGAAAGAACTACCTACTCATGTGTTGAGGCCAAGATATTCCATTCCTACCATATGAATCTTGATCTCTAGCCTTCCCCAAGTTGCTTTCCACTCAGACCCTCTTTCAACCAGATTCAAATCCTATGAGAGAGAGTTGAGTGTTGGGGAGACTATCATTTGAAGCACAAGAGCAAGGAGTTCATCATCAACACACCATTTGTTACTTCTTGGAGAGTGGTGTCTCCTAGATTGGCTAGGTGTCACTTGGGAGCCTCCGACAAGATTGTGGAGTTGAACCAAGGAATTTGTAAGGGCAAGGAGATCGCCTACTTCATGAAGATCTACCGCTAGTGAGGCAAGTCCTTCGTGGGCGACGGCCATGGTGGGATAGACAAGGTTGCTTCTTCGTGGACCCTTCGTGGGTGGAGCCCTCCGTGGACTCAGCAGAACTGCTACCCTTCGTGGGTTGAAGTCTCCATCAACGTGGAGGTACGATAGCACCACCTATCGAAACCACGCCAAAAACATCCGTGTCTCCAATTGCGTTTGAATCCTCCAAACCCTTCCCTTTACTTTCTTTCAAGTTGCATGCTTTAATTTCCGCTGCCCATATACTCTTTGCATGCTTGGTTGATTTGTGTGATGACTGCTTTACTTGTCCTAAGATAGCTAAAATCTGTCAAACTCTAAAATTGGGAAAAGGCATAGCTATTAATTTGTCAAGTAGTCTAATCACCCCCCTCTAGACATACTTCAAGGTCCTACAGGTGGTATCAGAGCGTTGGTCTCCATTTGCTTTGATTTCCATAGCTTTTGGTGGTCATAGCCTTGGTTTCACAACCTAGGAGAGTATGGCGTCTAGCGAGGGAAATTATCACCGTAGAGGTCCTAACTTTGATGGTACTAATTTTGCTAGTTGGAAGCAGATGATGAAAATGCATATTCTCGGACATAACCCCGCCGTTTGGGCAGTTATTTGTATTGGCTTGCAAGGTGAATTCTTTGATGGGAGAGAGCCGAACCGTGAAGCTAATGCTGAAGAATTGAAGATGTTGCAATACAACGCTCAAGCTTGTGATATCATCTTCAACGGATTGTGCCCCGAAGAATTCAACAAAATCAGCCGTCTTGAGAATGCAAAAGAAATTTGGGATACTTTGATTGATATGCATGAAGGTACCGAATCCGTCAAGGAATCCAAGTTGGATGTGCTCCAAAGTCAGCTTGACAAGTTCAAAATGAAGGATGGTGAAGGTGTCGCTGAAATGTACTCTAGGCTTGCTCTTATTACAAATGAGATTGCCGGCTTAGGGAGTGAAGAGATGACCGATAGATTCATCATCAAGAAGATCCTAAGAGCATTGGATGGAAAGTATTATACCGTGTGCACATTGATCCAAATGATGCCAAACTACAAAGATCTCAAGCCAACGGAAGTCATTGGAAGAATTGTTGCTCATGAGATGTCACTCAAGGATAAGGAGGAACTTCACAACAAGTCAAGTGGTGCTTACAAAGCCTCAAGTGAATCCCCCACATCATCAAGTGAGAAACAAACCTTCAATGAAGAATTGAGCTTAATGGTGAAGAACTTCAACAAATTCTACAAGAGTAGAAGCAAAGAAAGAAGCTCCAAGTCAAGGACTTACCATGACAAAAGATCTTCTAGTCGAGAGTGCAATTGCTACAATTGTGGGAGGCCTGGACACTATTCAAATGAGTGTACTGCACCCTACAAAAGAAGAGAAGATTCTCCAAGAAGAAGAAGCAAAAGAGAAGAATCACCACCAAGAGAGAGGAGGAGTAGAGATGATCGCTATGAACGAAGATCCTCACGGAGAAGCAAGGATTTGGAAAGAAAGGACAAGTCATCAAGGAGCTACACAAAACGAAGACATCAAGCTCATGTTGGTGAATGGGTATCCGGCTCCGACTCCGACAAACACTCCGAGAGAAGCTATCACTCCGACTCCGAATATACTCAAGATGAAGGTGTTGCCGGTCTAGCACTTGTGTCAACCAACTCCTACGACATATTTTATTCACCAAATGAAGGAATTGGAAGATGCTTCATGACCAAAGGTCCAAAGGTAACACATCCTGAGTATGTTGATCTCAATAGTGATGAAGATGACTTGCTTGTGGATGATGATTGTTGACAACTCTAGTGATGAATACTATGATGAAACGTCAATTAATCATGCTAATCAAGATGAAACGAATGACAATGATAAGGAGAAGATTGAGCTTCTAACTAAAGAACTAAACACTCTTAAGTTGGCTCATGAAACTATCTTCGAAGATCATCGAGAACTTTTAAGGGCTCATGAGAAGTTACGCTTTGAAAAGCTCAATCTTGAGCAAGAGCATGAGTTCTTAAAAGCAATCAATGATGATCTCCGTAAGAAAAGTTCTTCTTACATTGCCAAGCGTTTACTCATATCTACTTACATGCCTCAAGTCAAGTCTAGTAACAAGTACAAGAAAGATACTTCCTCTAGTAGTAACAATAATAATGTCAAATCCAATATTGTTGCCTCTAGTAGTTCTCTTAATTCCACTAATGATTCTCTTAGCCAAGTTACACTTGAGCAAGAAAATAGCTTATTGAAGGAATTATAGAGAAAGGTGTTTACAAGAGCCTTGCGGGAGTAAGCAATTCGAGGAAATTGTGCATAAGCAAGGAAGACACCGGAAGAATCAAGGTGTTGATTTTGAATGAAAGTTCAATGCCAATGGAGTTGAGTGGGAAGAAGATCAATACCCCAAGACGAAGTTTGTTCCTCAACAAGTGAAGTATGATCCTACTTCCTTCAAGGGAACACAAGCTCAAGATGATCTTCCACCACAAGACCACAAGAACAAAGGCAAGGACAAGCTTCAAGAAGAGATTGATGCATTTGAAGAAGCACCTAAGGCTTCGTTCAAGTGGATTCCCAAGACTACTACAAGTTCTACTTCATCAAGTACAACTACAACTCCAAGGATTCCCATCAAGATGATGTGGATCCCGAAGAAGAAGAAGAACTAGAGAGTTCTTGAGGGTGACTCCGCCAACATTCTTCACACATATCATTATGGCAAGGACAAGTGCAATCAACTTCCACATCTTGCACTAGTTCAAGGAGTCACAAACCCTCATGTTGGTAAGGCAAGGGACAAGGTAACCTAATGATTTCATGGACATCATCTTGTGTGTGCATCACTCTATGTCTATGGATATTCTTGTTTGTTCCTTGTGGGACTAACCCATGTAGGCAAGTTGAAAGTGCAAATCACTCCAAAGGATTGCTCCAATTGATCTACATCAACATTGAGCATCCACATCTTCAACACCTACATGAAGTCATCATCGACCAAACCCAAGGTTAGTTCATCCCTCTAAGGGGGGATCTCACATCTAGGGGGAGCTTAAATCTAAGAATTGAGTCAAAGCAACTCTAATGGTGTGAACACATCAATGCATTATCTAAAAGTGGTAACCCCACTTGAGCTTAAACGATGAGTATGACCTATGATCAAATGTTTATCATTTGACTCCTAAGTCAATATACTCATATATAGATGACCTAGTCATCGCCAATTGTTTGATAGATGCTAGAATTGGTTGTGCATGATTTGACACATATTTCATTTGCCATCTTTTTTGTGTGAGCATGTTGGTGCATATTTTACTCATTCAAGGACATCCACTTGTTGTTTTGAGTGTTTGGTTCTTTCTTATTTTAGCCAAGTGGATGGACAAGAATGCCTAAGAACTTTCTCTAGCTATCTATGCTTTTCTCGTCTCAAACTCTATTCATGCTACATCACAAAATTTGATCAAGTCAGATTCAAACCACTCTGTGTGAGGAGCACTGAGTCCCGATTAAATCATAGACTTAAACTTCCAAAACTTCTTTGTGATTCTCGGTCCGACCGATTCCTCCATTTTGGTCCTACCGAGATCACTAAGTCGATCTAGGTTTTCAATCTCGGTGCAACCGATTTGAACTTCGGTCACACCGAGTTATCAGAATCGAACACAGTTATGCATCTCGGTGCCACCGAGTTGTTCCACTCGGTCACACCGGCGAGGTCGGGCTATATATAGTCACGGGCAAAATTTTGGAAATTTCTCGAACCCCTTCGCTCACAAGAATAGCTCGCTCTGCCTCCAAGGTCTCAGATCGTCTCCTCGTCGCCGGCCGCCTCCTGTCGCTGGTCTCCCGCCGTCAGCGGAATTCAAACCCGCCGTTGCCGCCGTAGCGAGTTCATCGCCGAGCTAGGGTATGGACTCGATCACAGTGCTATCCTCGTCTGATTCCTAGCACATTGTGTTCTTATTGATTCTTGCCACGGTTGAAACACTCCTATCCAGTCAATGCAATCCGTAGATTAGATGAGATTTGAAAATTTAGGGTTAGGTTTCCGCCGAAACCATCTCGGACCCACCGAGTTGAAAAACTCGGTCCCACCGATTTGGCTTATGCCATTGCACTAGTAACTCTCGGTCTGACCGAGAATTGCTAATCGGTGCGACCGATTTTAGGACTTTGTGAAACCCTAGCAGTCTCGGTGCCACCGAACTGTGACTCGGTCGAACCGAGTTCATCAGTTTAGGATCCAAAACTGCTTCGGTATCACCGAGTTTGAAAATCGGTTGATCCAAAATGCTTTCTGTGGAAAACTAAAACTGAATTTTTGAATCATTCTTTTGCAAAATTCTCTGCATTTTGTGATGCTCATCCACTCTATCTCATCTATAACTCTTCACAGGGTCAACAGTCAGTGTTTGCAGCATGTCAGACCAGAGTGACAGCCAGAACAGGTCAGCAGAGCAGATTGACATGAGTGAGGGCACTAGTCCCTCCAGCTCTTCAGATGAAGGCAGCAGGAGCACTCCTAGCAACCTGCCTAAGGCTGCTACCAGGCAAAGGAAGAAGAGAACTTCAGACTCTGAAGATGAGGATTATAGAGCAGAAGAAGATGAGGCTACCTCCAAGAAAGTAGTACTCAAAAAGGAGTATGGCTCAACAAAGCATACAAAGCCAGGCATGAAGATTAAAAGTCCAGAAGGAAGACAACCAATGTCCAAAGCCAGAATCTCAACTCAACAACCTGAGAAGACTGATCCCAAAGAGCCAGCTGCTGAAGGAAAGAAAAGGAAGGAAAGGGTCAAGAAGACAATGGCCAGAGTTGTTGGGCAACCTTCCATGATGGAAGAGGAAGAAGAGCTTTCTGCACCAGCACCAAAGGCACCAAAGCTTATGGGTGATGCTATTAGATCAGGGGCTGCAACATCTAAGCCCAAGGAAGCACCCAAAGCTGCCCCCAAGGCCAAGTCTGCACCAAAGAGGAATACCAGGAGTATTCCAGCTCTTTGAGAAGAACAAGGCCCCAAGTGCACGAGGTTGCCGAGGAGGAAGATGAAGAAGGGCAAGTTCTGAGGAAGCTCAAGCCCAAGATACCAGACCACAATGATGCCCATCCTGTGGCTGAGGACATGAACATCAGAAAAGATTCAGGGTTGAGGCTATGGAGGATGGCAGATTCATATGCCACAAGGAGAAGGACTGCTGTTGATTACAGGTTCCATACAAAGGAACAACATGACTTCTATGAGACAATCTTGTTGGACAAGAAGCCCATTGTGTGTGATATGAGGTGGGTCGACTGGACCTACATGAAGGAAAATGAAGAGCACTATCCTGGAGTGCAAGACAGTTTGTTGCTTGTGGAGTTGCAGATTTTGTTGGGCAAAAGCTCACAAACTGGAATGATGAACTTATCATGCAATTCTACTCCACAACACACTTCTATCCAGATGGGAGGATAGTTTGGATGTCTGAAGGTACAAGGTACCAGTCAACTGTTGAGGAGTGGGCAAAACTGATAAATGCCCCAAAGGAAAATGATGATGACCTGGATGTATATGCCAAGAAGAAAATGGGACACAATACCATGGCACATATGTACAAGGAGATCCCAGACAGAGCCCTAGAGACTTTCTCTTTTGGATCAGTCCACTTTCTTCTGTCAGGGCTGCTGAGGGAGTCCTGGATTAGGGGGTGTCCGGATAGCCGAACTATCACCGTTGGCCGGACTCCTGGACTATGAAGATACAAGATTGAAGACTTCGTCCCGTGTCCGTATGGGACTTTCCTTGGTGTGGAAGGCAAGCTTGGCGATACGGATATGTAGATCTCCTACCATTGTAACTGACTCTATGTAACCCTAACCCTATCCGGTGTCTATATAAACCGGAGGGTTTTTAGTCCGTAGGACGAACAACAATCATACCATAGGCTAGCTTCTAGGGTTTAGCCTCTCTAATCTCGTGGTAGATCCACTCTTGTACTACCCATATCATCAATATTAATCAAGCAGGAGTAGGGCTTTACCTCCATCGAGAGGGCCGAACACAGGTAAAACATCGTGTCCCTTGTCTCCTGTTACCATCCGCCTAGACGCACGATTCGGGACCCCTACCGAGATCCGCGGTTTGACATCAAATTGGTGCTTTCATTGAGAGTTCCTCGTGTCGTCATCTTTAGGCCCGATGGCTCCTTCGATCATCAACAACGGCGTGGTCGTGGTGAGACTTTTCTCCTGGACAGATCTCCGATTCGGCGGCTTTGCATCGGGCCAATTCACTTGGCCATCTAGAGCAGATCGAAGCTACGCCCCGCCATCAGGTCAGGTTTGGGAGTTTGAACTACACGGCCGACATCCGCGGAGACTTGATCTTCGACGGATTGAGCCACATCAAGCGTCGTCAGACTTGTCTCGATGGGCACGATCTAGCTCTGCCGCCGAACAGTGCCCTGGTGGCCGCACCAGCGTCCGCTCCGACCCTTAGCTCGGAGCCGACTCCGCCGATCGAGGACGAGTTACTGGACACCGCCTCGGGGACTACGATCTCTACGGCGATTGAGCCGAACACCATCCCTGTCCTTTGCGAATCCCGTGACTCCAAGGTGCCGGACTCCTCTCCGGACTCCGAACCTCCCGCGCCCGCCAATCGAATCCGATTGGGCGCGGTCATGGAGTTCATCGCCGCGGACATCTTTCAAGACTCGCCCTTTGGCGACATCCTGAATTCACTAAAGTCTCTCTCTTTATCGGAGAGCCTGGCGGACTACGGTCGGGAAGGTTGGGATGCGGACGACGAAGAAATTCGCCCACCCACCACCCACTTTGTAGCCATTGTCGATGATTTAACCGACATGCTCGACTTCGACCGAAGACATCGACGGTATGGACGGCGATGTTGAGAGCGACCAAGAACCAGCACCTACAGGGTAATGGAAGGCCACCTCGTCATACGACATATACATGGTGGACATCCCAAAAGATGGGAATGGCGATGGAACAGCGGAGGATGACCCTCCAAGAAACAGCCCAAGCGCCCGGCGTCGGTGGCGCCGCTCTAAATCCGCCACAGCAAAAGCGGTGATTCCGGCACGGAGATACTAACACTCGGACGGTCGAAGACAACCCCCTCGGCAGGATTCAGCACGGGAGGAGGGAGAAGCCAGCCCTCATGATAGAGCGGCAGGCGGGGAGGTGGAGGACGATAATTATATGCCTCCCTCCGAAGATGAGGCAAGCCTCGACGACGACGAATTTGTCATGCCTGAGGATCCCGCTGAACAGGAGCGTTTCAATCGCAGGCTTATGGCCATGGCAAGTAGTCTCAAGAAAAAGCAGTAGCAGCTTAGAGCTGACCAAGACTTGCTAGCTGAAAGATGGACTGAAGTCCTTGCAGTCGAAGAGTACAAACTCGAACGCCCCTCCAAGAGATACCCAAAACACAGGCTGCTACCCCAATTAGAGGAAGCAGCACCCAAACCTACATCACCAGCGCATGATGCGGCCGACCGGCCACCCCGTGGTCGCGACAGAGAGGCCTCTAGACCCTCCATTCAAGCCGCACTCCGGCGTTGCTCGAAAAGTACCAAGGCACAGGGAAATGCGCCAGACTTGCGAGGCATATTGGAGGACAAGGCAAGGCAAACAAGATCGATCTACGGATCGTGTGGGCGCCCCACGACACGCGACGATAACCGTCATGCGGATACAACAATTCCGGTGGGCGAACACACGATGACAAAGCTCATTTGAGCTGCGTCGTGATATAGCTCAATCTTGGCGCCAAGACACCCACTATGCTTCACGACGAAGTGATGGATCATCAAATCTCGAGGGTTTCAAACCCGTAAACATCGAATCATACTAAGGCACAACAGATCCTGCGGTTTGGATCAAGGACTACCTCCTCCATATCCACATGGCCCAGCGGTGATGATCTACGCCATCAAATACCTCCCACTCAAGCTTAAAGGACCAGCTCGGCATTGGCTTAACAGCCTGCGGCAGAATCAATTGGTTGTTGGGAGGACACGGAAGCCGCATTCCTTGATAACTTCCGGGCACATATGTGCGACCACCAGACGCCGATGACCTCAGCCACATAATTCAGCAGCCGGAAGAATCGGCGGACAATTACGGACACGGTTCCTAACCAAGAAAAATCAAATCGTTGACTGTCCGGATGCAGAGGCCCTTGCAGCCTTCAAACATAACATCCGCGACGAGTGGCTTGCCCGGCACCTAGGACAGGAAAAGCCGAAATCCATGGCAGCCCTCACAACACTCATGACCCGCTTTTGTGCGGGAGAGGACAGCTGGCTAGCTCGCAGCAACAACTTGACCAAAAATCCTGGTAGTTCGGATACCAAGGACAGTAATGGCAGGTCGCGTCGCAACAAGCACAAGTGCCGCATTAACGGCGATAATGCTGAAGATACGGCAGTCAATGCCGGATTCAGAGGCTCTTAACCCGGTCAGCGGAAAAAGCCGTTCAAAAGAAATACTCAGGGCCCGTCCAATCAGGACCGAATACTCGATCTCTCGTGCCAAATACATGGCACCCCCGAAAAACTAGCCAACCACACCAACAGGGATTGTTGGGTCTTCAAACAGGCAGGCAAGTTAAATGCCAAACTCAATGACAAGGGGCTGCATAGCGATGACGAGGAGGAGCCCCGGCCGCCGAACAATAGAGGACAGAAGGGCTTCCCCCCACAAGTGCGGACGGTGAACATGATATACGCAACCCACATACCCAAAAGGGAGCGGAAGCGTGCACTAAGGGACATATATGCGATGGAGCCAGTCGCCCCAAAGTTCAACCCATGGTCCTCTGCCCGATCACCTTTGATCGAAGGACCACCCACTAGCATCCGCCACGGCGGATTCGCCGCATTGGTTCTTGACCCAATCATCGACGGATTCCACCTCACTAGAGTCCTGATGGATGGCGGTAGCAGCCTGAACCTGCTCTATCAGGATACAGTGCGCAAAATGGGCATAGACCCCTCAAGGATTAAACCCACAAAGACGACCTTTAAAGGCGTCATACCAGGTGTATAGGCCAATTGTACATGCTCAGTTACACTCGAAGTGGTCTTCGGATCCCCGGATAAATTCCAAAGTGAAGAGTTAATCTTCGACATAGTCCCATTCATGGCGGCTATCACGCGATCGCTTGAGCGAACCGCATTTGCAAAGTTCAATGCGGTGCCGCCTCACGCGATACCTCAAGCTCAAGATGCCAGCCCTCGAGGAGTAATCATGGTGAATGGAAACATCGAGCGCTTCAGTCCGAACGGAGGAGCACACGGCGGCCCTCGCGGCGGAGGTGCAAAGCAGCCTCTCACAGCAATTCTCGAGTCGGCTATTAAGCGTCCGGACACCGTCAAGCGCGCCGGAGTAACCTACAACAAGACCGCTGGCACGATCCGAAAGCATCGCAGCGTAACACGGCCCCAACCCCAGCCCTCGCGAAATTGTGAAGCCGGTACTACGCGTACATAACTATGCTCTGGAGATACCATGGGCATAAGGGAGAACACGACCACGGCACGCCTGAACGCGGCTCAACCGCACTGAGGGCTCCGATTGTGTCATTCTTTTCTTTCTTCTTTTCTCTTACTTTCAGGACTTCGTTTCCGAAGCCCTGTCGGCACTAAATTGTAGAACTCACGATGCAATAGCAGTGGAAGCGAAATCTCGTCGGCGCCCGGTGGTCTCTACTATGAGCATTATACCTGTTTTACATACCATCCCGCAGCTTACCCTCGGAGGGGACATGTTAAATAGTCCCATCCCTTGCTTATCACACTATTTGTATCGTTCGCTTTCATTGCAGTACCTTTTGAATAAACAATACATAGCTTTTGCCTATTATTGCACTCCTTTCTTTATCTATATATATGTTCATTCATGACATGTTGCACCGTACACTTTGGTACGGCCAATACACCGAGGGCTTAAGTACCCCAAAAATATGGTGTGATAAGTCCGAACACTTTCACAAGTGCGGCACCCGAACTTATAGCATTATATGCATCGGCTCGAATCATGTCTTGGGTCAATAGTTGGGTTTGCCCGGCTCCCATGTTTTGGTACCTTACGTTCCGTTATATCGGCTAAGGTAGCGCTGGGAGAACCACTGCGATTGTGCCCGGTTGAGCTGGGTTGAGCACCTCGGTGAGAAAGCTAAAACTGACCGTCATGATAGGGCGAGAGCGATCGCTGTTCGAGAGGTTTTTGGGTCCCTAAAGACTTATGTCGCTTAGAGCGAGGAGTCGGCATTGTCCGTCCAAGGCGTGGATAGCGCCCCGAACTCGGTCTTCCGAATACTAGGGGCTTCGCCGAAATTTAAAATTATAGAATTCTATGGCTAAGTGAGAGTGTTCAAGCACTATAGTCCGGTTGCCTTGTTCGTTGCGTTGGCGCCTCCTCGAAGGACCCAAGGATGGGAACAAGAGCGCTCAAGTTTATCCGAACACCCCAAAGACTCGTGGCATGGGGGCTGAAGCCGACGACTCGCCATCTCTCAAATTTAATACACGGCCGCACAGAAGGTAATATTTTAAATTCAAAAGTGTTGCTTAGCGCATATGAACAAGTTTTCATCGTACAGGATAACAAATGCGAGTCTACTAAAAAATTATATCTTTGGAGCATTCATCCGCTATAAGGCAGGCACCCTTCAGGACGCCCTCATAATACATTTCAGGCTTGCGATGCTCCTTCTTCGGTGGTGGTCCGTCCGTCACAAGCTTCTCAGCGTCCATCTTGCCCCAGTGCACCTTAGCAAGGGCAAGGGCCCTACGGGCACCTTCAATGCAGACGGAGCGCTTGATGACTTCAATCCATGGACATGCGTCCACCAGCCGCCGCACTAGCCCGAAGTAGCTCCGTGCATGGCTTCCTTAGGCCACAACCAATTATGAGGCCCTTCATGGCCTGTTCGGCGACCTTGTGGAGCTCGACCAACCGCTTCAGCTGGTTGCTCGGGGCACGGATGTCCGCCTCGACATCTCGAGACCGAACACCTTTTCCGTCGAGCTCCCCTCCTCGGCGCGGTAGAACGCGCAGCATCGGACACCACGGGCAGATCTGTGAATGCTCTGGAGAGCTCCGGATTCGGTCAGTAATAGATAATTCACTTTCACATGCTTGCTTTGCATGAAGAATGCCTTACCGCCGCTATCTTCTTTAATGATTCAATTTCTGGAGGGCTTTTTGGGCTTCGCCTTAGCGGCTTTGGCACTCTCAAGAGCCGAGGCGAGCTCGGACTCTCGAGTCTTGAGTCACGCCCAAACTCGTGTTTTTCCACGAGGCACGGAGCTCTTGCCGCACCTCCGCCACCCGCGCCTCCTGCTTATCTCGCTCGATCGCTCCATGGCCGCTTTGCTTTCGGCCGTGGACACCTCTTCCTTGTGGTCGCCACCTCGCTCGTGGCCCCTACAATACCCACGTTAGTCCTGTCATTTTGCAACCAAATCCTTTCTATAAGGTATTACTTTAATAAGGTATTACTTACCTTCCTTGTCCTCGAGCTGCTTCTTGGCAAGGCCGAGCTTGTTCTCGACCGCTCGAGGCTCGCTTCAATGCATTGACCTCCATGATCGGTCGGCAGAGGTCAGCAGCTCAGCCTGCATTCCCATATTGACATACTTATGTTAGACTCCTGCATATATCTTTTAGATCCTCATCCGGCTTTTCTTTCCGAACACGAACTAAGCATCAGGGCTACTGTCTATGCGGTAATATTTTTACATATTCTAAACTTACCTCAAAGCCTGTTAGAAGGCTGGTGCAGCTTGATTAGCCCGCTCTTGGCGGATCTGATCTTCTGGATCACCACACTCATAACAAAGGCGGTGCTCCTCGTCGATGGAGGCGCCGTTAAGCGCCTCCAGCAAGCTATCCGGTGCCTCCGGATGGACGGAGGTCACCGGCGTCGCAATCTTGCCCTTCTTATGAAGGGGCCGCTTGCTGGACTTCGGAACCACTGAAGGTTCCGATACAGAGTCCGGCACAGGGCCGGACTTAGAGCCCTCGGGGTCTCGCCCCTTTGCGCCGGAGTGCAGGAGGTCGCCTTGCGGCGCCCCGGGACCACCACCTCCTGGCTGGGCCCCTTTTTGGACTCCACCGCGGTGTCGTCTGCGTCACGAGGAGAGGAGCCGGTCGGAAGTGAAGTGTTGTTCACATCCGACAAATCCAGGGAGTCGCTCGACGAAGCGGCGAGCTCGTCCTTGGGCGGGCTACATGGTTATACTCGGCGTTAGAAGACACTATGCGACAAATAAAAAGTCATGAGCTATTCGGAGTCCGGACACTTACGATCTCGCCAGGCTTGGCCCTTGGTGGCCCTCCTCCTCGTCGTTGTCGGCGTTGGTGGAAGTCAGAGGAAGGTCCTTCCTTTCTTGACCCTCCGGCCTCCCCGATCGGGCGGCCTTCCTTTCTTCTCTCCCCGGCTGGGAGAGGCTTTTTCCTCCTCCTCATCCTCGGGGAGGATTACGCCTCAGAGTCGTCGGACGATGACTCCGACAGCACCTGGCGCCGGGAGCTCCTTTGAGTTCCCATGGCCTTCTTCTTGGCCTTCTTCTCCGGCACCCGTGAGGTGCGAGCCAGCAGCCCGTCAATCAAGGCGTCCGCTGGTCTTCGGCAAGGGGGACGGTCAATCTGTCCGGACGTCTTCACCGATCTGTCAAAGGTTAGGGAGTTTTAGATCCCGCATAGAGTCAAACTATGAAAAAGAGTCCCATAAAGGGTAAAATAACTTACCTCGCTGGCTTGACGCTGCGAGCTGAATCCGCGATCTTGATGGCGGATGCGGAGCCAGCGCCCTTGAGCAGCACCTTCTAGGCATCTTCGTGCGTAGTGTCAAGAGCCGCTCAAGGCTTCGGTCTTGCCGGATCAAACTCCCACAAATTGAAGGCCCGTTGTTGGCATGGGAGAATCTGGCGGATGAGCATCACCGGATTACGTTGACAACCTTGAGATTCTTGTCCACCAGGTTTGGACGCAGGTTTGAGTCCGGCAGCTCTTCCGAATCACCCACGTCAGGCCCGTCTCTTTCCATGATGTGAGCCGTGTGGGGAAGCTAGATCGGAATTCGGGGGCCGCCGCCCATTGAGAGCCGCGCGACTCGGTGATGTAGAACCACCCCGATAGCCACCCCTTCACGGTCTCCACAAAGGAGCCCTCGAGCCATAGGACTTTGGCCATCTTGCCAACCATGGCACCTCCGCACTCCGCTTGGCGGCCGCCCACTACCTTCGGCTTGACATTGAAGGTCTTCAGCCATAAGCCGAAGTGGGGCTGGATGCAGAGAAAGGCCTCGCACACGACGATAATGCCGAGATGTTGAGGATGAAGTTCGGGGCCAGATCGTGGAAATCCAGGCCGTAGTAGAACATGAGCCCCCGGACAAATGGGTGAAGTGGAAAACCTAGTCCGCGGAGGAAGTAGGTGAGGAACACCACCCTCTCATGGGGCCTAGGGGTGGGAATGAGCTGCCCCTCGTCGGGGAGCCGGTGCGCGATGTCGCTGGACAAGTATCTGGCCTTCCGCAGCTTTTTGACTTGTCCCTCCGTGACGGAGGATACCATCCACTTGCCTCCCGCTCCGGACATGGCTGGAGAAGGTTGAGGAGGGATGTGCGGTCTTGGGCGCTGGAGCTCGAGTGCGCGGAAATGGATGAGAAAAGGAGGAAGAAGACGTAGGTTAAAAGGTGGATCCTTATCCCCTTATATGGGCGGACGAAGCTATGCGTCCCCTGCCAGCGTGGTAAAACTCGCTTATCTCCCAAGCGCCGTAATCAATGGCGCGGTTGGGTTACCCACGTCCGTGTTGATGGGAATCCCGGAATAAGGGGGCACGATCTCCGCTTTGATAAGACGTGCCAAGGAAACCGCCCGCTGAACGCTACCGAGGTGGAACAAAGAAAACGATTCGTATAAAGGCTGGCTGTGGTGTGATGTCACGCCTGAATACGCGGCAGATCTGTGCAAAGATTATTCTCTCTACGGTGGTATGTAGAACTTCGTTTTGCGAGCGGACACTATCCTTGTGTTCAAAATCTTCTATGAAGTATTCGGAGGAGGAACCCGCCTTGCAATGCGAAGACAATATGCACGCCGGATTAAATCGTCATTGAAGCCTAGTTCAGGGGCTCTTGAGGAGTCTGGATTAGGGGTGTCCGGATAGCTGAACTATCACCGTTGGCGGACTCTGGACTATGAAGATACAAGATTGAAGACTTCGTCCCGTGTCCGTATGGGACTTTCCTTGGCGTGGAAGGCAAGCTTGGCAATACGGATATGTAGATCTCCTACCATTGTAACCGACTCAGGTAACCCTAACCCTATCCGGTGTCCATATAAACCGGAGGTTTTTAGTCCGTGGGGACTAACAACAATCATACCATAGGCTAGCTTCTAGGGTTTAGCCTCTCTGATCTCGTGGTAGATCCACTCTTGTACTACCCATATCATCAATATTAATCAAGCAGGAGTAGGGTTTTACCTCCATCGAGAGGGCCCGAACCTGGGTAAAAACATCGTGTCCCTTGTCTCCTGTTACCATCCACCTATACGAACAGTTCGGGACCCCTACCCGAGATCCACCGGTTTTGACACCGACAGCTGCCTACAATCAATTGGATCTTAAGGCACACTCTATTGCCTAAGTCAGGTGACCACAACATGATTAGAGGGCATGCAATCAATATGTTGCATTTATTTGATGTGCCTCAGAAATTCAAGGTCATGAGCCTTATAGTTGAAACCATTAAGAGGACTGCAGCAGACCATAAGAGGAGTTGTGGATATGCCCCTCAGATTTAGGAGTTGATTAACTCAAAGATGGGCACAGGCAAATATCTATTGGATAAGGAACATTTTCCACTTTATCCAGACTTTGAGGACAATGAGGTTGTCATGAATGAGAATGATCCATCATTAGTTCAAGCTCAAGAGAAGAAGGAGAAGGCAAGGAAGGAGAAGGCTGCCAAGATGCCAACTCAAGAGGAGGCATCTGAGTATTTCTTGAAGAACAAGCAGAGCAGCTTGGTTACTTGATAGCATCATCTCGAGGATTGAGAAGGGATTGGCCACCCTCACTCAAAATCGGAGAGCTTGGAAAGAATCATGGAACAAAAATTCTATGATCTAGATGTCAAAGTGGCGAGATTCATGGGTTGTGGAGCAGCTGCAGGATGACATGCAGGAGAGGAAGGGCAAGACTACCACCAATGTATTTGCAGAGTGCCTAGAGCTCGGAGATCAGATGCACGGTGCAGTGCATTGGACTCTAGAGCAACATCATCTGCACCTACTACAGCTCCTACAGCTCCAGGGCAACCAGCTCCAGCACCAGCTCCTCCAGCTCCCTCTACATCAACTGAAGTCTTCGTCCAAGGAGCCATCTCTACACCACCACCTGAAGATCAAGCCTGAGAGACGATCTAGCACTATGCATTTTCTATGAACTTTTTGGTAACTTGTTCCCAAAGGGGGAGAAAAATGTATAGATCATAGGCTTCGAGAGAGAGAGTGTCGCTTTTGTTCTCTCTTGATTTGGTGGTTCAAACTTGTTTGCTTTTGATTGCTTGAGATACTATGCTATTCTTGTGAGACATTGATGATCATGTGTTTGATCATAAGCTACACTTATGCATGTTTGATGATATTATCTTATCTATCCTATGTGATCATTCACTTTGCTTGGTGATGAGTGCATGTATTCAATCTTTATCATTTTGAGCGCTCCACCAAGATGTATGTGACATGGAAGAGTAACCCATGAGCCTAATTCCTTGTGCATTTGCAGTCCAAAGCAAATCTTAAACCATGCACAAATTTAGGGGGAGCTCTTTCTTATCACATACTTCTCAAAGCGACGATGTTTTTCAATCTTATTATCATTTCTCGAAGCTTTGATCTATATGTTGTCATCAATTACCAAAAAGGGGGAGATTTAAAGTGCAACTATTCCTAGGTGGTTTTGGTAATTCATAACAACATATAGCTCATTGAGCTAATGCTATTCCAAGACTATTGTTTCAGGAAAGCTCAATGAATGGCAGGGCATGGATGATGAAAGTGGATCCCTCAAAATACTAAGGACAAAGGATTGGCTCAAGCTCAAAAGCTCAAGACTCTTCATTTTACATTTTAGTGGTCCAAGATCACATTGAGTCTATAGGAAAAGCCAATAATATCAAGGAGGGATGAGGTGTTGCTTAATGAGCCTATTGCTTCATGTGCTTAGTGATATGCTCCAAAACCCTCAGCTACTTTCTCACAACCCACAAATGACCTAAACCTAAAGCCAAAATCGGTCACACCGATTCTTCCTACCCGGCGCCACCGATTTCTAAAGTCATAGCCACTGCCACAAACCCTAGGCAAATCGGTCCTACCGATAGGGATCTCGGTCTCACCGAGATGGGATTGTAATCTCTCTGTTTCCCTTCGTAACATTTCGGTCTAACCAAAGTGAGCGATTGGTCCCACCGAGATTGCAATGTAAACTCTCGGTTTCCCTTTTGTAACATTTCGGTCTCACCGAAAAGAGCAAATCGGTCCCACCGAGTTCACCTCACCAACTCTCTGGAAAGCTTATTACCAAAATCGGTCTCACCGAGTTTGTGTAATCGGTCTTACCGAGATTACGTTATGCCCTAACCCTAACCGAATCGGTCTCACCGAGTTGCATGTCAGTCCCACCGAAAATCACTAACGGTCACTAGGTTTACTAAATCGGTCCGACCGAGTCTGTTGAATCGGTCCCACCGAGTTTGGTAAATTGTGTGTAACGGTTAGATTTTGTGTGGAGGCTATATATACCCCTCCACCTCCTCTTCATTCATGGAGAGAGCCATCAGACTGAACCTACACTTCCAACTTACCATTTCTGAGAAAGAACTACCTACTCATGTGTTGAGGCCAAGATATTCCATTCCTACCATATGAATCTTGATCTCTAGCCTTCCCCAAGTTGCTTTCCACTCAAACCCTCTTTCCACCAGATCCAAATCCTATGAGAGAGAGTTGAGTGTTGGGGAGACTATCATTTGAAGCACAAGAGCAAGGAGTTCATCATCAACACACCATTTGTTACTTCTTGGAGAGTGGTGTCTCCTAGATTGGCTAGGTGTCACTTGGGAACCTCCGACAAGATTGTGGAGTTGAACCAAGGAGTTTGTAAGGGCAAGGAGATCGCCTACTTCGTGAAGATCTACCGCTAGTGAGGCAAGTCCTTCGTGGGCGACGGCCATGGTGGGATTGACAAGGTTGCTTCTTCGTGGACCCTTCGTGGGTGGAGCCCTTCGTGGACTCGCGCAACCGTTACCCTTCGTGGGTTGAAGTCTCCATCAACGTGGAGGTACGATAGCACCACCTATCGGAACCACGCCAAAAACATCCGTGTCTCCAATTGCGTTTGAATCCTCCAAACCCTTCCCTTTACTTTCTTTCAAGTTGCATGCTTTAATTTCCGCTGCCCATATACTCTTTGCATGCTTGCTTGATTTGTGTGATGATTGCTTGACTTGTCCTAAGATAGCTAAAATCTGTCAAACTCTAAAATTGGGAAAAGGCATAGCTTTTAATTGGTCAAGTAGTCTAATCACCCCCCCTCTAGACATACTTCAAGGTCCTACAAGATGATATTTCCACACACACCAATAAAGTAAACTATATATTACATGCATGATTAACTAGCATAAACGATCATCTGATCATCATCTACTTCTTGCTCTTCTTGTGGCTCGATCCGGGAGGCACTTCCTCATGTCAACGATCCGCCTGTGCATCTCGTAGCATGTGTACACACTCTTGGCCGCGAACCTGAGGTGAGGTTCATCCAGTTGCCGCATCCAGGCCTTGTGCCAAGATACGAGACTTGTTCTCTGGGCATCCTGCTTCATCTTTTCGTAGTAGGGGTTGATGATGGCCGAGGCGAGTTCGACCAGGGAGTCCTGCTTCATGCTGCCCCAGACCCTGTAGTGGTCACGGATTTCGACAAGGTTCTTGCAGGCCAAGCCCGTAACACTGCGCTTTTAAATCGTCTTTGGTATCCACCGTGGCGAACTTGTAGTCGGTGTTGTTGACAAACCTGTTGAAACGGTCGCAAGGCTCTATGGCCATGCAGTAGTAGTAGGTGAGGACATGATGGAGCACGCACAACTGGGCGACGGCAACCTTCTGATCTATGCCAGGATGACCGGCGGTGTACTGGAGGTCGATGCCGACCACCTTGTACTTGTCTCCAGCAAGCAACTGCTCAACGCTGTTGATGTAGTCGTCCACCACAGCCGGGTTGATGGTGTACACCACCGAGAGATCCGTCTCCCTCGCGTGCGTCTCCAATCTATGCTCGCCGAACTCCATTGGAGACATCCCCTCTCTATGTGTCGTCATGGGTGTGCTTGTTGTGTTGTGGGGCGCGATCTAAAGGTTGAAGAGACTAAGGTTATAATGGCCGCGGGAATTAAAGGGGAAGCCGGATGACCAGGAATATCGGCAGGCCCTGATGGCAGTTCTAATTTGCAGCGCGTAACTCCATCGTGCCGCACGTAACTGCATCGCCTGGCAACGCGCGCGGCGCAACCGCATGCATATGGGGCCCCCGACGTGATTGTGTGCATGCCTAACCGCTGGCAGAGCGCGCGCGGAGGAACGCGAGCAGAGCGCTCCACGATCGCCTCAAGGAAAAGTTGTCCACAAGCCGAGCGCGCCGACGGACGCGAGCAGAGCGCGTCAACGGACACGACAGAGCGCGCCGCGGCACTGATACGTCTCCAACGTATTTATAATTTTTGATTGTTCCATGCTATTATATATTCTGTTTTGGATGTTTAATGGGCTTTATTATACACTTTTATATTATTTTTGGGACTAACCTATTAACCGGAGGCCCAGCCCAAATTGCTGTTTTTTTTTCTATTTCAGTGTTTCACAGAAAAAGAATATCAAACGGAGTCCAAACGGAATGAAACCTTCGGGAACATGATTTTCGGAACAAACGTGATCCAGAGGACTTGGAGTGGATGTCAAGCAATCAACGAGGAGGCCACGAGGCAGGGGGCGCGCCCTCCACCCTCGTGGGCCCCTCGTGGCTCCACCGACCTACTTCTTCCTCCTATATATACCTACGTACCCCCAAACCAACACCAGAGGAGCCAAAACCCTATTTCCACCGCGGAAACCTTCTGTACCTGTGAGACCCCATCTTGGGGCTTTTTCCGGCGGTCCGCCAGAGGGGGCATTGATCACGGAGGGCTTCTACATCAACACCATAGCCTCTCCGATGATGTGTGAGTAGTTTACCTCAGACCTTCGGGTCCATAGTTATCAGCTAGATGGCTTCTTCTCGCTCTTTGGATCTCAATACAAAGTTCTCCTCGATTCTCTTGGAGATATATTCGATGTAATCTTCTTTTGCGGTGTGTTTGTCGAGATCCGATGAATTGTGGGTTTATGATCAAGATTATCTATGAACAATATTTGAATCTTCTCTGAATTCTTTTATGTATGATTGGTTATCTTTGCAAGTCTCTTCTAATTTGGTTTGGCCTACTAGATTGATCTTTCTTGCAATGGGAGAAGTGCTTAGCTTTGGGTTCAATCTTGCGGTGCTCGATCCCAGTGACAGTAGGGGAAACGACATGTATTGTATTGTTGCCATCGAGGATAAAAAGATGTGGTTTATATCATATTGCATGAGTTTATCCCTCTACATCATGTCATCTTGCTTAAAGCGTTACTCCGTTCTTATGAACTTAATACTCTAGATGCATGCTGGATAGCGGTCGATGTGTGGAGTAATAGTAGTAGATGCAGGCAGGAGTCGGTCTACTTGTCACGGATGTGATGCCTATATACATGATCATACCTAGATATTCTCATAACTATGCTCAATTCTATCAATTGCTCGACAGTAATTTGTTCACCCACCGTAATATTTATGCTAGCTTGAGAGAAGCCACTAGTGAAACCTATGGCCCCCGGGTCTATTTTCCATCATATTAATCTCCCGACAATGAGCTATTTCTGTCGCCGTTTATTTTGCAATCTTTACTTTCAATCTTTATCATAAAAATACCAAAAGTATTATCTTATCTTCACTATCAGATCTCACTTTTGCAAGTGGCCGTGAAGGGATTGACAACCCCTTTATCGCGTTGGTTGCAAGGTTCTTATTTGTTTGTGTAGGTACGAGGGACATGCGTGTGGCCTCCTACTGGATTGATACCTTGGTTCTCAAAAACTGAGGGAAATACTTATGCTACTTTGCTGCATCACCCTTTCCTCTTCAAGGGAAAGCCAATGCATGCTCAAGAGGTAGCAGGCACCTAACGGCGAGCACAGCGCGCTGCGGCGCCTAACGCCGAGTAGAGCTTGCCGAGGGACGCGAGCAAAGGACGACATAGTGATACGTGGCAAATAAGACGAACCGTGTGAGCGATGTCGGAGACATCAAGCACGAATCAGGTTAGAGTTGCGTGTGCGATACGTGGCAGACAATTAATCCATCAGAGTTGTTTGTGATGGAATAAGCCGTGCGTGTTGCGGTCAAACACTTGATGGTGTATAACCTTAAATTTAACCAAAAAAGTGTTAATGCATGTTACAAAAATTGTATAGCTGGAAACTATGTTCAAATACGACTCCAAGGATATAATCTATGGCGACATGCATTCGTATTTTATTAGTTATATCCTACTTATAAACCAGGACGGGGGTATAGTAGGTAATTAAATCGCAAACGTTTTTTTATTAACTGTATGTATATGTGTCCTCTCGTCCTCCTCCCGCACGTCTTGTCACCCGCTGCACAGACGGCTTACAAGTATAAGCTTGCATGTGGCTGGGTCGTTCTTTTGGCCAAACGGTGGCGCCTAATGAATCGTCGGTGAGCCTGTTCCCACATAACCTCGCAAGTTCTGCGCAAGCTTCCCTTCGACTCGGTGAAATCCCCAAAATCCCAATGCTTACCGCCTGCTATAAAAACCTCACGAGTCTGCGCCGCATTTCCCTCCCTCCCCGTAGCTTATCTAAATGCTTCTTCCACAATCGCCAATGGCACCGGTCCGTGTCGTCGCTCAGCCACTCCGCCGCCATCAGAGGACAGCTCCAGGTGGGAGGCTACACCGCGGCGGCGGCACAATCCCGACGTAGTGTAGTGCGCGTGGCATCCCTGTTGGGTGTGCGCGGAACACCCACCACACGCTCCGCCGCCACTGCCCATCGGCAGCTGTTGCCGGCCGCTGTTGCCGCCACACCACCGTTGAAAGCCAGCGCCATCTCCCGCTCTGCCGCCGCGGCCCGAAGGCGGGAGGTGGACGTCGTGGCCGCCACCCCACTTCCGGCCACCATGGCCATCACTCGCTCCGCCACCGCGGCCCGAAGGCGGGAGGTGGTGGTCGTGACCGCCACCCCATCGTCGGCCGTCGTGGCCGCCAGCCCACCATCGACCAATGGGATCATCACCCGCTCCGCCACCGCCGCCCGAAGGAGGGGGGCGGAGGTGGAGGCACGCACATGCGTCAGCGACCTTGCACGCTACATCGAGTTCCTGCGGAAAGAGGAGGAGCGCCTCGTCGAGCATGCAAAGAGGCTTACCGTAGCCATGACCACAGCACACGCCGACGCAGAGGCGAGGAATCAGGAGATCTACAAGCAGTCCGGCCGCTTTGAGAGGGATCGTCTGGAGCGGCAGTGAGCGTTCGAGCTGGCGAGCGTCCCTGAACGTGCAGCAGCGGCAGTCACCGTATTGCATTTGTCCAGCTCGTCGGTAGGCTCCTCCTCCTCCTCTGCCTCTTACTGGGCGCGCTCGGCAGAGGAGAGTGTGACGCCCCGAGACCGACGCTTCAGATGTCTTCCATGTATTTCGAGTTTCGTCGTGCGATTTATTTGCTTGTTGCATTTCATCATGTCATCATGTGCATTGCATTCACATGTTTTCATAAAACTTGCCTCCGTTTGTAGTTGCCGCTTCACCCTCGCCTCCGTTGACGTTTCTCAGACCAACCATTCTTTTGTTGTCCGACTGTTTGGCCCTTTCTGCACAGTGCACTGATCCCCTCGCGCGCGTCCGAGACTTCCCCGTACCCGACCTGCTCAGTCATCACCGTTGGATTCAGTTCATCCCCAAACATCTATGATATTATTCGGGCTACCTAACCTATTTATTTACGACCGCCCGATTATAATCGGACGGATCGGATTAGCCCCTACGCAGTCCCTTACCTATATAATCAGACCGAACCCTAATTTCTAGGGTGCTGTCCCATCCATCCTCCTGCCGCCGCCACCTACCTACTCTCTCTCGGGATCCATCCCCTCCTCGTTTTCTCACACCAGCCAATTCCATCGATCCATCCATCCAACCGCACCACCGCCCGCTCCTCCCATCGCTCGAACCCTCCAACTGAGCGCTTCATCCTCACCTCGTCTTCCTCACGCCGGCCACCAGCAGCTAGCAAGATGAGAACCACCGCGCCTTCCCCCCATCTTCTCTTTCTGTCCCTCTCTCCCTCCGGTCTCTCATCTCTCTCTCTTATCTTCACCAGGAGCTCACCGCCAACCGAAGCTGCAGCACCGTCCCCGAGCTCCGTCCGTGCCGCCGTGGTCCGGATCCGGCACCGACGACCGGATTCGTCCGTTTTCGCCGTTCCTGGCGCTACCGGAGCCCCAAGGCCCTTGTACCAAGTCCACCGTCGCACCACCTTCAAGCCATCGGGCGCCTGGTCCCCTGCCTGGCCCGCTCGTTCTCTGCACGAAGGAGGCGCAACGCCAGCGCCTCGTTTGCCTCCCCTGCTAACGCCTCGTCGCCGGAACCTCGTCCCTAAGTCCCTCGTCGCGCCGCCCTTCGCCAAGTCCCGCGTCGACATGCCCGACCTCGCTTCTGCTCTATCCGGTTCGAGCGAGCGTCGCTGCCTCCTTCTGCTGCTCGATCCTCTGGTTCGCTTCGAGACCCCAACCGCTGCCTCCTTCTGCTGCTCGAGGAATTGTTGTTTGTTATTCCGGTCTCATTTAAACTTGCCTAGATAGGTAGTTTTATTATGCTTCACCTCTTGCCATGTTTAACAACATTTAATATTGATGGGTACCTAAACGAGAGAGAACTGAATAAGTCATGTGGTGTTTCGTCAATATGCAACTCGTTGCATATTGAGCTACACTTAATTTGTAGTGTTGTTTGTTGCACTTTGCCATGCCATGCCTCATTAAACCGGACATGCATCATACTTGGTTGAGCATCATGCCTTGTTCATGTGTGGTGTGTTTACCATGTTGTGTGCTTCTCTCGATAGTTCCCGTTTCGTTGCGATCGTGAGGATTCGTTAAATCTCACGCTTGGTCTGCCTTCGTGGCTTCATCTTCTTCATGGACTTGTTCTTCTTCCTAACGGGATTTCAGGCAAGATGACCGTCACCTTGGATCTCATTACTATCATTGCTATGCTAGTTGCTTCGTTCTATCACTATGTTGCGTTACCTACCACTTTCTTATCAAGCCTCCCAAATTGCCATGAACCTCTAACCTTTGTCACCCTTCCTAGCAAATCGTTGTTTGGCTATGTTACCGCTTTGCTCAGCCCCTCTTATAGCGTTGCTAGTTGTAGGTGAAGATGAAGATTGCTCCATGTTGGATTATGTTTATGTTGGGATATCACAATATCTCTTATGTTATTTGTTGGGGATATAACTATTTGTGTAAGCCGCCCAGGTGGGGCCGGGTTACGTAAGGAGATTACCAAACAGAAGCCCAAGACCAAGCGTGAAGATGGCGGTTCAATAAAGGGTCTAAAGCCCACAGGCGACTTAAGGCCTGTAGTGGTAAACCGCCATGAAGGCATGACTTGTATCATAAGGTAGAATTAACTAGTCACTGAGCCGGACACTATTTATGAGCCGGTCGGGACTCTGTAAGTCGCAGGGCGTCAACCCGTGTATATAAGGGGACGACCCACTAGCGGCTTAGGGCAAGAAACAACCAATCGAGAACCGGGCATAGCGTATCTCGCTCCCTGGTCATCGAAACCTCAGGCTATACCAACCCAACTAGACGTAGGCCTTACCTTCACCGTAAGGGGCCGAACTAGTATAAAACCTCTCATGTCCTTTGTCCCGATTAACCCCTTTAAGCTTCCTAGTTGCGATGGCTCCATGATTAAGTCCTTGCAAGAGGACATCTGCCGTGAAAATTCCACGACAGTTGGCGCCCACCGTGGGGCCAGCGCACGGTGGATTTGAGTTCTTGAAGGGCAGCTTAGAAGGGCTCAAGGGATACGCAGTGGGTCGGATGACCAAGAGTCGTCGCGGCAAGATCTACATCGACAACGAAGGCTGGGGCCCCGAGGCCGACTCAATTGAGTACGGGTACCGGGCCCCCTTTGGCGGAATCCACGTCTTCATCGGCCGGATTGGTGAGCTGGGCCCAGAGCCGGACAGCTGCACCGACCTCATTGAGACGGCTCAGTGTGCGAGACCCGCCCAGATTCAACCTACCATGAAGCGTGCCTTTGTGGGTTGTGTTCATGGAGAGGCACTTTCTGAAGGATCTAAAGATGGCGAAGAGATGGCCGTCCCATCAAATGATGATTCGTCCTCCGGTTCAACAGATTCCCTGTATCAGGTCCAAGAAGGCATGCTAGGGGGCTGTTCTGACGACTATAGCATTCCAGATTACTATGAGCCGCCGAGCTGGGCAGGAGTCTTCATGGCTGGTACCCAACCCGGCCAAAACTCAACGGCTGCGACAGCAATGACGTCCGGGTCAGGAGCGGCCGGGGCAGGACGCCCCGTGCGCCCACCGGCTCAGGTGCTGATAGATCTTATGGACAAGTTGATGGCCCTGTTAACCACCACAGTTACTCCTGCAAATCCAGATGAACATAACGCGGAGGTGGCAAAGGTGCGTGAGGAGATAGCCTTGGCCAAGGAGGCCTTGGCGGCTGAGGACACCAGGATAGATGTGGAGCGGGCGGCTTTGGATGCACGGGCGCAGCGACTCCAATCGGAGGCTTTCCAGCTTAACATGAGTCTGAATGCGTCCAACAAGGTGATGAGAAGGAGACATCAGAAGACCCAGTCCCGTCTGCCTCCGGTTTACGACCCTCGGAATCTTTTCACGACACCTGGAGCTGGTCCTAGCAATCCACCTAAAGCCAATCAATTTATGACACCCGGAGGAGGAGGGCCGGTTCAGCCTCGAGAGATGGCACCTCTTCACGGGAGCATGGCCCCGCCCCGATACATACCGACACCTCCGGGCCACTTTTCCAACCCCATGGAGAACTTGATAGCAGCATCGGCGCGTCTGGCGGATCTTCCAGTAGATGGTGATGACCCGACGGCGGTGGAAACCCGAAGGGTTAGGGATCTTCTTCAGACGGCCTTGGCACAGCAAGAGACCTATTCTTACAGCAGGGACATGATTCATTCCACTCCTCAGCCTTGGATAGCACCTCGTCCAAACCGGAGTCTGAGTTACAGCAGGCACATGGAGTCAGAAGCTTTATCAAGCAATGCCCAGCGTCGCAGCCAACCCGGTGGCTATAATCCAGTGCAGGATCGATTGCGTCAGGAGGATGAACGGGCGGCTCAATTAGCGGCTCAGCAGACGGCATATGATGGTCTCCCAGAGTATCCAATGACTTCTGTTGGAGCAGGGGTGGCCACTAGAACCGGTGGTGTCCCTTGTCTGGTGCTGGCTCTGCGAGATGTGCGTCTGCCCAAGGATTTCAAGGGACCTCGAAAGGTGCCGAATTACACGGCCGACTTACAGCCGGGGGCATGGATTGAAAGTTATGAGATGGCCATGGAGTTATTGGAGGTCAGCGACGCGGCAATGGCTAAGTATTTCACCATGATGTTAGATGGAACGGCCCGATCTTGGTTGAAAAGTTTGCCTCCCAATTCCATCGAGTTCATGGGCGAGTTAAAGGCCGGTTTATCCAAGACTTTAAGGATACTTGCAAGCAATCTATGTCCATTGTGGACTTGACCAATTGTAAGCAGGAGGAAGGTGAGTCCACAACTCATCGGGTGCGCTTGGTCAAGGAAATAATACATTCATCGATAAGATGGACGCCTGCTCATGGTACTTATGCTCCATCGAATTGTCGCTTTGTGCCGTTGAAGCAGAAGCTGGGGCGCCTTAAGCGTGATTGCAATGACATGGGTACACTGATGGCGGCTTTGGTTAAATATGCCGATTCTGATACTACCGATGATCCCGCGTCTGAGGATGAAAAGACAGGGAAAGGAAAGAAGAACGGCAACGGAAAGGGTCAGCAGCATCACCCGGTAAGTCAAGGTGGCAACAAGCGTAAGCCGGACGGTAACCCGGCGTTGGTGGCCAATGCTAATGCCCAAGGTAATAACAAGAAGCGTAAGGGGAGAGCACCCCCTCGATCTGGTGGCTCAGGTCCTTCTCTCGAACAGCTTCTAAATGAGCCTTGTCCCAGACACGGTACTCGTGAAAATCCTGCCACCCACTTATGGAAGGACTGCGCTATCATGAAGGCTTTCAAGAATTCAAACATGTTTGATGGCAATCACGGATCAGGCGGCGGTTCAGGAGCAGGTGGTTTCCATGGCCCGGGTGGCGGTTCAAGTTCCGGCTTTCAAGGTGGTCAAGGTGGCTATAATCAATAGCAGTCTGGTCAAGGAGGACAGCAGCAGCAGCAGTCAGGTTATCAGAGCCATCCAAAACAGTTGAACGGTCGGCAATACCATGTGTTTACCACTAACTTGTGTAAACGTGACCAGAAGGTTCATAAAAGGGCTGTGAATTCGGTTGAACCGGCAGTTCCCCGTTATCTGAGGTGGTCAGAGCAGCCTATCATTTGGGGTGGAGAAGATTCGATAACCCGGGTCAGTTGGCCTTGGTGGTGGCCCCTCAGGTTGGTGGATATAAATTCACTAAGGTGCTCATGGACGGCGGAAGCAGCATCAATATTCTCTATTATGAGACCTTTCGCCGTATGGGTCGGTCGATAAGGACTTGAGGACGTCTAACACTGTTTTTCATGGGGTGGTACGGTAAGTCGGCATATCCTGTTGGAAAGATCAAGCTGGAAGTGGCTTTTGAGCGAATATGATTCCGGGCTGAGAAGGCGACGTTTGAGGTAGTCAAAATCGGAGCCCATATCACGCTCTGTTTGGACGGCGGCTTATGCCAAGTTTATGGCACGGCCGTGTTATGTTTATCTGCAGCTCAAGATGCCGGGTTACAAGGGCACCATCACTGTGCATGGGAGTCGAAAGGTGGCCTTGGAATGCGAGGAAGGCGATGCGGCTTATGCTGAATCCGTTTGTGCTGAAGAGGAGCTGAAGTTTTATCAAACTAATGTTGACCCGGCAGATATGACCTCTTTGAAGAAGCCAACCACAGAGCAAGACTCGGCGTTGAAATTTAAGTCGGCCGCCGAGACAAAACTGGTTGATTTCACTCCAGGCGACTCTTCCAAGCAGTACAACATCAGTACCAATTTGGATCCCAAATAGGAAAGCGTGCTCATCGAGTTCATCCGTGAGAACCGGGACATCTTTGCATGGAAACCTTCTGACATGCCGGGTGTCCCGAGAGAACTCGCTGAGCACACTCTTAATATTGATCCGAAGTATAAGCCGGTCAGGCAGTTTCTCCGGCGATTCAATGAGGAAAGGCGAAAGGCTATAGGGGAGGAGGTCGCTCGGCTCTTAGCGGTCGGGTTCATCGTGGAAGTTTTTCACCCGGAGTGGTTGGCTAACCCGGTGCTTGTGCTCAAGAAGAACGACACCTGGCAGATGTGTGTGGACTACACAGACTTAAATAAAGCTTGTCCGGTCGATCCCTTTGCTCTACCCCGCATTGATCAAATCATCGATGCCACAGCGGGTTGCAAGCATTTGAGTTTTTTGGATGCTTACTCTGGTTATCATCAGATCAAGATGGCAGTTAAGGACCAGGAGAAGACGGCTTTCATTACTCCGTTTGGAGCCTTCTGCTATGCGTCTATGCCGTTTGGGCTCAAAAGTGCCCAGGCGACTTACCAGCAGTGCGTGCAGAATTGTCTCCACAATCAGATTGGGCGCAATGTTCATGCTTATGTGGATGACATTGTGGTAAAGTCCAGAGAGAAGGAAACCTTGATCTCTGACTTAAAGGAAACCTTTGACAATCTCCGGGTTTATAAGATGATGCTTAACCCGAACAAATGTGTATTCGGTGTACCTGCAGGCAAACTTTTGGGATTCCTGGTCTCAAACAGGGGCATTGAAGCTAACCCGGAGAAGATCAAGGCAATTACCTCTCTGGCTAAACCGGTGTGCATCAACGATGTTCAGCGACTGGCGGGTCGTGTTGCTGCTTTAAGCCGATTCATAAGCCGGCTAGGGGAGAAGGCTTTACCGCTGTATCAGATGATGAAGAAAGCAGACACCTTTGTCTGGAGTGAAGCTGCTGATGCTGCTTTTGAAGATTTAAAGAGACAATTGGCTGAGCCGCCGGTTCTCGCAGCTCCGATTGATAAAGAGCCATTGCTATTGTATGTTGCTGCTAACTCACGTCTTTGTTAGTGTGGCCATTGTGGTGGAGCGTAAGGAGGCGGCAAGGAGCATCCGGTTCAGCGGCCGGTTTATTACATCGATGAGGTGCTCATAGAGTCCAAGCAAAGGTATCCGCATTGGCGTAAACTGGTTTATGGGGTGTTCATGGCAAGCGGAAGCTAAAGCGATACTTCTGGGTCATCCTATAACGGTGGTTAGTTCAGCCCCTTGGGAGACATCATCGAGCAGGGAAGCCACGGGGCGAGTTGCCAAGTGGGCCATCGAGCTTGGGCCTCACGGTTTGAAGTATATGCCGTGCACAACTATCAAGTCTCAAGCCCTAGTGGACTTTATTAATGATTGGACGGAGTTGCAGGCACCAGAGGAGAAGCCGGATAACACGTATTGGACTATTCACTTTGATGGGTCCAGGCAGTTGGAAGGCTCGGGGGATGGAGTTGTTCTAACTTCCCCCCGAGGTGACAAATTTTGTTATGTGCTCCGGCTTATGTTTCCCTGTACTAACAATGCAGCTGAATATGAGGCTTTACTCCATGGCCTCCGGATGGCCAAGGAGATGAATTTGAGCCGGGTAAGATGCTTGGGTGATTCAGACCTCGTTTCTCAACAGGTGTCAGGCGCGTGCGATTCTAAGGATCCCCTTATGGCGGCTTATCATCGTGAAGTTGATGCGGTGGCTGGGCACTTCAAAGGTTATCAAGTAGAGCACATTGATCGAAGGAAGAATGAGGCGGCTGATGCTTTAAGACGGCTGGGGTCTCAGCGTAAGCGGTGCCGCCTAATACTTTCCTTGACATTTTGCATAACCCTTACGTCGAGTGCCTACAGAGGAAGAGCTTGCGATGCTGGACCGGGCGCAGCTGGTGGCGGCTCTCCATGCCATCCCGGACTGGACGGTTCCATACTTAGCCTATATGACCCGGGAGAGTTGCACGAGGGCGAGACCTTGGCAAGACAAATCATCAGCGGTCCAAATCCATGACGATTGTTCATGGCGAGTTGCATCACCGCAGCGTCCACCGGGCGTTTCAGCGTTGTGTATCACCTACGGAGGGTCGGGAGATACTTCATGAGATTCATGAAGGTGATTGCGGTCATCATGCCGGTTCAAAGTCTCTGGTAGCCAAGGCTTTTCGTCATGGTTTTTATTGGCTGACGGCTCATGCTGATGCGGAGGATCTGGTCAGCAAATGTGACGGATGTCAAAAATTCTCACGACGAGCTCATGTACCGACTCAAGAATTGAGGATGATTCCAATTACTTGGTCGTTTGCAGTCTGGGGGCTTGATATGGTTGGACCTTTCAAAAGGTCTAAACATAAAAAGACACACCTATTGGTGGCAGTGGATAAATTCACCAAGTGGGTTGAAGCAGAGCCGGTCAGTAAGTGTGATGCAGCCACGGCGGTTCAGTTCATCAAAAAGGTGATCTTTTGTTTTGGTTTTCCGCATAGTATTATAGCGATAATGGTACTAATCTCTCCAAGGGTGCCATGGAAGAGTTACTGTCAACAAGAGCACATCCGGCTTGATGTTTGTTTGTTGCTCACCCCGATCTAATGGTCAGGCGAAAGAGCTAATCAAGAGATCTTGAAAGGTATCAAACCCGGCTCTTAGTTCCTTACAGCAAACTCCGGGTTGTTGGGTGGAGGAGTTACCCTACGTGCTATGGAGCATCAACACAACGCCTAACAGATCTCTGGTTATACACCTTTCTTCATGGTGTACGGAGAGGCGGTTACGCCAAGTGACATCCGGCATGATTCACCACGGGTGGCGGCTTACGTTGAGGCTGATAATGAAAAAGCTTGTCAGGATGCACTTGACTTGTTGGATGAAGAGCGAGACTTGGCAATAGCCCGCTCGGTGATCTACCAACAAGACCCGCGCCGTTATCACAGCCACCGGGTTAGAAGCAGAACTTTCCAGGAGGGCGATTTAGTGCTCCGGCTCATCCAGGATCAAACTGATATGCACAAGCTGTCCCCTCCTTGGGAAGGACCTTTCGTGGTCAGCAAGAATCTCAACAACGGGTCATATTACCTCATTGATGTTCGAGAGCACAAGGATTCACGTAAGTCGGAGGAAGAGACCCGCCGGCCGTGGAACATAGCGGATCTCCGGCCCTACTATACTTAAGCAACCGGTTTGCAGAGTATATTTGTTTTTCCTTTTTTAGCAATGTATATATTATATAAAGCAATAAAGCAGGACCGCTTTCCTTTCCATCCTACAAGGTTTATGTGTCTTGTTTACTAGGTGGTGGAAACGACTAACAGGGAGCAGATCATATCCGAATCCGGTTTTCCCTTTGGTCCGGCTTATGATCATATCTGAATCAAGCCATGGTCACTTGGGGGCTTCCTGTTCAAACATAGGTCGTATTTGAACCAAAGAGAACATAGCTGTCGATACCCAATTGATCGGCATACTGCCAAACCCACTTGGGGGCTTGTTGATCATTTTTGAATCATAGCTTAACCCCTTTGGGTCTGACGTGGACCGTATTCGAATCAGCGTCATTAAACAACTCTCATGGTCACTTGGGGGCTTCCTGTTCAAACATAGGTCGTATTCGAACCAAAGAGAACATAGCTGTCGATACCCACTTGATCGGCATCGCCAAAGCCATTAGGGGCTATATGATCGTATTCGAATCTTAGCTTAACCCCTTTGGAACGGTTCTACTGATCGTATTCGAATCACAGGCCTTTGAAAATTAGGTTTACCTTATTCTATAAGAGTGAATAATATTAAGGGCCAGGTAAACATTATATGTGCCAATTTTCAGAAGTTAAGTGTAAGCTATGCTTTTTGGGAACAGGTAAGCCGGTAATGTGCGCCTTAAACCGGCTGATACTTATGATGTTTTGGTTCATACTCCGGGTTAATATTATTTTACACGACCCTGGATGTGGTGTGATGCCAAAGGAATTTTTTGTTTTTATACATAGGGTAAAGCAAAAATCTTTTGGATGTTAAGAAGCAATTCAAGCAAGCCGGCGGTGCACAATAATAGCGGCTTGAGACATTGTTAAGCACCACAAACATGCGCGAAGGCATGACAGAGTTAAGAAATGTTTCTACCCTATTACAAGACTCCCCGAGTCTGAATAATGAGGGATTATTTTTTCAAAAGACTTAGTGCCAGGCGGGTTACTTCTTTGGTGGACTTGACGACTCCGGGTTATCCTTCTCTGCCTCTTCGTCTGCTGCTTTGTCCTGGAAGGTTGGCGAAGTCCAGTCAATGCCGCTTAAGGCTTCAAATTCAGCTTCATCATCTATTAAACTGGTCGGGTCAACTTCAGGAGCAAAGGTATGCTTACGAGTTGGAGGGATCAGGCTGACATCATCATAATGAGGAGTTGGAATCCTCCGGTTGTTGTTGTCATAACCCGGCTGGTACTTTGTAAAATCAATATCGTTGCCGATGATGGTGGCCACAGGACGTACGACTCTCACACAGGTGGTGAAGTCTGATTCATTGAATGCAGAGCCTTCCTCCTTTAAGCTAGGATATCCAAGAGCAACATCGCCTAAGTCTAGCTCTGGAGCCAACGCTTTGGCCCGGCTTAAGGCGGCTATGGCCCTGGCTCTACCAGATGCTCGCCTTAACTCCTGAATCCGTTGAGGTAACACGGCAAGCCGTTTGAGTACATCCTGCAGGAGGTAAGGAGTATCATTTGATAAAGCCACAACGGCCAAAGCGTTGTGACCCGTGTACAACTGCTCCACTAGAGTGTACACCGCCTTAAGCAATCAGCATATTTCGCTTCAGGTTGGTACTCACGGGACCTGCGTTTATGCATATGAGATTAAGCGGAGATCATATCCAAACAGTTATCAAATGAGTCATGGTGATGTTCAAAAGTTACACATAGTAACTTACCAAAAAGTGCTGAGACCATTTGGGATATCTGGTTTTTTAAGCCGGACAATTCGGCAGTTGCTTCGGCAAGAGCTGCTTCTGCTGTCTCGGCCCGGGTCACAAGTGAAGATTTTTCATCTGCCCATGCCTTCTTCTCCGCGTCAAAATCCTTCTTCAACTTTTCTTGCTCAGAGATGCTGAAGGCGAATTTGGAGTCGGCTTTTTGAATCTCAAGGTCTTGGGCTGCCAGCCTGGTCTTCAGGTCAGCAATCTGCAATTCGAATTTACTGGTGGAGACCTGCAATAACGTCGGGTTATAAGTAAGGTTATGGTAAGGTATTATTAAAGTCTCAAGCACTTTACAAGTAAAGACCCTTGACGCTTGGGGGCTAATGTATGCTGAAGAAAATTTTACTTTATAATGTCAGATTATGCATATTAAAGTCTCAATCATTTTACAAGTAAAAATACTTGACACTTGGGGGCTAATGTGTGTCGCTTTTTGTCGGTGTACTAGAGTAAGGGTACCCTAGTATCCCGAACTCGTGCACGGGCAGTCGTAGCACCCCGCGGTAGGGCTTGCCTAGTGACCGCCAAGGTCCTCCGCGGCTCCTTTAGAGCCATTCAAGAACAAAGTATTCAAGACCCCGGCAAGAGGAGCTTGCCAGGAAGGCCACTCAAGGCACGAAGGAAACAAGACCCCGGCAAGAGGAGCTTGCCGGGAAGGCTTGGTGAGCGACAAACCACCGGCGCGACAAAGGATTCAGCCGCGGCAAGGTGCTTGCCATGCAGGAAACTTCTCTTCATCTCCGCCCGGCTCATCCACCAACGTGTCGTCATGGGGCCATTCCGGTAGCTGCGTGTCAAGAGGTGTGCAGCCGGTGGGGAGCAGCGATAAGCGGCGACAAGCTTACCATCGTGGCAAGCGGTGGTGCACTTGACGGTCCTGTTGCCTTTGTTTAGGCGGCGAGGGACGGGCATTTATCGATCTTGTCCCTTGCCGTCGAGAGTTAGGTATATGCAGCTGTACCTTTGTACAAGTCGGTGTACCAACTCGCTTTTTCCATTTGTACCCTCATCTACGTTGCCACTGTCGGTGACCCCTTGAGCCTATAAAAGGAGGCCCAAGTGTAGCGTAGAGAGGGTTTAGCTCCGTTCGGTTCATTCGACTCATTCGAGACCACACTCACTCAAGTTATGTTTTGTAGCTCCCATTGCTCCCTAGCAAGAACACAATACAATCAACCAAGCAGCGGAGAGGAGTATTATCTCTCGGGAGAGCTCGAAGCTGGGTAAACTGCTCGTGTGCATCGCCTCGATCTACTCTTCGTGCAATCTCCGCCCCAACCGAACCACAAGGGACTCGGTCCGCCAGGGCCCATAGGTGTTAAGTGGGTCACGATCGACTTCCCGACATCTTTGGCGCGCCGGTAGGAGGCGTCGAGGCTGTGTGAACCTGATCCAGCGGTCACACGAGCAACTTCTTCATCACCTTCATCAACATGCCTCCGAAGAACAAGGCTTGGCGGCAGCAGAGCCGTCGCGTCAAACCCACCACCACCGGAGCCGACGAGTGGTGGGGAAGACGCAAGCTGGCGGAGACCAGCGTCGTCGAGGAGCCACGACGCTGCCAAGTCAAGGACAAGGCGGCGCAGACCTCGGCGTCGGATACGCATCGCGTCCATCTCAGGAGGCGCGAGACCGACAGCGTCATGGTGCACGCAGCGCCATACGTTCGTTGGGCCAAGATCGAGCTGGTGGATCCAGAGACGCTCAAGAGCAGATCGCGCGTCAACAGGCTGGTGCGGCGAACACGGTCGCTGGGCGGGATGCTGCTCCTTCTAACATATTTAGAAGTCCGAGCACATCCCGCTCCTCGCACCGTTCGCCATTGCCGCCCACCACTCAAGCGGAAGCTTTGGCGCGGGCTCAACTGCTCCTGGATTACCCTCCGACGGCTGACAAGGTCGACGAATGGAGGGCCACCATTCAAAGCCTCATCGGCTTTGCCAACGGCGACACTCTGCGGCAACCAACTGCATCCTTGCCGCGGCGAGACGACAAGGCACGAGTCGGAGGCGACGAAACCTATGGGGGTGCAACCACCATGCACTCCCCATCCAGAAGGCCAAGATCACCAGCTCCTCGGATCCACCTCGACAGCGACTCCACCGCGTCATCGGATCCACGAGCTCGCCGTGATCAGCGCCAAGTTCTTCAAGAACGGCAACAAGAAATCGCTCGAACTCGCATCGAGCGCCGAAGAGAAGCGCGGCATCAATCCGACCAGCGCGCTGGGCCCGCTGTCGACGTGCAAGCGCCAGGGGAACCAGGTGACTTGCCGTACGCGGTAGGTTGCCCTGCGTTCACTCGTGAGCTGCGGCAAGTCCAGTGGCCCGACAAGAAAAACTTCAAACCAGATGTGCCAGAGAAGTATGATGGCAGGACACACCCATCGGAGTTCCTCAACATCTACACCATTGCGGTGCAGGCTGCGGGGGGACGAGACGACAAGATCCTCGCCAACTACTTCCCGCTGGTACTCAAGCCAAATGTCAGATCTTGGCTCATGCACTTGCCGGACAGTTCCATATCTTCTTGGGCAGATCTATGCCATCGGTTTGTCGGTGCCTTCACGGTGACCACAAACCTCATGGCCAAGAGAGTGACCTTCACCCTTTCGCCCGAAGGAAGGAGAGTCCCTGCGCAAGTTCATCCAGAGATTCAGCCGTGTGCACTACAACATCGGATGTCCACCCTGCCGGTGGTGATCAGCGTTTCATCAGAACGTGCGGAACCGCAGGATGAGGGAGGAGATGGCGATGTGCAAAGTCAAGGACATCAGTGAGCTGTATGCCTTGGCCGACAAATGTGCACGTGCAGAAGAAGGGAGAAGACTCCCAGGAGAGAATGTGGAAGCAGGATCTGACAGTGAGGAGACCGCCCCGGCAAAGAAGAGCCGGCGGCGGAACAACAGAAAGAAGAAGAGCAAAGAGGTACTAGTTGTCGAGCAGTCCGGCAACGGAGGTGGCGCCAAGAAGGCTAAGGTTGGTGGCTCCGGCAAGGAGGTTGCCGCTGACACCGACCGCCAAGCTGTGGCGGCCGCCGACAAGCAGGACAGCTCCAACAAACAGTACTGCAAGATTCACCGCACCAAGGGCCACGACCTCCAGAGTTGCAAGAAGGTCGAGCAGCTTGTAGAACTGCAGAAGGCTGAGTACGAGTGGCGAGACAAGGAGAAGGCCCAGGAAGGTGCAGGGGCAGCTAGCAAGAAGAGACCCGGCCGGGGAGGACGCCGCGGCAAGGAGACAGACCTCCCCGCGGCCGCGACAAGGATGAAGACGAAGATGATGATGAAGATATGGAAGACGATGAAGCTGATGAGCAAGAGTTTCAGAAGGCAACAGAGGTTCTCTGCGTTGACGGTGGTGCTTCTCTGCATACCTCGCACCGCCAACTCAAGCAATGGATGCGGGAGGTTAATGCAGCAGAACCAACCGTAGAGTCACGTAGACCTCTGAAGTGGTCCAGCACGCCCATCATCTTCGATATTGAGGACCATCCTGATCGCGTAACTGTGGTCGGGTGCTTACCGATGTTGGTCTCACCAACTATCCGCAACCTCAAGGTCACCAAGATGTTAGTTGTGGCGGGGCGGCTTAAACCTGATCTCATCCGCGAGTGCTCCGAAGGTTACAGATCCCCGACAATGAGCTCGAAGAAGCGGCACTTTCAAGGAATCAACCCAGGAAGGAGCAAGCCAAAGGGAAGATCACGTTGCGGTAACATTTGGCAGCGAACTGAATTTCAGGGCGAGAGGGTTACATTCGGCGTTGCTGATTTCCCATTGCCCTACAATGGAATACTTGGCGATCCAAAGACTCGCCAAGTTCATGGCAGCCTCTCATTATACATACAATTTGCTCAAGATGCCCGGCCCGATAAGTGTCATTTCTGTTCATGGCGACAAGAAAGATGCTCTTATCTGCGCCGACAAGATTTACCGGGAAGCAGCAGCTGCGACAGAAAGCAAGTCACTTGTCACTGAAGCTCCTGGGAAGAAGAAGACCACTTTGTCCGGCAAGAGCTCGATGCCCACTCCGGCAAGCACACCTCTTGGTGCTGCGCTGTCGCCGAGGACGCACCATCGAGCTCCACCGCAAGTGCAAGAAGATGATGGCAGCTCATGAAGACCAAGAAAGTGCCCGCCAAGGAGGACGGACTTGGTGGTACCTTCACCATCGGTGCCACTCGACCCTAAATAGGAAGGCGAGCTTGTTGCTTCTGCTGGCGAATGTCGATGTGTTTGCATGGCAACCCCCGACATCCCCGTGTTCCTGGAAAGTAATTGAGCACCACCTAGCTATCCGTCCTCATGCGCGCCCGTCAAGCAAAAAGTCGAAGAAGCGGCGGTGAGCGCCAAGAGTTCATTGCAGAAGAGATCAAGAAGTTGGAAGCAGCAGGCCTTGTCAGAGGAGTGCTCCATCCCACGTGGTTGGCCAATCCGGTAGTTGTGCGCAAGGCAAATGGGAAATGGATACTTTGTATTGACTTCACGGATGTTAATAAAGCTTGTCCCAAAGACCCATTTCCTTGCCACGATCGACCAGATTGTTGACTCCACGGCTGGATATGATTTGCTTTCATTTCTTGATGCATATTCAGGATATCATCAGATATTCATGGCAGAAGAAGATGAAGAGAAAAACGCATTCATTACACCATGTGGCACATACTGTTTCATACGGATGCCTTTTGGTTTGAAGAATGCTGGTTCAACGCTTGCAAGAGTGGTCCACGATGCTTTTGAGCCCCAAATGCGAAATGTAGAAGCCTACATGGATGACATAGTGGTCAAGAGCAAGGACAAAGCAACTCTGGTTCAAGATTTAGATGAGACTTTTGCAAATCTGCGCAAGATCAACCTCAAGCTCAATCCGAGAAGTGCGTGTTTGGAGTTCCCTCCGCAAGCTTCTCGGGTTCTTCGTGTCTCGGCGGGAATTGAAGCCAACCCGACAAGATCAAGGCCATTGAGCAGATTGAAGCACCAAAGCGCGTCAAGGATGTACGAAGACTTGCCGGTTGCGTGGCTGCTCTCAGCAGATTTATCTCTAGGTCTGCTGAGCGCGCCCTGCCATTTTTCAAGATTTTGAAAAGGGCAGGTCCAATGAAATGGACTCCCGAAGCGGAGGCTGTGCTGCAGGACTTAAAGAGGTACCTGTCCTCCACTCCAATACTTGTCGCACCTAGGCCACAAGAGAAGTTGCTGCTATACATAGTGGCAACCAATCAAGTGGTTAGTGCTGCGTTAGTAGCGGAGAGGGAGGCGGATGATGAGCCGGCAACCATGGCAGATGCATCCAGCGACAAGCAGGGGGCTTCTCCGTCAAGCTCTAGTCCCGACAAGGACGGATCTGCGCAGGCGACAGGGACGGGCATTTATCGATCTTGTCCCTTGCCATCAGAGTTAGGTATATGCACTGTACACTGTACAAGTCGGTGTACCAACTACAGTTTTTCCATTTGTACCCTCATCTACGTTGCCACTGTCGGTGACCCCTTGAGCCTATAAAAGGAGGCCCAAGTGTAACGTAGAGAGGTTCGACTCCGCTCGTTCATTCGACTCATTCGAGACCACACTCACTCAAGTTAGGTTTTGTAGCTCCCATTGCTCCCTAGCAAGAACACAATACAATCAACCAAGCAGCAGAGGAGTATTATCTCTCGGAGAGCTCGAAGCTGGGTAAACTGCTCGTGTGCATCGCCTCGATCTGCTCTTCGTGCAATCTCCGCCCCCCTCCGAACCACAAGGGACTCGGTCCGCCAGGTACCATAGGTGTTCGTGGGTCACGATCAGCTTCCCCGACACTTTTTTTAAAAAGTTGCTATATTACAGCCGGGTTAAATATACTTTCTTGTAAACCGGGAGAGCTAACAGTAAGCCAGTATCTAAGTCTACGACATATTTACTTATAAGCAGTAGACTTGGGGGCTGGTACAGTAAGTAAGATTCAGGAGGAATAATATGAGTTATACCTTAGATTTATGCTGTATCTGTTTCACCATGTCAATTTCCAGGTCGCGGCTGTTATGCACTTGATTCAGATAGCCTGAGACTATATCGCCAATGCTTAAGTGGGCATAATCAGCAATGTCCTGTTTGGTCTTCCGGCTTTTGACAAGTTCTTCCTTAGCGGTACACCTGGCAAGAACAGTAGGCCGCCCCAACTCAACATACTGGCTTTTCAAGAATTCAACTTCTGGTTCAGCCGTCCGGACCGGGCTAGGAATTTCCGGTTTATCGGAGTTATCAAGAGTGCTTTCTTGAGGCGGGTCGGAAGATGGTGTCGGAATTTCATGGGCCGGCTCAGGAGGAGGTTGATGAGTAGAAGCATTAGGGGCAGTGGTTCCGGGTTCCGGCTCCGTTGCTACCGGGTCTTCAATCGGCTTATTCTTCTTTTCCCTCTTACTGGGCTTCGCCTGCACACTGTGAATAAAACAAAGGATGAGTATAAAATATGAGTAAGGCAAAGCATGAGGATAAAAAAGGTACATTACCCAGGGGCAGTCTTGAAGGCCGGCATGTTGGATTGCATAGAATCACCAGAGGAAGGAGAGGTATCCTGATAATTGGAGTCAGATGATTTGAGAGGCTGACGAATTAAACCCGCCAAAGGATAAACAGAACGCAAAGCAGAGATGACCTCAGTTCGACGCTTCCTGCTTACGTCAGGTAAGCCGGAAGAGAGCTCTACATCCTTCCTTGTCCGGGTTTGCCTCCGGTTCTCAAGCTGTTGTTGCTTCAAAAGAAATTGAGGATCTTGATAAGCTAAGGGATGTGAAAATCTTACTTTCCGGGTCACCCGCCGGGTTTTGTGCTTTGGCAAAGGCTCTGAGTCGGAGGAAATTATAATTACCTCTTCACCATGAGCTTGGCTGTTTCCAGTGTCTTCCTAAAAGAACGGAAATATCAATAAAATAGTAACAAAGGAGTTAAAGAGAATAAGAGATTACCTCTTCCTCATCTGAAGAAGAGTCATCCAATTTGAGTAATTCAGAGGCGCTGGGTTTCTTCTTTTTTGAAGTCCATGTCTTGGCGTTTTTCCTTTCATTTTTCTTGGCTGCTCTGGCTTGTTGGGCGGCCTCGTGGTCATATTTGACTTTCCAAAAATCATCACTGGCCTGGAAGAAAGATAAGGAATTATAAGTACAAAGAGGTAAACATATTAAAGAGTATTTATTAAGATGGTAACTTATCGCAGGGCAGGGTTCTTTTGCGTGAAGGAAGTAACCAAGGTATTGTTGATAACAGATTCTCCTCCAAACGATGGATCGGGTCGTGGCATCTGCTACGCCATCCGGTAAGTCGTCGTAATCGTGGCGCATTGGGTCGCTCATTCGCTCAGATAAGTGCACATTAAGCCGGAGCGGTGGCTTAATGGGAGTATACGCCAAGTAACCCAGACCCGGACCAAGTCAATACCATTTAAACCATTTCCCAGAATAGCTTTGATCTTCTTGATGGTGGGGTTGAGTGGCAGACGTTCAACAGCAGTCAGTTTATCCGCCAGCGGATGGTTAGATTCAAGGCGCAGGGTGCGAAAGCCGGGCAGAGGCGGCTCATCATTTGGAGAAGTATCTCGACAAGAGAACCATGACTGGTTCCAATATTTGGGGTGACTCGGCAGCTCAGATAAGGAAGCAGATAGTCTCTCCGTCATTTGGATCGAGATACCGCCAAGTTCAAGACTCGCCCGTTGGCGCGCTCATTCTGCCGGTTCAAGTAAAACAGTTCTCTGAATAAGAGCAGGCTTGGCTCCTCTCCCAGGTACACCTCACAGAAGACTTGGAAGTTGCAAAGATTGGACATGGAATTGGGTCCAATGTCTTGAGGTCTAAGGTCAAAGAAATTTAAAACTTCTCTAAAGAACTTTGAGCCGGGAGGGGCAAATCCCCGGCTCATGTGATCCATGAAAACTATTACCTCCCCTTCTTTGGGTTGAGGCTTTTCTTCGGATGGGTCAGGGGCGCGATAAGACATGACTTCGTTCTTTGGCAAATGGCCAGACTTCACAAAATCAGCCAGTTTGATTTTGGTGAGAGTGGATGGGACCCAGTTGCAGGTTACAGGAGCTTTGGTCGACTTAGGCGCCATGACAACAGATTGGCCTATTGCAAAATAAGAAGTTCTGGTCTAAATGTTAACCCGGAAGAAAATATTCAAATTGCTGAAGGTAGCGGCTTAAAGGGGCCTAATGACATAAGGATAATTGGGCAACATTATTTAAGCCGCCACAAGTGTTAGCAACAGTTCAACAGTTTTAAAGACCTGAGAAGGCGCCAAGGTTCACAGATCAAGTGGGATGCATTTAAACCGGATGTTTGAACAATTATGTTAAAGGCATTTAACATAAGAAGTTTTCTGGGTGATAAAAACAGGTTTCATAAGTTACAACTATTATTTTGGATCAAATGGTCATCCTGAAAAGAAAAAATTCTAGACCTAAAACAAGTGCAGAGAAGTTCATACACTCGAAAGAAGCTTCTGAACAAAGGAAAATGGATCCATTTGCATATAAAATGAGGGTGAAACAGCTACCGCAGCAGTTCTATACCATCTGACGATCAGAAAAGGGCGTCGGGGCTGAGATCTATCAAGGGTTTGTAGCGGGTGGCGATGAACACCGACGAACTCGATGAAAACAGTAATGCAGATCTAAGACAGGAAAGAAAAAGGGACTTACAGATGCAGGGCTGCGGTGGAGGTTCGTCGCGTTTCTCTGATCCGATTCAGGGTGATGCAGCAGCCTGAGTTGATGAAGACGAGGAACTCGGCGGCGGCGGCGGCAACGGCGGAGCTCGTGCGACAGGGAGAGAGCGAGCGGAAGAAGACGAATGGAAGGGTAAAAATGAAACCTATGTAGCGACCTGACCCAAAATCGGTCAAGTCTACGTATGCATACCATCCCAAGATCATCTTGGCACTCACAAAGACATTGATGAAATAATCAAAGTTCAATCACACCTAAATTTATTACACGGTTCTCATATCGAGTCTTTATTACAATAGAATAAATTCGGCCTAAGGCCAACTCATGAGAAATAAACTAAGTAAAGCTGCGGAAGCGTAGAAGAATAGTGAGTCCATCCGACTCCAAAAGGCAATCGCCAAGCGCGGATCGTAGCCTCAATCCTGATCGGAATACTCCTCTGCAACATAAGACGTTGCAGCCGTGTAGGTCAGCATTTTGAATATGTTGGCAAGTCATGAAGAGAGAACAATAATAAAAATTACTAACACTATATGCAATTTGGTGTGGGGCTCTAAGTTTCATCATTTTTTAAAAGCCAGCTTTTTCCCTACAATAATGGACTTGTTTGCAAATACTACAAAATTGTTGGTAATTATTGAGATGGTTCCACCAACCAATGTGTCATTCCCAATTATTAATTAACCCCCCTCAATTAATTTATTAATTTCAGTGTTGAGATTTGCGAAATACTTCAAGTTCCGAGGCTCAATTTGTCCGTAATCGGGACACGGCTAATCGATTAGATCTTTTCTCTGCAGAGGTTTGCGACTTTACCCGCAAGAATCGCTCCTCCTTTTAAGTCTTCGCACTTCATGGTGTTTGAAGACGGACGAACAAAACAGGGTCTTCCAAGAGTTCTTCCGCCACCGCCGGTACCCATCCAATCCTACCTTTCTTCTACATCTCGTAGCACCGTCCGCCAGAGTCACAACTAGGGTTGACCAAGCCGAGCCCATAATGGCTTGCGGCTGCAGGTAAGCTTCCGTCAATGGGGTATACATCCGTCTCTTCGTGGCTGGGTGAAGCTTTCCGCAAGATGTCATGGCTTCTCCATGCATCCCGCCAACCACCGGGTTCTCCAGGTGCCCGTCAACAAATCCTCCACCCAAGAGTGAATTTCAAGTCCATCTTGAGCTTGAAGTTCATGGGGTTGTCTTCATCATGACTCTCACATCTCCCTTATGATTCACTCAACCAATCCCGTCTACGAGCATAGCAAAATAAACTACTTCGTCCCGGGTCATGGTAACAAGGGGAATTGGTTCATCCTACCTCATGATACTACTCAAGAACATAACTTCAAAATTTCAACTACTGCATGCATGGTGGGGAGGTATAATTCTAATGCAAATAAAATCATAGGTATAGTAAAAGAAATATGATCAATAACTTGCCTTGCTGACGATCTTCGAAAGCTAGGGACTCGTGGTAGCAAGCTTCGCACTCCGGAAATTCTACCGAGGCAAACAACAATCATAATAAGCATATAGCATATGATCACTTAACATAATAGCATGCTAACATAACACACAAAGCAATTGAACCAAAACCCAAAGAAAACTCGAAGAAATCCAACTCAAAGTTTTCCTACATCAAGCAACAATTAAAAATAGTTTTGCACTATAAAAAATTTTCTTAACAGAACCTAAGCATGGGTTTTGCTAATTAACAGAAAAGAAATCATCAAGCAACTAGTAGCAAAAGAATCACCTTAAAAGCTATTATAAAACTTCTATTAGGACTAAAACAATCCTAGCAAGAGAAAATAAAATAAAATTTTTATTTATTATAAATAAAAGTTCATGCTCTAAATTTACGAAACTAATCAAGAATAAACTACCACCTAGGAGAAATAAAATTATTTGCTAATTAAAACAATAGGAAAACAGTAGCTAAGTAAATAAATAGGAATAACATGATTCTGATTAAAACCATTTTTTATTAATTTCTAAAATGCCCAAATAAATTCCTACGGTTAGGCAATGTCAAAACAAAGTTGTGACAAAAAGAATCACTAAAAATAATATTCCTAACTCATTTTATAGCAGAATTACTATTCTGTCTAAATCTAAAATAAAGCAATTTTAAATAATTTTAACATAACTAATTATATTTTCTACAGAAACTATAAGAAATTTGCAAACCAACAAAAAAATCACTTAAAAATATTAAGTAGATTAAAAGATATGAATTTTTCAAATCTGAAACTATTCATTTAAAAACAGAAACGAAAAATAAAATTAAAAGAAAAATCGCGCTAATGGGCCTATCTAGCTACAGGCGTAATATAACTAATCGGCCCTAGGGTTTAAACCGAGTCGGGCCGGTCTAGACTAACCTAAATAAACCGAACTAACAGGGACAAAACCCGTTCACTAAAATAAACCTAACGCTTCGCCGATCTAATCTAAACCCTAGAAATTGAATCGGACGGTGGGGAAGTCGGCGATTTATCGACGGGTTGACTTGGCGACGGTCGACGGCGGCTCGGCGGCGTTAGTGGGGGGCTCGGTGCTCGGGGCGTCGGCGGGGACCTCCGGTGGTGCGGCTTGGGCGAGGGAGCTCGGGGTGGGGTCGAGGAGCTCGAGGGTGGCCGAGGCGGTCGGGGCGAGGCTAATGGCGGCGGCGGCTCGAGTGCTCCGACGGGGTTTTGCGGCTAGGGGAGAGCGTCGGGTGAGGGGGCGAGGGGAGGGTATAAATAGGGGGCGACTTGGGCGAGGGGAAAGATCGCGGGAGGAGATCGAGGATCCGGGATCTCGGGATCCCATGAAGGGCGGCGATCGGTGCGTGTCTTCGCAAAGGAAGAAGGGGTGGGGCCACCCGTCGGTGAGAGAGGGGAGCGGCGCGTCGGGCGGGCGACCGGTGCGAAGCCGATTCGGGCGAGGGGGAACGGCTGGGCCGCTCGGCGCTGGGCCGGCTCGGTCGGTCTGGGCTTGGTGGGTGGGCCGCTGGCAGTGGGTGGGCCTCGGCCGGGGTGGGCGATTAGCTGGTGGCGCTGGGTCCTCCTTTTATAATTTTTGTTTGAAATAAAAAGAGAGAAAAAATATATAAAATATAAATATTTTATATAGGACATATATATATCAAAATGATGGGGAATATTCCTATAATTTGAACATTTTTCCAGGGGCAAAATCCAAATTTTATAAAAATTCATTTTTCAAAAATTCCAAATAAAACTCAAATTTGAATTCAAACTTTTTGGCAATGTTTTTCCTCTAATATTTTTGGAGTGTCATGTTTGCTCCTCTCATACTTTTTCTCAAGTATTTATCAGGCATAGTTTTGAAATAATTTCCACTGCCAAATTTTGAATTCAAATGCCAACAACTCCAAAACTCCTGAAACTTCAAATGCCACTCAAATTCAAACAAAAATGCATAGATGCTTAGCTATAAATGTAAAACATTCCAAATAGGAAATTTGGGATGTTACAAACCTACCCACCTTAAGATGAATCTCGCCCTCGAGATTCGGGTTGGCTAGCAAATAGGTGCGGGTGGTCTCGAAGGAGGTCTTCTTCTCGCCCTGGTGGCTTCCTCCTCGAGTGATGACTCCACAAAGACCTTGCAAAACTTGATGATCTTGCTGCGGGTGACTCTGTTCGCAGTCTCGAGAATTCGGACGGGTTTCTCCTTATAAGTCGATCCTTTGTCGAGCTGTATGGCCTCTAGGGGCACCGTGTCTCTCAACGGAATATCGGCCATGCCGGCATGACACTTCTTCACCGAGAAACATGGAAGACATCATGAACTCCGGACAATCCTTCCGCAATTCCAACTTGTAAGCAACTTCTCCACGACGCTCAAGGATTTTGTAGGGCCAATGAATCGGGTGCTAACTTTCCTTTGACACCAAACCTCTTGATTCCACGGCGGGGACACACGAAGATATGCTCGGTCTCCCGCTTCGTAAGTTACTTCCTTGCGTTCCATCGGCATAACTCTTACGCCTCGATCGAGCTATCTTGAGCCTATCTCGAATCAGCTTGACTTTCTCTTCGAATCTCGATAAGGTCGGAACCGAAAAGTGTTCGATCTCCAACACCATCCCACGACAAGGGTGTTACGCACCTCCTTCCGTATAGAGCTTGAAGGGGCCATCTTCGATCGGGTGCGATAAGCTGTTGTTGTATGAGAACTCTGCGTACGGCAAATTATCATCCCAGCTAGACCCATAGTCTAGCACACAAGCTCTCAACATGTCCTCCAGAATCTGGTTGACTCTCTCGGTCTGTCCATCTGTCTGCGGATGAAAGGTTGTACTCAACTCCAGCCTCGTACCCAAAGTTTCATGCAACTGATTCCAAAACTTTGAGGTAAATTGTGTTCCTCTATCTGACACGATACTCCTCGGAACTCCATGCAGACATACGATCCTGGTCATGTATATCTTGGCCAACTTAGCACTGGTATAGGTAGTCTTCACGGGAATGAAATGAGCTACCTTGGTCAATCGATCAACCACTACCCAGATAGAATCATAACCTGAACGGGTCCTGGGTAATCCTGTGATAAAGTCCATTCCAAGTTTTTCCCATTTCCACTCGGGAATCGGCAAAGGTTGAAGTAACCCTGCTGGCTTCTGATGTTCTGCCTTTACTCGTTGACAAACATCGATATCTTGCTACGTACTCGGCAATATCCTTCTTCATTCCTGTCCACCGTAAACTTTCCTTCAAATCCGGTACATCTTGGTGTTACCGGGTGAATCGAGTACGGTGAATCATGAGCCTCTGAAGAACTAGTTTCTGAGTTCGGGATCATTGGGTACATAAATACGATCCTCGAACCATATAGCTCCGTATTCATCCCCACGAAACCCTTTAGCTTTTCCTTCATTCATCTTTTCTTTATCTCATCAATTTCCTTGTCCGACTTACGGGCTTCACGAATCCTTTCGCCAAAGTGGACTGAACTTCCGAGTTGCAACATATCCTCTCGAACTATCTCCGATCGGAGATCTCGAGGTCATCGACTAACTCTGGGGTAATCCTCCTGCTACGAGAGTATTCACATAACTCTTACGGCTCAAAGCATCTGCTACAACATTAGCTTTCCCTGGGTGATAATGCAATCTCATGTCATAGTCCTTGATTAACTTTAGCCATCTCCTCTGCCTGAGGTTCAACTCTTTCTGCGTGAAAATATACTTCAAGCTCTTATGATCTGTGTAAACATCACAATGGTTTCCGATGAGGAAATGTCTCCAGGTCTTGAGTGCATGCACTACGGCTGCTAACTCCAAATCATGTGTGGCATAATTCATCTCGTGAGGTCGTAGCTGTCTGGAGGTATAAGCTACAACTTTTCCTTCCTGCATGAGTACTCCTACGAGTCCCTGACGAGAAGCGTCACAATATACCTGGTAATCCTTGTGTATGTCCGAAAAAATCAGTACTGGGGCTGTAACCAAACGTTTCTTCAATTCCTGAAAACTGGCTTCACAATCCTCGGTCCAAATGTACTTGGCCTCCTTCTTCAACAGCTCAGTCATGGGCTTGGCAATCTTTGAGAAATTTTCAATAAACCTCCGGTAATATCCTGCGAGTCCGAGAAAACTGCGGATCTCCTTGACCGAGGTGGGCGACTGCCAATCGGTGACTGATTCAACCTTGGCGGGGTCAACTGTTATTCCTTCTCCTGAAATAACATGTCCGAGGAATCCGACTTCCTTCAGCCAAAATTCACATTTGCTGAACTTGGCATACAACTGATGTTCTCGAAGTTTCTCCAGAACTAGACGCAAATGTTCCTTATGCTATTCCTCGCTCTTGGAAAAAATCAGTATATCATCGATGAACACCACGACAAACTTGTCCAGATATTCCATAAATACCTTGTTCATCAAATTCATGAAGTACGCAGGGGCATTAGTCAATCCAAATGACATGACGGTATACTCATATAAACCATACCTGGTGGTGAATGCTGTTTTGGGTATATCCTTTTCACGGATCTTCAATTGATGATACCCTGATCGAAGATTGGTCTTCGAGAATACCTTGGCTCCAACTAGCTGATCAAATAGATCATTAATCATCGGCAGCGGGTTCTTGTTCTTGATGGTCACGTCGTTCAGCGAACGATAATCCACAACCATTCTCAGGGTTCCATCCTTCTTCTCTACCAAAAGAACTGGGGCTCCCCAAGGTGATGAGCTTGGCCGAATATATCCTTTCTCCAATAGCTCATTAATTTGGTTCTTGATCTCTTTCAAATCGTTCGGTGGCATCCGATAGGGTCTCTTGGATATTGGGGCTGTGCCGGGCAATAACTCAATCAGAAATTCAATGTCTCCGTCGGTGGCATTCTGGTAATTCCTCCGAAACACATCGGAAAATCTTGCACCTCGGCACTTCCTCTGAACAACTCCCGTGAGGGAATGCACTGATTCTTCATCGGGATACGTGCGGATACATACTTGATCCTCTTACGCTCCGGGGTGGTGAGCAGAATCGACTTATGGGCACAATCTATGTTTCCTTGAAACTTGTCAACCAATCCATGCCTAGGATTACATCCAAGGTCCGGGTTTCCAATACTATGAGGTCTGCGGAAATTTATGGTTTCCGATGTTGAGGGTTGCATGACAGCCTAAGCCTGCCATCATTTCTCCTCCTGCGGAACTGACGCGAAGGGGGCTTCTAAGGGTTTTAGTGGGCAACCCATACTTTTCCACAACTACCCTTGATATTAATGAATCGTTGCACGAGAATCAAAGAGTACCAATCTGAACGTGAATTCAATAAAACTTACCAACCACGATTGTCCGGCTGATCATAGGCGTCCTCCACGTCAATGTGGTTCACCCGAGCTCGAGGAAAAGGATTGGGCTTCTTTGCTGAGCTTCCATTGTCGCTTTCCATTCCTCTGCTTGGCCTCCGGGCGTCGGTGGCATAGTGCCCTGTTTTACGGCACTTGAAATAGGTGATGTGACTCAGATCCTTGAGCCGGGCAGGGCGATCTGGTTGCCATTGCCGCTTCCATTGCCATTTCCATTGCCCGACTTGTTGTCCTGGTTGCGGTTGTTCCCATTTCCTCCATGGTTATGTCCTCCATGGTTGTGATGGGTATGCCCTCCCGAGTATGGGGCATAACGGGCTTCGCTGAGCTCCGAGTTGTACTTCCCCGACCGTACTTCCGCCATGACTATCAATCTGCTGCTGCTTGCCTTCAAGTATGGTGGCCTTGTCTACCAGCTCACGGTAGTTGGTGAAGGTAGCCACCATTAGCTGCATACCCAGCTCGTCATTGAGTCCCTCGAGAAACTTTTCCTGCTGCGGCATCTGTGGCCACATCATCCGGGGCATAGCGAGCTAACTTGCTGAACTCATCCACGCATCGCCCCACAAGACGATTCCCTGGCGTAAGTTGCGGAACTCACGCTTCTTCAGACTCATGGCTCCAGCTGAAACATGAGCGGTGCGGAAAGCCTGCTGGAACTGATCCCACGTGATGGTGGCGATGGGATAAGTGGCGGTGTAGTTTTCCCACCAAGAAGTTGCAGGTCCATCAAGTTGATGTGCGGCAAAGCGCACCTTCTCTACATCAGTGCATCCAACAGTGACTAACTCCCTTCCGACCTTGCGGAGCCAATCATCGGCCACAATCGGCTCGGTCTGCTAGAGAACACCGCGGATTCAGCCTTAGGAATCGAGTCAAGTTGTCAGCAGGGGTGGTGGCGGTGGATTGTTGTTGTTGTTGTTGTTACGGTTACGAATGAGCATCTCGCATGAGGGCATTCTGCTGCTGGATCATTTGGGTGAGCTCGGCGGAAGTTGAGACCGGGTCACGTCTCGGAGGCATCTGGTGTTTTGGAGTGGATGAGAAAATTAGAATAGAACAATGGTCTAATGAGAAAATATCACTACCCATATGAATGCACAATCATAATCACACCAATCATTTATTCAATCCACTCAAACATGGTTCAATCTCGATTACAAAATATCTCACGACTAATCGAAAATAACGACCTAACTGATCGACGGAAAAAGTAAAATAACATGGCGGTCGACTAAATGTCTTCATCACTAATCCTTGCGCCCTCCGTGCGATGTCCTCGGTGTGGCGTCCTCGATCTGGCGCCTCCTCTTGCGGCTTTCTCGGTGGAGCTCCTTCATAATCCTGATCATTGCTCACGAGAGGTCCGTCATCTCCACTCGGAAAAAGGTCTTCTCCCAAGTCCTTATTTTCCTCTAATGCGGCAACATTCATCTTCAGGTTGTCGACTCTCTCCATGAAATCCGTGATTTCTTCCTCATGGTCAAGGAAGTCTGCGTGTGCCTTCTCCTCCAGTTCAGTTCACGGAACAACAGCCTCTGTGTACCTTCGAGTTCTGGCGAGTGCGGATCTCCGCTTCTGAGGAGACACTCCAAGTCTTGGACATATGAGAGAATGGAGTCGTCCTCACTGCATGCAGATGATATCTCCATTCCTAGCTCTGCGAGAAACCATGGCGAGGTCTGATGGATCGAGCTCGGCCCTGTACTCTTCTCGGAGATGTCCAAGTGCACGATAAATCGCCATGTCTCTTCCGAGGATCCAGTTGAAGTCGGTAAACTCAAAGTCAATAGGCTCAGTATGTCCTCGAAGGTTCTCCTGGAATGTGCACCTCGATCCTGAGCGGGTTTCGTCGGAAGTGCATTGGTAGGCTTCCGGTGATCGAGGGCGAGCAATCTTCAGCTTCTTCACGATCTGGACCAGCTTCCGCCGAAGGCATCGCCTCATCGGGTGGCAAAACTCCGTAGCAAAGCGGGGTGAACTCGGCGCCATCTAGAATGTTGAAAATCGGAGAGAAGTCGAGAAATGAACAGGGAGAATTACGGAATGATAAGGATATAAAATAAATAGTCTCTTCCTATGGCTTTCCGATCCTAGGGGTTACGTCCCCACGGTCAGCGTGTGCTCGAATACCATCTCTGTGAGCGACCGACCCAAAATCGGTCAAGTCTCTCGTGGTATGCATACCATCCCAAGATCATTTGGCACTCACGGTACATTGATGAAATAATCAAAGTTCAATCACACCTGAATTTATTACGCGGTTCTCATATCGAGTCTTTATTACAATAGAATAAATTCGCCTAAGGCCAACTCATGAGAAATAAACTAAGTAAAGCCGCGGAAGCGTAGAAGAATAGCGAGTCCATCCGACTCCAAAGGGCAATCGCCAAGCGGATCGTAGCCTCAATCCTCGATCGAATACTCCTCCGCAACATAAGGCGTTGCAGCCGTGTAGGTCAACATTTTGAATATGCCGGCAAGTCATGAAGAGAGAACAATAATAAAAATTACTAACACTATATGCAATTTGGCTGTGGGGCTCTAAGTTTCATCATTTTGCGAAAAGCCAGTTTTTCCCTACAATAATGGACTTGTTTGCAAATACTACAAAATTGTTGGTAATTATTGAGATGGTTCCACCAACCAATGTCTCATTCCCAATTATTAATTAACCCCCCTCAATTAATTTATTAATTTCAGTGTTGAGATTTCGAAATACTTCCAAGTTCCAGAGGCTCAATTTGTCCGTAACCGGGGACACGGCTAATCGATTAGATCTTTTCTCTGCAGAGGTTTATGACTTTACCCGCAAGAATCGTTCCTCCTTTTAAGTCTTCGCACTTCATGGTGTTTGAAGACGGACGAACGAAACATGGTCTTAGAAGAGTTCTTTCGCCACCGCCGGTACCCATCCAATCCTACCGTTCTTCTACATCTCGTAGCACCGTCCGCCGAGTCACAACTAGGGTTGACCAAGCGAGCCCATAATGGCTTGCGGCTGCAGTAAGCTTCGGTCAATGGGGTATACATCCGTCTCTTCGTGGCTGGGTGAAGCTTTCCGAAGATGTCATGGCGCTTCTCCATGCATCCCGCCAACCACTGGGTTCTCCAGGGTGCCCGTCAACCGTCCTCCACCCAGTAGTGAATTTCGAAGTCCATCTTGAGCTTGAAGTTCATGGGGTTGTCTTCATCATGACTCTCACATCTCCCTTATGATTCACTCAACCAATCCCGTCTACGAGCATAGCAAAATAAACTACTTCGTCCCGGGTCATGGTAACAAGGGGAATTGGTTCATCCTACCTCATGATACTACTCAAGAACATAACTTCAAAATTTCAACTACTGCATGCATGGTGGGGAGGTATAATTCTAATGCAAATAAAATCATAGGTATAGTAAAAGAAATATGATCAATAACTTGCCTTGCTGACGATCTTCGAAAGCTAGGGACTCGTGGTAGCAAGCTTCGCACTCCGGAAATTCTACCGAGGCAAACAACAATCATAATAAGCATATAGCATATGATCACTTAACATAATAGCATGCTAACATAACACACAAAGCAATTGAACCAAAACCCAAAGAAAACTCGAAGAAATCCAACTCAAAGTTTTCCTACATCAAGCAACAATTAAAAATAGTTTTGCACTATAAAAAATTTTCTTAACAGAACCTAAGCATGGTTTTTGCTAATTAACAGAAAAGAAATCATCAAGCAACTAGTAGCAAAAAGAATCACCTTAAAAGCTATTATAAAACTTCTATTAGGACTAAAACAATCCTAGCAAGAGAAAATAAAATAAAAGTTTTATTTATTATAAATAAAAGTTCATGCTCTAAATTTACAGAAACTAATCAAGAATAAACTATCACCTAGGAGAAATAAAATTATTTGCTAATTAAAACAATAGGAAAACAGTAGCTAAGTAAATAAATAGGAATAACATGATTCTGATTAAAACCATTTTTTATTAATTTCTAAAATGCCCAAATAAATTCCTACGGTTAGGCAATGTCAAAACAAAATTGTGACAAAAAGAATCACAAAAAATAATATTGCTAACTCATTTTATAGCAGAATTACTATTCTGTCTAAATCTAAAATAAAGCAATTTTAAATAATTTTAACATAACTAATTATATTTTCTACAGAAACTATAAGAAATTTGCAAACCAACAAAAAAATCACTTAAAAATATTAAGTAGATTAAAAGATATGAATTTTCAAATCTGAAACTATTACATTTAAAACAGAAACGAAAAATAAAATTAAAAGAAAACCTACGCGCTAATGGGCTTATCTAGCTACAGGCGTAATATAACTAATCGGGCCCGAGGGTTTAAACTGAGTCGGGCCGGTCTAGACTAACCTAAATAAACCGGAATTAACCGGGACAAAACCCGGTTCACTAAAAATAAACCTAACGCTTCGCTCGATGTAATCTAAACCCTAGAAATTGAATCAGACGGTGGGAAGTCCGGCGATTTATCGACGGGTTGACGCTGGCGACGGTCGACGGCGCTCGGGCGACGTTAGTGGAGGCTCGGTGCTCGGGGGCGTCAAGGGGACCTCCGGTGGTGCGGGCGCGGCGAGGGGAGCTCGGGGTGGGGTCGAGGAGCTCGAGGTGGCAGGCGGTCGGGCGAGGCTAATGGCGGCGGCGGCGGCTCGGTGCTCCGGCGGGGTTTTGTGGCGAGGGGAGTCGGGTGAGGCGAGGGGGAAACGGGCGAGGGGAGGGGTATAAATAGGGGGGCGACTTGGGCGAGGGAAAGATCGCGGGAGGAGATCGGGAGGATCCCGGGATCTCGGGATCCCATGAGCGGCGGCGATCCGGTGCGTGTCTTCTTAAGGGGAATAAGGGTGGGGCCACCTGTCGGTGAGAGAGGGGAGCGGTCGTCGGGCGGGCGACAGTCTGGCCGATTCAGGCGAGGGGGGAACGGTGGGCCGCTCGGCCTTGGGCGGCTCGGTCGGTCTGGGCTGGCTGGGTGGGCCGCTTGGCCGATGGGTGGGCCTCGGCCGGGCTGGGCTGATTAGCTGGTGGCGCTGGGTCCTCCTTTATAATTTTTTTTTGAAATAAAAGAGAAAAAATATATAAAATATAAATATTTTATATAGGACATATATATATCAAAATGATCAGGGGAATATTCCCTATAATTTGAAAAAATTTCCAGGGGCAAAATCCAAACTTTATAAAAATTCATTTTTAAAAAATTCCAAATAAAACTCAAATTTGAATTCAAACTTTTTGGCAATGTTTTTCCTCTGATATTTTTGGAGTGTCATGTTTGCTCCTCTCATACTTTTTCTCAAGTATTTATCAGGCATAGTTTTGAAATAATTTCCACTGCCAAATTTTGAATTCAAATGCCAACAACTCCAAAACTCCTGAAACTTCAAATGCCACTCAAATTCAAACAAACATGCATAGATGCTTAGCTATAAATGTAAAACATTCCAAATAGGAAATTTGGGATGTTACAACCTAGGTCGCGCCTATTTATAAGGAGAGCATAACTGAGACGGCACGAGAAACGAGGAGATAAGAATTATTATCCTGCGGCCCCGGCGCCTCGAATTCCGGAACGGACAATAAAGACAGAGATCCGTTGGGTGATACAGCGGAGTAAAAAGAAAAGATGACGTCATGACGGGTTAACATGGATCCAAAGAGTGACGTCACAGCGGGTTAAAGAAAGTCTTTTGCGCAGTCAGAAGACGGAAGATTTATGTTTTAAGTTATATTAAGATTGACATGAACATGTTCAAATCAATCTGGGGCCTAATGTTGGGGATGTAACTATTTGTGTAAGCCGCCCAGGTGGGGCCGGGTTATGTAAAGAGATTACCAAACAGAAGCCCAAGACCAAGCGTGAAGATGGTGGTTCAATAAAGGGTCTAAAGCCCACAGGCGACATAAGGCCCGTAGTGGTAAACCGCCATGAAGGCATGACTTGTATCATAAGGTAGAATTAACTAGTCACCGAGTCGGACACTGTTTATGAGCCGGCCGGGACTCTCTAAGTCGTAGGGCGTCAACCCGTGTATATAAGGGGACGACCCGCTAGCGGCTTAGGGCAAGAAACAACCAATCGAGAACCGGGCATAGCGTATCTCGCTCCCTGGTCATCGAAACCTCAAGCAATACCAACCCAACTAGACGTAGGCCTTACCTTCACCGTAAGGGGCCGAACTAGTATAAAACCTCTCGTGTCCTTTGTCCCGATTAACCCCTTTAAGCTTCCTAGTTGTGATGGCTCCACGATTAAGTCCTTGCAAGAGGACATCTGCCGTGACAATTCCACGACATTATTAATGCATCCATCTACTTGGTAAAGGGTGGATGGCTCGGTCTTATGCCTGGTGTTTTGTTCCACTCTTGCCGCCCTAGTTTCCGTCATATCGGTATTATGTTCCCGGATTTTGCGTCCCTAACGCGGTTGGGTGATTTATGGGACCCCCTTGACAGTTCGCTTTGAATAAAACTCCTCCAGCAAGGCCCAACCTTGGTTTTACATTTGCCTAACAACCTATCACCCCTTCCCTCGGGTCGGCCAACCCGAGGGTCATCTTTATTTAGCCCCCCCGGGCTAGTGCTTCTCTAAGTGCTGGTCTGAACCGAGGGGCCACCACGGGGAAACTCGAGGCCTGGTTTTACTCGTAGCCTGTCTCATCCGGTGTTGCCCTAAGAACGAGATATGTGCAGCTCCTATCGGGATTGTCGGCACATCGGGCGGTCTTGCTGGTCTTGTTTTACCATTGTCGAAATGTCTTGTAACCGGGATTCCGAGACTGATTGGGTCTTCCCAGGAGAAGGAATATCCTTCGTTGATCATGAGAGCTTATCATGGGCTAAGTTGGGACACCCTGCAGGGTTTGAACTTTCGGAAGCCGTGCCCGCGGTTATGTGGCAGATGGGAATTTGTTAATGTCCGGTTGTAGTAAACTTGAAGTAAACTCTTCTAAAATACACCAACCGTAAAGCGAACCGTGAGTGTCTCTTTTCGGGTTGTTCGAGAGGAGAACACGGTTTTTGTGTTATGTTTGACGTAAGTAGGAGTTCAGGATCACTTTCTGATCATTACTAGTTGGCGACCGTTTGCTTAGCTCCTCTTCTCGCTCTTGTTTCGTAAGTTAGCCACCATACTTGCTTAGTCGCTGCTGCAACCTCACCACTTTACCCCTTCCTTACCCATTAAGCTTTGCTAGTCTTGATACCCATGGTAATGGGATTTACGAGTCCTCGTGGCTCCTGATTACTACAACAACGATTCTTGGTACAGGTTATGCGATGCTCATGACACGAGAGGCGATGTTTACGTGTTTTGGAGTTCTTCTTACGCTTCTTCTTCGATCGGGGATAGGTTCCGGTCGGCAGCCTGGGCTAAAGGTGGTGGATGTCGTTTGAGTTTCTTTATGTTTCATCCGTAGTCAGATGTTTATGTAATGTTGATGTATTCTTGCGGCATTTGTGCCCTATGTATGTATCCCCATCTATTATGTAATGTTGATGTAATGATATCCACCTTGCAAAAGCGTCTTCAAGATGCACTTCTATCCTTGGTGGGACCTTCGAGTTCCTTTAGGATAGGGTCGTATCTTGGGCGTGACAGAGAGGCTGCCCGAAGTAGCACAAAGCCCCTCCGTGGTAGTAGTAGTATTTAGGGGCTATTTTGTTCAGTTCATCTGACTATAGATGTGTGGTCAGACTGTACAACGTACTTAAACTTAGCTAGTATATATAGTTGAACTAGCTATTTCAGTATGTGGTTGGCAACAATTGGGGAGAAGTTTGGTCGGTTCAGCTGTCGAGTTGAACTGTTTGTATAAATTAAGAATGACTGCTTAATCTATGAATGAAATCTATGCTTAATTACTGAATTTTAGTTGCAAAAATTACATAGTGCTAATGATTTCTAGCTGCATATTTTGACAAATCGCAGTGTAACAAGGATTGACAAATGGCAACGTTACTAGATCAACAAATGTAAATCTTTCCAGTTTGACAAATGGCAACATACTCAATATGACAGATGCAAATCTTACCAAATTGTTTGTACGTGGTTGCACACGGGTCATCCAGAACAACCGTTTGCGCTGAAGGGATGCACAAATCATGCGCTGCTCTCACTTTGCATAGGGGTGTTCTATCTAAATCGTTTGCGATCAAGAGCTGCAGAAATCCTGCTCGGCACATTTTCTCTTGGCTTCCTGGGGAAGCTGTCAGTTTGCATAAGGGTGTTCTAACTAAAACGTTTGTGATGAGTGTTTTATATTTAAAAAGCGAATTAAACTGCGGCTTGGGCGCCATTAATGGAGAGGACGCGAGCAAGGCGGGGTGGCCATGGAAATCAAAGGGCTCGCTTCCGGTGAGCTGCGTGAGCGCATAGCTCAGACGCTTCCGGTGAGCTCACAGACTCGAGGACAGCTTGCACACCTCTCAATCAGCCTGCGCACCGGATGGCGCTCGCACGCCTCCCGTTCAGTCAAGGTCAAGCAGCTGTCCACACGACGCCTCCTACATCCATTAAAACCAAGACACGTGGCGTCACATGAATGGTTAACAGAATTTTGGATTTACTAGAATTTTAAAACCAGGCATCTTAATGTTTTGCCAGCAATCAACGATGCCCCGGTGTTCGAAACTCATGCTCATTTCTTGCATGGGACCTAAGCATGCACCCAAGGACAGAGATTTGATTTTTCAACCAATTTATATGCACTGGAGCATGTGCATGTAGTTCAAATTTGAATTATGCACATAAAATGCATTGAAAACTCAGTTAATGCATAAAAATGTCCAAATGAACCCCGAAAAATCACAAAAACTCACACAACACTCATGTTGTTCTATGTTGACACGAGAAAAAAAAATTGAAAGCAATAAGAGGCAATGGATATCGTTTTAGTCCCCAAAGGTGGGACGTTCCTCACCAAAACCATCATGCTTGTTGTGAGAAGCTCCGGTTTGTGAGAAGCATATACCCAAACCTGCCCCAAATGGGACAAAATTTGTACCACGACATGTTGATGCCGCTCCATGATATCATGCCAAGTTTCATGAATTTCAGACGAGTTTTGGATTTACTAGGATTTAAAAACCAGGCATCTCAATGTTTTGTCGGCAATCAACGGTGCCCCAGTGTTTGAAATTCATTCACATTTCTTGCATGGGACCTAATCATGCACCCAAGGACACAGATTTGATTTTTCAACCAATTTATATGCACTGGAGCATGTGCATGTAGTTCAAATTTGAATTATGCACATAAAATGAATTGAAAACTCACTTAATGCATAAAAATGTCCAAACTAACCCCGAAAAATCACAAAAATTCACACAACACTCTTGTCGTTCTATGTTGACACGAGAAAAAAATTTGAAAGCAATAAGAGGCAATGGATATCGTTTTGTCCCCAAAGGTGGGACATTTCCTACTGAAAACCATCATGCTTGTTGTCAGAAGCTCCGATTTGTGAGAAGCATATACCCAAACCTGCCCCAAATGGGACAAAATTTGTACCATGGCATGTTGATGCCGCTCCATGATAGCATGCCAAGTTTCATGAATTTCAGACGAGTTTTGGATTTACTAGGATTTAAAAACAAGGCATCTCAATGTTTTGTCGGCAATCAACGGTGCCCCAGTGTTTGAAATTCATTCCCATTTCTTGTATGGGACCTAAGCATGCACCCAAGGACACAGATTTGATTTTTGAACCAATTTATATGCACTAGAGCATGTGCATGTAGTTCAAATTTGAATTATGCACATAAAATGCATTGAAAACTCAGTTAATGCATAAAAATGTCCAAACGAACCCCGAAAAATCACAAAAATTCATGCAACACTCCTGTTTTTCTACGTTGACACGAGAAAAAAAATTGAAAGCAATAAGAGGCAATGGATACCGTTTCGTCCCCAAAGGTGGGACGTTCCCTACCGAAAACCATCATGCTTGTTGTCAGAAGCTCCGGTTTGTGAAGCATATACCCAAACCTGCCCCAAATGGGACAAAATTTGTACCACGGCATGTTGATGCCGCTCCATGATAGCAGTTGGGGAACGTAGTAATTTCAAAAAATTTCCTACGCACATGCAAGATCATGGTGATGCATAGCAATGAGAGGGGAGAGTGTTGTCCACATAACCTCGTAGACCGTAAGTGGAAGCGTTATGATAACGTGGTTGATGTAGTCATACGTCTTCACGATCGACCGATCCTAGTACCGAAGGTACGCCACCTCCGCGATCTGCACACGTTCGGCTCGGTGACATCCCACGAACTCACGATCCAGTAGAGTGTCGAGGGAGAGCTTCGTCAGCATGACGACGTGATGACGGTGATGATGAAGCTACCGGCGCAGGGCTTTGCCTAAGCACTACGACGATATGACCAAGGTGAATTATGGTGGAGGGGGCATCGCACATGGCTAAGAGATCAATGATCAACTTGTGTGTCTATGGGGTGCCCCCCCCCCCCCCCGTATATAAAGGAGTGGAGGAGGGGGAGGGTCAGCCCTCCTATGGCGCGCCCCATGGGGAGTCCTACTCCCACTGGGAGTAGGATTCCCCCCTTCCTTAGTTGGACTAGGAGTGGAAGGAAGGGGGAGAGAGGGGGAAGGAAAGGGGGGCCGGCCCCCCACCCAATTCGGATTGGGCTTGGGGTGGGCGCCCCCTCCTAGGCCTCCCTCTCTTCTCTCCCACTATGGCCCAATAAGGCCCATATACCTCCCCGGGGGTTCCGGTAACCTCCCGGTGCTCCGGTATATGCCCGAACTCACCCGGAACGATTCTGATGTCCAAACATAGGCTTCTAATATATCGATCTTTACGTATCGACCATTTCGAGACTCCTTGTCATGTCCGTGATCATATCTGGGACTCTGAACTACCTTCGGTACATCAAAACACATAAACTCATAATACCAATCGTTACCGAACATTAAGCGTGCGGACCCTACGGGTTCGAGAACTATGCAGACATGACCGAGACATGTCTCTGGTCAATAACCAATAGCGGAACCTGGATGCTCATATTGGCTCCCACATATTCTATGAAGATCTTTATCAGTCAAATCGCATAACAACATACGTTGTTCCCTTTGTCATCAGTATGTTACTTGCCCGGGATTCGATCGTCGGTATCTCAATACCTAGTTCAATCTCGTTACCGGCAAGTCTCTTTACTCATTCCGTAATGCATCATCCCACAACTAACTCATTAGTTACAATGCTTGCAAGGCTTATAGTGACGTGCATTACCGAGAGGGCCCAGAGATACCTCTCCGACAATCGGAGTGACAAATCCTAATCTCGATCTATGCCAACTCAACAAGAACCATCGGAGACACCTGTAGAGCACCTTTATAATCACCCAGTTACGCTGTGACATTTAGTAGCACACAAAGTGTTCCTTCGGTATTCGGGAGTTGCATAATCTCATAGTCATAGGAACATGTATAAGTCATGAAGAAAGCAATAGCAATATACTAAACGATCAAGTGCTAAGCTAACGGAATGGGTCGAGTCAATCAAATCATTCTCTAATGATGTGATCCCGTTAATCAAATGACAACTCATGTCCATGGCTAGGAAACTTAACCATCTTTGATTCAACGAGCTAGTCAAGTAGAGGCATACTAGTGACACCCTGTTTGTCTAAGTATTCACACATGTACTAAGTTTCCGGTTAATACAATTCTAGCATGAATAATAAACATTTATCATGATATAAGGAAATATAGATAACAACTTTATTATTGCCTCTAGGGCATATTTCCTTCAGTCTCCCACTTGCACTAGAGTCAGTAATCTAGATTACACAGTAATGATTCTAACACCCATGGAGTCTTGGTGCTGATTATGTTTTGCTCGTGAGAGAGGCTTAGTCAACGGGTCTACAACATTCAGATCCGTATGTATCTTGCAAATCTCTACGTCTCCCTCCTTGACTTGATCGCGGATGGAATTGAAGCGTCTCTTTATGTGCTTGGTTCTCTTGTGAAATCTGGAGTCCTTTGCCAAGGCAATTGCACCAGTATTGTCACGAAAGATTTTCATTGGACCCGATGCACTAGGTATGACACCTAGATCAGATATGAACTCCTTCATTTGCTGCTTCCGAAGCAGCTATGTACTCCTCTTCACACGTAGATCCCGCCACGACGCTTTGCTTAGAACTGCACCAACTGACAGCTCCACCATTCAATATAAACACGTATCCGGTTTGTGACTTAGAGTCATCCGGATCAGTGTCAAAGCTTGCATCGACGTAACCATTTACGACGAGCTCTTTGTCACCTCCATAAACGAGAAACATATCCTTAGTCCTTTTCAGGTATTTCAGGATGTTCTTCACCACTGTCCAGTGATCCACTCCTGGATTACTTTGGTACCTCCCTGCTAAACTAATAGCAAGGCACACATCAGGTCTGGTGCATACATGATAGAGCCTATGGCTGAAGCATAGGGAACACCTTTCATTTTCTCTCTATCTTCTGCAGTGGTCGGGCATTGAGTCTAACTCAACTTCACACCTTGAAACACAGGCAAGAACCCTTTCTTTGCTTGATCCATTTTGAACTTCTTCAAAACTTTATCAAGGTATGTGCTTTGTGAAAGTCCAATTAAGCGTCTTGATCTATCTCCATAGATCTTGATGCCCAATATATAAGCAGCTTTACCGAGGTCTTTCATTGAAAAACTCTTGTTCAAGTATCCTTTTATGCTATCCAGAAATTATATATCATTTCCAATCAACAATATGTTATCCACATATAATATTAGAAATGCTACAGAGCTCCCACTCACTTTCTAGTAAATACAGGTTTCTCCAAAAGTTTGTATAAAACCATATGCTTTGATCACACTATCAAAATGTTTATTCCAACTCCGAGATGCTTGCACCAGTCCATAAATGGATCGCTGGAGCTTGCACACTTTCTAAGCATCCTTTGGACCGATAAAACCTTCAGGTTGCATCATATACAACTCTTCTTCCAGAAATCCATTCAGGAATGCAGTCTTTACATCCATTTGTCAAATTTCATAATCATAAAATGCAGCAATTGCTAACATGATTCGGACGGACTTAAGCATCGCTACGGGTGAGAAGGTCTCATCGTAGTCAACTCCTTGAACTTGTCGAAAACCTTTCGCAACAAGTCAAGCTTTGTAGACGATAACATTTCGTCAAGATCGCCTTCTTCTTGAAGATCCATTTATTCTCGATGGCTTGCCGATCATCAGGCAAGTCAACCAAAGTCCACACTTTGTTCTCATACATGGATCCCATCTCAGATTTCATGGCCTCAAGCCATTTCGCGGAATCTGGGCTCATCATTGCTTCCTCATAGTTCGTAGGTTCGTCATGGTCAAGTAACATGACCTCCAAAACAGGATTACCATTACACTCTGGTGCGGATCTTACTATGGTTGACCTACGAGGTTCTGTAGTAACTTGATCTGAAGTTACATGATCATCATCATTAGCTTCCTCACTAACTGGTGTAGGAGTCACAAAAACAGATTTCTATGATGAACTACTTTCCAATAAGGGAGCAGGTACAGTTACCTCATCAAGTTATACTTTCCTCCCACTCACTTCTTTTGAGAGAAACTCCTTCTCTAGAAAGGATCCAATCTTAGCAACGAATGTCTTGCCTTCGGATCTATGATAGAAGGTGTACCCAACAGTCTCCTTTGGGTATCCTACGAAGAGACATTTCTCCGATTTGGGTTCGAGCTTATCAGGTTGAAGCTTTTCCACATAAGCATCGCAGCCCCAAACTTTAATAAATGACAACTTTGGTTTCTTGCCAAACCACAGTTCATAAGGTGTCATCTCAACAGATTTAGATGGTGCCCTATTTAACGGGAATGCATCCGTCTCTAAAGATAACCCCAAAATGATAGCGGTAAATCGGTAAGAGACATCATATATCGTACCATATCTAGTAAAGTACGATTACGACGTTCGGACACACCATTACGATGTGGTGTTCCGGGTGGTGTGAGTTGCGAAACTATTCCGCATTGTTTAAAATGAAGAAGACCAAACTCATAACTCAAATATTTTCCTCCATGATCAGATCGTAGAAATTTATTTTCTTGTTACGATGATTTTCCACTTCACTCTGAAATTCTTTGAACTTTTCAAATGTTTCAGACTTATGCTTCATCAAGTAGATATACCCATATATGCTCAAATCATCTGTCAAGGTGAGAAAATAACGATACCCGCCGCGAACCTCAACATTCATCGGACCACATACATCAGTATGTATGATTTCCAACAAATCTGCTGCTCGCTCCATTGTTCTAGAGAATGGAGTTTTAGTCATCTTGCCCATGAGGCATGGTTCGCAAGTACCAAGTGATTCATAGTCAAGTGATTCCAAAAGTCCATCAGAATGGAGCTCCTTCATGCGCTCTACACCAATATGACCCAAACGGCAGTGCCGCAAATAAGTTGCACTATCATTATCAATTCTGCATCTTTTGGCTTCAATATTATGAATATGTGTATCACTACTATCGAGATTGAATAAAAATAGACCACTCTTCAAGGGTGCATGACCATAAAAGATATTACTCATATAAATAGAACAACCATTATTCTCTGATTTAAATGAATAGCCGTCTCGCATCAAACAAGATCCAGATATAATGTTCATGCTTAACACTGGCACCAAGTAACAATTATTCAGGTCTAAAACTAATCCCGAAGGTAGATGTAGAGGTAGCGTGCCGACCGCGATCACATCGACTTTGAAACCATTTCCCACGCGCATCGTCACCTCGTCCTTAGCCAATCTTCGCTTAATCCGTAGTCCCTGTTTGAGTTGCAAATATTAGCAATGTAACCAGTATCAAATACCAGTGCTATCATGCGAGCATTAGTAAGGTACACATCAATAACATGTATATCACATATACCTTTGTTCACCTTGCCATCCTTCTTATCCGCCAAATACTTGGGGCAATTCCGCTTCCATCGACCAGTCCCTTTGCAGAGAAGCACTCGGCCTCGTGCTTAGGTCCAGACTTGGGCTTCTTCACTTGAGCAACAACTTGCTTGCCGCTCTTCTTGAAGTTCCCTTCTTCCCTTTACCCTTTTTCTTAAAACTGGTGGTCTTGTTGATCATCAACACTTGATGCTCCTTCTTGATTTCTACCTCCGCAACCTTTAGCATTGTGAAGAGCTCGAGAATTGTCATATCCATTCCTTGAATATTACAGTTCATCACGAAGCTCTTGTAGCTTGGTGGCAATGATTGAAGAATTCTGTCAATGACACTATCATCAGGAAGATTAACTCCCAGTTGAATCAAGTGATGGTTATACCCCGACATTTTGAGTATATGCTTACTGACAGAACTATTCTCCTACATCTTGCAACTGTAGAACTTATTGGAGACTTCATACTCTCAATCCGGGCATTTGCTTGAAATATTAACTTCAACTCCTGGAACATCTCATATGCTCCATGACGTTCAAAACGTTGTTGAAGTCCTGGTTCTAAGTCGTAAAGCATGGCACACTGAACTATCGAGTAGTCATCAGCTTTGCTCTGCCAGACGTTCATAACATCTGGCATTACTCCTGCAACGAGTTTGGCACCTAGCGGTGCTTCCAGGACGTAATTCTTCTGTGGAGCAATGAGGATATCCTCAAGTTACGGACCCAGTCCGTGTAGTTGCTACCATCATCTTTCAACTTAGCTTTCTCTAGGAACGCATTAAATTCAACGGAACAACAGCACGAGCCATCTATCTACAACAACATAGACATGCAAAATACTATCAGGTACTAAGTTCATGATAAATTAAAGTTCAATTAATCATATTACTAAAGAACTCCCACTTAGATAGACATCCCTCTAATCATCTAAGTGATCACGTGATCCATATCAACTAAACCATGTCCGATCATCACGTGAGATGGAGTAGTTTTCAATGGTGAACATCACTATGTTGATCATATCTACTATATGATTCACGCTCGACCTTTTGGTCTCAGTGTTCCGAGGCGATATCTGCATATGCTAGGCTCGTCAAGTTTAACCCGAGTATTCTGCGTGTGCAAAGCTGGCTTGCACCCGTTGTATGTGAACGCAGAGCTTATCACACCCGATCATCACATGGTGTCTCGGCACGACGAACTTTCGCAATGGTGCATACTCAGGGAGAACACTTGTGCCTTGAAATTTAGTGAGAGATCATCTTATAATGCTACCGTTGAACTAAGCAAAATAAGATGTATAAAGGATAAACATCAGATGCAGTCAATATAAGTGATATGATATGGTCATCATCATCTTGTGCCTTTGATCTCCATCTCCAAAGCACCATCATGATCACCATCGTCACCGGCGCAACACCTTGATCTCCATCGTAGTATCGTTGTCGTCTCGCCAACTATTGGTTCTACGACTATTGCTACCGCTTAGTGATAAAGTAAAGCAATTACATGGTGATTGCATTTCATACAATAAAGCGACAACCATATGGCTCCTGCCAGTTGCCGATAACTCTGTTACAAAACATGATCATCTCATACAATAAAATTTAGCATCATCTCTTGACCATATCACATCACAACATGCCCTGCAAAAACAAGTTAGACGTCCTCTACTTTGTTGTTGCAAGTTTTACGTGGCTGCTACGGGCTGAGCAAGAACCGTTCTTACCTACACATCAAAACCACAACTATTTTTCGTCAAATATGTGATGTTTTAACCTTCAACAAGGACCAGGCGTAGCCACACTCCATTCAACCAACGTTGGAGAAACTGACACCCGCCAGCCACACGTAATGCGAAGCGGCGTCGGTAGAACCAGTCTCGCGTAAGCGTCTGGCGTAATGTCGGTGCGGGCGCTTCATCCAACAATACCGCGAATCAAAGTATGACATCCGGTAAGCAGTATGACTTGTATCGCCCACAACTCACTTGTGTTCTACTCGTGCATATAACATCTACGCATAAACCTGGCTCGGATGCCACTGTTGGGGAACGTAGTAATTTCAAACAAAATCCTACGCACACGCAAGATCATGGTGATGCATAGCAACAAGAGGGGAGAGTGTTGTCCACGTACCCTCGTAGACCGTAAGCGGAAGCGTTATGACAACGCGGTTGATGTAGTCGTATGTCTTCACGATCGACCGATCCTAGTACCGAAGGTACGACACCTCCGTCATCTGCACATGTTCGGCTCGCTAACGTCCCACGAACTCACGATCCAGTAGAGTGTCGAGGGAGAGCTTTGCCAGCACGACGGCGTGATGACGGTGATGATGAAGCTACCGGCGCAGGGCTTCGCCTAAGCACTACAACGATATGACCGAGGTGAATTATGGTGGAGGGGGGCACCGCACACGGCTAAGAGATCAGTGATCAACTTGTGTGTCTATGGGGTGCCCCCTCCCCCGTATATAAAGGAGTGGAGGAGGGGGGCCCTCCTATGGAGCGCCCCATGGGGAGTCCTACTCCCACCAGGAGTAGGATTCCCCCCTTCCCTAGTTGGACTAGGAGTGGAAGGAAGGGGGAGAGAGGGGGAAGGAAAGTGGGGGTCGGATGTCGGTGTGAAAACCGGCGGATCTCGGGTAGGGGGTCCCGAACTGTGCGTCTGAGATCGATGGTAACAGGAGACAGGGGACACGATGTTTACCCAGGTTCGGGCACTCTCTATGGAGGTAATACCCTACTTCCTGCTTGATTGATCTTGATGAATATGAGTATTACAAGAGTTGATCTACCATGAGATCGTAATGGCTAAACCCTAGAAGTCTAGCCTGTATGACTATGGTAATGAGCGTATTCTTTCCAGACTAAACCCTCCGGTTTATATAGACACCGAGGGGGATTTAGGGTTAAATGGAGTCGGTTACATAGAAAGGAATATTCATAGTTGATCGCCAAGCTTGCCTTCCACGCCAAGGAGAGTCCTACCCGGACACAGGTATAGTCTTCGGCCTTCATGTCTTCACAGCCATCAGTCCGGCCCATGGATAATAGGCCGGACGCCCGAGGACCCCTTAGTCCAAGACTCCCTCAGTAGCCCCTGAACCTGGCTTCAATGACGAGGAGTCCAGCGCGCAGATTGTCTTCAACATTGCAAGGCGGGTTCCCGTTTCCGAACTCCGAGATAGTATTCAGATATAATGATTGTATCCGGACTTGTATACACAACTGCAGAGCATATAATATTTCACGAGTCCAATCCAGTGACAACTTGTTGGTAATATGACATCATGCCTGCTCGGCCATTATTTTCGAACCGTTGGCTAGCCCGCTGTCCCACGTCTCGAGATGTGGTTTTATTGGCATGTCTTATCCAAGCGGAGATTGTGTCCCCCTTTTTTTAAGGGATTCTTATCAACCCGGACGTGGGTAACCCAGCCGTCACTTGGGTACAACTCCTTGGGAATAGGCAAGTTTAGAGGCCCAGGAGGAGACGTTCGATATTCGCGGTCTTTATATAGGGGTACAAACCCGTCTTTTTCTTTCACGCTTGCTTCTTCCTCAACCCTTGCTACCCCGAGTTCCAACACCCGGGTTTCAATCGCCACAAGCTCCAATCATGTCCGGATCCAGCCGTCAAGGCTAGTGGGTGGCTTCTTCTGTCACGGAGGGAGATATTGCAAAGCTTCGGGCGGCGAGGTATCTGACCGCAAAAATCCTTCATCGGCTTCCTGCCGAGGGGCAGGTTATTCCCACCCCCAGATCCGGTGAGAGGGTCGTGTTCGTGTCCCACTTCCTCTGCGGGTTAGGGTATGCACTTAACCCCTTCGTCCGAGGGCTCATGTTCTATTATGGGCTAGATTTTCACGATCTGGCCCCGGACTCTATTCTTCTTATCTCGGCATTTATCGTCACGTGTGAAGCCTTCCTCCGAACTCCTCTGCACTTTGGCTTGTGGCTCAAGACCTTCAATGTGAAGCCGCAAGTGATAGAGGGGGAGCAGGCAGAGCGCGGTGGTGCCACAGTGAGCAAGCTTGCTAGCGTTGTTTCGCTGAAAGGATCCTTTGCAAAATCTTCCGATTTATGGCAGCAGGGGTGGTTCTATATCACTGAGCCCCATGGCTCCAAGTGGGCAGCTACGCCCACATTTCGATCCAGCCCCCCAATTCAGCTTGCATCGTGGATTAATAAGGGGTTGGATTGGGGATCAATGGACGAGGTGCGGGCTCTGCAAATTCGCATCGGAAGCCTCATTGAGAGGGACATCAATATTGTCAACGTTGTTTAAGTAATGCTAGTCCGTCGGACCCTGCCATGCTAGCGATGGCCTCTCCGCATGTGGGAGTTAAATCTAGAAGGGCTGCGGACTCTTCATCACTTCTTAGGCACTATGCACGAAGGAATGTGGAGATTATTTTTCGGGAAACAAAAGCAATGGCCGGACACCATCAAAGATATCGGCCATGCTGTAACCATCCGGACACCCCGGTAAGTACCCGTCCACCAAACACCTCATAATCAGATACCCAGTGGTAAGACACTGACCGAATCATCCTTTTTCAGGGCTGGATAAAGAAAGTGGAAGGGATTAGGTGTCCGGCTCCCCTTCCCGAAGACTCAGCTAATCCTATGTTAAGAAGGATGCTGGCCTCGGCACCATACCAGGCGCCAGCAAGGGAGGGCAAATAGGAGAGTGAGAAGACCCGGAATGACCTTTGTTCCAGAGGTAAGTCGGATACTGAGTCCGAAGAAATCGACCTTTCCTCGCCTGAAGACAGAGGCGAAAGAGGAGCCAGTATCCCTTCTCTGAGCAGGAGGAAAAGGGCCGTCTCCGAAGGTTGGGAGGGGCGGTCTCCCAAGAGGGGCAAGATGCCACCATCGAGCGGCTTGGGTTTGGAAAGGGACGCCGTTGAACAGCTCCAACATGGGGACAACCCTCGACAAAACCGTAAGTGAATCCGGGGTACTTTGATAGCGTCCCGCTCCTTTGCCGTTACCGAAGATATACGTAATGTGTCCGTGCATTTTTACAGTTCGGCACAGAGTTTTTCTGGGCAATCCTCTTCTTCGGGAGGTCTCCTCCCAGAGATGATGGAAAATGAGACGCCTCCCCCGACCTCCTCGCCCAATAAGGCGGTCGACTCTGTAGTGTCATCGCAGAGGGTTTTTCTTGATCAACAAGCTATGCAGGGGATGAAAGAGGCAGTACCAGAAGGTGGACCAACGACCGTCTGGGATTCTGGGGCCAATAATAAAGGCCCCGAACTGTCTGGCTTGCAGCCGACGATGATTCTGGAGACAGGTGAACGGATTCCTTCAAAGGATGGTTGTGCTCCTAGAGCGGCTTCCGAAGACCCAGCGGCTCCGGATATATTGCGGGACATGTTGCGAAAAGCATCTGTCTCAGGGGAACAACATACCTTGATGTGTACGGTGGTTGAGAAGATTTTGTCCGCGAATAGCGGATTGAATGGAGCCTTCATGAGCCTGCTAAAAGGCTTCAAGGTTTGTGATATAATGTTTTTAGCTATGTTTTATTTGCAAAGATGCACTTGTGTATAGGTAGTAGCCCCTGAACTCGGGTTGGCTTCCACTGGGAAGCGAACGAAGGATCGAAATTACTCAAGGACTAATCTGATGAACTTGAACACAGGCTGCTTCCCCCTTGGCTACTTCCCAGACTATGGATATTGCCGAGCTGCATCGGAAGCTTGAAGTAGCAGGGGATGACCCTGCGTTAATCAATATGCGTCTTGACGAGTCGCAAGGTATGTATTCGGGGCAATCCCCATACATTTATGTGGTATAAGCATGACGCTAAAAGTTATATGCTGGAATATGCATGGCTGCAGATGGTGCTGCCGCCGTTGAAGTTCTTCGAGCGGAGCTGGCCCGGGCCAAGCAGCAGGCCCGGTGTAGCAATGCGGCTGCCGAAAAGGCATCGGCTGAGTTAAAAGCCGACCAAGCTGCACGACACCAAGACGAGGAGAAGATATCCACGATGGTGCTCGAACTGAAAAATGCTACTGGCCGCTGTGAATTTCTAGAGAAGGAGAATGAAGCCAAAACAGTTGAACTGGACAAGGCCTTACAAGAGGCGAGGGAAGCGCGGTCGGAATCCAGAGCAGCCCGTGAGGAGATCGGGCAAGCTGGGGAGATTGCGGCTGGTAAGCCCATTCTACTACACACTAAGTTCGGTGATCCGAACTATGCTCAGCTTGACCGAGTGTGGAGTTCTCCGGACGAGTTTTTAGACTTGCCGAAGAGTTCTTCCGATGCGGCGCAGTATTACCAAGCGCGAGAGGGGCACGCAACAGAGAAGCTTTTCTGGTCACAGTTTGGTGCATCAAAGCGCCCTCTGTTGCTGAATGAACAGATGTCCCAATGGGCCGAGCTTCATAGGATATCCGGCGCTGCCATGAAGAACGTCATAATCCGGTTGTGGCCAACTGAGCCTGTTCCGAATAGCTACTTCGGTTTGGTGCAAAGGCTTGCTGACGTGGTGCCGCATATCAACGCTGTGAAGCGGTCGGCGTGCATTGAGGGTGCATAGATGGCTTTTGCCCGAGTCAAGACATTCTGGGGGAAGATGAAGGCCATTGATGTTGCGGCGAAGAATCCACCCAAGGGCAAGGACCGTCCTGAACCGGTGCATTATTTTGAAGACGTCCTAGATGCCGCCCGCTTGATAGAGGGTCAGTGCTCGAAAGACATAATGTTCAAGTGAGGTGTATGAGAATTGTAAAAGACAATTTTATAGTTAATATATTTTTATGTTTTGCTCGAAAGCTTGTATTCCTCCTGTGCGGACATTTTAATATGATCTGAAAGTTTTCCAGTCGTCAGCTTCAGCCCCCTCGTAGGAAGTACGGGGGTGTTCGGAAAAGCATTTAATCACTCTTTATCCAACGTCTTGGTCCACGAAGGAGGTGATAATGCAGCGAACCAGGCAACCGGACTATAGGACGTTAACACTTTCACTTAGCCATAGGAGTTTTATGGTGGGACTACGACATAGCCCCTGGTATATATGCGGCGTATTATAATACGATGCTTTACATATTTGATCTGAAAAAGATCCCGCGTGTGACACGGAGAATCGCTAAAGATTCCAATAAGTCGTCAAGTGGTTGACCAGCTCTCGCTGCATCATGACAATCAGTTTTCGGCTTTCTCTACTGAGGTACTTGACCAGATGAACCGGAAGCACAATCGCAGTAGTTCTCCCTTTACTACCCTAGCCGATGGAGCGAAACATAGGGTAGCAAGCACAGGAGCCGGGCAACCCAACTATTGACCCAAGACAATGATTCGGAGCTGATGCATATAAGGCCAAACTTGCGACGTCAAAGTACGCTATAGGGTTGTTCGGACTTTTGTTGGCAACTCATTGTTCCCATACCGAGCCCCTGGATGGTTATGCCAAGGTATATCTGTGAAACAACCATAGGAGCCATATTCATTGGCGAAACAACACAGATGATTAATTTGGATACTTTTATCGAACCGAGCGATATGCCAATAATTACTTTATATATATATATATATATATATATATATATATATATATATATATATATATATATATATATATATATATATATATATATATATAAAGACCACAACCCGACTATTTGACATGCTCGAGGTCGGAGGCGGAGGAAGGGCATAGTACATGCTCGAAATAAAGAGTGCGGTCTACAAAAACTTAATTTGGACCTTCTATCGCACGTCTGCGCCGCCTGTCCTCGGCGAGGGGAATCCTTGATGGAAGTAGCCCCTTACGTGAGTGTACGGATCCGAACTCCGATAGAGTCAATTTTAGATGTTTGTCCTGTTCGTCACCTGTTTTTAAGAGATAGTGAAGGAAGAAATGAAAAGAAAATAGATAAAAAAAGTTATGGGAATGCTTGCAGGCTTGTCCGTGCTTCCGCCAGTGCCCATGGTATCTTGACTGTGTAGTGATGTATGCGCGGTACAAATTTTGCATGTACACGAGGTGGGCGACGGAAGCCGGACTACTATTTCCGCTCCGGGAGTAGTCGATCCAAGGGTGGAAATTGCTACTGACCCCCGTATTTCGTTGGTGAACCTCTCCGTCGTCCCTGTCGCCTGGCGGCCTCCTCCCCTTGTGTTCGACGTTGAGCTTGCCGGCCTGCTTAAAGACCCAGCAGTTTCTGTTGGTATGATTAGCTGTTTTATCGGGGTGGCCGTGAATCTAGCAGGGTCGGTCCAATATCATGTCTAGGTTGGATGGTTCGTCTCAGTTCGCCTTGAATGGATTCTTCCATTGACCGGGCTTGGGATTGCTGAATCCGGCGTTGACCGTTGTGTCGTGTGATCTTTCATTATCATTGCGACTGTTGTATTTGCTTCGTCGTGGCTTGCTGTTGCCGTCTCGAATTTCGGAAGTGCCCGAGTAGCTGGCGATGTTGCTTCTACGACTGAGCCAGATGTCTTCTCCCGCGCAAAATCGGGTCATTAGAGCAGTAAGGGCTGTCATGGATTTAGGTCCTTCTTAACCGAGGTGGCGTGCAAGCCATTCGTCCCGGACGCTGTGTCTGAAGGCCACAAGGGCTTCCGCGTCCAGACAGTTGACGATTTGGTTCTTTTTGACTAAGAACCGAGTCCAGAGCTTCCTGGCTGACTCTCCGGGCTGCTGGACAATGTGACTTAGGTCATCGTTATCCGGTGGCCGGACATATGTTCCTTGGAAGTTATCAAGGAAGACTTCTTCCAAGTCCTCCCAGCTGCCTATGGAATATTCAGGCGGGTTATTTAACCAGTGCCGAGCTGGCCCTTTTAGCTTTAGTGGGAGGTATTTAATGGCGTGGAGGGCGTTTCCACGGGCCATATGGATGTGGAGGATAAAATCTTCTATCCGTACCGCGGGATCGGTTGTTCTGTCGTATGATTCAATATTGACGGGTTTGAATCCTTCGGGGAATTCATGATCCATTACTTCATCAGTGAAGCAAAGAGGGTGTGCGGCGCCTCTATGTTGGGCCACACTGCGACGTAACTCCGACGGAGTCCATTTGCGGTTTTCGGCTCGGGCGTGGCTAGGTTTGTCACATCCGAATAGGTAGCCATCGTCGCGTGTCGAGGCATGCCCTCGTGATCCGTAGATTGATCTTGTGTGTCCTTCTCTACTGTCCAAGTCCCGTCAAAAGTCGTCTGTACAACCACGAGCTGTTTTATTCTTGCCTTTACGGCAAGGTGGGGTAGTCTGGTGTTCGGCTTGAGTTGCCTCTTTATCCGGACCGAGTTGTCGACGACCTGCCGCATTGTGTGATGATGGTACAGGCTCCAACGCCTCGTCATCGAACTGAGGTAGCAATCTATGCTTCGGGTAGCTTTTGGCTGGGCCACTAAGGCCGTATTATTCGGCGGCCAGGACTTCGGTCCATCTATCGTTGAGTTGGTCTTGGTCAGCTTGAAGCTGCTGCTGCTTGTTTTTCAGGCTCCTTGCAGTAGCTATTAGCCTACGCTTGAAGCGCTCCTACCCGAGGGGTTCTTCGGGTACGATGAAGTCTTCGTCGCCGAGGCTTACCTCATCTTCGGAGAGCGGAAGGTAGTTGGCGTCCTCCGAATTGTCGCTGGGCAGGGCCTGTTCATCGGGGCTGGTTTGCCCGTTTTCTTGTTCCTCCTGTTCGGATCTTGCTCCAACAGGGTCTTCATTGTTTTCGGCATTGTCCGGAGTACTTTTTTCTCTTGTGCCAGTGTTGTTGTCTTTTGATCGACATGACTTAGAACGGCGTTTAGGGCGCCGACGCTTGGACTGTGTCTGAGGAGGTTTATTCTCAACTGGATCTACTTTTTCATCATCGCTAGCTTTTTTAGGTGTATCAACCATGTACACGTCATACGAAGAGGTGGCCGTCCAACATCAAGTGAATGGCGGGTCTTGGCCTTGCTCCTTGTCGGCATCGTCATCCATACCATCGATGTCTTCGGAGCCATAATCAAGCATGTCGGTTAAGTCCTCGACAGCGGCTATGAAGTGGGTGGCGGGTGGGAAGCGAAATTATCCATCACCAGCCTCTAGTTCGAACCGGACATAGTACGGCTATGAGTCCCCCGCCAAGGACAGGTTCTTTAATGAATTTAGCACATCGCCCAAGGGTGAGTGTTGGAAGATGTCTGCGGCGCTGAACTCGAAGATCGATAACCGATCCAGCTCGGTGTCCGCAGGCGTACGTGGTTCGGAACTTATAGCCGGAAACGAGTCGGAATTCCGTTGACGCGGATATTGCAAGGTGTTGAGTCTGTGTGTGGCTCCAACGCCGCGGACTCTGTGGCCTCGGATGGCGCGATCTGCTCCAGATCTAAGGTCGTGGCAGTTACAGGAACCATCTCCTGAATGTGGTCCGATGACAGATTTAAGTCATGTTCATCAGAGCGAGGGGAAGCGATCGCCGCGTCTCAAATCCGTTGAAGATCAAGTCTCCACGAATATCCGCGATGTAGTTCAGGCTTCCAAATCTGACCTGGTGGCCAGGGGCGTAGCTATCGATCTGCTCCAGATGGCCAAGCGAGTTGGCCCGTAGTACGAAGCCGCCGAATACAAAGATCTGTACGGGGAGGAAGGTTTCTCCTTGGACAGCATCACTATCGACGATCGAAGGGGCCATCGAACCTTTCGTCGACGGCATAGTGGAACTCTCAATGAAAGCACCAATGTCGGTGTGAAAACCGGCGGATCTCGGGTAGGGGGTCCCGAACTGTGCGTCTGAGGTCGATGGTAACAGGAGACAGGGGACATGATGTTTACCCAGGTTCGGGCCCTCTCTATGGAGGTAATACCCTACTTCCTGATTGATTGATCTTGATGAATATGAGTATTACAAGAGTTGATCTACCACGAGATCATAATGGCTAAACTCTAGAAGTCTAGCATGTATGACTATGGTAATGAGCGTATTCTTTCCGGATTAAGCCCTCCGGTTTATATAGACACCGAGGGGGATCTAGGGTTACATGGAGTTGGTTACATAGAAAGGAATCTTCATAGTTGATCACCAAGCTTGTCTTCCATGCCAAGGAGAGTCCTATCCGGACACGGGTACAGTCTTCGGCCTTCATGTCTTCACAGCCCATCAGTCCGGCCCATGGATAACAGACCGGACGCCCGAGGACCCCTTAGTCCACGACTCCCTCACCGGCCCCCCACCCAATTCATATTGGGCTTGGGGGGCGCCCCCTCCTAGGCCTCCCTCTCTTCTCTCCCACTATGGCCCAATAAGGCCCATATACCTCCCGGGGGGTTCCGATAACCTCCCCGTGCTCCGGTATATGCCCGAACTCACCCGGAACCATTTCAATGTCCAAACATAGGCTTCCAATATATCGATCTTTACGTCTCGACCATTTTGAGACTCCTCGTCATGTCTGTGATCATATCTGGGACTCTGAACTACCATCAGTACATCAAAACACATAAACTCATAATACCGATCGTCACCGAACGTTAAGCGTGCGGACCCTACGGGTTCGAGAACTATGAAGACATGACCGAGACATGTCTCCGGTCAATAACCAATAGCGGAACCTGGATGCTCATATTGGCTCCCACATATTCTACGAAGATATTTATCGGTCAAACCGCATAACAACATACGTTGTTCCCTTTGTCATTGGTATGTTACTTGCCCGAGATTCGACCGTCGGTATCTCAGTACCTAGTTCAATCTCGTTACCGGCAAGTCTCCTTACTCGTTATGTAATGCATCATCCCGCAACTAACTCATTAGTTACAATTCTTGCAAGGCTTATAGTGACGTGCATTAGCGAGAGGGCCCAGAGATACCTCTCCGACAATCGGAGTGACAAATCCTAATCTCGATCTATGCCAACTCAAGAAGTACCATCGAAGACACCTGTAGAGCACCTTTATAATCACCCAGTTACGTTGTGATGTTTGGTAGCACACAAAGTGTTCCTTCGGTATTCGGGAGTTGCATAATCTCATAGTCATAGGAACATGTATAAGTCATGAACAAAGCAATAGCAATATACTAAACGATCAAGTGCTAAGCTAACGGAATGGGTCAAGTCAATCACATCATTCTCTAATGATGTGATCCCGTTAATCAAATGACAACACATGTCCATGGCTAGGAAAATTAACCATCTTTCATTCAACGAGCTAGTCAAGTAGAGGCATACTAGTGACACTCTGTTTGTCTAAGTATTCACACATGTACTAAGTTTCCGATTAATACAATTCTAGCATAAATAATAAACATTTATCATGATATAAGGAAATATAAATAACAACTTTATTATTGCCTCTAGGGCATATTTCTGTCGGTGTTCTGGGAACGGGGGTCCCCAGACTTGCCTGCCTGCGGCCCACGACATGGCTAAGCTAGCATGCCATACGACCCATCTTCATCGGCAAAGGCATTCAAGACCCTCGCGAGGGGCCAAGCCTCGCGAGGCGGACGACACAAGACCTCCTCAGGAGTGGCCTAGCCAGGCAGGCTCACGAGGAGCGGAGATATCAAGGCGAGGCAAACCTTGCGAGGCTCAAGTGACGTGAGCCATGATGATCGAGATCAGGCGGGCGCCAGCACGCGCAGCGTCCTTGTTTCCTCTTTGGTGCTAAGGAGGCAAGCGTAGACGAGGAGTACCGAGGCATCAGGCAAAGGTTGCCATATCGGTGCAACGAGATCAAGACCAGAAGGACGGCAAGACGGAGGTCACCGTGGAGCCCAAGACGGCATCACCACCAGAGCCTTTTGCAGGCGAAGACCGCTTTTGTCAAGATAGCTTGTACTAGTTGTCCCCTTTCAAATTCGCCCGCCGTTGTTGGCTCCCTTCCCGCTCGACATTTGGGGAGAGGACCAAGGCCTATATAAATAGGACTAGCCACCACAGTAGGAGAGGACCAACTCATCTTGATCTGATCAGATCGAGAGCCTACCTTAGCCACAAGAACACCTCAACCTCAGGAGGCTGTTCTTCCCCTTGTACTGTTCATCATCAGCCCAAGAGGCAATCCACCACCACACACTGGTGTAGGGTATTACACCACAACGATGTCCTGAACCAGTATAAATCTCGTGTCTTTCTGTGTTTCGAGTTCGTCGAGTTCGTTCGCTAGATCTTAGCAAGCTAGGGCGCGGATCAATAGGAGGGGAAGAACTTCGCGCGCACCCCAGAGTTTGAACCTTAAGGGTTTTGCCGGAACCCCACATCCGACATTTGGCGCGCCAGATACGGGTGCACCGGAGCTTCCTCTCTGCAAATCAGCTTGCTGACGCTCCATAGCCATGATGTCTAGCGACCCAAGGGCTGACTCCGACCGCTGGGCAGCTTGGCCAGCTCGAGCGGTGACACCTACCCATGAAGACCTCGACCCCACGCTCCGGGCGGCACGCGCGCTGCCCAACGCTGCCGGGCACGGAAGGCGTGCCCAGGCATCATCCACCCTCACCCCACGACAAGTACGAGGCGCTGCAAGGGCAGCAAGCCACGCCGCGGCGACGGCGCCGTACTCGCGGCGAGAGCGGGCAAACATGCATGCTACACTCACAGTGGCGAGAGGTATGCTGCGGTGTCGGCTGACGGAGAGCAGCCGGGAAGCGCTGCTGGAGCGTGTTGCCGAGCTGCTGAACGCGGCGGCCTCGGGAGCGCTGCCCTTCTGCTATCGGCTCCCTTCTCAGGCCGTTGCGGGGCCTCATGGCGGGCCTCGCCACAACCACGTGCAGTCGGGCGCGCATGGGAGCTTCATCAACACCAGCGCGGCCGGCGGCGCCGGGGGCTCTGCCGCCCCCATACAGCCCGCGGCAGGCTCGGGCACAAGCGTCGCCCCCCATGATCCCAAAAAGATGCCACGCTACTATCCTCAGGACGCCGCACTGGGCTGGGCAACATGGAGCATGGGGCACTACGGCGAGGTGTTTGGGGTAACAGCCCCGGAGGCCTACATGCCCCGCATGATGGACCAGGAGTACGCGCCAGATGACGACCCTGGCTCGTTCCTCGGAGAGGATTGGGAAGAAGGGGCGCTAGGAGTGGAAGCCTTCCAGGAACCAATGGAGGACCGCAATGGTCGCGCCGGCAACAACAACTACAGGGTACCGCTAATCTCTCAGGAGCAAGCTTACGCTAACCATGGGCTTCCAGTGAACCAGGTTACAGCCTCGGCATACCACCCTGGCGCAGCCACACCTCTCCTGCCAGGGGAAGCTCATTGGGGGTTGCACGGAGGGAGCCAGGAGCAGGGCCCCTCCCTGCATCGCGCGAAGCCGTGCAAAGCCCGGAGGTAGGCCCTCTGCCAGGGAGGCTTCGACGACCCTTCCCTCGGCAGAGGACCTGTGGTCGCCGAGGGCGCCGCTGGCGTCCCCTTTCCCCCTTTGTGTCGTCCAGGTAGCCGGTCGGCTCAAAGGTGGTCGAGGGTGGTGCAAGGCGGGGCCCTCGTTTGGCGATATGAAGCAAGGCCGGTACCTGTGAAGAAGGCCCAGTGCCCGTGAAGCTCGCCGCCCGTGACACTCTCACATAATAATGAGTTGGGGATGTACACGCCCCAGAGTCTCAGGGGTGCAGGCCTCAGGCCCTGGGACTCCCTCCCACGCCTAGTAGCAGCACTTAGCTCCGCGCTGGTGAGAAGACTTGAAGACCAGAAGACTAGAATAGGTGCCAGACGCGGCCTTTCGTTTCGGATCTCTTTTTTCTGTAGCCTTGCTTTCTGGATTTGGATTTAAGTTGGAGTCGAGTTTTTATCGATGCGCACGGGGGGAACCTTTTATTGTTCGAGCAATTTCTTGCCTTCTGGATTTTGTTCTGCCTGGGACTCATGTCCGTCGCCTTCCCCTCACGAGCCCCTCGCGAGCGGGACTGCGCGAAGTGCACGCGTGCCGAGCGCACGTTGGCGCTGCAATTGGTGCTTGCCTCCTACGGGGCCCCTCCTGATGGGTCGACAAGCTCCACAGGATCCTCGCAAACTCGTCGCCTCGCGACCCAGCTCGAGGCTGGCATTGACTAAGGTAACCCACGACGGAAACTCACCCCTGAACTTGCAAGTTCGCGAGGGCACATACTCAATACCACGTAGGAAAGTAAAGGCTGCAACCTTTTTACATGGGGGCTTCCCCTCTCAAAATTATCTCACAAGTTTTCAGAGGGCCGCGCCCGAGTTTTGCACACAGGATACAACGACGTGAGAACACGGGATCATTCGGATATGTCGCTCGCTGCATCGCCCTCGGACGCATCACTTGCTTCGTCTACATCTTCGCCGGCGATGCCTCCGCCTACGGCGACGCCTCCATCAACGTTGTCAACCACATCACCTTCGTCTGCGACGACCTCTGCCGCGTCGTCGTCAGAAGCAAAGGTCCTGACCAGCGCATCCACGTTGTCTTCCACCCACCGCACCAGGTCGCCACGGACGGCCTGCAGCATGGGGGCAATGGCGATGTCGAAATCAAATTCAGGAAAGGTGTTCCTGAGGTGGCTAAAGACGCGAGAAAACGCACGCCCAAGCAGGCCCCGACTTCTCTCTTCCATGAGCCGGCGAGCCCTGTCAGACTGGGCTTCCAGGCACGTCACCACTTCGGTGAAGAAGGTTAGGTGGCTGGCGTAGTCATTTGAGTGAGGATGCGGTGCATTCTCATCGCAGATGTAGCCCAGGGCGGTATTTGCCCTGTTCCGAAGATCCTGAAGCATGGGGCGTGTTTCGCCCAACGTCGCCGCTGTAGCACTTCCTCCTGTTTTGCACGCTTGGCCTTCGGGCGTCGTCAACCCGCATCCGGAGGGAAAGCAGCTCGGCGCGGGCGGAGGCCAAGTCCGCCTGCGCCGTGATCAGGACGGCGGCCGTGGTCTCCCCACTCCTCTCTGCCTCGTCCAACCCGGGCCTGAGGGCAGCGGCCCTGCCCGCGCCCTCCGTCCCTGCGAGCTTCAATTTCAAATCATACCTACCCTCCAGATCTGCGCGAACCTCAGCCACCCGGCGGTCGACCTCCTCCTGCACCCTGGCCTCACGAACCCCAACAACATCCTCTGCTTGAGCAACTTAACGCTCCCTCGTCTCCAGTTGCTTGAGCTCGAGGCTGCGCTCCATAGCCTCCAGTGCCAGGGACTCCTCACGCTTTTGGACATCCCTCTCCTCGGCAGGCGTCCCCCTCAACAACGCAAGAGCGGCTCTGTGCGCCTCCACCTGCTGCTCGAGGGATGCACTCCAGGCCTGGAGCTCCCACACGCGCTTCTTCGCAGCCTCGCGGCGGCAGTCAGCCTCGCGAGCCTCCTCCAAGGCTCGGGAGCAAGCTTTGCGGGAAACCTTCAGGGATGCCTCGGCCTTCGCGTTCTCAAGATCACGCTGGTAGCGGCCAAGGTTGATAGCCACCCTCAGCTTGCGTCGTTCCTCCACTAGCCGAAGACCCTCAGCCTTAAGGCGCGAGTCAACACCCGCGAGCTCTTCACCAAGTCGGCTCATTGCGCCCATTGCCTCCTGGAAGAGCTCATGGAGAACTACGCTCCGCCCACGCTCGAGCTCAAACGCTCTGCCCACCTCGTCCTCCACCTCGGGGGCTGCGGGCGGGGCACCAAGCGGCGCACCACCCTTCGGCAGGGGGCTGGGGGCTGGTGCTGCACCTGGTGTCAACTGGCCCTCGTGAGGAGCCCGAGTCAGTCGGGGCTCGCTGCTTGAAGAGGAGCCGAAGATCGAGGCCAACCAGCTGGGGTACGTGACCAGATGAGGGGTCTTGGGCATGCCCACCAAGCTCCAAGCCAGATCGTGGGGGAGGGGCGACGAAGCCGCAGGCTCAGCACGCCACGAAGGCAGGAGCGCCCCTTCAACTGACCCTGCTCCAGAGGCGGCGAGCGGACCCGGGACGCTTGAGGTTGACGGGGGAGTCGAGGAAGGAGGAGGCCGCTTCTCAGGAGACGTGGCAGCCTCGACGGAAGGAGCCCTGAAGGACTGACGTCAGGAGAAGAAAACAGCACGCTAGAAGCCATGACAATAAGATATATACGCGTCGATGGCGATGTACTTTCGCCGCTTCAACGACCCAAAGATGTTGCTGCCGCTGGGGGATCCTTTCCTCTTGCGGAGCTCCTCGAAGTCCACGCAAAGCCGACCGAAGCGCTGGACGTGACGGTCGGTGCGAGGCGGGGCCGAAGAAGAACTTGGAAGGATAGCTTCAGGGGTGCCCGGCTGTGGCGAACAGCCGGGCGCCGTCTCACCACAACCTCCCGAGGCTTCCGGGGCCTTGGCCTCAAGAGCCGCACGCCGCGTCTCCCGAGCGACCGAGGCCCCAGGAGAGGGGACACAAGCTCCCGGGGACGATGCCCCAGGATCACCACGCAGCATGTGCTCCTCAGCACTTGAGCCACCGGCACCGTCGGAGCTCGCCCTCCTGCACCCTCACCTGGGGCGAGCTCGGCACCGGCGGCGAGGAAGGGAACCACGTCGAAGGGGTTCTCGCGGGGCCCCACCAGGCCGATCAGGCGCAGCCCCCACTCGTTGAAGGCGGGCATGTTCTCTGCAAACTCATCCTTGTTCTCGCAGCGGTACAGCAGACAACTCTTCATGGGCATATCGCCTGGCAGAGGGGCACCGGTCAGGACCATAAGCACTATCCCCCGTGTCTCAAGAGGAAGCCCCTCCTGTTGAAACCTCGTGTGGGCCTGGCTGCTGAGCAAGGCCCACATCGGGCGGGAATGGCGCTGGAGCGGTGCGACTCGACGCTTGACGAACTCCTTCACCACCATAGGCGCAGTCACGCCGCGGTCCTTCAACCTCCTCAGCCAAGCCCAGATGGGGGCGAGGCGGGGGCTCATGAGCTTCTGATGGCCCCAGCCGGAGTTTGGAACAGGAGGCCCTGCCGGAACTTGGAGCAGAGAGCTGAGCACACCGGCGTCAACAAACACCCATCGTGTACGGAACTCGCTCGTGGATGAAGGAAGCTCGAAGTCAATCCCCGCGCCCACCGTCGCGGCCACTGCCTGGAAGATCACGCACCCCGAGCTCTAACGAGGATCAGCTAGATGCAACAAGAAGAAATGGCGAGGAGGGCCACCGAGGGAGCGATGCCCACCATGGCTTCGCACAAGAAGACGAAGATGGCAAGAAGGGTCACAGATTGAGGGTCAAGGTGCAACATGTGGATCTGATAATGCTCGACCACCACGTTGAAGAAGGCAGATAAGGGAGGAATCAGGCCAGCCCAAAGGGCATCTATGAAGATCGGGACCTCAGTGGCTGCCCGTGCCATGCGAGTGCGAGACGCGGGCCAAGCCACCATCTCTCCCCACTTACTGAAACTGGAGGCAAGCATGGGGCGCACCTTGTCCATGGCCTCGTCGTTGAGCACCCGAGGCCGGCCGAGCACAGGCTCAAAGGGCGAAGGCTCATTCGGCAAAGACAGAGGTTTCTTCCCCTTTTCAGCCTGTTTCGGCGCCATGGCGATGAAGCAGGCGGAGCGCAAGTCTGATTGGAAGGGTGAGGCAGAGTCTCGAGGAAGCAGGAAGATTGGGGGAGCCAGGCGTGAGCGAAGGAAGAATAATGGTGTAAGATGCGGGGGCCGCATAGCCAGGCGGGTTAAAGGGCAGCGTGGGGAAGCAGAGTCGCCCACGTCCAATCAACCGCCATGCGTCAACCGAGGCCGCAGGCTTTTGGGGCCCGCGGTGCTCCGTACTTGACCCTTGGCCGCCGCCAAGCCAAGCCCAGCGCACCTTGGGCCCGGGGCTATTGTCGGTGTTCGGGCGGAGTCCCAGTTTTTGCTCTGCCTGCCCTGGCGTGGCTAAGCTAGCAGGCCGTACGACCGATCTTCATCGACAAAGGCATTCAAGACCCTCGCGAGGGGCCAAGCCTCGCGAGGCGGATGACATAAGACCTCCTCAGGAGTGGCCTAGCCAAGCAGGCTCACGAGGAGCAGAGATATCAAGGCGGGGCAAACCTCGTGAGGCTCAAGTGACGTGAGCCATGACGATCGAGATCAGGCGGGCGCCAGCACGCGCAGTGTCCTTATTTCCTCTTTGGTGCTAAGGAGGCAAGCGTAGACGAGGAGTACCGAGGCATCAGGCAAATGTTGCCATATCGGTGCAACGAGACCAAGACCAGAAGGACGGTAAGATGGAGGTCACCGTTGAGCCCAAGACGGCGTCACCACCAGAGCCTTTTGCAGGCGAAGACCGCTTTTGTTAGGATAGCTTGTACTAGTTGTCCCCTTTCAAATTCGCCCGCCATTGTTGGCTCCCTTCCCGCTCAATATTTGGGGAGAGGACCAGGGCCTATATAAATAGGACTAGCCACCATAGTAGGAGAGGACCAACTCATCTTGATCTGATCAGATCGAGAGCCAACCTTAGCCACAAGAACACCCCAACCTCAGGAGGCTGTTCTTCCCCTTGTACTGTTCATCATCAGCCCAAGAGGCAATCCACCACCACACACTGGAGTAGGGTATTACATCACAACGGTGGCCCGAACCAGTATAAATCTCATGTCTTTCTGTGTTTTGAGTTCGTCGAGTTCGTCCGCTAGATTTTAGCAAGCTAGGGTGCGGATCGGTAGGAGGGGAAGAACTTCACGCGCACCCCATAGTTTGAACCTTGAGGGTTTTGCCGGAACCCCACATCCGACAATTTCCTTCAATAGCATGCCAAGTTTCATGAATTTCAGACGAGTTTTGGATTTACTAGAATTTAAAAACCAGGCATCTCAATGTTTTGCCGGCAATCAAGGGTGCCATAGTGTTCGAATTCATTCCCATTTCTTGCATGGGACCTAAGCATGCACCTGAGGACACAGATTTGATTTTTCAACCAGTTTATATGCACTGGAGCATGTGCATGTAGTTCAAATTTGAATTATGCACATAAATGCATTGAAAACTCAGTTAATGCATAAAAATGTCCAAACAAACCCCAAAAAATCACAAAAAATCACACAAGACTCCTGTTGTTCTATGTTGACACTTGAAAAATTTTGAAAGCAATAAGAGGCAACGGATATCGTTTCGTCCCCAAAGGTGGCACGTTCCCTACCGAAGCCATCATGCTTGTTGTGAGAAGCTCTGGTTTGTGAGAAGCTTATACGCAAACCTGCCCTAAATGGGAAAAAATTTGTACCATAACATGTTGATGCAGCTACATGAAAGCATGCCAAGTTTCATGAATTTCAGACGAGTTTTGGATTTACTAGAATTTAAAAACCAGGCATCTCAATGTTTGCGGCTGAGTGACGGTGGAAGGGTGTTTGAAATTCATTCCCATTTCTTGCATGGGACCTAAGCATGCAACCAAGGACACATATTTGATTTTTTAATAAGTTTATATGCACTGGAGCATGTGCATGTAGTTCAAATTTGAATTATGCACATAAAATGCCTAGAAACCCCAGTTAATGTATAAAAATGTACAAACGAACCCTGAATCATTCCAATTTTTTTGACGACACACGTATAGTTGCATGTTCACTGCAGATATAAGTTCCAACAATTCAGACACCATCCTTTGTAGCTGTGACCCCATTACGCAATTCAAATGATCAAGACGATAAATCAAGTAGATCGCACACAGTTTATTATCACCAACTGTGTGAGATGCAGCACAAAATATCTTGGAGCACCATCGGTGTAAGTACGCCCATGGCTTACGAGAGAAGGTGCGTCAGCTACAGTCCACAGCTGGCGTGTCAAGCACACTAGCTCACTCCCCAAATATCATTTCACTATTCATTCGTCGCTGGCGAAAGATGGGGACGTGGACCCACGTTGTGAGGGCAACTTCGGCGGCCCACTCCGGCGAGAGCGCGGCCGCAGCCGCCAGGCGCGTGCTAACAAGCTTCATGAGGGCGACCATAGTCTGCGTCCGGGCGGCCAAGGCAGCCCAAATGGCCGCTGTTGCTTCTCAGGAGGCGGCAGCAGCATCTGCCTCGAGGATAGCAACTGGTGAGAGCGGCACAATAGTTGTCCGTTCTGCAGCGGCGGGCTTAGCCCTGCTGGAAGCCGCCCACTACCATGTCGAGGCCGTCCACGCCCAGCTCATGGCGATCAACGCACAAATCAAACGAAGCTTCTCCGATAACGGTCGGCAACCCATGGCCGAAGAGTTGGCAAGCGCCGAGAGAGTTCGAGCAGCCGTCCGTTCCTGTGCGGCATACCTTGCCACGACGGAGCCCGCCAGAGCCCAGATGGCATCCGCCCACGCCCAGCTCATGGCGGCCTTTTCCAAAGAGATGGCGGACGCGGATGGCAAGATGCTTGCCGAGTATGGTGCGATGGATGCCATGGAGCCCCTTCCCCAGAAGACCGTCGGGCGTGAGCTGGACATGGAGGCGGCGGCGGAGATCGACGAGCACCAGCCGTAGTAGTACTCTTTGTTTTTTTAATTAAAAGCGCCAGTCTTTAATTTGTTAGAGTAATGTTTAGGTCAGCTAGCTCTGTTTAATTGCTGAATTTGCTCGATTAAGAAGTTAGTCTCCTTTGTGTACCCAAATTATGCAATGACGTGGATGACCACTGTTACCAGGGAAATTCGAACCAAAATTTTTGACGTTCAAACTCAGCACACACGGATTTAGCTATCTGAATCGTTTGTGATGTTCACATATCGTACACAGTTCTGAATAAGGGACCGTGTCCGATGACACTTTGCGCGCCAGTTTTTTGGCTGAAGCGATTCCAAATTTTCGGCTTCCGCAGAAATATCTACCTCCCCGCCCCTCCCCCTTACCAAAAGGCACATTTCTCCTCTTTCCGCCTTCATTTCCAAGTTGAAACCTTCACTCCTTGCTGGTAGCGCCGCCGCCTCCTCGCCGACGACCCTCCTTCACGCTCCTCGGCCTCACCTATCCAGGTAGGTAATCCACACCCGACCCCCATCCTCCTCCTCCTTCCACATCCCACATGCCCCTACCGCCGGTGCGAGCGCAACACCTTCCACCAAAATCACGCCCTCTCCACCAAATAAGCGCTGGCCTAAGCCATGGTGCACGCAGTAGACCTCAAGGAGCATTTGGCAGCGGAGAAGCAAATCGTGGCCACACGCGCGGATGAGGTCGCGATGGCTGCCATTTGTGCCGACCCCCAGATCTTGAAGGAGCACCTTGCCATTTGCTAGCTACGCCGGTTATGCATGCTCGATTTACCCGTTGCGTGTGCTGCTCCTGCCTTTCCTTCACAAATTCTAGTGAATTGTGCTATCTAATTTTACCACGCAATCTTTTGCTCTAGTGTATATGTTCTATATGTCGTGCAGTGTGGTGCTCACTTATTAATTGTTTTGTTAATTAGTTGTCGTCTTCAGTTAACTGTTTGGTTCAATTCTACATATGTGATGTTCAATTCTTCAGGCTGCAATTTTGTATTGTCTTCCATGTGAGAAATAAATCAAATTTATCTTTACAAAATTGTGGGTGCATTCTGTTATTGTATACCATGTGAGGAATAAATTGAATTTGGCTGTAGTAGACACATGAGAAACAAATACAATTGCTACAATTGGCTGTAGTTAACTGTTTGGTTAACTGTCTGATATTCTATTAGGAGTATGTTATATTGTGCAATGTGGTGCTCAGTTAATGTTTGGTTCATTTGTTGTGGTGTTTAGTTAACTGCTTGGTGAGGGAGTCCTGGATTAGGGGTATCCGGACAGCCGGACTGTGTACAACGTCCGGACTATTGAAGCGTGAAGATACAAGACTCAAGACTTTGGCCCGTGTCCGGATGGGACTTTCCTTGGCGTGGAAGGCAAGCTTGGCGATCCGGATATTATATTTCCTTCCTTGTAACCGACTCCATGTAAACCCTAGCCCTCTCCGGTGCCTATATAAACCGGAGAGGTTGGTCCTTAGAAGGTCGATCACAATTACATTCATACCATCATAGGCTAGCTCTTAAGGTTTAGCCTCTACGATCTCGTGGTAGATCTACTCTTGTACTACCCATATCATCAATAATCAAGCAGGAAGTAGGGTTTTACCTCCATCGAGAGGGCCTGAACCCGGGTAAACACCTGTGTCCCTTACTTCTTGTTACCATCGGCCTTAACGCACAGATCGGGACCCCCTACCCGAGATCCGCCGGTTTTGACACCGACATTGGTGCTTTCATTGAGAGTTCCTCTGTGCCGTCGCTGTTAGGCTCGATGGCTCCTTCAGTCATCATCAATGACACTGTCCAGGGTGAGACTTTCCTCCCCGGCAGATCTTTATGTTCGGCGGCTTAGCACTGCGGGCCAACTCGCTTGGCCATCTGGAGCAGATCGATAGCTACACCCCTGGCCACCGGGTCAGGTTCGGAAACCTTAACTACACGACGGACATCCGCGGAGACTTGATCTTCGACGGATTTGGGCCCATGCCAGGAGCACCGGACAATCTCGACGAGCACGGCTTAGACCTGCCATCGGACGAAGCTCGGGGTGTCGCCCCCGCAGTATCTCCGGACCTAGATCTGGAGCGCGCTGCGCTGCCTAGGGACGGAGGGATGGACCCCGCCCCCAGGTCGCGCCCTCATCGGCGATAGAACCGAACACGGGTCTTACCTCTGCGGTGGCCCGCAAATCTGAACCCTTGGATTCGTATCCGGACGTCAGTTCCAGTCCATACACTCCCGAGCCCGTCGGGCCAGGATGGGCTCCAGTAATGGAATTCACTGCTGCGGATATCTTCCAGCACTCGCACTTTGGCGACATGCTGGACTCATTAAAGTCTCTCTCTTTGTCAGGAGGCTCTTCGCCGAACTATGTCCGACTCGAGTGGGAGGCAGACGACGAAGGAATTCGTTGCCCACCCACCACCCACTTCATTGCCATGGTCGATGACTTGACCGAGGTACTGAAGTTCGACTCCGAAGACATCGACGACATGGACGACGATGCAGGAGAAGAACATGAACCACCGCACACTGGGCGGTGGACAACCACCTCTTCTTATGATATATATATGGTGGACACTCCAAAGGAGACAAATGGCGATGAGGCAACGGAGGATAAAACCTCGGGGAAAAAAGCAAAGAATGGACGCCGTCGGCGCCACTCCAAGCCCCACCACACCAATACTGGCCCAGGAGACGAAAACAATCCGAATGGTGCCGAAGAAGAATACAACCCTGATCAGCCCGCCTTCGAGCAGGCCGAACAGGAGGATGAGCAGGTCAGCCCAGAAAAACAGGCGACGGATGAATACCCGGAGGAGGACAGCTACATGCCCCCCTCCGAAGACGAGATTAGCCTCGGCGATGACGAATTCGGCGTGCCTGAGGATCCCGTAGAGCAGGAGCGCTTCAAGCGTCGGCTTATAGCCACTGCGAGGAGCCTAAAAAAGAAGCAGCAGCAACTCCAAGCTGATCAAGACCTGCTCACAGATAGATGGACCGAAGTCCTGGCAGCCGAGGAATACGGACTCGAGCACCACATGGCTGACCGGCCACCTCGTGGCCGGGATAAAGCGGCATACCAGTCCGCATACCAGCCAACACCCCCACGCCAACATACCACGGCCCGGGGCAACAAAACAGGACAGCCAAGATCGATCTACTGATCGCGGGGGCGCGCCTCGGTACGCGATGAGGACCATCACGCCGAACACAACTTCAAAAAGTCCGGCCGGGCCGAATATAGCCACCCAGAGCAATTCGACATGCGTAGCCACATAGCCCGGCACAGAGGCGCCGTGCACCCCCTCTGCTTCACTGATGAAGTAACGGATCATGAATTCCCAGAAGGGTTTAAACCCGTAAACTTCGAATCATACGATGGCACAACAGACCCCGCAATATGGATCGAAGATTTCCTTCTCCACATTCACATGGCCCGCGGAGACGATCTACACGCCATCAAGTATCTTCCACTTAAGCTCAAAGGACCAGCCCGACATCGGCTAAACAGCTCTGCCAAAGAAATTCCATTGGCAGTTGGGAAAACCTGGAGGACGCATTCCTCGACAACTTCCAGGGCACTTATGTGCGACCAGCTGACGCTGTTGACTTGAGCCACATCACTCAACAGCCCGGAGAGTCAGCCAGGAAATTCTGGACCCGGTTCCTAACCAAAAAGAACCAAATAGTTGACTGTCCGGACGCCGAAGCCCTAGCGGCTTTCAAGCATAATATCCGTGACGAGTGGCTCGCTCAACACCTCGGCCAAGAAAAACCCAAGTCCATGGCAGCTCTCACAACACTAATGACCCGCTTTTGCGCGGGCGAGGACAGTTGGTTGGCTCGCAGCAGCACTACGCCACAGTCTGGCAATTCGGATGGCTGCGACAATAACGGCAAGCCACGGCGTAATAGACATAAGTGACAGAACAACGGCGACAGCACTGAAGACACGACAGTGAATGCCGGATTTAGTGGATCCAAGCCCGGTCAGCGGAAGAAGCTGTTCAAAAGAAATAATCAGGGACCATCCAGTCTGGGTATTCAAACAGGCTGGCAAGATAAACGCCGAAGACAAGGACAAGGGGCTGCATAGCGGCGGTGACGATGAGCCACGACGCGAACACGGGGACGGAAGAAATCCCCGGTGAAAGCGGTCAACATGATCTCGCCACGCACATCCCCAGCGGGAGCAGGCGGGCACTAAGGGGCGTCTACGCGATGGAGCGGTTGCCCCAAATTCAACCCTTGGTCAGCTTGCCGATCACCTTTGATCGTAGGGATCACTCTACTAGCATCCGTCACGGCGGCTCGGCCGCATTGGTCCTAGACCCAATTATTGACGGATTCCACCTCACAGCGTCCTTATGGGCGGTGGCAGCAACTGAACCTGCTTTACCCGGAGACCACGGTCGCAAAATGGGCATTGACCCTTCAAGGATCAAGCCCACTAAAACCACCTTCAAAGGTGTAATTCCCGGAGTAGAGGCCCGCTATGCGGGCTCTATAACATTGGAAGTGGTCTTCGGATCTCCGGATAACTTCCGAAGCGAAGAGTTAATCTTCGATATCGTCCCCTTCCGCAGTGGTTACCATGCACTGCTTGGACGAACCGCATTCGCTAGATTCAATGCGGTACCACACTACGCGTATCTCAAGCTCAGGATGCCAGGACCACGCGGGGTCATAACAGTGAACGGAAATATGGACCGCTCCCTATGAACAGAAGAACATACTGCAGCCCTCACGGTGGAAGTACAATACGGCCTTCTCCGAAAAACCAATTCGGCAACAACTTCGAGCACAGTCAAGCGAGTCCGGAGCACCCTGCAACAGGACCATCAGGCACGTGCACACAATTACGCACTTAAAATACCATGGGCATAGGCGGAGGTGCATCAACGACTAAGTCAATAGTGCGGGTAACTGCCAAATACTTTCACACTCTTTCCCTCTTACCTTTCAGGACACCGCGTTGGCGCAACGTCCTGAAAAGAGCCGAATTGCCGGACTTACAGGGAAGAGACATCCAGGGAAGCAATAGACGTTGTGCATAGAAGAAAATATCCAAGTGGAATCTATTTACGATTATTATACCTGCTTTATCTACCTACACACAGCCTGCCCCTGGATAGGACATGTCAACTAGTCCTATTTCATATTTGCTTAACGCATCCATTGTAAATGTACGCTTAAACGTATTTTTTGTCCATGAGAGATTATATATAGCGTCAGCTTATTATTCTCATTCGAGCATTTTTCTCTTATAAATGTTTATTTGATATTGCATTCGTACACCTTGGTGCGGCCAGTTTGCCAGGGGCTTCTTATGGCGCCCCGCTATATGGCAACTAAAGTCCGAACACTTTCAATAGTGCGGCACCCCGAACTTATAGCACTATATGCATCAGCTCTGAATCATGTCTTGGGTCTACAGTTGGGATAGCCCGGCTCCCTTGTTTTGGTGCCTTGCGTTCCGTTATATCGGCTAAGGTAGCTGGGAGAACTATCTGCGATTGTGTCGGTTCATCAGGACGAGCACCTCGATGAAAGCGAAACTGACCGGCATGATCTGGCGAGAGCTGGTCGCTGTTCGAGAGGTTTTAAAATCCTTAAAGATTTTCCTCTTTAGGCGATAAATCGGCTTCGTCCGATCTAGGCGTGTATAGCGCCCCAATTTGGCCTTCCGGATTCTAGGGGCTTCGTCGAAATTTAAAATTGTAGACTTCTATGGCTAAGTGAAAGTTATAAAGCCGCATAGTCCGATTGCCTTGTTCGCTGCGCTGAACACCTCCTTAAGGGACCAAACATTTGGGTAAAGAGTGTCCGGGTTTTCCACGAACACCCTAGTGCTAGTCACGTGGGGGAGGAAGCCGACGACTGGCCTACTTTCAGAATTTTATAAACAGCCGCACAGAAGGTAATATTTTAAATAACAAAAGCGCTACATAGTGCAAGTAACTTCGTCTTTAATTACAAACATGACAGAAGTGAATTCAATCAAATATGGCGTCCTTGGTACATTCATTAGCGACGAGCCGAGCACCCTTCATCACGCCATCGTAGTACATTTCGGGATGGCGATGCGCCTTGCCCTCCGATGGCCCGTCCTTGACCAGCTTCTCCACATCCAGCTTGCCCTAATGCACCTTGATGCGGGCAAAAGCTCGGCGGGCACCTTCGATGCAAACAGATCGCTTGATCACTTCAAGACGTGGGCAGGCATCCACCATCCGCTTGATCAGGCCAAAGTAGCTACTGGGCACTAGCTCACCGAGCCACATCCGACTATGAAGTCCTTCATAGCCAGTTCGCCGCCTGTGGAGTTCGACCAAGCGCTTGGGTTGGTCGCTCGAGGCATCGGATGTTCGGCCCCTGACATCTTTGGGACGAGAACAGCTTCTCCGTTGAGCTCCCCTCACAGGCGCAGTAGAACTCCGCAGATGTCTCGAGGCGCTCCGTTGCAGATCTGCAAATGCCCTTGGAGAGCTCCGTATTCGAGTAAGTAAAAGCGCCTCCTCCACATGTTTGCTTTGCATAAAATTTCTTACCGCTGCTATCTTTTTGGCCTCCTTGATCTCCTTACATGCTTTCTCGGCTTGGCCTTGGCATCTTTCAAATTCGCAAGGGCCTCGTAGCTCGGCCTCCTTCATCTTGATTATGCTCCACGGACTCGCACTTTTGCGAGGTCACGGAGCTCCTCTGCCTCGCCCACCCTAGCACTTTGTTTTTCGCGCTCCTTACACTCCGAGGCTGCCTTGTCTTCGGCCTCGGACAGCGCCTTCTTCAAGGACGCCAATTCGGCGGTGGACCCTGTTACATGGTCACGACACTTAGGTGTTAGACTCATCAATTTTTCCTATCCTTAAACGTATAAGAGCGGGAATTACTTACCCTTGTTCTCTTCGAGCTGCCCCTTCGTGAGGACGAGCTCTCCCTGCGCCTGCTCCAGGGGCCGCTTTAGTTCGGCAACCTCGGCAGTGCGGGCAGCAGCAGCAAGCAGCAGAGCCTGCTTATTCACAACAATACTTATTATTAGACTCCTGCGGATTATAGTTGACCCTCCGTTTGGCTTTTCTTTCAGAACACCAACCAGAGTATCAGGGGCTACTACCTATTGGGTGGTCATTTCATACATTTTTTACTTACCTCAAAGCCCGTCAGGAGGCTTGAGCAGGCTTCGGTTAGTCCGCTTTTGGCGGACAGGACCTTTTGAATCACCGCACTCATAAGAGTACGGTGCTCTTCTTCCATGGAAGCGCCTCGAAGCGCTTCCACCAGGCTATCCGGCTCCGTTGATGCGCCGGAAGTCCTCGGCACGGGCGGCTCGCCCTCCCTAACGAGGGGCTGCCCACCCAAGTCCGAAACCGTTGGGGGTTCCGGAGCAGTGTTCGGTCAAGAGTTCACCTTGTTGCAGCTCTCATCGACGCGATCCGCGGGGATATTGAACCCCGCATACCCGACATCTGGAATTCCTGCCGTGGGGCGTCTCCAGAGTCACCTCCCCCTGCTCTGAGAGCCTTCGGGACAACACCTCCGTGTCATCCGCGTGTGGAGGGGAAGTGGCCGTCGGGAGCGAATTTATCGCCCGAATCGCTCAGGGACCGGAGGAGGATTCCTCGGGGTGAACCCTGGCGGACTGCATATATGTTCGGCACTATAAGTATAAAAACTCTGAAGTGAAACCATGATAGGATCACGGACACTTACGATCGCACGGGGCTTCCCCAGGGCAGCCACCCCTCCTCGTATGCGGTCGTGGCGAGAATAGTCCGGAAGGGTTACCTTCCCCTTCTTGGACGCCCCAGCCTCCCCCTCCGGGGCGGCTTTTCTCTTCTTCTCCCCCCTAGTGCGGGGAGGTGGGATTTCTTCTTGATTCCCCTCGCCTTCGCGGGAGGAATGTGTCTCGTCGTCATCGGACGACAGAGGAATAACGGCCTTGTGCCGAGGGCCTTTTCCGGCCCCCTGGCCCGCTTCGCCGGGCCTCTCATCCTTCCCGGATGGGGCGTATTCTTCTTATTACTCCTCCCCTTCGTGGGAGGAGTCCGCCTCATCGTCTTCGGACGCAACCTTACGCCGGAGACCCTTCCTGGTCCCCGGGCCTTCTTTCCGGCCTTCTTCTCCGGCACCTCGTACGGTGCCGAGACTAGCATCTCCGTCAGGAGAGCATCTGCTGGATCTTCCGGAAACGGAGCCGGACAGTCAATCTGCTCCGTTGTCTTCACATAATCCTGAGGCAAATATATATAATACTTAAAACTACCCTATGCATGTATTGGGAAACAACTAAACCGGGTGGTGGTCCCAAAACTCACCGGATTCGGGGGCCGCGCTGCATGAAGTACGCGGTCCTCGGATGTGGGAGGATGTACTTCGGAGGCCTTGAACAACACTTTCCATGCGCCTTTGTTTTTCATGCCGTAGAGCTTCCGGATCGTCTGGTGTTCGCGGGGCGAACTCCTGAATTACCGCCCGCCTTTGGCGGGCAGGATCAGCGACGAGCATGACCTGGATCACATTGACAAGCTTGATGTTCTTGTCTTTCATGCTTCGATGCATGTCTTGAGTCCGCCAACTCCATGGAATCGCCCCAGGACAGGCCCTTCTTTTCCCAGGAGGTGAGCCGCATGGGATTCGGCTCGAATCGGGGCCGCCGCCAGATTGGCGCCGCGGCTCAGCGATGTAGAACCACCCCGATTGCCATCCTTTTACGGTCTCTGCAAAGGAGCCGTCCAGCCAGGTGACGTTAGGCATCTTGCCCACCATGGCCCCTCCGCACTCCGCTTGTTGGCCGTGTGCCACCTTCAGCTTCACACAGAAGATTTGCAGCCACAGGCGAAGTGAGGCGGATGCGGAGAAAGCCTCTGGCGGCGATGAACGCCGAGATGTTGAGGACAAAATTCGGGGCTAGATCATGGAAATCTAGCCCATGGTAGAACATGAGCCCGCGGATGAAGGGATGGAGTGGAAATCCTAGTCCACGGACGAGGTGGGCGACGAACACGACTCTCTCGTGGGGTCCTGGGGTCGGGATGACCTGCCCGGCATCCGGTAGCCGGTGTGCTATGTCTGCGGCCAAGTATCCGGCCGCACGAAGATTTTCTATGTGCTCCTCCTTGACGGTGGAAGCCACCCACTTGCCTCCTGCTCCGGACATGTTTAGCTGTGCGGAGGATACTTGGGCTTGGGCGTTGGAGCTCGAGGGGGCAAGAATGAGTAGAGAAGGAAGAAGGCGTGGGTAAAATGAAATCTTATCCCTTTATAGGCGATTTAAAGCGGTCGCCTCCCCACTTGCCGTTGGGAATCGCTTGCTTCCCAAGCGCCACGATTAATGATGTGGTGAGATTACCCGTACCCGTATTGATGAGAATCCCGTGATAAGGGGGCACGATCTCTGCTTTGACAAGACGTGTCAAGGAAACGGCCTCGCAATATGCGCTGTGGCTGGTTGTGGAAAGACGGTTCAAATAATGACCCGAACGTAATGACACGTCGCATTGCTTGAAAATTCGTCAGCAGATGGCATACGAAGATCATCTTGTGGATCCGGACACGGTTTGTGTTTGATAATTACCTTGGAGTATTCGGAGGAGGAACCGCCCTGCAATGCCGAAGACAAGACTGCGCGCCGGACTCATCGTCATTGAAGCCTGGTTCAGGGGCTATGAGGGAGTCCTGGATTAGGGGGTATCCGGACAGCCGGACTGTGTACAACGTCTGGACTATTGAAGCATGAAGATACAAGACTCAAGACTTGACCCGTGTCGGATGGGACTTTCTTTGGCGTGGAAGGCAAGCTTGGCGATCCGGATATTATATTTCCTTCCTTGTAACCGACTCCATGTAAACCCTAGCCCTCTCCGGTGCCTATATAAACCGGAGAGGTTGAATCCTAGAAGGCGGTCACAATTACATTCATACCATCATAGGCTAGCTCTTAGGGTTTAGCCTCTACGATCTCGTGGTAGATCTACTCTTGTACTACCCATATCATCAATATTAATCAAGCAGGAAGTAGGGTTTTACCTCCATCGAGAGGGCCCGAACCTGGGTAAACACCTGTGTCCCTTACTTCTTGTTACCATCGGCCTTGACGCACAGATCGGGACCCCCTACCCGAGATCCACCGGTTTTGACACCGACACTTGGTTCAATGTTATATTGGCAATGTGGTGCTCAGTTAATGTTTGGTTCATTTATTGTGGTGTTTAGTTAACTGCTTGGTTCAATTCTGCAATGCGATGTCCAATTGTCGTGGGTTGAATTTTGTATTGTTGTGCATGTGAGGAATAAATTGAATTTGGATGCACTTAATACATGAGAAACATATACAAGTGCTATATTTACTAGTTCTTAATCATGCTTGGTTTGGATAAATGGGTTTTCCTGTGGCTTGATGTCTGATGAATCTGCAATGTGATTATTTTTCATCAACATATGTTACTGATAGCATGCGAACCCTTACTTAATCTGATGACTAACTACCTTATATGTGTTGTAGGGAAACAATAGGGAGCACTAAGGTTTACAATCGAGGTTAGCACGTGCATGGTCCATTGTCTAATACCACATTATTATGCAATTGCAGGAACCATTCTAATATTTAGGTTTTTAACAATTTGTTCTTGCACATGTAGGTCCTGCTGTCTGAGGTTTTGACTGTTCGACCCTTTTTGCATACGGGGAAATGAGTTGTCCATGAATGTCAGTCAAGTCAAGAAACTCAGAAAGATTGTTAGGATAACAAAATTAGCGACAAAAAACAACAAGATCTTTGTCTGCACAATGAAAAAGACATCAGTTCACTACAGGATGGTACTAACTATTATACCTTGCCTTTTTTTATTCCTTTGCCCCATTTCCAATATAGAGAAGATATTTATGCACATCCTTGTTTTCAGGCCTTTCCAAAGTAGTTCACTGATGATTACCTCTGAAACCACCTGTATGGTCAGGAGGCGAGGAAGGTATTCATACAACACTCACGGTTCAACATTGAAGTGTTCCTGAAGAGGACGAAGGATGGATGGTCAATCATCCACAGGCACTGGCCTAAACTTACAAAGACCTTCAACATCAATGAAGGCTCAATATTCGCCTTCTGCTTCAACAGTTTTCTAGATGAGATACATCTGTCTATGTACCGTCTATGATGCTAATTTCGAAAGGTTATAGATCTTGCATGTGAAACTTGGTCCTGGTGTAGTTGTGTAATGGGGTAGTTGAGTGCTGAAGCTATATGATGATGTACTCTGATGTATTTCAATTGTGAAAATGAAATATATTATGTGCTTAATATGAACTATCAATTAGATTAATAAATGGATTATGAATAATTGGATAACTAGCCTGCTACTTGCGCCAGAGCATGCTAATTGGGTTTTGCTATTGCAAACGGTTGTTGAAAAAATACCGTGGGCGATGACCTCAGTCAACGCACACAGTTTCTAGGAATAAACCGTGTTGTATAAATGAACAATCACACACGACTTTCTCTTGAAAACAATTTGCGTTAGGCCACCTTGCACAAATGTTTACCACATGAAAATTGTGTGTGATGGACAACCTTTGCTACACAGTTTCTTCCATGGACCGTCTGTGATATATTCAATAACGCAAGCGATTTAACGGGAAAAATTGTGTGTGATGTACCTGTGAACGGAAACGTTTTCCTTCGAGCGACTGTGTGGGATGTACATACGAACAGAAACGTTTAGCGGGGACTGACTGTATAATTGTAATTTTTTTAACTCTACTATATGTATTTCCGTATTTGAGTGCTCGACGGTCGCACATGACCTCATTTTGCCGAACGTATGTGCCAGGAGGGCATATCCCCGACAGTTTTTGGGTCGTGTGGGAAGGACCCCCCTATCGCCCACACTCACTCGGCGACGGTTCCAGATGCCGTCGTAGAAAGGGGTTTTAAACCCTTTGTTTAGGAGCTCGCTGTACTAGTGAGACTTCGTCATTACATGATATATGTTACTTTGTGCTCACTACTAAATTACAAATCATTGTTAACTAAAATTGGCTTTGATTTACCTTGGGATCCGGGTGGATCCATTACTTGAGCACTATATGCCTAGCTTAATGGCATTAAAGAAAGCGTGGCCAGGGAGACAACCCGGAAGTTTTAGAGAGTCATTTATTTATGTTGAGTGCTTTTATAAAGTTTTAAAAAAGGGGAACCTAAAACTTTTTCAAAAAGAAAAGTGAGAGAGAGAGAGACGAGCATTGTTAAAGTGGGAGCATGCCTTGAACTTTGTTCATGCCCATGGAAACTTTGTGAATCTTAATTACAGAAACTTTTCAAAAAAAAAATTACACCCTTGTATAATCCATTGTTCATGCGACCCCGTCTTCGGAGAAGAGGGAGTACAAGGGGTGGTCCGATCTTCACGGCGTAGGATCGATAAATGGATGGGGATAACTAGCTGCAAGCAGCCGAAAAATGGAAAATAAGAGATTATGACCCGACGAGGAACATTCGCCGATCCACAACCCGCAATACTACCCCACACAACCACACTCAAGTCGTGGAACACGGGATAGGTGCAATCCGCAAGGGAAACCACGAACTCTAATCGGCACAACACGATCTAGTCGTGGAGCACGAATTAGGAGCAATTTCTCAAGGAATCACGAGAATAAGGATAACAAGATCTCTCCAATCTCAGGAGGAGTCTATGTCTTTGGTGTTTGATAGAAATGGCAAAAGTCCCCAACGAAGGGAAGAGCTAGCCTTTTATAATCGGGACAACCCCCCTGGATAGGTGTGAAAGAGAACTAGCTTCTGGAACCAGCTTAGGTGTGAAAGGGAACTAGCTTTGTTTGACTAAATGGTTTCAAGACTTAATGAGGTAGCTTCTGGAATACTCTCGTTGGAGGTAGTTGGCAGTTCCCGACCAAACATTGTTCACTGGAGTCGAACAATGTTTCCTTCAGCAGCAAACTCGAGTTCTGGGAACCTTTCGCAAGTTGGAATATGCAAACTTGTACAAAACATTGTTTCGTCAGAATCGGAACAATGTTTCTTCAGCACACAACTCATTCTTCATGAATTCCTAACTTTGTTCCTTCGCCATAAAACATTGTTTTGCACGGACTTAAATATTTTTGGCCTTCTTCGATATCGCACCTGAGTTCAACCAACAACAAAGGAGGTGAAGGCACAACATGTTTTCAAGGTCAAATGATATACTTAAGTTAGCATTCACCTGATCATGTATTTGCATTGCGCGGCTTCTTGTGATTGGACCATTGATGATTGGTGGTGTGTTGCCCATTGTTGGGATATCCTCATCAATTGTATTATAAAAATAATGTGCCAAGATTTTCCTTTAGGATGATTAGATTGCTTGCTTGGTTTGTGCAGTGCAAAAACAGAAACTTTGGCTGTAGTGCGTGATTTTACATTTTTTTACTGGAAAGTCAAACGCTTCTAAAACATTTTGTACAGCACTTCTATACAAATTTTTTATTTTTTCTTAATTTTTCAGAATTTTTGGAGTTACAAATGTATGGTAGATGTTCAGATTGCTACAGACTGTCCTGTTTAAGACAAATTCTGTTTTGTATGCATTGCTTTGCTAGTTTTGATGAAACTATCGATTTTATCGGTGGTATAAGCCATAGAGAAGTTATAATACAGTAGCTACAATGCAAAAACAAAATATGAATGGTTTTGCAACAGTACTTAAAGTGGTGATTTGATTTATTATACTAACGGATCTCACAAGGGTTTTGTTAAGTTTTGTGTGATTGAAGTTTTCACGTTTTGGGTGATATCACGATGGATGAAGGAATAAGGAGTGGCAAGAGCCTAAGCTTGGGGATGCCCGAGGCACCCCAAGGTAATATTCAAGGACTCCGAAGCAACTAAGCTTGGGGATGCCCCGGAAGGCATCCCCTCTTTCTTCTAACGATCATCGGTAATTTTACTTGGAGCTATATTTTTATTCATCACATGATATGCGTAAATCTTGGAGCGTCGTGTGCTTTTTATTTTTCTTTTAATAATGCACCATGCTGGTATGAGATAGTTCTTGGTTGATTTATAGAATGTTCTTTGCACTTCACTTATATCTTTTGAGTATGGCTTTATAGAATGCTTCATGTGCTTCACTTATATCATTTGAAGTTTGGATTGCCTTTTTATCTACACATAGAAAGCCGCCATTTGTAGAATGCTCTTTTACTTCACTTATATATGTTAGAGCGTGGGCATATCTTTTGTACAAAGATTAAACTCTCTTGCTTCACTTATATCTATTTAGAGTCGTCAGGAATTGGTCATTCACATGGTTAGTCATAAAATCCTAATAAAACTTGTGGATCACTAAATATGATATGTTTGATTCCTTGCAGTGGTTTTGCGATATAAAGATGGTGATATTAGAGTCATCCTAGTGAGTAATTGTGGATTTTTAGAAATACTAGTGTTAACGTTTGTGATTCCCGAAGCATGCACGTATGGTGAACCGTTATGTGATGAAGTCGGAGCATTATTTATTTGTTGATTGTCTTCCTTATGAGTGGCGGTCGGGGACGAGCGATGGTCTTTTCCTACCAATCTATCCCCCTAGGAGCATGCGTGTAGTACTTTGTTTCGATAGCTAATAAATTTTTGCAATAAGTATGTTAGTTCTTTATGACTAATGTTGAGTCCATGTATTATACGCACTCTCACCCTTCCATCATTGCTAGCCTCTTCGGTACCGTGCATTGCCCTTTCTCACCTCGAGAGTTGGCGCAAACTTCGTCGGTGCATCCAAACCCCGTGATATGGTACGATCTATCACACATAAGCCTTCTTATATCTTCCTCAAAACAGCCACTATACCTACCTATCATGGTATTTCCATAGCCATTCCGAGATATATTGCCATGCAGCTTCCATCATCATCATATACATGACTTGAGCATTCATTGTCATACTGCTTTGCATGATCGTAAGATAGCTAGCATGATATTTTCATGGCTTGTCCGTTTTTTGATATGTTTGCTATGCTAGATCATTGCACATCCTGGTACACTGCCAGAGGCATTCATATAGAGTCATATTGTTCAAGATATCGAGTTGTAATATTGAGTTGTAAGTAAATAAAAGTGTGATGATCATCATTATTAGAGCATTGTCCCAGTGAGGAAAGGGTGATGGAGACTATGATTCCCCCACAAGTCGGGATGAGACTCCCGACGGAAAAAAGGCCAAAAAAAAGAGAAGACCCAAAAAACAAAAAAATGAGAGAAAAGAGAGAAGGGGCAATGCTACTATCCTTTTACCATACTTGTGCTTCGGAGTAGCACCATGTTCTTTATATAGAGAGTCTCTTGAGTTATCACTTTTATATACTAGTGGGAATTTTCATTATAGAACTTGGCTTGTATATTCCGATGATGGGCTTCCTCAAATGCCCGAGGTCTTCATGAGCAAGCAGTTGGATGCACACCCACTTAGTTTTTAGTTTGAGCCTTCATACACTTATAGCTCTAGTGCATCCGTTGCATGGCAATCCCTACTCCTCACATTGACATCAATTGATGGGCATCTCCATAGCCCGTTGATTAGCTGCGTTGATGTGAGACTTTCTCCTTTTTGTCTTCTCCACACAACCTCCACCATCATACACTATTCCACCTATAGTGCTATATCCATGGCTCACGCTCATGTATTGCATGTAAGTGGAAAAAGCTTGAGAACATTAAAAGTATGAAACAATTGATTGGCTTTTCATCGGGGTTTGCATGATGAAATACTTTGTGTGATGGCAGATACAGTTCAGTCGGCCCACAGCCCAAGATCTCCCCTGCGGCGTGAGGGACATGGGCACCGACAAGATCAGTACAGAAACCACGAGCAGTATGATCACCGACTCAGCCACGATGACCATCGTCGAGTGCCCACACCTCCTCCGAGGAGTGGATCATATGTGCCTCGGCAGTAGGATGACAGACGCCCTCACAGTGGCAAACGAAGAATATCAGTCGACCCAAGAGAGCCAGGCTTTGATGCAAGATCTATTCTCGTTCAAGGTCTAGTCGACAGGAACAGAGCACACAGGGAGGGCCTTGATAGAGATCACCCGGCGGCAACTTGAGTTCATGTTTGAGGTCGAGTGTTTCAGCGAGCCATCGAGCCATGATGATTCCTCCCAACTTCAGGTTGGCGGTCGGAGTCAACAAGTTCTTGGTGAGTCAAGCGACACTTGGCTTGAGGATTGCCGAGTGGCTGTGCAGATTGGTGGCGGCAATGATGAAGTGGCCATGAAGCATCTTCCTCCGATGTTGGAAGGTTCGGCCAGGGCATGGTTGACTCAGTTAGCACCAGGTAGTATATTCAGTCGAGAGGAACTTGCCCAAGTGTTTGTCAGAACTTTTGAGGGTACTTGCAAGCGGCCATCAGGGTTAACAGAATTGCAGCATTGTGTGCAAAAGCCGAATGAGACTCTGAGAGATTACATTCAGAGGTGGACCACTTTGCATCACACCGTGGAAAATGTATCCGAGCATCAAGCAGTTTGTGCCTTCAAGGAAGGCGTTAAGTATCGAGAGTTGGTCCCGAAATTCGGTCGGACGGGAGATATGTCTCTGACTCGGATGATGGAAATAGCCACTCGGTACGCTAACGGAGAAGAGGAGGATCAGCTCCGCGATGGAAAGAAACAAGCCGATCGGTCAGGACACGGTGGAGCAATTCAATCGAGCGAAGCGTAAAGCCGAGCTGGCAGGGCCTGGTGAAACTGCGGCAGTGATTCAAGGAAAGTTTAAAGGGAAACCTAAGGGGCCCTGGACCCCCAAGAAAGTGAAAGATCAAGCCGGAAATGATGTGTTGGATTTGCCATGTCATATTCACACCAAGAAGGATGAAGAAGGCAATCTAATTTATCCTAAGCATACTACTCGACAGTGTCAGGTTCTGATCCAGCAATTCCGAGAGAAACAGCCTAATGAGAAGGAAAAGGAATCAGACAAGGATGAGGATAAAGAGGAAGATGATGGTTTTCCCAATGTCAATTCCACCCTAGTGATTTTTGCTGATGTCGAGAGCAAAATTTGACTGGAAGTGATCAACAGAGAAGTGAATATGGTTGCTCCAGCAACGACAACATACCTGAAGTGGTCACAAACAGCTATCACATTCGACCAGTCTGATCCCCCTGCTCGCATAGCCACCCCTGGGAGGCAAGCATTGGTGGTCGACCTAGTTGTTGGAGGAACTCGACTGACCAAAGTGCTAATGGATGGTGGTAGCGGCCTGAATATCCTTTATGCTGAAACATTGAAGGGGATGGGCATTCCGATGTCCAAACTTAGTGAGAGAAACATGAGCTTTCACGGCATCATCCTTGGCAAGAAGGCTGAATCACTCGGCCAGATAACCCTGGATGTGGTTTTCGGTGATTCAAATAACTACCGTAAGTAAAAGTTGACATTTGAAGTAGTGGATTTCCAGAGTGCTTATCATGCTATTTTGGGAAGGCCTGCATATGCACGCTTTATGGCTCGACCATGTTATGTGTATCTCAAGTTGAAAATGCCTGGTCCCAAAGGAGTGATCACGGTCACTGGCAATCGGCAGAAGGCGAGGGAATGCTTCCAGAAGGGTTCTAAAATTGCCGATGCACAGATGGTAGCAGTTGAAATGCAAGAGTATCAGTAAAATGCAGATCCGAGTGATTTGTTGCGAGCCAAGAAGCCTGCCACAGATTCTGCATTTCAGTATTTCGGTGAAACAAAGCCGATTCATATTCACCCGACCGATCCTAATGCTGCTCCTACTCATATCTCAACATCACTCGACAGCAAATAGGAAGAAGCACTCATCCAGTTCCTCCGTGAGAACTGGGACATCTTTGGAAACCTTCGGGTGTACCCAGGGGACTGGCTGAGCACCGTTTGCGAGTTGACCCAGAAGTGAAACTAGTCAAGGAACATATTCGATGGTTCGCCGTACAGAAGAGAAAGGCAATTGGCGAGGAAGTGGCTCGGCTCTTGGCAGCTGAGTTCATCCGAGAGATTTACCACTCCGAGTGGCTCGCCAATGTTGTCATGGTCCCCAAGAAGGACGATTCACTTCATATGTGCATCGACTTCAAGCATATCAATCGGGCCTGCCCGAAAGATCATTTTCCTCTCCCCCGTGTCGACCAAATCGTTGACTCGACTGCGGGGTGTGAGCGTTTGTCTTTTCTGGACGCCTATTCCGGGTACCATCAGATCCGACTGTATGGACCTGATGAGATAAAAACTGCTTTCATCACTCCATTCGGGTGCTTTTGTTATGTCACCATGCCATTCGGTCTCAAGAACGCTGGTGCCACATTTATGAGGATGATTCAGAAGTGCCTGCTCACTCAAATCAGTCGGAATATGGAAGCATATATGGATGACATTGTGGTCAAGTCGTGTAAAGGTTCCGACCTGCTGACTGACCTTGCTGAAACCTTTGCCAACCTGAGAAGGTATGATATCATGCTTAATCCGTCAAAATGCACATTCGGAGTTCCAGGAGGAAAGCTACTCGGTTTTCTCGTTTTTGAACGAGGGATCGACCCGAACCCAGAGAAAGTTGGGTCCATACTCTGGACGAAACGCCATGTGCGTGTGCATGACGTTCAGAAGCTTACTGGTTGCTTGGCCGCCTTGAGTCGATTCATCTCTCGCCTCGGTGAAAAGGCATTGCCTCTTTACCGACTGATGAAGAAATCTGACAAGTTCGAGTGGACTCCTGAAGCTGATGCAGCGTTTGCGGAACTCAAAACCCTGCTTTCCACCCAGCCGGTGCTTGCTGCCCCAATCAACGAAGAGCCTTTACTGCTTTATATTGCAGCCACTGGACAAGTTGTCAGTATAGTGCTCATGGTCGAGCGGGAAGAAGAAGGAGAAGCCTATAAAGTTCAACGCCCAGTGTACTACATTTTTGAAGTCTTGACTCTGTCCAAGAAGAGATATCCACATTATCAGAAGCTTGTTTACAGAATTTACATGACCACGAAGAAGGTTGCACACTATTTTTCTGATCATTCCATTACAGTCGTCAGCGACGCACCATTGTCGGAAATTCTGAACAACAGAGATGCAACTGGTCGAGTGGCAAAGTGGGCGATTGAACTTCTTCCATTGGATATCAAGTTTGAGGCAAACAAAGCTATCAAGTCCCAAGCAATAGCAGATTTCCGCGCCGAGTGGATTGAGTAGCAACAACCGACTCAGATTCATTAGGAGCACTGGACCATGTTCTTTGACGGATCCAAATGTTGAATGGTTCTGGTGCTGGGGTGGTATTGGTATCCCCCGAAGGAGACAGACTCAGCTATGTTCTTCAGATTCATTTTGATTCCTCCAACAATGAAGTTGAATATGAAGCACTTCTGTACGGGTTGCGTATGGCCATTTCACTCGGCGTCCGTCGCCTAATGGTCTACGACGACTTAGATTTGGTGGTTAATCAAGTGATGAAGGAGTGGTACGTCAGGAGCCCGGCTATGAATGGCTATTGTAATGCAATGAGAAAGTTAGATAGAAGTTTGAGGGGTTATAGCTCCATCATATACCCCGTACGAAAAATCAAGCAGCTGATGATTTGGCAAAGATAGGTTCCAAGCGTGAGCCTATTCCCAGTAATGTGTTCTTGGAGCATCTTCACACACCGTCTGTCCAAGAGGATCCCTTCACGGAGGAGCCCCCACAACCTAAGAGCCCTACTGATCCGACTGAAGTCGAAGTCCCAGCCGTGGTCGACTTGGTTATGGAAGTTTTGGTCGTCATTCCCGATTTGGCAGTGTCGTACATTGCATATATTCTCAGGAAAGAGCTCCCAGAGGATGAAGAAGAGGCCCGTCAGATTGTTCGTCGGTCTAAAGCTTTCACAGTAATGGGTGGACAACTTTACAGAGAAAGTGTTACCGGAGTTGCTCAGAAGTGCATAACATCGGAAGAAGGTCGAGTCATCCTCAACGATATCCACTCGGGGACCTGTGGTCACCATGCGTCCTCTTGGACCATTGTGGCCAAAGCATACCGAGCGGGATTTTATTGGCCGCGAGAAAATGAAATGGTAAAAGACATAGTTGACAAATGTGAAGGTTGCCAGTTCTACTCCAACATGTCTCACAAGCCTGCATCAGCCCTGAAGACCATTCCACTCGTCTGGCCCTTTGCTGTTTGGGGATTAGATATGGTTGGACCTCTGAGGACTGGCAGATGTGGCTTCACCCATGTGCTCGTAGCAGTTGACAAGTTCACCAAATGGATTGAAGCCAAGCCTATCAAGAACCTCGAAGCAAGTACTGCCGTCAGCTTCATCAGAGAGTTAACATTCAGATATGGTGTCCCACACAGCATCATCAGAGATAATGGGTCGAACTTCGATTCTGATGAATTCAGATCCTTTTGCGCTTCCCAGGGCACTCGGATCGACTATGCTTTAGTCACCCATCCCCAGTCGAATGGACCAGCTGAAAGAGCAAACGGATTGATTCTCAAAGGACTGAAACCCCGATTGATGCGTGACCTCAAGCATGCAGCAGGCGCCTGGGTCGATGAACTTCCATCAGTACTTTGGGGATTGAGGACGACTCCTAACCGGTCGAATGGTCGAACTCCATTCTTCCTAGTCTATGGGGCTGAAGCTGTGCTTCCGAGTGACTTGCTTCACAATGCACACCGAGTCGAGATTTTCTCAAAAGATGAAGCAGAACGGCAAGATGCAGTTGATCTCCTAGAAGAGGAAAGAGAGATGGCCCTAATCCGGTCGACCATTTATCAGCAAGACCTGCGTCGGTTCCACGCCAGAAACGTGAGGGACCGAGCATTTCAAGAGGGAGACTTGGTCCGTCGAGTGGATCAGCAGAAACCACATAATCTTGCTCCTGCTTGGGAAGGCCCATTCATTATCACCAAAGTGCTCCACAACCTAGCATATCACCTCTACAATGTCGTAGCATTCAGACTGTTGAGATGTAATAAGAAATACCTTCTAGTTTGATTATCAAAGACACAGTTTTACAGTCTCCTAAATGATTGTTGTTCCTTTTTTATATGTTCTAAAAATCCCCCAGTGGGTGTCTTAGATGCGAATCCGCTTCGCCTAAGTTTCAAAAAAGAAAATCCTGCCGAGTGAAGAGCAAGCCTCTCACTCGGGGGCTTAGCTGCGAATCCGTTTCACCTAAGTTTAAAAAATCCTACCGAGTGGTGGGCAAGCCTCTCACTCAGGGGCTTAGCTGCAGTCCAGTACTCGCCTAAGTTTGAAAAATCCTGCCAAGTTAAGAGAAAGCCTCTCACTCGGGGGCTTAGCTGCAGTCCAGTACTCGCCTAAGTTTGAAAAATCCTACCGAGTGGTGAGCAATCCTCTCACTCGGGGCTTAGCTGCAGTCCATGCTCGCCTAAGTTTGAAAAATCCTACGAGTGGTGAGCAATCCTCTCACTCGGGGCTTAGCTGCAAGTCCGATTACTCGCATAAGTTTGAAAAATCCCTGCAGTGGTGAGCAATCCTCTCACTCGGGGCTTAGCTGCAGTCCGATGCTCGCCTAAGTTTGAAAAATCCTACCAGTGGTGAGCAATCCTCTCACTCGGGGGCTTAGCTGCAGTCAGTGCTACGCCTAAGTTTGAAAAATCCTACCGAGTGGTGAGCAATCCTCTCACTCGGGGCTTAGCTGCAAGTCCGAAGCTCGCCTAAGTTTGAAAAATCCTACCGAGTGGTGAGCAATCCTCTCACTCGGGGCTTAGCTGTAGTCGATGCTCGCCTAAGTTTGAAAAATCCACCAGTGGTGAGCAATCCTCTCACTCGGGGCTTAGCTGCAAGTCCAGTACTCGCCTAAGTGTGAAAAATCCTACCGAGTGGTGAGCAATCCTCTCACTCGGGGGCTTAGCTGCAGTCCAGTACTCGCCTAAGTTTGAAAAATCCTACCGAGTGGTGAGCAATCCTCTCACTCAGAGGCTCCGTTGCAGTCCAATACTCGCCTAAGTTTGAAAAATCCTACCGAGTGGTGAGCAATCCTCTCACTCGGAGGCTTAGCTACAGTCCAGTACTCGCCTAAGTTTGAAAAATCCTACCGAGCGGTGAGCAACCCTCTCACTCGGAGGCTTAGCTGCAGTCCAGTACTCGCCTAAGTATAAAACACATTCCGAGTGAGAACTGATCTTCTCGCTCGGGGACTTGGCCACGCGCTCCATCCTGATCAGCAAGGACGACGAGGTGCAGGTCGACTGTGACCTTCTCATCAGAGCTGCGCCATAAGTTGTGTGCTTCATCCCGATCCGCAAGGACGATGTGGTGTAGGTCGACTGTGACCTTCTCCTCAGAGCTACGCCATAAGTACAATGTGCGCTCCATCCGATCCGCAAGGACAACGAGGTGCAGGTCAACTGTGACCTTCTCCTCATAGTTGCACCACAAGTGCAAGGACTATCCTGAGTAAAGAACAAGTTCCACTCGAAGGCAAACACAAGCACATTCAGAGAAAAACCAAGTTCAGAAAAATCCTAAGGTTCCAGACCACGGATTAAAGTACTCGGGCATCAGGCCCGAAGGAGTTTTAACGATCACAAAATCACTCGGCATTCCGAGGCAAATTTAACGCAAGGCGAAAAGTTTGTTCACTCCGCAGGAGGAGGGCTAGCTGGCTCGACGAATTCGTCCATGTCGATTCCGTCAGCGATTCGAGTGGCAGCAGCAATGAAAGTTTCCATGAAGGATTGGAAGTCGTGCCTTTTGGTATTGGCGACCTTGATTGCTGCTAGCTTCTCTTCTCGCGCTTCCTTGCAGTGGACACGAACCAGGGACAGAGCCACATCAGCACCACACCGAGCAGAAGACTTCTTCCATTCCTGCACTCGACCAGGAACCTCATTAAGTCGAGCCATCAGAGACTCGAGGTCATTTTGGAGCGTCGCCCTTGGCCAGAGTGTTGTGTCAATCCGGGACATCGTGACTTTCAGTCGAGCAAGGTAGTCGACAACACCAGCGACACGGGATTCCAGTCGGAGCATGTTCATGGCAGCTTCTTTGTCGGTGTCAAAACTGGCGGATCTCGGGTAGGGGGTCCCGAACTGTGCATCTAAGGCGAATGGTAACAGGAGGCAGGGGACACAATGTTTACCCAGGTTCGGGCCCTCTCGACGGAGGTAAAACCCTACTTCCTGCTTGATTGATCTTGATGATATGGGTAGTACAAGAGTTGATCTACCACAAGATCGTAGAGGCTAAACCCTAGAAGCTAGCCTATGATGGTATGATTGTAATTGTGATCGGCCTTATAAGGACCAACCTCTCCGGTTTATATAGACACCGGAGAGGGCTAGGGTTTACATGGAGTCGGTTACAAGAAAGTAAACACAATATCCGGATCGCCAAGCTTGCCTTCCACGCAAAGGAGAGTCCCATCCGGACACGGGCCGAAGTCTTGAGTCTTGTATCTTCACGCTTCAATAGTTCGGATGTTGTACACAGTCCGGCTGTCCGGATACACCCTAATCCAGGACTCCCTCAGTAGCCCCTGAACCAGGCTTCAATGGCGATGAGTCCGGCGCGCAGTATTGTCTTCGGAATTGCATGGCGGGTTCCTTCTTCAAATACTCCAAAGTAATCATCGAACACTTAGACCGTGTCCGGATCTGCGAGATGATCTTCATATCCACCGTAGAGAGAATGATATTTCACAAATGCAACCTGCTGACAACCTTTTCTGATGACGCATCTTGTTATTATGGTCGGATCATTATTCGAATTGTTTTCTCACAACCAGCTACAGCGCATATTACGAGGCGGTTTCCTTGACACGTCTTGTCGAAGCAGAGATCGTGTCCCCTTATCACGGGATTCTCATCAATACGGGTATGGGTAATCCCACCACACCATCAAGTGTGGCGCTTGGGAAGCAAGTGATTCCCAACAGGCAAGTGGGGAGGCGTACCGCTTTCAGCACCTCTATTAAGGGATAATATTTCCTCATTTTTACCCACGCCTTCCTCCTCCTTCGCCCACTCTTGCCCCCTCGAGCTCCAGCGCCCAAGCCCTCATCTCCTCCGCACAGCTAAACATGTCCGGAGCATGAGGCAAGTGGGTGGCTTCCACCATCAAGGAGAAGCACATCACAAACCTTCGGCGGCCGGATACTTGGCCGCGGACATAGCGCACTGGCTACCAGACACCGGGCAGGTCATTCCGACCCCAGGACCCCACGAGAGGGTCGTGTTCGTCGCCCACTTTGTCCGTGGACTGGGGTTTCCACTTCACCCCTTCGTCCGCGGGCTCATGTTCTACTACGGGCTAGATTTCCATGATCTAGCCCCGAATTTCGTCCTCAACATCTCGGCGTTCATCGCCGTATGCGAGGCTTTCCTCCGCATCCGGCCTCACTTCGGCCTGTGGCTGCAAATCTTCTGCGTGAAGTCGAAGATTGTCTGTGACCAACAAGCGGAGTCGGAGGGAACCATGGTGGGCAAGATGCCTAACATCACTGGCTGGGACGGCTCCTTTGCAGAGACCGTAAAAGGGTGGCAATCGGGGTGGTTCTACATCACCGAGCCGTCGCTGGCGCTAAGCGGGCGGCGGCCCCCGAGTTCGATCCGAGCCCCATGCGGCTCACCTCCAGGAAAGGAAGGGCCTGACTTGGGGCGAACCTCTGAGTGACCGGACTCCAAACCTGCATCAAGAGCATGAAGGGCAAGAACATTAAGCTTGTCAACGTGATCCGTGTCATGCTCGTTCGCGGATTCTGCCGTGCCAAAGGCGGGCATTCAATCTGTGGGAGTTCGCCCGGCCGAACACGAGGCCTTCATAGGCTCTATGGCATGAAGCAAAAGACGCGTGGAAGGAGTTGTTTAAGTCCTCCAAGTACCTCCTCCCACATCCGAGGACCGCAGACTTCATGCAGCCTTGCCCAAGCGTCCGGTGAGTTTTGGGACTACCACCGATTTGGTTTTCCCAATACATTCATGGGGAGTCTTAAGTATTTGTGTATATTTGATCAGGACTATGTGGAAGCAATGGAACAGATTGATTGTCAAACCGTTGCGAAGATCGGTGATGCTCTTCGGACAGAGATCTTGATCCCGGCCTTCTAAGGCACCGAGAGAAGAAGGCGAAAAAGAAGGCCGGGGACGAGGAAGGGTCTCGGCGTAAGGTTAGTCTTGGAAGCCTCGTCCAAGACGACGAGGCGCCTCCTCCCCGAAGAGGAAGAAGAAGAAGAAGAAGAAGAAGCCGCCCCATCCGGAAAGGATGAGAGGCTGAGGAGCAGGCCGTGGGGCGGGAGAGGCCCTCGACGCAAGGTCGTCATACCCACGTCGCCCGATGACGATGAAACAGATTCCTCATGGAGGCGGAGGAAGCAAGAAAAACTCTACCTCCCGCACTAGGGAGGAGAAAAATAGGAAAATCGCCCAGAGGAGGAGGTGGGCCCAAGAAGGGAAAGGCGTCCCTTAGGACTACTCCACTACGGCCGCTCATAGCGAGGAAGGGTGGCTGCCTAGAGGGAAGCCCCTGGCGCGATCGTAAGTGTCCGCACTCTACCGTGATTTTACTTCATAGTTGTTTAATAACGCCGAACATATATGCAGTCCGGCCAGGGCTCATCCGGAGGTGTCGTCTTCGGATGGGTCTCTGAGCGCTTCAGAGATCACTACTACAAAAAGGGCTATAGATGGAATGGCCACTAATGACGCACCAGACATGTGGTGCGCCATTACTATATTCTAATGGCGCATCATGTCTCGGTGCGCCATTAGTAATATATTACTAATGGCGCACCTGGTGTGTGGTGCGCCATTAGTAGTTTTGAAAAAAAAAACATAAAAAAATTGTTACTAATGGTGCACCGTTGTATAGTGCGCCATTACTAGTTGACATAGTAATGGCGCACCACACCCGCCGTGCGTCATTAGTGGTTTTGAAAAAAAAGTAAAAAAATAAAAAAAAATTGTTAGTAATGGCGCACCTGTGGACAGTGCGCCATTACTAGTTTAACTAGTAATGGCGCACTGTCCACTAGTGCGCCATTACTAAGTTTTTTTCAAAAAAAATTCAAAAGAAAATTCAATTTTTTTTTATTTTTTTTTCAAAACTAGTAATGGCGCACCGTGGGTGTGGTGCGCCATTACTAGTTTAACTAGTAATGGCGCACCACCCCGCGGTGCGCCCTTACTAACTTGGCCCAACACCGAATGCACTCCCCCCCCTGTGGACCGCCTTTTTAGTTTTAAAAAAAATAAAATAAAATGATGGAAATGTCAAAAAAATAAAAGAAAATAAGTTTCCCATGTGATATGTGGTCTAGTTGTTGGGAAAATTTATAAATATGAATTTCGAGTTTATTTGCAAAATCTCTCTGGAAATTTGTGAAATGGGCATAACTTTTGCATACGAACTCAGATTAAAAAGTTTTTTATATGAAAAATCATCTACTCGAAAAGTTACATCCGAATTTAACTGGGGGAACCCCGTTAAACATTTTCAAAATCCCCAAAACCTAACAGAAAAAAAGTTACGGGCTTTCAAGATCTAGAGGCAAAAAATTCAAAAAATTCAAACTTACTAGTGGCGCACCGTGGATGTGGTGCGCCACTAATAACAGAAAAAAATTGGTTTTGAATTTTTTGAATTTTTTAAAAATGATACGTAATATGACCGGAAGTTTGAAATATTTTTCAAAATTTCATCATAGTCCTGAACATGAACAAAGTCCTAGACATCAACAAGGTATAATAGGATTGATATGCTAGATATATCAACAAGAGCACGTGAAGTGAGTCGTTATTCTTTGGGTTGGATAGAACTCGAAGTTAAGCGTGCTTGGGCTAGAGTAGTGTGAAGATGGGTGACCTTTCGGGAAGTTTGACCACGGAGTGCAATTTGACCTGAGATTAAGCATATTGACCCGAGATTAAGCCATAGTGACCTGAGATTAAGAAAAAAATGAAAAAAAAATTGAAAAAAAAATTCTAAAAAAAATTTGAAAAAAATTGTTACTAATGGCGCACTTCTATGTGGTGCGCCATTACCCTGGGAGGAATTCTAATGGCGCACTGTGGGCAATTCTAATGGCGCACTACGTGGTGCGCCATTAGAACACCAGATACTAATGGCGCACCAGTAGTGCGCCATTAGAAGGCAAAACTGGTGCGCCACTAGCATGCCTTTTCCTAGTAGTGGATGAACTCGCTCCCAACGGCCACCACTCCTCAGCCTGCGGATGACACGGAGGTGTTGTCTCGAAGGTCCCCGAGCAGGGGGAGGCGACCCTGGAGACACCCCAAGGCGGAGTTCGAAATGTCAGACACGCGGGGTTCAAGATCCCTGCGGATTGCGTCGATGAGAGCCGCAGCAAGGCGAACTCTCAACCAAACACTGTTCCGGAACCCTTAACGGTTCTGGATTTAGGCGGGCAGCCCCTCGTTAAGGAGGGCGAGCCATCCGTGCCGAGGACTTCCGTCGCGCCAGTGGCGCCGGACAGTCTGGTGGAAGCGCTTTGAGGCGCTTCCATGGATGACGAACACCGTACTCTTATGAGTGCGGTGATTCAAAAGGTTCTGTCCGCCAAGAGCGGACTAACCGAAGCCTGCACAAGCCTCCTGACGGGCTTCGAGGTAAGTAATAAAAATGTGTAAAATTACCACCCGATAGGTAGTAGTCCCTGATACTTTGTTTGGTGTTCGGAAAGAAAAGCCAAACAGAGGGTCAATTATAATCCGCAGGAGTCTAATAAGTGTTTACGTGACTAAGTAGGCCGTGTTGCTTGCCGCTGCTGCCCGCACGGCCGAGGTTGCCGAACTAAAGTGGGACCTGGAGCAGGCGCAGGGAGAGCTCGACCTCACGAAGAGGCAGCTCGAAGAGAGCAACGGTGAGTAATTCTCCGCTCTTATGTATGTAAAGATAGGTAAATTTGTTTAGTCTGACGGCAAAGCGTCGTGACTGTGTGACAAGGTCCACCGCCGAAGTGGCGTCCCTGAAAAAAGCGCTATCCGAGGCCGAAGACAAGGCAGCCTTGGAATGCAGAGAGCGCGAGAAGCAAAGTGCTAGAGTGGGCGAGGTACAACAAGAGCTCCAGGACCTCGGCAAGAAGTTCGAGTCCGTGGAGCATGATCTGAATACGAAAGAGGCCGAGCTTGCGAAGGCCCTTGTGAATATGAAAGACGCCAAGGCCGAAGACGAGAAGGCACAGCAGGAGATCCAGGAGGACAAAAAGATAGCGGCGGGTAAGAAATTCTTTGTGCAAAGCAAACATGTGGAGGAGGCGTTTCTTTTACTTACTCGAATTCGGAGCTCTCCAGGGGCATTCGCAGATCTGCCACGCAGCGTATCAGATGCCGCGGAGTTCTACCGTGCCCAAGAGGGGAGCTGAACGGAGAAGTTGTTCTGGTCCCAGTATGTTGGGGCCAAACACCCAACGCCTCTGAGTGATCAACTGAAGCAGTTGGTCGAACTCCACAGGTCGGCCGAAGTGGCTATGAAAGATTTCATAGTCCGGATGTGGCCTGGTGAGCCCCTGCACACTAGCTACTTCGGCCTGATCAAGCGGATGGTGAATGCCTGTCCGCGGCTTGAAGTAATCAACCGATCTGTTTGCATCGAGGGTGCCCGCCAGGCCTTTGCCCGCGCGAAGGTGCATTGGGGCAAGCTGGATGCGGAGAAGCTGGTGAAGGACGGTCCGCCGGAGGGCAAGGAGCATCGCCATCCCGAGAAGTATTATAATGGCGTTATGAAAGGTGCTCGTCTCATGGCCGATGAGTGTTCCAAGGACAATATCTTTGACTAAATGTACCTCTGCCGTTGTTGTAATTTAAAGACGAAGTTACTTGTGGCACTGTTTGATTTAAAATATTACCTTCTGTGCGGCTGTTTATAGAATACTGAAAGTAGGCCAGTCGTCGGCTTCCGTCCCCACGCAACTAGTGCCGGGGTGTTCCTGGAAAAACCCGGATGCTCTTTATCCAAATGTTTGGTCCCTTAAGGAGGTATCCGGCGCAGCAAACAAGGCAATCGGACAATTCGGCTTTATAACTTTCACTTAGTCATAGAAGTCTACAATTTTAAATTTCGGCGAAGCCCCTAGAATCCGTAAGGCCGAATTGGGGCGCTATATACGCCTAGATCGGACGAAGCCGATTTATCGCCTAAAGGGAAAATCTTTAAGGATTTTAAGACCTCTCGAACAGCGACCAGCTCTCGCCACATCATGCCGGTTAGTTTTCGGCTTTCTCTACTGAGGTGCTCGTCCGGAAGAACCGGGACACAATCGCAGTAGTTCTCCCTGCGCTACCTTAGCCGATATAACGGAACGTAAGGTACCAAAACAAGGGAGCCAGGCTAACCCAACTATAGACCCAAGACATGATTCGGAGCTGATGCATATAGTGATATAAGTCCGGGTGCCGCACTGCTTAAAGTGTTCGGACTTTAGTTGCCGTAGAACGGGGCACCGTAGGAAGCCCCCTGGCAAACGGACCGTACCAAAGTGTACGGATGCAATGTCAAAGAAACATTTATAAGAAAAATGTTCAAATAACAATAATGAGCTGACGCTATATATAATCTCCCATTGATGAAAATACGTTTAAGCGTATGTTTACAATGAATGCATCAAGCGGAGATAAATAGGACTATTTAACATGTCCTATCCGGAGGCAGGCCGCATATGGATATATAAAACAGGTATAATGATCGTAAATAGATTCCACCTGGGTGTTTCCTTATGTGCGCGAAGCTTGTTGCCTCCTTGGTTTTCTCTCCTATGCAAGTCCGACAATCCGGCTCTTCTGAAGAAGCTGCTCTAAAGCACTGTCCTGAAAAAGAAGAAGGACAGGTTATGAAGGTATGTGGCGGTTATCCCGCACCGCTGATCGAGTCGTTTTGCGCGCTCCGCCTACGCCCATGGTATCTTGAGTGCGTAATTGTGTACGCGTGGCACGAATGCTGCTTGGATGGGGCTTAAGCGGAGGCCGGACTGCTAGTCGCGCTCTTGGCGTGCCTGATGATCCTGTTGCGGGGTGTTCCGGACTCTCTTGACGGTGCCCGGATTGGTTTGTCGGAGGAGGCCGCATTGTACTTCCGCCGCGAGGGCTGCAGTATGTTCTTCTGTTCGGAGAGAGTGGTCCGTATTTCCGTTCACTGTTATGACCCCGCGTGGTCCCGGCATCTTGAGCTTGAGGTATGCGTAGTGTGGTACCGCATTGAATCTAGCGAATGCGGTTCGTCCGAGCAGTGCATGGTAACCACTGCAGAAAGGGACGATGTCGAAGATTAACTCTTCGCTTCGGAAGTTATCCGGAGATCCGAAGACCACTTCCAATGTTATAGAGCCCGTGCAACGGGCCTCTACTCCAGGAATCACACCTTTAAAGGTGGTTTTGGTGGCCTTGATCCTTGAAGGATCAATGCCCATTTTGCGCACTGTATCCTGATAAAGCAGGTTCAGGCTGCTGCCACCGTCCATAAGAACGCACGTAAGGTGGAATCCGTCGATGATTGGGTCTAGGACCAATGCAGCCGAGCCGCCGTGACGGATGCTAGTAGGGTGATCCCTACGATCAAAGGTGATCGGACAAGCTGATCATGGGTTGAATTTAGGGGCGACTGGCTCCATCGCATAGACGTCCCGTAGTGCCCGCTTCCATTCCCCCTTGGGGATGTGCGTGGCGTAGATCATGTTGACCGTTTTCACCTGGGGTGAAAATTTCTTCTGTCCCCCCGTGTTCAGACGTCGGGGCTCCTCGTCATCGTCGCTGTGCAGCCCCTTGTCCTTGTCTTCGGCGTTTATCTTGCCGGCCTGTTTGAATACCCAGCAATCTCTATTGGTGTGGTTGGCCGGCTTGTCCGGGGTGCCATGAATTTGGCATGAGCACTCCAGTGTGCGGTCCAGACTGGACGGTCCCTGATTACTTCTTTTGAACGGCTTCTTCCGCTGACCGGGCTTGGATCCGCTGAATTCGGCATTGACTGTTGTGTCTTCAGTGCTGTCGCCGTTGTTCCGTCGCTTATGTCTGTTATGCCGTGGCTTGCCGTTATTGTCGCGGCCATCCGAATTGCCAGAATGTGGCGTAGTGCTGCTGCGAGCCAACCAACTGTCCTCGCCCGCGCAAAAGCGGGTCATTAGTGTTGTGAGAGCTGCCATGGACTTGGGTTTTTCCTGGCCGAGGTGTCGAGCGAGCCACTCATCACGGATATTATGATTAAAGGCCGCCAGGGCTTCGGCGTCCGGACAGTCAACTATTTGGTTCTTTTTAGTTAGGAATCGAGTCCAGAATTTCCTGGCTGACTCTCCGGGCTGTTGAGTAATGTGGCTCAAGTCATCGGCGTCAGGTGGTCGCACATATGTGCCCTGGAAGTTGTCGAGGAATGCGTCTTCCAGGTTTTCCCAACTGCCAATGGAATTTGCTGGTAGGCTGTTTAGCCAATGTCGGGCTAGTCCTTTGAGCTTAAGGGGAAGATACTTGATGGCGTGTACATCGTCTCCGTGGGCCATGTGAATGTGGAGAAGAAAATCTTTGATCCATACTGCGGGGTCTGTTGTGCCATCGTATGATTCGATGTTTACGGGTTTGAACCCTTCTGGGAATTCATGATCCATTACTTCATCAGTGAAGCAGAAGGGGTGCGCGGCGCCTCTGTGCCGGGCTATGTGGCTACGCAGGTCGAATTTCTCTGGGTGGCTATATTCGGCCCGGCCGGACTTGTTTAAGGTGTATCCGGCGTGACGGTCGTCGTCGCGTGCCGAGGCGCGCCCCCGCGATCTGTAGATCGATCTTGGCTGTCCTGTTTTGTTGCCCCGGGCCGTAGTATGTTGGCGTGGGGGTGTTGGCTGGTGAAGGAAATATGCCCTAGAGGCAATAATAAATGTTATTATTTATTTCCTTATATCATGATAAATGTTTATTATTCATGCTAGAATTGTATTAACCGGAAACATAATACATGTGTGAATACATAAACCTACAGAGTGTCACTAGTATGCCTCTACTTGACTAGCTCGTTAATCAAAGATGGTTATGTTTCCTAACCATGAACAAGGAGTTGTTATTTGATTAATGGGATCACATCATTGGTTGAATGATCTGATTGACATGACCCATTCCATTAGCATAGCACCTGATCGTATAGTTTGTTGCTAGTGCTTTTCTTCATGACTTATACATGTTCCTATGACTATGAGATTATGCAACTCCCGCTTGCCGAGGAACACTTTGGTGCTACCAAACGTCACAACGAATCGGGTGATTATAAAGGTACATTACAGGTGTCTCGAAGGTACATGTTGGGTTGGCATATTTCGAGATTAGGATTTGTCACTCCGATTGTCGGAGAGGTATCTCGGGGCCCTCTCGGTAATGCACATCACATAAGCCTTGCAAGCATTGCAACTAAAGGTGTTAGTTGTGAGATGATGTATTACGGAACGAGAAAAGAGACTTGCCAGTAACGAGATTGAACTAGGTATTGGATGCCGACGATCGAATCTCGGGCAAGTAACATACCGATGACAAAGGGAACAACGATGTTGTTATGCGGTCCGACCGATAAAGATCTTCGAGAATATGTAGGAGCCAATATGGGCATCCAGGTCCCGCTATTGGTTATTGACCGAGAGGTGTCTCGGTCATGTCTACATAGTTCTCGAACCCGTAGGGTCCGCACGCTTAAAGTTTCGATGGATGTTATTATGAGTTTATATGATATTGATGTACCAAGGTTGTTCGAGTCCCGGATGAGATCACGGACATGACGAGGAGTCTCAAATGGTCGAGACATAAAGATTGATATATTGAAGCCTATATTTGACTCGGAATCACTCCGGTGAAATTGGGAATTTTATCGAGTACCGGGGTTACCGGAACCTCCCGGGAGTCAATGGGCCTTGATGGGCCTTAGTGGAAAGAGAAAAGGGGCCCTATAGCTGGCGCAGCCTTCCCCTTCCCTAGTCCTATTAGGATTAGGAGAAGGGGTGGCGCCTCTCTCCCTCTCCCTTGGTCAAACCCTAGTTGGACTAGGATTTGGGGGAATCCTACCCTAGTAGAAGTAGGACACCCCGGTGCGCCTCCCTCTGGCCGGCCAGCCCTCCCTTCCCTCCTTTATATCTGAGGCAGGGGCACCCCATGACACACAAGTTGATCGATTAGATCGCCTTAGCCGCAGCGGTGCCCCTTCCACCAGATTACACCTCGATCATACCGTAGCGGAGCTTAGCGAAGCCTGCGCCGGTGGAACATCATCATCGCCACCACGCCGTCGGTCGACGGAACTCTCCTCGACACTCGGCTGGATCGGAGTTCGAGGGACGCCATCGAGCTGAACGTGTGCAGAACTCGGAGGTGCCGACGCTCGGTGCTTGGATCGGTCGGGTCGTGAAGACGCACGACTACATCAACAGCGTTATTATAACGCCCGCTTTCGGTCTCACGAGGGCGTGGACGACACTCTTCCCTCGTTGCTATGCCATCACCATGGTCTTGCGTGATCGTGAGGAAAATTTTTGAAATTACTACGCTCCCCAACAGTGGCATCCGAGCCTGGTTTTATGCGTTGATGTCATATGCACGAGTAGAACACAAGTGAGTTGTGGGCGATACAAGTCATACTACCTACCAGCATGTCATACTTTGGTTCAGCGGTATTGTGAGATGAAGCGGCCCGACCGACATTACGCCAGACGCTTACGCGAGACTGGTTTCACCGCTGTGAGCACTCGTTGCTTAAAGGTGATGGCGGGTGTCTGTCTCTCTCACTTTAGTTGAACGAGAAAAGGCTACGCCCGGTCCTTGAGAAGGTTAAAACGGAGTCTATTTGACGAAGTATCGCTGTGGCTTTGATGCGAGGTAAGAACGGTTCTTGCTCAGCCCGTAGCAGCCACGTAAAACTTGCAACAACAAAGTAGAGGACGCCTAACTTGTTTTTGCAGGGCATGTTGTGATGTGATATGGTCAAGACATGATGCTATATTTTATTGTATGAGATGATCATGTTTTGTAACCGAAGTTATCGGCAATCGGCAGGAGCCATATGGTTGTCGCTTATTGTATGAGATGCAACGCCATGTAATTGCTTTACTTTATCACTAAGGAGTAGCGATAGTCGAGAAGCAATAGTTGGCGAGACGACAACGATGCTACGATGGAGATCAAGGTGTCGCTACCGGTGACGATGGTGATCATGACGGTGCTTCGAGATGGAGATCACAAGCACAAGATGATGATGGCCATATCATATCACTTATATTGATTGCATGTGATGTTAATCCTTTATGCATCTTATTTTGCTTTGATTGACGGTAGCATTATAAGATGATCCTTACTAAATTATCAAGAAGTGTTCTCCCGAGTATGCACCGCTTGCGAAAGTTCTTCGTCTTTGAGACACCACGTGATGATCGGGTGTGATAGGCTCTACGCTCAAATACAACGGTGCAAAACAGTTGCACACGCGAATACTCAGGTTATACTTGACGAGCTATGCATATAAGATATGACCTCGAACACGGAGACCGAAGGTCGAGCGTGAATCATATAGTAGATATGATCAACATATTGATGTTCACCATTGAAACTACTCCATCACACGTGATGATCGGTCATGGTGTAGTTGAAATGGATCACGCAATCACTTAGAGAATTGGAGGATATTTTTCTAAGTGGGAGTTCTTAAGTAATATGATTAATTGAACTTAAATTTATCATGAACTTAGTACCGATAGTATCTTGCTTGTCTATGATGTGTAGATAGATGGCTCGTCTTTGTTGTTCCGTTGAATTTTAATGCGTTCCTTGAGAAAGCAAAGTTGAAAGATGATGGCAGCAATTACACGGACTGGGTCCGAATTTGAGGATTATCCTTATTGCTGCACGGAAGAATTACGTCCCGAAGCACCGTTAGGTGCCAGGCCTGTGCAAGGGCTGCGCCGAAGTTGTGAACGTCTGGCAAAGCAAAGCGATGACTACTCTATAGTTCAGTGTGCCATGCTTTACGGCTTAGAACCGGGACTTCAACGTCGTTTTGAACACCATGGAGCATATGAGATGTTCCGGGAGTTGAAGTTAATATTCCAAGCGTAATGCCCGGATTGAGAGATATGAAGTCTCCAATAAGTTCTATAGCTGTAAGATGGAGGAGAATGGTTCGTCGGTGAGCATATACTCGTAATGTCCGGATATAACAATCACTTGATTCAACCTGGAGTTAATCTTCCGGATGATTGCGCCATTGATGTAATTCTCCAATCATCGCCACCAAGCTACAAGAGCTTCGTGATGAACTATAATATGCAAGGGATGACCAAAACTATGCTCGAGCTCTTCGCGATGCTGAAAGCATGGAGGTAGAAATCAAAAGGAGCATCAAGTGTTGATGGTTAACAAAACCACTAGTTTCAAGAAAAGGGCAAAGGAAAGAAAAGGAAACTTCAAAAGAGCAGCAAGCAAGTTGCTGATCAAGAGAAGAAACCCAAGTCTGGTCCTAAGCCTCAAACCGAGTGCTTCTATTGCAAGCAGGCTGGTCATCGAAGCGGAACTGCCCCAAGTATTTGGCGGATAAGAAGGATGGCAAGGTTAACAAAGGTATATGTGATATACTTGTTATTGATGTGTACCTTACTAATACTCGCAGAGCACTGGTATTTGATACTGGTTCTGTTGCTAATATTTGCAACTCAAACAGGGCTACGGATTGCTTAAGATTGGCTAAGGACGAGGTGACGATCGCGCGTGGGAAATGGTTCCAAAGTCGATGTGATCGCGATCGGCACGCTACCTCTACATCTACCTTCGGATTAGTATTAGACCTAAATAATTGTTATTTAGTACCATCGTTGAGCATGAACATTATATCTGGATCTTGTTTGATGCGAGACGGTTATTCATTTAAATCAGAGAATAATGGTTGTTCTATTTATATGAATAATATCTTTTATGGTCATGCACCATTGAAGAATGGTTTGTTTTACTTAATCTTGATAGTAGTGATACACATATTCATAATGTTGAAACCAAAAGATGCAGAGTTGATAATGATGATGCAACTTATTTGTGGCACCGCCGTTTAGGTCATATCGGTGTAAAGCGCATGAAGAAACTCCATCTTGATGGACTTTTGGAGTCACTTGATTATGAATCACTTGGCACTTGCGAACCGTGCCTTATGGGCAAGATGACTAAAACACCGTTCTCCGGAACTATGGAGAGAGCAACAGATTTATTGGAAATCATACATACCGATGTATGTGGTCCAATGAATGTTGAGGCTCGTGGCGGATATCGTTATTTTCTCACCTTCACAGATGATTTGAGCAGATATGGGTATATCTACTTAATGAAACACAAGTCTGAAACATTTGAAAAGTTCAAAGAATTTCAGAGTGAAGTGGAAAATCATCGTAACAAGAAAATAAAGTTTCTGCGATCTGATCGTGGAGGAGAATATTTGAGTTACGAAGTTTGGCCTACATTTGAAACAATGCGGAATAGTTTCGCAACTTACGCCACCGGAACACCACAACGTAATGGTGTGTCCGAACGTCAGAATCGTACTTTATTAGATATGGTGCGATCTATGATGTCTCTACTGATTTACCGCTATCGTTTTGGGGTTATGCTTTAGAGACGGCTGCATTCACTTTAAATAGGGCACCATCTAAATCCGTTGAACGACGCCTTATGAACTGTGGTTTGGCAAGAAACCAAAGTTGTCGCTTTTGAAAGTTTGGGGCTGCGATGCTTATGTGAAAAAGCTTCAACCTGATAAGCTCGAACCCAAATCGGAGAAATGTGTCTTCATAGGATACCCAAAGGAGACAGTTGGGTACACCTTCTATCACAGATCCGAAGGCAAGATTTTTGTTGCTAAATTCGAAACTTTCTAGAGAAGGAGTTTTCTCGAAAGAAGTGAGTGGGAGGAAAGTAGAACTTGATGAGATAATCTGTATCTACTCCCTTATTGAGAAGTAGTACATCACGTAAAACAGTTTCGTGACACCTACACCAAATAGGGAGGAAGCTAATGATGATGATCATGAAACTTCAGATCAAGTTTCTCTGAACTCAGAGATCAACAGAGCAAGATCCGCACTGAGTGGTACGGTAATCCTGTTTTGGAAGTCATATTCTATCGAACATGATGAACCTACGAACTATGAAGAAGCGATGGTGAGCCCAGATTCCACAAAATGGCTTGAGGCCATGAAATCTGAGATGGGATCCATGTATGAGAACAAAGTGTGGACTTTGGTTGACTTGCCCGATGATCGGCAAGCAATTGAGAATAAATGGATCTTCAAGAAGAAGACCGACGCTGATGGTAATGTTATCGTTTATAAAGCTCGACTTGTTGCAAAAGGTTTTCGACAAGTTCAAGGGGTTGACTACGATGAGACTTTCTCACCCAGAGCGATGCTTAAGTCCGTCCGAATCATGTTAGCAATTGCCGATTTTATGATTATGAAATTTGGCAAATGGATGTTAAAACTGCATTCTGAATGGATTTACGGAAGAAGAGTTGTATATGATGCAACCAGAAGGTTTTGTCGATCCAAAGGAGCTAACAAAGTGTGCAAGCTCCAGCGATCCATTTATGGACTGGTGCAAGCCTCTCGGAGTTGGAATAAACGTTTTGATAGTGTGATCAAAGCATTTGGTTTTATATGACTTTTGGAGAAGCCTCGTATTTACAAGAAAGTGAGTGGAGCTCAGAGCATTTCGATATTATATGTGGATGACATATTATTGATCGGAAATGATATAGAATTTCTGGATAGCATAAAGGGATACTTGAATAAAAGTTTTCGATGAAAGACCTCGTGAAGCTGCTTACATATTGGGCATTAAGATCTATAGAGATAGATCAAGACGCTTAATAGGACTTTCACAAAGCACATACCTTGATAAAGTTTTGAAAAAGTTCAAATGGATCAGGCAAAGAAAGGGTTCTTGCCGGTATTACAAGGTGTGAAGTTGAGTAAGACTCAATGCCCGACCACCGCAGAAGATAGAGAGAAAATGAAAGATGTTCCTATGCTTCAGCCATAGGCTCTATCATGTATGCAATGCTGTGTACCAGACCTGATGTGTGCCTTGCTGTAAGTTTAGCGCAGGTACCAAAGTAATCCAGAGTGGATCATCGGACAGCGGTCAAGAACATCCTTAAGTACTTGAGAAGAACTAAGGATATGTTTCTCATTTATGGCGGTGACAAAGAGCTCGTCAGAACGGTTACGCCGATGCAAGCTTTGACACGATCCGGACGATTCTAAATCGCAAACCGGATACGATTTACATTAAACGGTGGAGCTGTCACTGGTGCAGTTCCAAACAAAGCGCCGCTGCGGGATCTACATGTGAAGTTGAGTACATAGCTGCTTCGAAGCAGCTAATGAAGGAGTCTGGATGAAGGAGTTCATAACCGATCTAGGTGTTGTACCTAGTGTATCGGGTCCAATGAAAATCTTTTGTGACAATATCGTGCAATTGCCTTGGCAAAGGAATCCAGATTTCACAAGAGAACCAAGCACATCAAAAGACGCCTCAACTCCATCCGGATTTGGTCCGGTGGGAGACATAGAGATATGCAAGATACATACGGATCTGAATGTTGCGACCGCTGACTAAGCCTCTTCCACGAGCAAAACATGATCAGCACCAAGACTCCATGGGTGTTAGAATCATTCTTGTGTAATCTAGATTATTGACTCTAGTGCAAGTGGGAGATCAAGGAAATATGCCCTAGAGGCAATAATAAATGTTATTATTTATTTCCTTATATCATGATAAATGTTTATTATTCATGCTAGAATTGTATTAACCGGAAACATAATACATGTGTGAATACATAAACCTACAGAGTGTCACTAGTATGCCTCTACTTGACTAGCTCGTTAATCAAAGATGGTTATGTTTCCTAACCATGAACAAGGAGTTGTTATTTGATTAATGGGATCACATCATTGGTTGAATGATCTGATTGACATGACCCATTCCATTAGCATAGCACCTGATCGTATAGTTTGTTGCTAGTGCTTTTCTTCATGACTTATACATGTTCCTATGACTATGAGATTATGCAACTCCGCTTGCCGAGGAACACTTTGGTGCTACCAAACGCCACAACGAATCGGGTGATTATAAAGGTACATTACAGGTGTCTCCAAGGTACATGTTGGGTTGGCATATTTCGAGATTAGGATTTGTCACTCCGATTGTCGGAGAGGTATCTCGGGCCCTCTCGGTAATGCACATCACATAAGCCTTGCAAGCATTGCAACTAAAGGTGTTAGTTGTGAGATGATGTATTACGGAACGAGAAAAGAGACTTGCCAAGAACGAGATTGAACTAGGTATTGGATGCCGACGATCGAATCTCGGCAAGTAACATACCGATGACAAAGGGAACAACGATGTTGTTATGCGGTCGACCGATAAAGATCTTCAGAGAATATGTAGGAGCCAATATGGGCATCCAGGTCCCGCTATTGGTTATTGACCGAGAGGTGTCTCAGTCATGTCTACATAGTTCTCGAACCCGTAGGGTCCGCACGCTTAAAGTTTCGATGGCGATGTTATTATGAGTTTATATGATATTGATGTACGAAGGTTGTTCGAGTCCCGGATGAGATCACGGACATGACGAGGAGTCTCGAAATGGTCGAGACATAAAGATTGATATATTGGAAGCCTATATTTGACTCGGAATCACTCCGGGTGAAATTGGGAATTTTACCGAGTACCGGGGTTACCGGAACCTCCGGGGAGTCAATGGGCCTTGATGGGCCTTAGTGGGAAAGAGAAAGGGGCCCTATAGCTGGCGCAGCCTTCCCCTTCCCTAGTCCTATTAGGATTAGGAGAAGGGGTGGCGCCTCTCTCCCTCTCCCTTGGTCAAACCCTAGTTGGACTAGGATTTGGGGGAATCCTACCCTAGTAGAAGTAGGACACCCCAGTGCGCCTCCCTCTGGCCGCCAGCCCTCCCCTTCCCTCCTTTATATACAGGGCAGGGGCACCCCATGACACACAAGTTGATCGATTAGATCGTTCCTTAAGCCGTGCGGTGCCCCTTCCACCAGATTACACCTCGATCATACCGAAGCGGAGCTTAGGCGGCCTGCGTCGGTGGAACATCATCATCGCCACCACGCCGTCAGGTCGACGGAACTCTCCCTCGACACTCGGCTGGATCGGAGTTCGAGGGACGTCATCGAGCTGAACGTGTGCAGAACTCGGAGGTGCCGTACGTTCGGTGCTTGGATCGGTCGGGTCGTGAAGACGCACGACTACATCAACCGCGTTATTATAACGCTTCCGCTTTCGGTCTACGAGGGTACGTGGACAGACACTCTTCCCTCTCGTTGCTATGCCATCACCATGGTCTTGCGTGATCGTAGGAAAATTTTTGAAATTACTACGTTCCCCAACAGCTGGTATGCGGACTGATATGCCGTTTTATCCCGGCCACGAGGTGGCCGGTCAACCGTATGGAGCTTGAGTCCGTATTCCTCGGCTGCCAGGACTTCAGTCCATCTGTCTATGAGCAGGTCTTGATCAGCCTGGAGTTGTTGCTGCTTCTTTTTAGGCTCCTCACAGTGGCTATAAGCCGACGCTTGAAGCTCTCCTGCTCTACAGGATCCTCCGACACGCCGAACTCGTCGTCGCCGAGGCTAATCTCGTCTTCGGAGGGGGGCATGTAGCTGTCCTCCTCCGGGTATTCGTCTGTCGCCTCTTCTTCTGGGCTGACCTGCTCATCCTCCTGTTCGGCCTTCTCGAAGGCGGGCTGATCAGGGTTGTATTCTTCTTCGGCACCATTCGGATTGTTTTCGTCTCCTGGGCTGGTATTGTTGTGGCGGGGCTTGGAGTGGCACCGACGACACCCATTCTTTGCTTTTTCCCTGAGGTTTTATCCTTCGTTGCCTCATCGTCATTTGTTTCCTTCGGAGTGTCCACCATATATATATCATAAGAAGAGGTGTTTGTCCACCGCCCAGTGAGCAGTGGCTCATGTTCTTCTCCTGCATCGTCATCCATACCGTCGATGTCTTCGGAGTCGAAGTTCAGTACCTCGGTTAAATCATCGACCGTGGCAATGAAGTGGGTGGTGGGTGGGCAACGAATTCCTTCGTCGCCTGCCTCCCACTCGAGCCGGACATAGTTCGCCAAGAGCCTCGACAAAGAGAGAGACTTTAATGAGTTCAAGATGTCGCCAAAGGGCGAGTGCTTTGGAAGATATCCGCAGCGGTGAACTCCATTATCGGAGCTCATCCTGGCCCGACGGGCTCGGAGAGTGCGGATCGAACCAACGTCCGGATACGAATCCGGGGTTGAGTCACAGCCACCGCAGAGGTAAGACCCATGTTCGCTCCATCGCCGATGAGTGTGCGACACTGTGGGGCGGGTCCATCCTCCGCCCTAGGGCGGTGTAGCCTGCTCCGGATCTAGGTCCGGGGATACTATGGGGGTGATACCCCGACCTTCGTCCGACGGCAGGTCTAAGCCGTGCTCGTCGTGACTGTCCGGTGCTCCTGGCATAGGCCCCAACCCATCGAAGACCAAGTCTCCGCGGATGTCTGCCGTGTAGTTCAGGTTTCCAACCTTATCCGGTGGCTGGGAGCATAGCCGCCGATCTTCTCCAGATGCTAAGCGAGTTGGCTCTGGCGTGCGGCGAAGCCGAACACGAAGATCTGTCCGGGAGGAAAGTCTGCATACCGACAGCGTCATTGATGATGATTGAAGGAGCCATCGAGCCTGACAGCGACGACACAGATAAACTCTCAATGAAAGCACCAATGTCGGTGTCAAAATCGGCGGATCTCGGGTAGGGGGTCTCGATCTGTGTGTCAAGGCTGATGGTAACAGGAAGCAAGGGACACAGATGTTTACCCAGGTTCGGGCCCTCTCGATGGAGGTAAAACCCTACTTCCTGCTTGATTAATATTCATGATATGGGTAGTACAAGAGTAGATCTACCACGAGATCGTAGAGGCTAAACCCTAAGAGCTAGCCTATGATGGTATGATTGTAATTGTGATTGGCCTTCTAAGGACCAACCTCTCCGGTTTATATAGACACCGGAGAGGGCTAGGGTTTACATGGAGTCGGTTACAAGAAAGGAAACACAATATCCGGATCGCCAAGCTTGCCTTCCACGCAAAGGAGAGTCCCATCCGGACACGGGCCAAAGTCTTGAGTCTTGTATCTTCACGCTTCAATAGTCCGGGACGTTGTACACAGTCAGGCTGTCCGGTTACCCCCTAATCCAGGACTCCCTCAGCGGGGAGCAAGCGGAGAGCTTTCCCAACCCCTCCAAGGGGGAGCGGGTATGCCTTATCCGTTATTTATTAAGGGGACCTGGATTTCCAATCCATCCATTCCTTCGAGGGCTCCTTGAGTTTTACGGCCTCCAGTTGCATAATTTCACCCCTTCTTCCATATTACACATCGCTGGTTATGTTGCCCTTTGTGAGCTGTTTCTGGGCTGCGAAGCTCATTTCGCGCTGTGGAAGAAGCTATTCTGCCTTGTGTCCCGCACAAAGAAGGGGTCAATATATCAAGTGGGCGGAGCCGAAATATGGCGCATCGCCGGGACATGATACCTGTCTGGTACCCCAAAGAAGACGTCCGAAGACTGGCCTTCGGAGTGGTTTTACATGGAGGACGTCCCCCTTCCGGATCCTATTCGGATAGGTCTTCCCGAGTTCGAAAATGCCCCTTTGAAGAAACGCCGAAGCTGGCGCCCACGGAGCCCTCAGGAGGAAGATAACGGAGAGGTCCTTTACCTGATGGGCCGGATAAAAGTACTGGCTCAATCAGGATTGACAATAACCGAGGTTATGTCAATATGTATAATGCGGGGGGTACTGATACGTCCATTTTGCATCATGCTTTTATATCGATATTTATTGCATTATGGGCTGTTATTACACATTATGTCACAATACTTATGCCTATTCTCTTATTTTACAAGGTTTACATAAGGAGGAGAATGCCGGCACTGGAATTCAAATTTGGAAAAGGAGCAAATATTAGAGACCTATTCGCACAACTCCAAAAGTCTTGAAACTCCACGAAAGTCATTTGGGAAATAATAAAAATATTGAGCGGAAGAAGTTCACCGAGGGGACCCACACTGCCACGAGGGTGGGGCGGCGCCCTACCCCCTGTATGCGCCCTGCCTCGTGGGCCCCCACTGCTCTCCGATGGCCATCTTCGCTATATGAGTTCTTTCATCGAGGAAAAAACATAAGCAACCTTTCGACGAAACTCCGCCGCCACGAGGCGGAACCTGGCGGAACCAACCTAGGGTTCCATGAGCTGTTCGCGGGGACACTTCCTCCGGAGGGTGAAATCATCGCCATCGTCATCACCAATGCTCCTCCCATCGAGAGAGGGCAATCTCCATCAACATCTTCACCAGCACCATCTCATCTCAAAACCCTAGTTCATCTCTTGTATCCAATTCTTGTCTCCAAGTCCGGGATTGGTACTAGTAGGTTGCTAGTAGTGTTGATTACTCCTTGTAGTTGATGCTAGTTGGTTTATTTGGTGGAAGATCATATGTTCAGATCCTTTATGCATATTATTACCCCTCTGGTTATGAACATGAATATGCTTTGTGAGTAGTTACGTTTGTTCCTGAGGACATGGGAGAAGTCTTGCTATTAGTAGTCATGTGAATTTGGTATTCGTTCGATATTTTGATGAGATGTATGTTGTCTAGCCTCTAGTGGTGTTATGTGAACGTTGACTACATAACACTTCACCATTATTTGGGCCTATAGGAAGGCATTGGGAAGTAATAAGTAGATGATGGGTTGCTTGAGTGACAGAAGCTTAAACCCTAGTTTATGCGTTGCTTCGTAAGGGGCTGATTTGGATGCATATGTTTCATGCTATTGTTAGGTTTACCTTGATACTTTTGTTGTAGTTGCGGATGCTTGCAATAGAGGTTAATCATAAGTGGTATGCTTGTTCAAGTAAGAACAGCACCCAAGCACCAGTCCACCCACATATCAAATTATCAAAGTACCTAACGCGAATCATATGAACGTGATGAAAACTAGCTTGACGATATTCCCATGTGTCCTCGGGAGCGCTTTTCCTTATATAAGAGTTTGTCCAGGCTTGTCCTTTTCTACAAAAAGGATTGGTCCACCTTGCTGCACTTTATTTACTTTTGTTACTTGTTGCTCGTTACAAATTATCTTATCACAAAACTATCTGTTACCACTTATTTCAGTACTTGCAGAGAATAACTTACTGAAAACCACTTATCATTTCCTTATGTTCCTCGTTGGGTTCGACACTCTTACTTATCGAAAGGACTACGATAGATCCCCTATACTTGTGGGTCATCAAGACTCTTTTCTGGCGCCGTTGCCGGGGAGTGAAGCGCCTTTGCTAGGTGGAATTTGGTAAGAAAAAAAATTACATACTGTGCTGAAATTTACTGTCACTTGTTCTATGGAAAGTAATCCTCTGAGAGGCTTGTTCGGGGTATCTTCACCCTGACCAGTAGAGCAAAGAATTGCTCCTCAACCTACTGAACCTACTGAAAATGAAATTATTCCATTTGAAGTTCCTTCGGGTATGTTAGAAGAACTGCTTGATAACCCTTTTACAGGAGATGGAACAAAGCATCCTGAAGAACATCTACTCTATGTGGATGAAGTTTGTGGATTATTTAAGCTTGCAGGTATACCCGATGATATTGTTCAGAAGAAGGTCTTCCCTTTATCTTTGAAGGGAGATGCATCGACATGGTATAGGCTATGTGATGATACGGGATCATGGAACTATAAACAAATGAAATTGGAATTTCATCAGAAGTATTATCCTATGCATCTTGTTCATCGTGATCGCAACTATATATATAATTTTTTGCCTCGCGAAGGAGAAAGCATCGCTCAAGCTTGGGGGAGTCTTAAATCAATGTTATATTCATGCCCCAATCATGAGTTCTCAAGAGAAATAATTCTTCAAAAAATTTATGACCGGCTTTCTGAAAACAATTGCATTATGCTCGATACTTCTTGTGCTGGCTCTTTTATGATGAATACTATTGAATACAAATGGAATTTATTGGATATAATTAAATGCAACTCTGAAGATTGGGATCTCGACGAAGGTAAGGAGTCAGGTATGACACCTAAGTTTGATTGTGTTAAATCTTTTATGGATACTGATGTTTTCCGTAAATTTAGCACTAAATATGGACTTGACTCTGAGATAGTAGCTTCTTTCTGTGAATCTTTTGCTACTTATGTTGATCTCCCCAAGGAGAAGTGGTTTAAATATCATCCTCCCATAGAAGTAAAAGTAGCTGCACCTACTAAAGTTGAAGAAAAGACCGTCACTTATAATGATCCTATTGTTCCTACTTCTTATGTTGAGAAACCACCTTTCCCTGTTAGAATAAAGGATCATGCTAAAGCTTCAACTATGGTTCGTAAAAGTAATATTAGAACTTATACACCTCCTGAACAAGTCAAAGTTGAACCTAATATTGCTATTGTTAAAGATCTCTTGTCTGATAATATTGATGGGCATGTTATTCATTTCTGCGGTGAAACCGCTAGAATTGCCAAACCTTGTGCTAAAGATAAACATAGACCTGTGGTAGGCGTGCCTGTTATTTCTGTTAAAATAGGAGACCATTGTTATCATGGCTTATGTGATATGGGTGCTAGTGCTAGTGTTATACCGCATACTTTATACGAAGAAATTAAGCATGAAATTGCACCTGCTGAGTTAGAAGGAATTGATGTTACAATTAAACTTGCCAATAGAGATACTATATCAGCGATGGGAATTGTTAGAGATGTTGAAGTCTTGTGTGGGAAAAATAAATATCCTGCTGATTTTCTTGTTCTTGGTTCCCCACAAGATAGCTTTTGTCCCATAATATTTGGTAGACCCTTCTTGAACATCGTTAATGCTAAGATAGACTACGAAAAGAATGTTGTTACTATTGGTTTGGGTGATATGATTCATGAGTTTCATTTTCTAAATTTAGTAAACAACACCGTGAAGAAGAATTGCCTAGTAAGGATGAATTATTGGTCTTGCTTCTATTGCCGCACCTCCTAGTGATCCTTTAGAACAATATTTGCTAGACCATGAAAATGATATGTTTATGAATGAAAGAAGGAAATAGATGAAGTATTCTTTAAGCAGAACCTATTCTCAAACACAATTTGCTCGGTGAAACTTAGGGATCCTCCTCCACCAAGGGTGATCCCTGTTTGAGCTTAAACCGTTGCCTGATAATCTTAAATATGCTTATCTTGATGAAAAGAAGATATATCCTGTTATTATTAGTGCTAACCTTTCAGAGCATGAAGAACAAAGATTATTGAAAACTCTGAAGAAGCACTAAGCTGCTATTGGATATACTCTTGATGATCTTAAGGGCATTAGTCCCACTCTATGTCAACATAAAATAAATTTGTGAGATGATGCCAAACCAGTTCGTGATCATCAACGACGTCTGAATCCTAAAATGAAAGAAGTGGTAAGAAAATAAATACTAAAGCTTCTTGAGGCAGGTATAATTTATCCCGTTGCTGATAGTCAGTGGGTAAGTCCTGTCCATTGTGTCCCTAAGAAGGGAGGTATTACTGTTGTTCCTAATGATAAAGATGAATTGATTCCGCAAAGAATTATTACAGGTTATAGGATGGTAATTGATTTCGTAAATTAAATAAGGCTACTAAAAGGATCATTACCCTTACCTTTTATCGATCAAATGCTAGAAAGATTATGCAAACATACACAATATTGCTTTCTAGATGGTTATTCTGGTTTCTCTCAAATACCTGTGTCAGCTAAAGATCAATCAAAGACCACTTTTACTTGCCCTTTTGGTACTTTTTCTTATAGACGTATGCCTTTTGGTTTATGTAATGCACCTGCTACCTTTCAAAGATGCATGATGGCTATATTCTCTAACTTTTGTGAAAAGATTTGTGAGGTTTTCATGGACGACTTTTCCGTCTATGGATCCTCTTTTGATGATTGCTTGAGCAACCTTGATCGAGTTTTGCAGAGATGTGAAGAAACTAATCTTGTCTTGAATTGGGAAAAGTGCCACTTTATGGTTAATGAAGGTATTGTCTTGGGGCATAAAGTTTCGAAAGAGGTATTGAAGTTGATAAAGCCAAGGTTGATGCTATTGAAAGATTCCATGTCCCAAGGACATCAAAGGTATAAGAAGTTTCCTTGGTCACGCGGATTTTATAAGAGGTTCTTTAAGGACTTCTCAAAATTTCTCGCCTCGACTAATTTATTACAAAAGATATACCATTTGTCTTTGATGATGATTGTATAGAAGCATTTGAAATACTTAAGAAAGCATTGATCTCGCACCTATTGTTCAGCCACCTGATTGAATTTACCCTTTGAAATTATGTGTGATGCTAGTGATTATGTTGTAGGTGTTGTTCTAGGGCAAAGAGTTGATAAGAAATTAAATGTTATCCATTATGTTAGTAAGACTCTAGACAATGCTCAAAGAAATTATGCTACTACTGAAAAAGAACTCTTAGCAGTTGTATTTTCTTGTGATAAGTTCAGACCTTATATTGTTGATTCTAAAGTAACTATTCACACTGATCATGCTGCTATTAAATACCTTATGGAAAAGAAAGATGCTAAACCTAGACTTATTAGATGGGTTCTCCTGCTACAAGAATTTGATTTGCATATTGTTGATAGAAAGGGAGCTGAGAACCCGCTGCGCATAACTTGTCTAGGTTAGAAAATGTTCTTGATGACCCACTACCTATTGATGATAGCTTTCCTAATGAACAATTAAATGCCATAAACACTTCTCGTAGTACTCCATGGTATGCTGATTATGCTAATTACATCGTTGCTAAATTCATACCACCTAGTTTCACATACCAGCAAAAGAAAAAGTTATTCTATGATTTGAGACATTACTTTTGGGATGACCCACATCTTTATAAAGAAGGAGTAGATGGTGTTGTTAGACGTTGTGTACCTGAGCATGAACAGGAACAGATCCTACGCAAGTGTCACTCTGAAGCTTATGGAGGACACCACGCTGGAGATAGAACTACACATAAGGTATTGCAATCCGGTTTTTATTGGCCTACTCTCTTCAAGGATGCCCGTAAGTTTGTCTTTTCTTGTGATGAATGTAAAAGAATTGGTAATATTAGTAGACATCAAGAAATGCCTATGAATTATTCACTTGTTATTGAACCATTTGATGTTTGGGGCTTTGATTATATGGGACCTTTTCCTGCCTCTAATGGATATACACATATTTTAGTTGTTGTTGATTACGTTAATAAGTGGGTAGAAGCTATTCCAACTAGTAGTGCTGATCATAACACTTCTATTAAAATGCTTAAAGAAGTTATTTTTCTGAGGTTTGGAGTCCCTAGATATTTAATGACTGATGGTGGTTCACATTTTATTCAGGGTGCTTTCCGAAAAATGCTTGCTAAGTATGATGTTAATCATAGAATTGCATCCCCTTATCACCCACGGTCTAGTGGTCAAGTAGAATTGAGTAATAGAGAGCTCAAATTAATTTTGCAAAAGACTGTCAATAGATCTAGGAAGAATTGGTCCAAGAAACTTAATGATGCATTATGGGCCTATAGAACTACATATAAAAATCCTATGGGTATGTCTCCATATAAAATGGTTTATGGAAAAGCATGTCACTTACCTCTCGAACTAGAACATAAGGCATATTGGGCTATTAAAGAGATCAACTATGATTTCAAACTTGCCGGAGAGAAGAGGTTATTTGATATTAGCTCACTTGATGAATGGAGAACCCAAGCTTATGAGAACGCCAAGTTGTTTAAAGAAAAAGTTAAAAGATGGCATGACAAAAGGATACAAAAGCGTGAGTTTAATGTAGGTGATTATGTATTACTATACAACTCTCTTTAAGATTTTTTGCAGGAAAACTTCCCTCTAAATGGGAAGGCCCTTACGTTATTGAGGAGGTCTATCGTTCCGGTGCCATAAAAATCAACAACTTCAAAGGCACAAATCCGAAGGTGGTGAACGGTCAAAGAATCAAACATTATATCTCAGGTAATCCTATAAATGTTGAAACCAATGTTATTGAAACCGTAACCCCGGAGGAATACATAAGGGACACTTTCCAGAACGTTTCAGACTCCGAAAAGGAATAGGTATGTGGTACGGTAAGTAAACCGACTCCAAAACAGTTTTGGAATATTTAGAAAAATAGAAAAATAAGTAGCAGTCCGAGAAGGACACGAGGGCCCCATGAGGGTGGAGGGCGCGCCCCCTACCTCGTGGGCACCTCGTGTGCCTTCCGAACTCCGTTTTCTTGCACGATACGTATTTTGGTCGGTAAAAATTCATTATATATTCTCCCGAAGGTTTTGACTACCGTATCACGCAATTATCCTCTGTTCTCGTTTCGACCTGTCCTACTGCAGATTAGATCAACATGTCGTCTCAGGATTCGGAAGGAGAAAGCTATGTGGATGACTACCTAGCAAATCCTAGGGTCTATGGAGATGTGGAGCACGATGGTTGGACTACGGAGAAATAAGAGGACTATGAACCCAAGGGGAAGGAGGAGACGAGCTCAGATGAAGATGAAGCCCCATTACCTCAACCTGGGGACATGCACGTGGAGTTCAAAAGGTCAAGTCTCCCTGATAGGGCAAAGAAACCAAAGATCGAGTTTATCCCTTTTCGTCTCTTGCAGGAAAATAAGCAGGACCTGTGCAAAAAGATATTAACCCTGGAGCGAGAGATTGATGATTTGAGGGACCAAAATTCTGTCCTCAAGCGCAAATTAAGGGAGAAGCCTATGCCATCGACTAAATCAACATCAACTCCACCCTCTTCACCAACAAAGAAGGAGACATAATCACATGGGTATGGGCACTCCCCTTGGCAACTGCCAAGCTTGGGGGAGGTGCCCCGGTATCGTATCACCATCACACTCCTATCTTTACCATTTTTCTTAGTTCGATCCTATTAGTAGTATCTTGATCTAGTAGAATAAAGTTTATGGCATGATCTAGTTTTGAGTTTTGCTTTATGTTCTCTCTATGTAATCGAGTCTGTGGGCTACATATAATAAAGATTAGTGTGGTGTCAAGGGGCTTGATTATTTTGCTATTATCTTGAGTGAATAAAAGAAAAGAAGAATAAGAATAAAAAGAAACAAAGAGTTCATATTGATCTTAGTGAGAGTAATGACTTCACATAGAAAGAGTATGATGATTGAAAGTTGTTGGGAGTTGGCAGACATAGCTTTGGTCATCGTTGCAATTAATAGGAAGTAATAAGGGAAGAGAGGTTTCACATATAAATATACTATTATTGACATCTTTTATGATTGGGAGCACTCATTAAAATATGACATGCTAAAAAGTTGTTGTTGGACAAGGAAGACAACGTACTGGGTTATGTTTTCTTATATCTAAGATAAAGTATGTTGTCATGTATCTTCCATCATGTTGAGCTTGCCTTTCCCCCTCATGCTAGCCAAATTCTCAGCACCAAGTAGAGATACTACTTGTGCTTCCAAAAACCCTTAAACCAGTTTTGCCATGAGAGTCCACTATACCTACCTATGGATTGAGTAAGATCCTTCAAGTAAGTTGTCATCGGTGCAAGCAATAAAAATTGCTCTCTAAATATGTATGATTGATTGGTGTGGAGGAAATAAACTTTATACGATCTTGTGATGTGGAAGAAATAAAAGCGACGGACTGCATAATAAAGTTTCATATCACAAGGGGCAATATAAAGTGACGTTCTTTCGTAGGATTTTGTGCATCCAACCATAAAAGCGCATGGCAGCCTCTGCTTCCCTCTACGAAGGGCCTATCTTTTATTATTATCTTCTACCTTATGCAAGAGTCATGGTGATCTTCACCTTTCCTTTTTACATTTTATCCTTTGGCAAGCACAATGTGTTGGAAAGATCCTGATAGATATATCTAATTGGATGTAGGGGAGCATGAGTTATTATCGTTGACATTACCCTTGAGGTAAAAGGTTGGGAGGCGAAACTATAAGCCCCTATCTTTCTCTGTGTCCGATTAAAACTCCGTAACCACAAGTATCGCGTGAGTGTTAGCAATTATGAAAGATTAAATGATAGTTGAGTATGTGGACATGCTATTGAGCTCTGACATAGACTCTTTCTGATGTTATGATAAATTGCAATTGCTTCAATGACTGAGATTATAGTTTGTTGGTTCTCAATAAAGTTTATGATTCGTACTTTTCCATTGTGAATAGATTATTACTTGAGCATAAGAAATCATATGACAGTATCTATATATGTTGCTGTTATGAGAATAATCATGATGCCTTCATGTTCGTATTTTATTTTTATCGACACCTCTACCTCTAAACATGGGGACATATTTATCGTTATCGGCTTCCGCTTGAGGACAAGCAAGGTCTAAGCTTGGGGGAGTTGATACGTCCATTTTGCATCATGCTTTTATATCGATATTTATTGCATTATGGGCTGTTATTACACATTATGTCACAATACTTATGCCTATTCTCTCTTATTTTACAAGGTTTACATAAGGAGGGAGAATGCCGGCAGCTGCAATTCTGGGCTGGAAAAGGAGCAAATATTAGAGACCTATTATGCACAACTCCAAAAGTCCTGAAACTCCACGGAAGTCATTTGGGGAAATAATAAAAAATATTGAGCGGAAGAAGTTAACTAGAGGGGGACCCACCTGGCCACGAGGGTGGGGGGCGCGCCCTACCCCCCAGGGCGCGCCCCCTGCCTCGTGGGCCCCCTGCTGGCTCTCATATGGCCATCTTCTGCTGTATGAGGTATTTCATCGAGGAAAAAAAGCATAAGCAACCTTTCGGGACGAAACTCCGCCGCCACGAGGCGGAACCTTGGCGGAACCAACCTAGGGTTCCGGCAGAGCTGTTCTGCCGGGGACACTTCCCTCCGGGAGGGGGAAATCATCGCCATCGTCATCAGCAACGCTCCTCTCATCGAGAGAGGGCAATCTCCATCAACATCTTCACCAGCACCATCTCATCTCAAAACCCTAGTTCATCTCTTGTATCCAATTCTTGTCTCCAAGTCCGGGATTGGTACTAGTAGGTTGCTAGTAGTGTTGATTACTCCTTATAGTTGATGCTAGTTGGTTTATTTGGTGGAATATCATTTGTTCAGATCCTTTATGCATATTATTACCCCTCTGATTATGAACATGAATATGCTTTGTGAGTAGTTACGTTTGTTCCTGAGGACATGGGAGAAGTCTTGCTATTAGTAGTCATGTGAATTTGGTATTCATTCGATATTTTGATGAGATGTATGTTGTCTAGCCTCTAGTGGTGTTATGTGAATGTCGACTACATAACACTTCACCATTATTTGGGCCTATAGGAAGGCATTGGGAAGTAATAATTAGATGATGGGTTGCTAGAGTGATAGAAGCTTAAACCCTAGTTTATGAGTTGCTTCGTAAGGGGCTGATTTGGATCCATATGTTTCATGCTATGGTTAGGTTTACCTTAATACTTTTGTTGTAGTTGCGGATGCTTGCAATAGAGGTTAATCATAAGTGGGATGCTTGTTCAAGTAAGAACAGCACCCAAGCATCGGTCCACCCACATATCAAATTATCAAAGTACCGAACGTGAATCATATGAACGTGATGAAAACTAGCTTGACGATATTCCCATGTGTCCTCGGGACCGCTTTTCCTTATATAAGAGTTTGTCCAGGCTTGTCCTTTGCTACAAAAAGGATTGGGCCACCTTGCTGCACTTTATTTACTTTTGTTACTTGTTGCTCGTTACAAATTATCTTATCACAAAACTATCTGTTACCACTTATTTCAGTACTTGCAGAGAATACCTTGCTGAAAACCGCTTATCATTTCCTTTTGCTCCTCGTTGGGTTCGACACTCTTACTTATCGGAAGGACTATGATAGATCCCCTATACTTGTGGGTCATCAGGTACAGCCACTTCAATATCAAGGGCACCCCATGTGGCACTTTAACGGGGAAGATGATGCCACCCGCTGTGGGCGTAAGGGACCGGACTCAGTTGTTGCTCTAGCAAAAATTATGTCTGATTTATACAAGGGAGAGGAAGAGGAGTTCATCCGTATTAAGCCACGGGATGGATTCTCAATGTACAACCCTCCAAGCTGAGTGAGCTGTCACTTTTTACACCCAGCCTTCCCGCATTCTTCGTCGTAAGTACTCACCTTGCCGTTTCATGGCAGGAACTGCGAAAAGCTGTAAGGGAGGTCAACAGCCCACCTCCACAACCGGAGGACCCTGACCGGGCCCTCGATCCCGGACTCGAAGAGGATCCGGACATATTTGTGGAGCTGATCGACAGGACATTCTATCAATTGGGCTGCGATGATGCCATGGTGGCCATCACAGCCGACTATCCGGGGCTACTCCCTGCATCGCATGTAAGAAAAACCAGAGTCCCAACTTCCAAGAAGGATCCCCTTTTATGCACTTCACCTGCCGCACATATATGGTGTCTTACGAGGAAGGCCCTCGGGATGCCATGCCGAACCCGCAGTGACTCGCCAACAAGGGGCACCGAAGCCGGGTAGGCTAAAAAGGAAGGCGGTCAGGACTGAGATGTCGGCGTAGAGGTATGATACAGAACCTCGCTCCGTGGTTGTCGTCTTTTAAAATATAATAATGTCCATGTTTCCTAGTAGGAAAAACGCTCGCCGGACTATATCCGGAGAGGTTGCCGATCACGCCTCCACCAGTCGGGCTCCAGGGCCGGACATAGAGGCGGAAGCTAACACGGGGCGAACGCCGGATGTTCCTCCTACAGAGGATGCGGATAGAATATCCGCTACAAATTCCGAAGTGGATAGCGCCATGAATCACAGGCATCGCCGGGCCGTACTCCGTGACGCTTGTTTCTCCCAAGAGGCGTTTGATGCCTTCAACTCAGGATACGTGTACATCCGTGCTGCTCAAAATGGTCTTGCCAGAGCCACGGACCAGTATGTAAAGGATATACGGGTAAGAAAATCTGATGATTATATATATATATCAGTAGCCCCGATACTTGAAACAGTTGACACAACTGATTTAAGGATCATTACATATTTTTGTGCAGGTTCTTACAGAGAAGAATACCCAATTGTCTCAAGAGCTGGAAGAGTGCAAAGCCCAGCTACGGGCCGCAGTTGCCGCGTTGAAGGAGTCCGAGAAGGCCCCCTCTGGTAACACTTGTTTCCATTTCAAAGAATGACAGGTACCAGAGAGTATACGACATGCATGCAAATCTAACAATAGATTTTGCAGATGACTCCGGAGTGAATCCGGAGGCCGTGCCAGGGGATGCGCAACGTGCTAATCGACAGCTAAATGCTAGCGAGCGCGTGCTTACGCGGGTCAGGCAGGAGAAAAATGATCTCTAGGACGCCAATGTCCAGCTGGGCGTGGAACTGAAAGATGTCCGAGCCCAGCTTGTGGACTCCGTGAAGGAGAATAAGCGGCTTCGACGCGGCATTTTCAGTAAGTGCTTGAACAAACCTTTGAAACAGTTCGGCAAAGAAGCCGGCTAACAGAGTTATGTCTGTAGGTATGCTGACGGGTCGTCTCGTGGAGGAGATGCCCGATCTGCGGGCGATCTTCTACCAGAGCTCTCACAACTGCACGAACAAGTTCGGCGGGTGATGCAGGGTTTTGCCCAAGCCTTGTGGCCATCCGCCTCCCTGCCAGGAGGCATAGGGGAGCTTATAGAGAAGTTCAAGGGAGCGTGGCAGCGCTTCCGATTATGGAAGATATCAGCCTGCCGACAAGGTGCAAGGGAAGCCTGGGCCATGGTGAAGACGCGATATACCAAAGCTGACCCAAACCACATGGCCGAGGTCGGACCTGTGGGGCCCGATGGGAAGGAGATCCCCGTTAGTTTAGTGTATGACCAAGTAGAATTTGCCGCAAAGTATTCCCAACAGGATTGTAGGCTAGACAGCCTGTTGGATGGCATAGAAGAAGAATTTAGTCAGCCTAAGTGACTGTGTATTTTAAGTGACATATGTAATGCCCCTAGCCGGATTGTAAATCATTTGTCATGGCGGACCTTTTCGCTTCGACCTCTGGAATCGATAGTCCGGAGTGTATCCGAATACCCACTTGGTTATATAAAAACTGGGGTATGCGTGGAGACCAGAGAGAATAGTTCCGTTAGGGGTTCCTTTCCCTGGGTACACATGCCCTAATGTGCATGTTCGAACTGCGAAAAGAGACGCAGCCTATAAACATTTGGGGGCATGTATAAAAAATAAATAAAAGTCGTCTTTTGTTCACCGACCGAATATTCCCTTAAGAACGCTAGCTTTTGGCTTCACCCAGTCTGAGCTACACATCCGGCTGACCCGGCAGTAACAATCACAGAGGTGCTCCCCTTATGCCCTAGCCGAATTAACGGGAACGTAGGGCATAAACACAAGAGCCAGGCAACCCAGCTTGGCCAAAACTTAAGTCATATCGATGCATATAATGGCGAAAAAAGGTACATGTGGAAGAATAACACATGTGTGGGGCATAAAGCCCAAAAAAATAATTGTATTAAGCTTCTGTATAAGAAGCCCCCAGGTATAATGAGCGCGGTTAACGCGTCAAGATTGTGCAGTGAAGACACAAGTTAGCCTTTTAAGGCCTTAAGGAAAAAGAAGAAAGAAAGAGAGAAAAGACAGATAACGGATATGCAAAAAACTGACGCGGGTAAGGAGAGAACATAGAGTCCGGCACTAGGCGTAGAATCTTCGTAGTCTGGCTGCATTCCATGGATTTGGCTCGAGTCGATTGTCCGATGCATCCCGCAGATGGTACGCTCCACCGGTCAGAACCTGGTCAATAATGAAGGGACCTTCCCATTTGGGCTTGAGCTTGTTCTTTTTCTTCTCCGGCAGGCGTAGAACTAGTTCGCCAACGTTATAGGTTTTGGCCCGTACTTCTCTGCTTTGATACCGTCGAGCATGTTGCTGATAGAATGCGGAACGGGCTTTTGCCACGTCTCGCTCCTCCTCCAGGGCATCCAAGTTGTCCTGCCGATCGAGCTCGGCCTCTTTTTCTTCGTACATGCACACTCGAGGTGAGTCATGAATTAAGTCGCAGGGCAGAACCGCCTCTGCGCTGTACACCATAAAAAACGGTGTGTATCCGGTAGTGCGATTCGGCGTGGTCCGCAACCCCCATAGTACGGAGTCGAGCTCCTCTACCCAGTGCGTGTTTGATTCCTTTAAGGACCGCACTAATCTGGGTTTGATGCCGCTCATGATAAGACCATTTGCTAGCTCGACTTGACCGTTAGTTTGCGGGTGATAGACAGAAGCATAATCGAGCTTAATGCCCATGTTGCTGCACCAAAGTCTTACCTCGTCGGCTGTAAAGTCTGTGCCGTTGTCAGTGATGATGCTGTGGGGGATGCCATAACGGTGTACAACCCCAGATATGAAGTCTATCACCGGTCCAGATTCAGCCATTTTAACGGGTTTGGCTTCTATCCATTTGGTGAATTTATCCACCATGACCAGTAGGTATTTTTTCTTATGGGTTCCCCCTTTGAGGGGTCCGACCATATCAAGCCCCCAGACCGCAAAGGGCCAAGTAATGGGGATTGTTTGGAGACTGGTAGGCGGCATATGGCTTTTGTTTGCAAAAAGCTGGCAACTGACGCAACGTTGGACTAGATCTTGTGCATCTGCTCGGGCCGTCGGCCAATAGAAACCTTTACGGAAGGCCTTGCTTACAAGGGCCTGGGCTGCGGCATGGTGGTCGCCGAGTCCAGCATGGATTTCTGCCAAAAGCTTCCCCTTCCTCTTCGGAGATGCACCTTTGAAGGACTCTGGTAGTGCTTTTCTTATAGAGCTCTCCCTCGTGGACCTTGTAGGCTTTAGATCGCCACACTATGCAGCGTGCCTCATTTTGGTCCTCAGGTAGTTCCTGCCTGGTTAGGTAGGCCAGGAATGGTTCTGTCCACGGGGCGATGACGGCCATTACCACGTGGTTTGAAGGTGTTATTTCGATGGCAAAGCCTCCGATTGTGTCAGAGTGTTCGGTATATGGTGTTGTGGCCGGTTCCGGACTATTGTTACCGTTGTCCCCTTCCCATACCACGGATGGATTTAACAGCCTTTCCAAAAAGATGTTGGGTTGGACAGGGTCGCGCTTAGCGATGATACAGGTGATGTCTACTACGCAACCTTCTTCTTGTAGACGTTGTTGGGCCTCCAAGTGCAGAGGTTTGTAGGACAGTAGCAAATTTCCCTCAAGTGGATGACCTAAGGTTTATCAATCCGTGGGAGGTGTAGGATGAAGATGGTCTCTCTCAAACAACCCTGCAACCAAATAACAAAGAGTCTCTTGTGTCCCCAACACACCCAATACAATGGTAAATTGTATAGGTGCACTAGTTCGGCGAAGAGATGGTGATACAAGTGCAATATGGATAGTAGATATAGGTTTTTGTAATCTAAAAATATAAAAACAGCAAGGTAACAAGTGGTAAAAGTGAGCGTAAACGGTATTGCAATGATAGGAAACAAGGCCTAGGGTTCATACTTTCACTAGTGCAAGTTCTCTCAACAATAATAACATAGATAGATCATATAACAAGCCCTCAACATGCAACAAAGAGTCACTCCGAAGGCACTAATAGCGGAGAACAAACATAGAGATTATGGTCGGGTACGAAACCACCACAAAATTATTCTTTCGGATCGATCTATGAAAGAGTTCGTACTAGAATAACACCTTAAGACACAAATAAACCAAAACCATAATGTCACCTAGATACTCCATTGTCACCTCAAGTATCCGTGGGCATGATTATATGATATGCATCACACAATCTCAGATTCATCCAACCAACATAAAAGTACTTCAAAGAGTGCCCCAAAGTCTCTACCGGAGAGTCCAGAACGTGTGCCAACCCCTATGCATAGGTTCCCAATTGTCACGAAACCCACAAGTTGATCACCAAAACATACATCAAGTGGCACAAGATATCCCATTGTCACCACAAATAATCACGGCAAGACATACATCAAGTGTTCTCATAAAGACTCAATCCGATAAGATAACTTCAAAATGGAAACTCAATTCATCACAAGAGAGTAGAAGGGGAGAAAGATCATAAGATCCAACTATAATAGCAAAGCTCGCGATACATCAAGATCGTGCCAAATCAAGAACACGAGAGAGAGAGAGAGAGATCAAACACATAGCTACTGGTACATACCCTCAGCCTCGAGGGTGAACTACTCCCTCCTCATCATGGAGAGCGCCGGGATGATGAAGATGGCCACCGGTGATGGATCCCCCCTCCGACAGGGTACCGGAAAGGGGTCCCGATTGGTTTTTGGTGGCTCTGGAGGCTTGCGGCGGTGGAACTCCCGATCTATCTTCTGTTCTGGAAGTTTTAGGGTACGTAGGTATATATGGGTGAAAGGAGTACGTCGGTGGAGCTACGGGGGGCCCACGAGGCAGGGGGCACGCCCGAGGGGGTGGGCGCACCCCCCACCCTCGTGAGCACCTCCCGTATCTTCTGACGTGGAGTCCAAGTCCATCAGGTGGTCTCCTTCCAAAAATAACTTCTCTAGTTGATTTCGTTCCGTTTTGACTCCGTCTGATATTCCTTTTCCTCGAAACACTGAAATAGGCATAAAACAGCAAATCTGGGGTGGGCCTCCGGTTAATAGGTTAGTCCCCAAAAATAATATAAAAGTGGAAAATAAAGCCCAATATTGCCTAAAACAGTAGATAATATAGCATCGAGCAATCAAAAATTATAGATACGTTGGAGACGTATCAAGCATCCCCAAGCTTAATTCCTGCTTGTCCTCGAGTAGGTAAATGATAAAAAAGAATTTTTGATGCGGAGTGCTACTTGGCATAATTTCAATGTAATTCTTCTTAATTGTGATATGAATATTCAGATCCGAAAGATTCAAGACTAAAGTTCATATTGACATAAAAATAATAATACTTCAAGCATACTAATCAAAGTAATCATGTCTTCTCAAAATAGCATGGCAAAAGAAAGTTCATCCCTACAAAATCATATAGTTAGGCTATGCTTCATTTTCGTCACACAAAGATGTTCCCAACTTCTATACCCCCGATGACAAGCCAAGCAATTGTTTCATACTCAAATAATCTCATACTTTTTCAACCTTCACGCAATACATGAGCGTGAGCCATGGATATAGCACTATGGGTGGAATAGAATATGATGATAGAGATTGTGTGGAGAAGACAAAAGAGGACAAAGTCTCACATTGACGAGGCTAATCAACGGGCTATGGAGATGCCCATCAATTGATGTCAACATGAGGAGTAGGGATTGCCATGCAACGGATGCACTAGAGCTATGAATGCTCAACAAAAGAAAACTAGTGGGTGTGCATCCAACTTGCTTGCTCATGAAGACCTAGGGCATTTGAGGAAGCCCATCATAGGAATATACAAGCCAAGTTCTATAATGAAAAATTCCCACTAGTATGAAAAAGACAACTTATGAGACTCACTATATGAAAAACATGGTGCTACTTTGAAGCACAATATATGAAACTCACTACATGAAGAACAAGGTGCTACTTTGAAGCACAATATATGAGACTCACTACATGAAGAACATGGTGCTACTTTGAAGCACAAGTGTGAAAAAAAAGGATAGTAGCATTGCCCCCTTTATTATTATTATTTTTTGTTTTTTTGGGCCTTTTTTTGGGACAATGCTCTATTGAATGATGATCATCACACTTCTATTGATTACAACATAAGGATTACAACTCGAAACTAGAACAAGGTATGACTCTATATGAATGCCTCCGGCGGTGTACCGGGATGGTGCAATGAATCAAGAGTGACATGTATGAAAAATAATGCATGGTGGTTTTGCCACAAATACGATGTCAACTACATGATCATGCAATGGCGATATGACAAAAGTAAAGTATGTCATGATGATGAACGGAACGGTGGAAAGTTGCATGGAAATATATCTCGGAATGACTATGGAAATGCCATAATAGGTAGGTATGGTGGCTGTTTTGAGGAAGATATAAGGAGGTTTATGTGTGATAGAGCGATCATATCACGGGGTTTGATGCACCGCTAAGTTTGCACCAACTCTCAAGGTGAGAAAGGGCAATGCACGGTACCGAAGAGGCTAGCAAAGGCGGAAAGGTAAAAGTGCGTATAATCCATGGACTCGACATTAGTCAAAAGAACTCATATACTTATTGCAAAAATTTAAGTCATCAAAAATCAAGTACTACGCACATGCTCCTAGGGGGATAGATTGGTAGGAAAAGACCATCGCTCGTCCCCGACCGCCACTCATAAGGATGCACAAGCCAGGTACACTTCATGTTTCAAATTTGTTACACAACTTTAACCATACGTGCATGCTATGGGATTTGCTAACTTCAACACAAGCATTTCTCAAATTCACAACTACTCAACTAGCACGACTTTGATATTATCACCTCCATATCTCAAAACAATTATCAAGCATCAAACTTATCTTAGTATTCAACGCACTCAAAAGAAATTTTCACATATCTTGAATAACAAGTATATTAATATTAAGCAAATTACCATGCTATTAAAGACTCTCAAAATAATATAAGTGAAGCATGAGAGTTCATCTATTTCTAAAAATAAAACCACCACCGTGCTCTAAAAGATATAAGTGAAGTACTAGAGCAAATGACAAACTACTCCGAAAGATATAAGTGAAGATCAATGAGTAGCTAAGTAATTATGCAACTATGTGAAGACTCTCCCATTTAAGAATTTCAGATCTTGATACTTTATTCAAACATCAAGCAAAGCTAAAGAAAACTACATTGCAAGGATAGCACAACTCATGTGAAGAAGCAAAAACTTAGGCTCAACCGATACTAACCGATAGTTGTTGAAGAAGAAAGGTGGGATGCCTACCGGGGCATCCCCAAGCTTAGATGCTTGAGACTTATTGAAATAATATCTTGGTGTGCCTTGGGCATACCCAAGCTTGAACTTTTGTGTCTCCTTAATTCCTCTCATATCATGGTTTCTCTTTTTATCAAAAGCTTTATTCACAACAAACTCAACAAGAACTCGTGAGATAGGTTAGTATAAACCAATGCAAAACCTTATCATTTCCTACTGTAACAAATCACTAACATTATTATTCAACATTGCATACTAAATGCCTCTGCATATTTAATACTCCTATCATCAAATAGAATCATTAAACAAGCAAACATATGCAAACAATGCAAACATAACAGCAATCTTCCAAAACAGTACAGTCTGTAAAGAATGCAAGATTCATCATACTTCCCTAACTCCAAAAATTATGAAATAAAATTCCCACTGTAATAAATTTATCATAGCTCAATATGCAAAAATATTCAACATTATACCACTCTCTGACTTTTCTAGAGAATTTTTGCAACAGCGGTAAACTTTCTGTTTTCAAACAGCAACATGCATACTTGCAAAATAAGCATGGCAAAGGCTATCCTTGACTTTTTTATTGAAACTAAAGGTGCAAAACACTATTCTAACTAACAGAAAACAAAACAAAACAAAATGACATGACGCTCCAAGCAAAACACATATCATGTGGTGAATAAAAATATAGCTCCAAGTAAAGTTACCGATGAACGAAGACGAAAGAGGGGAAGCCTTCCGGGGCATCCCCAAGCTTAGGCTCTTGGTTATCCTTGAATATTACCTTGGGGTGCCTTGGGAATCCCCAAGCTTAGGCTCTTTCCACTCCTTATTCCATAGTCCATCGAATCTTTACCCAAAACTTGAAAACTTCACAACACAAAACTTAACAGAAAACTCGTGAGCTCCGTTAGCGAAAGAAAACAAAACACCACTTCAAGGTACTGTAATGAACTCATTCTTTATTTATTTTGGTGTTAAACCTACTGTATTCCAACTTCTCTATGGTTTATAAACTATTTTACTAGCCATAGAGTCATCAAAATAAGCAAACAACACACGAAAAACAGAATCTGTCAAAAACAGAACAGTCTGTAGTAATCTGCAACTAACGCAAACTTATGAAACTCCAAAAATTCTAAAATAAATTTATGGACCTGAGGAATTTGTCTAGTAATCATCTGAAAAAATAATAAACTAAATAGCACTCTCCAGTAAAAAGTTCTAGCTAATCTCGTGAGAGCTAAAGTTTCTGTTTTTTACAGCATGATCATAAAGACTTCACCCAAGTCTTCCCAAAGGTTCTACTTGGCACAAACACTAATTAAAACATAAAACCACATCTAACCAGAGGCTAGATAGATTATTTATTCCTAAACAGAACCAAAAAGAAAGAAACTAAAATAAAATTGGGTTGCCTCCCAACAAGCGCTATCGTTTAAAGCCCCTAGCTAGGCATGATGATTTGAATGATGCTCACATAAAAGATAAGAATTGAAACATAGAGAGAGCATCATGAAGAATATGACTAGCACATTTAAGTCTAACCCACTTCCTATGCATAGGGATTTTGTGAGCAAACAACTTATGGGAACAACAATCAACTAGCATAGGAAGGCAAAACAAGCATAACTTCAAAACTTTAAGCACATAGAGAGGAAACTTGATATTATTGCAATTCCTACAAGCATATATTCCTCCCTCATAATAATTTTCAGTAGCATCATGAATTAATTCAACAATATAACCAGCACCTAAAGCATTCTTTTCATGATCTACTTGCATAGAAATTTTACTACTCTCCACATAAGCAAAATTCTTCTCATTAGGAATAGTAGTGGGAGCAAACTCAACAAAAATAACTATCATATGATTGATAATTAAGATCAAGATGACAAGTTTCATGGTTATCATTATTATTTAAAGCATACATGTCATCACAATAATCATCATAGATAGGAGGCATGCTTTCATCATAGTAAATTTGCTCATCAAAGTTTGGGGGACTAAACATATCATCTTCATCAAACATAGCATCCCCAAGCTTGTGGCTTTGCATATCATTAGTATCATGGATATTCAAGGAATTCATACTAACAACATTGCAATCATGCTCATCATTCAAAAATTTAGTGCCAAACAATTTAATGCATTCTTCTTCTAACACTTTGGCACAATTTTCCTTTCCATCATACTCACGAAAGATATTAAAAAGGTGAAGCGTATGAGACAAACTCAATTCCATTTTTTTTGTAATTTTCTTTTATAGATTAATTAGTGCTAAAACAACAAACAAAAAGATTCGATTGTAAGATCTAAAGATATACCTTCACTTACCTAGCCTCCCCGGCAACGGCGCCAGAAAAGAGCTTGATGTCTACTACGCAACCTTCTTCTTGTAGACGTTGTTGGGCCTCCAAGTGCAAAGGTTTGTAGGACAGTAGCAAATTTCCCTCAAGTGGATGACCTAAGGTATATCAATCCGTGGGAGGTGTAGGATGAAGATGGTCTCTCTCAAACAACCCTGCAACCAAATAACAAAGAGTCTCTTGTGTCCCCAACACACCCAATACAATGGTAAATTGTATAGGTGCACTAGTTCGGTGAAGAGATGGTGATACAAGTGCAATATGGATAGTAGATATAGGTTTTTGTAATCTGAAAATATAAAAACAGCAAGGTAACAAGTGGTAAAAGTGAGCGTAAACGGTATTGCAATGATAGGAAACAAGGCCTAGGGTTCATACTTTCACTAGTGCAAGTTCTCTCAACAATAATAACATAGATAGATCATATAACAAGCCCTCAACATGCAACAAAGAGTCACTCCGAAGACACTAATAGCGGAAATGTAGAGATTATGGTCGGGTACGAAACCACCACAAAGTTATTCTTTCGGATCGATGTATGAAAGAGTCCGTACTAGAATAACACCTTAAGACACAAATAAACCAAAACCCTAATGTCACCTAGATACTCCATTCTCACCTCAAGTATCCATGGGCATGATTATACGATATGCATCACACAATCTCAGATTCATCCAACCAACATAAAAGTACTTCAAAGAGTGCCCCAAAGTCTCTACCGGAGAGTCAAGAACATGTGCCAACCCCTATGCATAGGTTCCCAATTGTCACGAAACCCGCAAGTTGATCACCAAAACATATATCAAGTGGCACATGATGTCCCATTGTCACCACAGATAATCACGGCAAGACATACATCAAGTGTTCTCGTAAAGACTCAATCCGATAAGATAACTTCAAAAGGGAAACTCAATTCATCACAAGAGAGTAGAAGGGGAGAAACATCATAAGATCCAACTATAATAGCAAAACTCGCGATACATCAAGATCGTGCCAAATCAAGAACACGAGAGAGAGAGAGAGAGAGAGAGAGAGAGAGAGATCAAACACATAGCTACTGGTACATACCCTCAACCTCGAGGGTGAACTACTCCCTCCTCGTCATGGAGAGCGCCGGATGATGAAGATGGCCACGGTGATGGATCCCCCCCCGTGGTACCGGAAAGGGGTCCCGATTGGTTTTTGGTGGCTCTGGAGGCTTGCGGCGGTGGAACTCCCGATCTATCTTCTGTTCTGGAAGTTTTAGGGTACATAGGTATATATGGGTGAAAGGAGTACGTCGGTGGAGCTACGGGGGGCCCACGAGGCAGGGGGGCGCGCCCGGGGGGTGGGCGCGCCCCCCACCCTAGTGAGCACCTCCCGTATCTTCTGACGTGGAGTCCAAGTCCATCAGGTGGGTTTCCTTCCAAAAATAACTTCTCTAGTTGATTTCGTTCCGTTTTGACTCCGTCTGATATTCCTTTTCCTCGAAACACTGAAATAGGCATAAAACAACAAATCTTGGCTGGGCCTCCGGTTAATTGGTTAGTCCCAAAAATAATATAAAAGTGGAAAATAAAGCCCAATATTGCCTAAAACAGTAGATAAATAGCACGGAGCAATCAAAAATTATAGATACATTGGAGACGTATCAACGGGCGAGGATATCCGCCGCTTGATTGTTTTCCCGAGCCACGTGGTGGAATTCAAGCCCCTCGAACCGAGCTGACATTTTGAGGACGGCGTTGCGATATGCCGCCATTTTCGGATCCTTGGCATCGAAGTCTCTATTTATTTGAGATATTGCAAGGTTTGAGTCCCCACGCACCTCCAGGCGTTGAATGCCCATGGAAACTGCCATCTGGAGACCATGTAATAGGGCCTCATATTCGGCAGCGTTGTTGGAGTCTGTGTATAGTATTTGGAGTACGTATTGGACTGTATCTCCGGTGGGGGACGTCAGGACGACGCCAGCCCCCAGACCAGCCAGCATTTTAGAGCCGTCAAAGTGCTTGATCCAATTGGAGTACGCGTTGTACTCTTTAGGGAGTTCGGCTTCTGTCCACGCGGCGACAAAATCGGCCAGTACTTGCGACTTAATGGCTCGCCGAGGTCTATATGTTATGTCGAACGGGAGGAGCTCAATGGCCCATTTGGCAATCCGGCCCGTGGCATCGCGGTTGTTTATTATGTCGTTGAGTGGTACTTCCGAGGCCACCGTGATTGAACACTCTTGAAAGTAGTGTCGTAGTTTTCGGGATGCCATAAATACCGCGTATGCTATCTTTTGATAATGTGGGTACCGTGATTTGCATGGAGTGAGGACAGTGGATACATAGTATACCGGCTTTTGGAGCGGGAATTTATGTCCGTCCGTCTCTCGTTCGACGACGAGCACTGCGCTTACAACTTGGTGATTTGCCGCTATATATAACAGCATTGGTTCGCCGACATTTGGCGCGGCCAAGATTGGGTTGGTGGCCAGGATGGCTTTTATTTCTTCCAATCCGGCCGTGGTTGCGTCCGTCCACTCGAAGTGTTCGGGGCGCCGAAGAAGGCGATAAAGGGGGAGTGCCTTTTCCCCTAGTCGGGAGATAAAGCGGCTTAAGGCCGCCATGCATCCAGTTAACTTCTGGATTTGCTTGAGGTTAGTTGGGATAGCCAACTATGACAGAGCTCGGATTTTGGCCGGATTTGCTTCAATTCCTCTACTGGAGACTATGAAGCCTAGGAGCTTTCCGGCGGGCATGCTGAAAACGCATTTTTTCGGATTGAGCTTGATGTCATATGTTCGGAGATTGTCGAACGTGAGCCTCAAGTATTCTATTAAGGATTCGACATGTCTGGTTTTAACGACCACGTCATCTACGTATGCCTCCACTGTTTTGCCGATCTTCTTTTCCAGACATGTCTGAATCATGCGTTGATACGTTGCGCCGGCGTTTTTGAGCCCGAAGGGCATTGTGTTAAAACAGAAGGGGTCGTATGGAGTGATAAATGCCGTTGCGGCTTGGTCGGACTCCGCCATCTTAATTTGGTGGTAACCAGAGTATGCGTCGAGGAAGCACAATGAGTCGTGTCCTGCAGTAGCATCGATAATTTGATCGATGCGGGGGAGAGGGAAGGGATCCTTAGGGCAAGCCTTGTTAAGGTCCTTGAAATCGACACATAGGCGCCATGATTTGTCCTTCTTTGGTACCATCACCACGTTTGCTAGCCAGTCCGGATGTTCTATTTCTCTAATGAATCCGGCCTCCAGTAACTTGGCTAGTTCCTCTCCCATGGCTTGTCACTTAGGTTCGGAGAAACGCCGAAGAGTCTGCTTGACCGGCTTGAATCCCTTTAGAATGTTAAGGCTATGCTCGGCCAGCCTGCGTGGGATTCCTGGCATGTCTGAAGGATGCCAGGCGAATATGTCCCAATTCTCGCGCAGGAACTCCCGTAGTGCGGCGTCTATAGCGGGGTTTAACTGTGCCCCGATGGATGCTATTTTTGTAGGGTCCGTTGGGTGGACTTGGAATTTTACTATTTCATCCGCTGGTTTAAAAGAGGTGGACTTGGATCTTTTGTCGAGTATCACATTGTCCCTGTCCACTGTGGAGTGCAGCGCAGTTAATTCTTCCGCCGCAAGGGCTTCGGATAATGCCTCGACGGCTAGTGCGGCTGTTTTGTTTTCGACGCAGAGTGCTATGTCCGGATCACTAGCTAGAGTGATGATTCCATTGGGCCCAAGCATTTTGAGCTTCATGTACCCGTAATGGGGTATGGCTTGGAAGATCGTGAATGACTCCCGCCCTAGAAGGGCGTGGTATCCGCTACTGAACGGGGCCACTTGGAATGTAAGTTCTTTGGACCTGTAATTCTCCGGAGTGTCGAATACCACATCTAGTGTGATTTTACCAGCGCAACGTGCCTCCCGACTGCGGATGATTCCTCTGAAGGTCGTGCTGCTTTGCTCAATGCGGTTTCTGTCTATTTCCATTTTTTGAAGAGTCTCCTCATAAATGAGGTTTAATCCGCTGCCGCCGTCCATGAGCACTTTGGTAAGCCGAAAGCCGTCCACAATTGGACTGAGGACCAAGGCGGCTGGTGCTCGGGCTGTTCGGAATTTAGGTTCGTCACTGGCATTGAAGGTGATAGCCGTGTCGCTCCATAGATTTATTGCTGCCACGTGGCAGACTTCGGCAAGGCTGCGGAGTACTCGCTTACGCCTATTATGAGGCGAAGGTCTCGAAGACTGTCAATATTGTATTGTTATCCACGGGATGGTGCTCTGCGGTGTTTTGAATGAGGAGATCCTCACCGCTCTTGGCCACCTGCCGGAGTACCCAACATGCTCTCAGGCTGTGTGTTGGTATGGTATCCGTTGTACTGTGAATTTTGCAGGGCCCGTTAAGCCATCCCTCCAATACGGTTCCACACACTGTAGTGGGCTTTTGCTTCTTTGTAACTGATTCGGGTGACTTGTGAGAGTACACCCTTTTAATTCGGACTGTGGGTTCTGTCGGAGCCGGATTATCCCAAAATTTTGTTTGGGTTTTCCAGGCTCTTTCCATCTCACGGTACTTCCGTACTATGGCCGCCAAGTCTGCGAAGCGTGTTATGTCACGACGACTTATGGCGTTGAGGATTCCCTTGTCCGTGCAATTACTGCAAAAGAATGAAATTGCGTCTTCCTTGCGACAGTCCTTGACCTTGTTCATTACAAGGAGGAATCTGGCCCAATAGTGATGTACTGTCTCCTGGGGTTCTTGTCTGGTGCGGGAAAGATCGTTTATATCTAGGTGGGTGGGTGGATTTAAGTCCGGACCTTGACCCGGTTTGAGACCCAAGGGAGGGGGGGTTTCCGATCTTGTAAGTTTGGGCTTCGGTTTGTTGCCTGATTCTAGGTTCAGGGTTTGGGCGATGTCCTCCCGTAGACAGGTATCCGGCTCGGAGAGCTCGGGAATCCGGACATATCTTGTCTTCAAGATAGAGGAAGAGTCACCGCATTGTTCCTCTACCACCGCTATCTGATGGGTGACCGACGGAGAGTTAATCTCCCTTTGGTCGGGTTTAAGCCCAATCCGATCATAGTCCGTAGTGACTCCCAAAGCGGCGATGCGATCCAAGAGCTCGTTCAAAGAGGAGATCTCCATTGGATTCATCCGCTCGGTAAGCTCCGAGCCGATGTGGAGGCTGTTTTCGATGACCCGAGAAGTCATCGTCAGCGCAGCAGCCGAACGGGCGGTCATGACGAAGCCGCCTAGTCGGAGAGTTTGGCCTACAGCCAGGGCTCCCCCAGAGGTGATGTTGTCCCTGACAACGAGACGAGCCATCCTTCCTTGTGATGACGGCACAGTGGAACTCTCAATGAAAGCACCAATGTCGGTGTCAAAACCGGCGGATCTCGGGTAGGGGGTCCCGAACTGTGCGTCTAAGGCGGATGGTAACAGGAGGTGGGGGACACAATGTTTACCCAGGTTCGGGCCCTCTCGATGGAGGTAAAACCCTACTTCCTGCTTGATTGATCTTGATGATATGAGTATTACAAGAGTTGATCTACCACGAGATCGTAGAGGCTAAACCCTAGAAGCTAGCCTATGGTATGATTGTTGTTGTCCTACAGACTAAACCCTACGGTTTATATAGACACCGGAGGGGGCTAGGGTTACACAGAGTCGGTTACAAGGAAGGAGATCTACATATCCGTATTGCCAAGCTTGCGTTCCACGCCAAGGAGAGTCCCATCCGGACACGAGACGAAGTCTTCAATCTTGTATCTTCATAGTCCAACAGTCCGGCCAAAGGATATAGTCCGGTTGTCCGGAGACCCCCTAATCCAGGACTCCCTCATTCTTCCTTTACAGGAGAGAGGGTGGGGTCCAAGCTTGTCTCAACTCGCCCAGTTTCTTCCTCGAAGTTCTGGCAAAATTTTGCACACACAATACAACGATGAGTCAATGGTTATATATCGAGTCGACAGCAACAAGTCAGTCGGACAAAGGAAAGCACCTTCAAGCATGATGAACAACTTCTTGGCAAGCCCTCCCAGATAGTTCTCCAGGCCGTACCGCTTGCGAGCAATGCCTTCCATCTTTTCGGTCAGATTCTTCTTGTCCTTCTTCAGACAAGTCGCCTCCTTGTTGGCTTCATCAAGGGAAGTTTTCAGCTTCGCATTCTCTTCCTCCAGTTTGCCGACTGAAGCCAGCTTCTGGTCAGCGAATGCAGCTTTCTCATCGGCTACTTTCTGCGCGGCCGCAAGGTCCAGATCCTTATTCGCCAGAGCTTGGTTCATGATGTCTACTGCGCAACCTTCTCCTTGTATACGTTGTTGGGCCTCCAAGTGCAGAGGTTTGTAGGACAGTAGCAAATTTCCCTCAATTGGATGACCTAAGGTTTATCAATCCGTGGGAGGCATACGATGAAGATGGTCTCTCTCAAGCAACCCTGCAACCAAATAACAAAGAGTCTCTTGTGTCCCCAACACACCCAATACAATGGTAAATTGTATAGGTGCACTAGTTCGGCGAAGAGATGGTGACACAAGTGCAATATGGATGGTAGATATAGGTTTTGTAATCTGAAAATATAAAAACAGCAAGGTAACTAATGATAAAAGTGAGCACAAACGGTATTGCAATGATTTGAAACAAGGCCTAGGGTTCATACTTTCACTATTGCAAGTTCTCTCAACAATAATAACATAATTGGATCATATAACTATCCCTCAGCATGCAACAAAGAGTTGCTCCAAAGTCACTAATAGCGGAGAACAAACGAAGAGATTATGGTAGGGTACGAAACCACCTCAAAGTTATTCTTTCCGATCAATCCATTGGGCTATTCCTATAAGTGTCACAAACAGCCCTAGAGTTCATAGTAAAATAACACCTTAAGATACACATCAACCAAAACCCTAATGTCACCTAGATACTCCAATGTCACCTCAAGTATCCGTGGGTATGATTATACAATATGCATCACACAATCTCAGATTCATCTATTCAACCAACACATAGAACCTCAAAGAGTGCCCCAAAGTTTCTACCGGAGAGTCAAGACGAAAATGTGTGCTAACCCCTATGCATAGGTTCATGGGCGGAACCCGCAAGTTGATCACCAAAACATACATCAAGTGAATCACGTGATATCCCATTGTCACCACAGATACGCACGGCAAGACATACATCAAGTGTTCTCAAATCATTAAAGACTTAATCCGGTAAGATTACTTCAAAGGGAAAACTCAATCCATTACAAGAGAGTAGAGGGGGAGAAGCAACATAAGATCCAACTAAAATAGCAAAGCTCGCGATACATCAAGATCATATCACCTCAAGAACACGAGAGAGAGAGAGAGAGATCAAACACATAGCTACTGGTACATACCCTCAGCCCTGAGGGTGAACTACTCCCTCCTCGTCATGGAGAGCGCCGGGATGATGAAGATGGCCACCGGTGAGGGTTCCCCCCTCCGGCAGGGTGCCGGAACAGGGTCCCGATTGGGTTTTGGTGGCTACAGAGGCTTGCAGCGGCGGAACTCCTGGTCTATTGTGTTCCCCGAAGTTTTTAGGGTATATTGATATATATATAGGTGGAAGAAGTACGTCAGGGGAACCACGAGGGGCCCATGAGGGTGGAGGGCGCGCCCCCTGCCTCGTGCCTTCCTCATTGCTTTCTTGACATGGACTCCAAGTCTCCCGGGTTGCTTTCCTTCTAAAAATAACTTCTCCAGAAGGTTTCATTTTGTTTCGACTCTGTTTGATATTCCTTTTCTTCGAAACATTGAAACAAGGGAAAAAACAGGAACTGGCACTAGGCTCTGGGTCAATAGGTTAGTCCCAAAAATAATATAAAAGTGCATAATAAAGCCCATAAACATCCAAGATGGATAATATAATAGCATGAATACTTCATAAATTATAGATACGTTGGAGACGTATCAGCATCCCCAAGCTTAATTCCTGCTCGTCCTCGAGTAGGTAAATGATAAAAGAAAGAATTTATGAAGTGTGAATGCTAGCAGGTGCACAAGTTTGATCAATGATAATTTCAATCACCTTTTCTAGCATCATTATATGTCATAACAGTAGCTAATATCATAAAACTTTGCATGATCAAGTAACAAACTATTCACATGTTAAAGTATAGAACATAAACTTTCTTGAAAACTAACAAACCGTGTTATTAGTCATCAAACAATTACAATTCATCTTATTTTCAGGAAGAGTCTATGTCAGAGCTTTAATTCAGCAAACTTCACATACTCAACTATCATTTAGTATTCCATGATTGCTACCACTCAAAGCATATTTTTAGAACAAATAGTATTCATCGAACACAGAGAAAGATAGGGGCTTAATGTTTCGCCTCCCAACCTTTTACCTCAAGGGTAATGTCAACAGTAATAATTCATGCTCAAATATATTTGAATGGCCATATATGCCTAGATCTTCCATCACATGATGCTTGCCAACTAAAGAGTAGGTTAGAATGAGAAGGAAAACTACTGACTCTTGCATAAAAGTAAAAGATAGGCCCTTCACAGAGGGAAGCAGGGATTTGCAGAGGTGCCAGAGCTCGAAGCAAAACAGAGATGAAAATAATTTCGAGAGGTATGCTTTCATTGTTAACATAAGAACCAAGAGTTCCCAATATCTTCCATACTACATACATTATAGGCGGTTCCCAAACAGAAAGGTAAAGATTTTACTCCCCCTCCACCAACAATCATCAATCCATGGCTTGCCTGAAACAACGGGTGCCTCCAACTAACATCAAACCTGGGGGAGTTTTGTTTGCAATTATTTATGATTTGATTTTGATCTTTTGATCATGGGACTGGGCATCCCAGTTACCAGCCATTTTCTCGTGAATGATGAGCAGAGTTCAGTCATCGTGAGAATAACCCACCTAGCATGGAAGATACTGCTAACCCGTAGTCGCTACATGAGCGATTCAGGCATACAAAACAGATAATTATTTGAAGGTTTAGAGTTTGGCACATGCAAATTTACTTGGAACGGCAGGTAAATACCGCATATAGGTAGGTATGGTGGGCACTCATGGAAGAAACTTGGTTCAAGGGATTTGGATGCACAAGCAGTATTCCCGCTTAGTACAGATATTTTGGTTAGCAAAGGATTCTAAAAAGCAAGCACCACATGTTAGAAGATCCATAACAATATAACTTCTATACAAATATACCCAAGCATAACTCATTATGTTGTCTTCCTTGTCCAACTTCAACCAATTTGATCAGGTTTGAAAATAATTAATGGGGATCACAGTCATAGAAGATGTCCAGGATAGTATATTTATATGTGAAATCTCTCTTCCTTCAATATTCTTTCATGAATTGTCAAGTGACCAATACAATGTTTGCTAACCTTCAAAAAAATTACCACCTCTACTTCTTATATGTGAAGGCATTACACCCCATGGGAAAGCACATGAAACATATATAATTTCAGATTTAATTCATTCAACCATTTACTCATAGGATATAGGTGAAGCACATGAGTAAATGACCAACTACTCCAAAAAGATATAAGTGAAGATCAATGAGTAGTTAAATAATTATGTAGCTATGTGAAGACTCTCTCTCATTTAAGAATTTCAGATCTTGGTATTTTATTCAAACAGCAAGCAAAACAAAATAAAATAAATTGACGCTCCAAGCAAAACACATATCATGTGGTGAATAAAAATATAGCTCCAGGTAAAGTTACCGATGAACGAAGACGAAAGAGGGGATGCCATCCGGGGCATCCCCAAGCTTAGGCTCTTGGTTATCCTTGAATATTACCTTGGGGTGCCTTGAGAATCCCCAAGCATAGGCTCTTGCCACTCCTTATTCCATAGTCCATCGAATCTTTACCCAAAACTTGAAAACTTCACAACACAAAACTCAACAGAAAACTCGTAAGCTCCGTTAGCGAAAGAAAACAAAACACAACTTCAAGTTACTGTAATGAACTCATTCTTTATTTATATTGGTGTTAAACCTACTGTATTCCAACTTCTCTATGGTTTATAAACTCTTTTACTAGCCATAGATTCATTAAAATAAGCAAACAACACACGAAAAACAGAATCTGTCAAAAGCAGAACAGTCTGTAGTAATCTGTAACGAATGAAAACTTCTGGAACTTCAAAAATTCTACCAAACTAGGAAGACCTAGATAATTTGTTTATTGATCTGCTGCAATTGGAATCAATATTTTATCACGTTCTGGTGATTTTTAACAATTGTTTTCGTGACCAGAAAGTTTCTAGAATTTTCAGCAAGATCAAATAACTATCATCCAAGAAGATCCTATAGGTCTTACTTGGCACGAACACTAATTAAAACACAAAACCACATCTAAACAGAAGCTAGATGGGTTATTTATTACTAAACAGAACCAAAAATCAAGAAACTAAAATAAAGTTGGGTTGCCTCCCAACAAGCGCTATCGTTTAACGCCCCTAGCTAGGCATGATGATTTCAATGATGCTCACATAAAAGATAAAAATTGAAAAATATGAATAGCACATTTAAGTCTAACCCACTTCCTATGCTTAGGGATTTTGTGAGCAAACAACTTATGGGAACAATAATCAACTAGCATAGGAAGGCAAAACAAGCATAACTTTAAAACTTGAAGCACATAGAGAGAAAACTTGATATTATTGCAATTCCTACAAGCATATATTCCTCACTCATAATAATTTTCAGTAGCATCATGAATGAATTCAACAATATAACAAGCACCTAAAGCATTCTTTTCATGATCTACAAGCATAGAAAATTTACTACTCTCCACATAAGCAAATTTCTTCTCATGAATAATAGTGCGAGCAAACTCAACAAAACAACTATCATGTGATTGAAAATTAAGATCAAGATGACAAGTTTCATGGTTATCATTATTCTTTAGAGCATACATGTCATCAAAATAATCATCATAGATAGGAGGCATTCTTTCATCATAGTAAATTTTCTCATCAAAGCTTGGGGGACAAAAAATATCAGCTTCATCAAACATAGCTTCCCCAAGCTTGTGGCTTTGCATATCATTAGCATCATGGGTATTCAAAGAATTAATACTAACAACATTGCAATCATGCTCATCATTCAAAGATTTGGTGCCAAACATTTTAATGCATTCTTCTTCTAACACTTTGGCACAATTTTCTTTTCCATCATACTCACGAAAGATATTAAAAAGATGAAGCGTATGAGGCAAACTCAATTCCATTTTTTTGGTAATATTCTTTTTATAAACTAAACTAGTGCTAAAACAAGAAACAAAAAGATTCGATTGCAAGACCTAAAGATATACCTTCAAGCACTCACCTCCCCGGCAATGGCGCCAGAAACTTCTTGATGTCTACTACGCAACCTTCTCCTTGTAGATGTTGTTGGGCCTCCAAGTGCAGAGGTTTGTAGGACAGTAGCAAATTTCCCTCAAGTGGATGACCTAAGGTTTATCAATCCGTGGGAGGCGTAGGATGAAGATGGTCTCTCTCAAGCAACCCTGCAACCAAATAACAAAGAGTCTCTTGTGTCCCCAACACACCCAATACAATGGTAAATTGTATAGGTGCACTAGTTCGGCGAAGAGATGGTGATACAAGTGCAATATGGATGGTAGATATAGGTTTCTGTAATCTGAAAATATAAAAACAGCAAGGTAACTAATGATAAAAGTGAGAACAAACGGTATTGCAATGCTTTGAAACAAGGCCTAGGGTTCATACTTTCACTAGTGCAAGTTCTCTCAACAATAATAACATAATTGGATCATATAAATATCCCTCAACATGCAACAAAGAGTCACACCAAAGTCACTAATAGCGGAGAACAAACGAAGAGATTATGGTAGGGTACGAAACCACCTCAGAGTTATTCTTTCCGATCAATCCATTGGGCTATTCCTATAAGTGTCACAAACAGCCCTAGAGTTCGTAGTAAAATAACACCTTAAGACACACATCAACCAAAACCCTAATGTCACCTAGATACTCCAATGTCACCTCAAGTATCCGTGGGTATGATTATACGATATGCATCACACAATCTCAGATTCATCTATTCTACCAACACATAGAACCTCAAAGAGTGCCCCAAAGTTTCTACCGGAGAGTCAAGACGAAAACGTGTGCCAACCCCTATGCATAGGTTCGTGGGCGGAACCCGCAAGTTGATCACCAAAACATACATCAAGTGAATCACGTGATATCCCATTGTCACCACAGATACGCATGGCAAGACATACATCAAGTGTTTTCAAATCATTAAAGACTCAATCCGATAAGATTACTTCAAAGGGAAAACTCAATCCATTACAAGAGAGTAGAGGGGGAGAAGCAACATAAGATCCAACTAAAATAGCAAAGTTCGCGATACATCAAGATCGTATCACCTCAAGAACACGAGAGAGAGAGAGAGTGAGAGAGAGATCAAACACATAGCTACTGGTACATACCCTCAGCCCCGAGGGTGAACTACTCCCTCCTCGTCATGGTGAGCGCCGGGATGATGAAGATGGACACCGGTGAGGTTCCCCCCTCCGGCAGGGTGCCGGAACAGGGTCCCGATTGGGTTTTGGTGGCTACAGAGGCTTGCAGCGGCGGAACTCCCGATATATTCTGTTCCTCAAAGTTTTTAGGGTATATTGATATATATAGGCGGAAGAAGTACGTCAGGGGAGCCACAAGGGGCCCACGAGGGTGGAGGGCGCGCCCCCCTGCCTCGTGCCTTCCTCGTTGCTTTCTTGACGTGGACTCCAAGTCTCCCGGGTTGCTTTCTTTCTAAAAATAACTTCTCCAGAAGGTTTCATTCCGTTTCGACTCCGTTTGATATTCCTTTTCTTTGAAACACTGAAACAAGGGGAAAAAACAGGAACTGGCACTGGGCTCTGGATCAATAGCTTAGTCCCAAAAATAATATAAAAGTGCATAATAAAGCCCATAAACATCCAAGATGGATAATATAATAGCATGAATACTTCATAAATTATAGATACGTTGGAGACGTATCAGTTCATGGTTTCTGAAAGAAATAACACTCGGTTCAGAAAAAGCAAATAACACCCGTTCAGCAACTGAGCAGTTGACAATTTTTTCATACCAGCAGCTTCATCCTTGGCCTTCTGCAAGTTCATCTTGGCTAGCTCTAGATCGATATTGAGCTGGATCTGATTCTGCTCCAGGTCAGCAAAACCAGCTCCAAGTTCACAGGATTTCTGTAATCGAAGGACAGTCAGTCGACCGGTGAAAAGATTGGTTACTTCAGAACAATAGAGTGATAAATTCAACAAGTTCTAAGACTACTGCCGAATCAAACATCCAACAGTAGTCTCGGGGACTACACCCAGTGGGTGCACTTAGCATGCCCCCACTGGTTCAGGTTACACTCGACCTGGTCCGTCCAGACCGAGTGAGAAAATTCCGATTCTCAGACCCCAGTCGACTGCCCGCAGTCAACTACGGTCTCGGGGACTACACCCAGTGGGTGCACTTAGCGTGGCCCCACTGGTTCAGGTTCCACTCGACCTGGTCCGCCCAAGCCGAGTGAGAAAATTCCGACTCTCAGACCATAGTCGACTGCCCGCAGTCAACCACGGTCTCGGGGACTACACCCAGTGGGTGCACTTAGCGTGCCCCCACTGGTTCAGGTTACACTCGACCTAGTCCGTCCAGGCCGAGTGAGAAAATTCTAATTCTCAGACCCAGTCGATTGCCCGCAGTTAACTACAGTCTCGGGGACTACACCCAGTGGGTGCACTTAGCGTGCCCCAACTGGTTCAGGTTCCACTCGACCTGGTCCGTCCAGGCCGAGTGAGAAAATTCCGACTCTCAGACCATAGTCGAATGCCTGCAGTCAACTATGGTCTCGGGGACTACACCCAGTGGGTGCACTTAGCGTGCCCCCACTGGTTCAAAGATTCAATCAACATAACTTAGTCGGCTCAAGATACAAAACTACTCAGCGGCATGTCAAAACACCCACTGGGTGTACCACAATGAAAAACGCAGACTGATGGAAAGATCCTTCAAAGAAAGTTTTCAGGTAGCATATCCTAACAGAACAACCGACAAGCTAAAGAGTCAGTCGGTAATCAGCTAACCTGGACGTTGCTCTGGAGAGCTGAGCTGGCGTCATAAGCAGCTTGGCTGGCCTCCCGGACCACCTTCATCTACTCCATCATAATGCCCGCCTAACGTATAGCCTCCTTGGCAGCACCCACCTGGTCCTCTGTGACGTGATGTGCAGCAAAAAGTGAAGATGGATTAGCTGGAGTCTACGCAGTTGACGCTGATGGATGAGAACTCGACAGTGGTATGGCGAAGGTGACAGAAGTCCGATTGGCATCGCCGGCCTCCTGGATTACCGGTTCCATCACCGGCGTCGACTGAGGCATCTTACCAGTTGAGGTCTTCCTGTTTCTTCTTCCCAAGGGCCTCAGCGGCACATCCTCGTCGCCGTCTGGACGATCAATGACATTGGGAGGAGCTGCAAAAAGATTAGTCGCCAGAATTCAGTCGACCGCCGTTCAATCAACAAAACAAAGACAAGATTGCGAAGGTCATACCCGGGTTAGAAGTAACCGCATCTTCCATGTCCTCATCCTTGTTTTTGTAAGCAGAAGTCCCAGAGGTAGCAGCACTGCTGGTTTCAAGATTCATTCGGTCAAACCAAGAAAAGAGTAGACAACACAGAACCTCGGGTAAAATTTGAAGACAAAACACTCACGCAGAAGCAACAAGGATATCGATTTTGATTTTTGGCAGGGTCTTCCGAGACTTCGATGCTACAACTTTGGGCTACTTCGGGGCCTTCTCAGTCGGTGCTGGAGAAGATGTCCAAGGGCGCTTCAAGGTCTGTCCAGTCGGCGCAGTCGCTTTTCCACGGATACTCGCCGGATCATGGGAGTGCTTGGATCGCCTTTCGGTGCGAGGAGACGAGTCGACTTCCTCCCCGTCGCTAGAGTCATCACTTTCGTCGTCTTCTCCTCCGTCAGAGTGCCACTCGCTGCTCTTGCCTCCGCTCGCCTCCCCTTCCGGATCCTGCTCCTGCTCTCCGTTGGGCATCGAGTACATCTCAGTGAGGGCCTGAAAGACAACAAGTGGAGCAAATGTCAGTCGGTTGGCAAAAAGAAATTACACGATAGATCAACAAAACACTCGGAAATTTAGAGTTGGACCTTGTCTGGTTCATACGAGTTGTCGAGTGGAGGGATCCTCCTGGACCCCCTGGGGTTATCCTTGTTGCCAGTGATGCCCCTCAACCACTGCTCCACCCTATCCTCGTCGACTTCCTCTGGGTGGATCTGAGTGGTATCATCGATGCCCGAATACATCCACATCGGATGGTCACGAGCTTGAAGCGGTTGAATGTATCATCTGAGGAAGATCTCCAGCAGACCCATGCCAGTCACGCCATCACGAACGAGCTGGACCACTCGCTCGACCAGCACCTTGACCTCCGCTTTCTCTGCCGGAGTGACTTTCAAGGCAGAGGGCTTCTCGACTCGAGCCATGGAAAAGGGGGGAAGCCCAGTCGACTGGCCTGGAGTCGGCTGGTCTTTGCAGTAGAACCAGGTTGACTGCCACCCTCTGATTGACTCAGGAAGAATCATGGCTGGGAAAGTACTCTTATCTCTCATTTGAATCCCAAGACCCCCACACATCTGGATCACATGTGTCCTCTCGTCACTCGGATTGGCCTTTTTGACCGACTGAGAACGACAGGTGAAAATATGTTTGAAGAGACCCCAGTGTGGTCGACAACCCAGGAAATTCTCGCACATGGACACGAATGTAGCGAGGTACACGATGGTGTTGGGGAAAAGTGATGAAGTTGTGCTCCAAAGAAGTTCAAAAAGCCTCGGAAGAAAGGATGGGGAGGCAAAGAAAAACCGTGGTCGACATGGGTGGCGAGGAGCACACACTCACCCTCCTGTGGCCGCGGCTCAGTCTCGTCCTCCGGGAGCCGCCCTGATCCGTGGGGAATCAGTCCCCCCTCGACCAGATCATCAAAGTCGTCTTGCCGGATCATTGACTAAATCCAATCCCCCTGGATCCAGCCGCACGGCAAGCCGGATCTCGACGAAGATCCGCCCCGGTTGGTCTTCTTCCCCTTCGCCTTCGCCGTCGCCTTCTTCGCACGCTCCAAGGCCGCCGTCTTCTCCTTCCCCATTGCAGCGGGCGGAGCTCGAGCGGGCCGGTGGTGTTGAGAGCAGAAGTGGTTTCAGTGGAGAAACGGAGGAGAAAGGGGGGGAATGAGGCGCATTGTGCAGAAAACCCGAGCCGCGACGCCTTATATAAGGTCTTCTCCCGAGTGGCTGACTTGTGTGTAACATCCCAAATTTCCTATTTGGAATGTTTTACAATTATAGCTAAGCATCTATGCATTCTGTTTGAATTTGAGTGCCATTTGGAGTTTCAGAAGTTTTGAGTTTTGGTATTTGAATTCAAATTTTGGCAAGTGGAAATCATTTCAAAAACTATGCCTGATAAATACTTGAGAAAAAGTATGAGAGGAGTAAACATGACACTCCAAAAATATCAGAGGAAAACATTGCCAAAAGTTTGGAATTCAAACTTGAGTTTATTTGAATTTTGGAAAAATGATTTTTATAAACTTTGGATTTTGCCCTCGAAAATGTTCAAATGATAGGAATATTCCCCGATCATTTTGGTATATATATGTCCTATATAAAATATTTATAGTTTATATATTATCTCTGTTTTGTTTTTCAAAAAATAAAAACTAGAAAAGAAAATGCCCAGCACCACCAGCCGACCGCCCAGCCCAAAGACTGGCAGCCCACTCGCGCAGGCCACCAGCGGCCCACCAGCCCGACGGCCCATGCGAGCCGACCGCACCCTCGCCTGAAACCTATCCAGTTCGGTCGACCGACCGAACCCCCGCTCCCCGCCGTCGCCGACAGGTGGACCCCACTGTCTCCTTCCTCGCCCGCGCCACTCACCAGCGCCGCGCCACCGGATCCCGAAGGATCCGGATTCGCCATGATTCGCTCGCCGGCTTGCCCTCGCCAAGCCGCACCCCCTATAAGTACCCTCCCGCACCCCATTCCCCCCTCGCCTCACCGGACCTCTCTCCTCCACGCGCTCGCTGGAGCCCGAGCACGCCACCGCCGCCATTTGCCTCACCCGACTCACCCTGCCACCCCGATCTCGCCGGACTCCACCAGACGCACCCTCGTCGCGCCAAGACCGCCGGAGCTCCCGCCGTCGCCCCGACCACTGGAGACGCTGACGACTCGCCGCCCGAGCCGCCGCCGCCGTCGATCTCCGGTAACTCGCCGGACTTCACCCCCACCGTCCGATCTCGTTTCTTCGGTGTAGATTAGAAACCCCGAAGGGGTATGGTTTATTAGGTTAGTTGTTAGTGAACCGGTTAGTTCCGGTTTAATTTTAAGTTAGGGTTTTTATTTATTAGACCGGCCCGATTCGTTTAAACCCTAGGCCCGTTTAGTTATATTACGCACAGGGCGTTGGTTTGCAAATTTCTTATAGTTTCTGTAGAAAATATAATTAGCTATGTTAAAATTATTTAGAATTGCTTTATTTTAGATTTAGTCAGAATAGTAAATCTGTTATAAAATGAGTTAGGAAAATTATTTTTTAATGATTCTTTTTGTCCCAACTTTGTTTTGTCATTGCCTAACCGTAGGAATAAATTTGGGCATTTTAGGATTAATAAATAAATAGTTTCTAGCAGAAGCATGTTATTCTTAATTAATTAACTAGCTACTGTTTTCCTATTATTTTAATTAGCAAATAAATTTATTTTTCACATGTGATTGATTATTCTAGGATAGTTTCTGTCACTTTAGAGCATGAACTTTTATTTATAATAAATAAAAATTTTATTTTATTTTTCTTATTAGAAATTGCTTTAGGCCTAATAGGAGTTTCATAATAGATTTTAAATTGATTCTTTTTGCTCCTAGTTACTTAATGCATTCCTTTCTGTTAAGTTAACATAAACCCATGCTTAGGTTATGTTAAGAAATTTTTTGTTATGTAAAACTATTTCTAGTTGTTGCTTGAAGTAGGAAAACTTTGAGTTGGATTTCTTTGAGTTTTTCTTGGGGTTTTGATTCGCTTGTTTTGGTGTGTTATGTTACTATGCTATTGTGTTAAGTGATCATGTGCTATATGCTTATTGTGATTATTGTTTGTCTCGGTAGAATTTTCGGAGTGCGAAGCTTGCTACTACGAGTCCTTAGCTTACGAAGATCGTCAGCAAGGCAAGTCATTGATCATGTTTTCTTTACAATACCTATGTTTTGTTGCATTAGAATTATACCTCCCCACCATGCATGCAGTAGGTGAAATTTTGAAGTTATGTTCTTGAGTAGTATCATGTGGTAGGATGAACCAATTCCCCTTGTTACTATGACCCGGGACGAAGTAGTTTACTTTTGCTATGCTCGTAGACGGGATTTGGTTGAGTGAATTCATAAGAAAGATGTGAGAGTCAATGATGATGACAACCCCATGAACTTCAAGCTCAAGATGAACTTCGGAATTCACTACTGGGTGGAGGACGGTTGACGGGCACCCTGGAGAACCCAGTGGTTGGCCGGGATGCATGGAGAAGTGCCATGACATCTTGCGGAAAGCTTCACCCAGCCACGAAGAGACGGATGGATGCCCCATTGACCGGAAGCTTACCTGTGCAGCCGCAATCCATTATGGGCTCTGGCTGGGTCAACCCTAGTTGTGACGCTGGCTGGACGGTACTACGGGATGTAGAAGAACGGTAGGATTGATGGGTGCTGGCGGTGGCGGAAGAACTCTTCGGAAGACCTGTTTCATTCATCCGTCTTCAAACACCATGAAGTGCGAAGACTTAAAAGGAGGAATGATTCTTGCGGGTAAAGTGCGCAAACCTCTGCAGAGTTAAAGATCTAATCGATTAGCCGTGTCCCGATTACGGACAATTTGAGCCTCTGGAACTTGGAAGTATTCGAAATCTCAACACTAAAACTAATAAATTAATTTGAGGGGGTTATGACTTAATAATTTGGGAATGAGACATTGGTTGGCGGAGCCACTGTTGGGGAACGTAGTAATTTCAAAAAAATTCCTACGCACACTCAAGACCATGGTGATGGCATAGCAACGAGAGGGAGAGTGTCGTCCACGCACCCTGAGACCGAAAGCGAAGCGTTATAACAACGCTGTTGATGTAGTCGACGCCTTCACGATCCGACCGATCCAAGCACCGAACGACGGCACCTCCGAGTTCGCACACGTTCAGCTCGATGGCGATCCCGGACTCCGATCTAGCAAAGTGTCGGGATGAGTTCCGTCGAAGACGACGGCGTGGTGATGATGATGATGCTCCACCGACGCAGGGCTTCGCCTAAGCTCTGCTGACGATATGACTTCTCGGCGCAGGCTTCGCCTAAGCTCATGACGATATGACGAAGTGGAATATAGTGGAGGGGGCACCGCACACGGCTAAGGAACGATCCGTAGATCAACTTGTGTGTTCTGGGTGCCCCTGCCCCAGATATAAAGGAGCAAGGTGCGGCCAGCCCAAAGGCGCCGAGGAGTCCTACTCCCACCGGGAGTAGGACTCCCCCTTTCCTAGTTGGATTAGGATTGGAGGAGGGGGAAGAGGGAAGGGCGCCCCCCCTTCTCCTTGTCCTATTCGGACTAGAGGGGGAGGGGGGCGCGCTGCCTGCCCTGGCCGGCCCTTCCTCTTCTCTCTATGGCCCATCAAGGCCCATAGACCCCCGGGGTTCCGTAACCCCGGTGTTCCTAATAACTTCCTGCTTTCATCCGGAACCTTTCCAAGTCCAAACATAGGCTTCCAATATATCAATCTTTATGTCTCGACCATTTCGAGACTCCTCGTCATGTCCGTGATCACATCCGGGACTCGAACAACCTTGGTACATCAAAACTTATAAACTCATAATGAACTGTCATCGAACGTTAAGCGTGCGGACCCTACGGGTTCGAGAACTATGTAGACATGACCTAGAACCATTCTCGGTCAATAACCAATAGCGGAACCTGGATGCCCATATTGGTTCCTACATATTCTACGAAGATCTTTATCGGTCAAACCGCATAACGACATACGTTGTTCCTTTGTCATCGGTATGTTACTTACCCGAGATTCGATCGTCGGTATCCAATACCTAGTTCAATCTCGTTACGTAAGTCTCTTTACTCGTTCCGTAATACATCATCTCACAACTAACTCATTAGTTCTAATGCTTGCAAGGCTTATGTGATGTGTATTACCGAGAAGGCCAGAGATACCTCTCCGACAATCGGAGTGACAAAACCTAATCTCAAATACGCCAACCCAACAAGTACCTTTGGAGACACCTGTAGTACTCCTTTATAATCACCCGATTCGTTGTGACGTTTGGTAGTACCAAAGTGTTCCTCCGTAAACGGAGTTGCATAATCTCATAGTTACAGGAACATGTATAGGTCATGAAGAAAGCATTAGCAATATACTAAACGATCAAGTGCTAAGCTAACGGAATGGGTCATGTCAATCACATCATTCTCCTAATGAGGTGATCCCATTAATCAAATGACAACACATGTCTATGGTTAGGAAACACAACCATCTTTGATTAATGAGCTAGTCTAGTAGAGGCATACTAGTGACTATCTGTTTGTCTATGTATTCACACATGTATTATGTTTCCGGTTAATACAATTCTAGCATGAATAATAAACATTTATCATGGTATAAGGAAATAAATAATAACTTTATTATTGCCTCTAGGGAATATTTCCTTGATCTCCCACTTGCACTAGAGTCAATAATCTAGATTACACAGTAATGATTCTAACACCCATGGAGTCTTGGTGCTGATCATGTTTTGCTCGTGGAAGAGGCTTAGTCAACGGGGTCGCAACATTCAGATCCGTATGTATTTTGCAAATCTCTATGTCTCCCACTTGGACTTGGTCCCGAATGGAATTGAAGCGTCTCTTGATATGCTTGGTCCTCTTGTGAAATCTGGATTCCTCTGCCAAGGCAATTGCACCAGTATTGTCACAGAAGATCTTCATTGGTCCCGATGCACTAGGTATGACACCTAGATCGAAAATGAACTCTTTCATCCAGACTCCTTCATTTGCTGCTTCCGAAGCAGCTATGTACTCCGCTTCACATGTAGATCCCGCCACGACGCTTTGTTTAGAACTGCACCAACTGACAGCTCCACCGTTTAATAAAAACACGTATCCGGTTTGCGATTTAGAATCGTCCGGATCAGTGTCAAAGCTTGCATCGACGTAACCATTTACGACTAGCTCTTTGTCACCTCCATATACGAGAAACATATCCTTAGTCCTTTTCGTATTTCAGATGTTCTTGACCGCTGTCCGATGATCCACTCTGGATTACTTTGGTACCTTCTGCCAAGCTTACAGCTAAGCATCGTCAGTCTGGTACACAACATTGCATACATGATAGAGCCTATGGCTGAAGCATAGGACCATCTTTCATTTTCTCTCTATCTTCTGCATTGTGGTCGGGCATTGAGTCGACTCAATCTTACACCTTGTAATACTGGTAAAAACCTTTCTTTGCTCGATCCATTTTGAACTTCTTCAAAACTTTATCAAGGTATGTGCTTTGTGAAAGTCCAATTAAGCGTCTTGATCTATCTTTATAGATCTTGATGCCCAATATGTAAGCAGCTTCACCGAGGTCTTTCATTGAAAACTTTTATTCAAGTATCCTTTATGCTATCCAGAATTCTATATCATTTCCAATCAATAATATGTCGTCCACATATAATATCGAAATGTTCTGAGCTCCCACTCACTTTCTTGTAAATACTGAGCTTCTCCAAAAGTCAGATAAAACCATATGCTTTGATCACACTATCAAAGCGTTTATTCCAACTCCGAGAGGCTTGCACTGACCATAAATTGATCATTGGAGCTTGCACACTTTGTTAGCACCCTTTGGATCAACAAAACCTTCTGGTTGCATCATATACAACTCTTCTTCTAGAAATCCATTCAAGAATGCAATTTTACATCCATTTGCCAAATTTCATAATCATAAAATGCGGCAATTGCTAACATGATTCGGACAGACTTAAGCATCGCCACTGGTGAGAAAGTCTCATCGTAGTCAACCCCTTGAACTTGTCGAAAACCTTTCGCAACAAGTCGAGCTTTGTAGACAGTTACATTACCATCGGCGTCAGTCTTCTTCTTAAAGATCCATTTATTCTCAATGGCTTGCCGATCATCGGGCAAGTCAACCAAAGTCCATACTTTGTTCTCATACATGGATCCCATCTCAGATTTCATGGCTTCCAGCCATTTCGCGAATCTGGGCTCACCATCGCTTCTTCATAATTTGTAGGTTCGCCATGGTCAAGTAACATGACTTCCGAATAGGATTACCGTACCACTCAGTGCGTATTTTACTCTGGTTGACCTCGAAGTTCAAGAGAAACTTGATCTGAAGCTTCATGATCATCATCATTAGTTTCCTCACTAATTGGTGTAGTTGTCACAGAACCGTTTCTTGTGATGAACTACTTTCCAATAAGGGAGCAGATCTGATTATCTCATCAAGTTCTACTTTCCTCCCACTCACTTCTTTCGAGAGAAACTCCTTCTCTAGAAAGGATCCGAATTTAGCAACGAAAACCTTGCCTTCAGATCTGTGATAGAAAGTGTACCCAACAGTCTCCTTTGGGTATCCTATGAAGACACATTTCTCTGATTTGGGTTCGAGCTTATCTGGTTGAAGTTTCTTCACATAAGCATCGCAGCCCCAAACTTTAAGAAACGACAACTTTGGTTTCTTGCCAAACCACAGTTCATACCGTGTCGTCTCAACGGATTTATATGGTGCCCTATTTAACGTGAATGCGGCCGTCTCTAAAGCATATCCCCAAAACAATAGCGGTAAATCGGTAAGAGACATCATAGATCGCACCATATCAAGTAAAGTACGATTACGACGTTCGGACACACCATTTCTCTGTGGTGTTCCGGGTGGCGTGAGTTGTGAAACTATTCCACATTGTTTCAAATGTAAACCAAACTCGTAACTCAAATATTCTCCTCCATGATCCGATCGTAGAAACTTTATTTTCTTGTTACGATGATTTTCTACTTCACTCTGAAACTCTTTGAACTTTTCAAATGTTTCAGATTTGTGTTTCATTAAGTAGATATACCCATATCTGCTCAAATCATCTGTGAAGGTGAGAAAATAACGATACCCGCCGTGCCTCAACATTCATTGGACCACAAACATCGGTATGTATGATTTCCAACAAATCAGTTGCTCGCTCCATAGTTAGGAGAACGGCGTTTTGGTCATCTTGCCCATGAGGCACGGTTCGCAAGTACCAAGTGATTCATAATCAAGTGATTCCGAAGCCCATCAAGATGGAGTTTCTTCATGCGTTTTACACCGATATGACCTAAACGGCAAGTGCCACAAATAAGTTGCATTATCATTATCAACTCTGCATCTTTTGGTTTCAACACTATGAATATGTGTATTACTACTATCGAGATTCAATAAAATAGACCATTCTTCAAGGGTGCGTGACCATAAAAGATATTACTCATATAAATAGAACAACCATTATTCTCTGATTTAAATGAATAACCGTCGCATCAAACAAGATCCAAATATAATGTTCATGCTCAACGCGGCACCAAATAACAATTATTTAGGTCTAAAACTAATCCCGAAGGTAGATGTAGAGGTAGCGTGCCGATCGCGATCACATTGACTTTGGAACCGTTTCCCACGCGCATCGTCACCTCGTCCTTTGCCGCTGCTCGTCTATTCCGTAGTCCCTGTTTGAGTTGCAAATATTAGCAATGAACCAGTATCAAATACCAGTGCTACTACGAGCTCTAGTAAGGTACACATCAATAACATGTATATCACATATACCTTTGTTCACCTTGCCATCCTTCTTATCCGCCAAATACTTGGGGCAGTTCCGCTTCAATGTCGATCGCTTGCAGTAAAACACTCGATTTCAGGCTTAGGTCCAGACTTGGGTTTCTTCTCTTGAGCAGCAACTTTCTTGCTGTTCTTTTGAAGTTTCCTTCTTCTTTCCTTTGCCCTTTTCTTGAAACTAGTGGTCTTGTTGACCATCAACACTTGATGCTCTTTCTTGATTTCTACCTCCATGCTTTTAGCATTGCGAAGAGCTCGGGAATTGTTTTGGTCATCCCTTGCATATTATAGTTCATCACGAAGCTCTTGTAGCTTGGTGGCGTGATTGGAGAATTTCATCAATGACACTATCATCCGGAAGAGTAACTCCCAGTTGAATCAAGTGATTATTATACCCGGACATTTTGAGTATATGTTCACCGATGTGAACTATTCTCCTCCATCTTGCAGCTATAGAACTTATTGGAGACTTCATATCTCTCAATCCGGGCATTTGCTTGAAATATTAACTTCAACTCTGGAACATCTCATATGCTCCATGACGTTCAAAATGTCGTTGAAGACCCGGTTCTAAGCCGTAAAGCATGGCACCTTGAACTATCGAGTAGTCATCAGCCTTGCTCGCCAGACGTTCACAACTTTGGCGTAGCTCTGCAGCGAGTGGCACCCAGCGGTGCTTCGGGGCGTAATTCTTACGTGCAGCAATGAGGATAATCCTCAAGTTACGGACCCAGTCCGTGTAATTGCTACCATCATCTTTCAACTTTGCTTTCAAGGGCGCATTAAAATTCAACGGAACAACAGACGAGCCATCTATCTACAAATAAACATAGACAAGCAAAAATACTATCGGTACTAAGTTCATGATAAATTTAAGTTTAATTAATCATATTAAAACCTCCCACTTAGACAGACATCTCTCTAGTCATCTAAGTGATTACGTGATCCAAATCAACTAAACCATGTCCGATCATCACGTGAGATGGAGTAGTTTCAATGGTGAACATCACTATGTTGATCATATCTACTATATGATTCACGCCGACCTTTCGGTCTCCGTGTTCGAGGCCATATCTGTTATATGCTAGGCTCGTCAAGTTTAACCTGAATATTCGCGTGTGCAACTGTTTTGCACCGTTGTAGATGGACGAGAACTTATCACACCCGATCATCACGTGGTGTCCGGGTACTACGAACTTTGGCAGCGGTGCATACTCAGGAGAACACTTCTTGATAATTTTAGTGAGAGATCATCTTATAATCCTACCGTCAATCAAAGCAAGATAAGATGCATAAAGGATAAACATCACATGCAATCAATATAAGTGATATGATATGGTCATCATCATCTTGTGCTTGTGATCTCCATCGCCAAGCACCGTCATGATCACCATCGTCACCGTAGCGACACCTTGATCTCCATCGTAGCATCGTTGTCGTCTCGCCAACTATTGCTTCTACGACTATCGCTACTACTTAGTGATAAAGTAAAGCAATTACATGGCGTTGCATTTCATACAATAAGCGACAACCATATGGCTCCTGCCGATTGCCGATAACTCGGTTACAAAACATAATCATCTCATACAATAAAATATAGCATCACGTCTTGACCACATCACATCACAACATGCCCTGCAAAAACAAGTTAGACGTCCTCTACTTTGTTGTTGCAAGTTTTACGTGGCTGCTACGGGCTGAGCAAGAACCGTTCTTACCTACGCATCAAAACCACAATGATAGTTTGTCAAGTTGGTGCTGTTTTAACCTTCGCAAGGACCGGGCGTAGCCACACTCGGTTCAACTAAAGTGAGAGAAACTGACACCCGCCGGTCACCTTTAAGCAACTAGTGCCCGAAGCGGTGAAACCAGTCTCGCGTAAGCGTACGCGTAATGTCGGTCCGGGCCGCTTCATCTCACAATACCGCCGAACCAAAGTATGACATGCTGGTAAGCAGTATGACTTATATCGCCCACAACTCATTTGTGTTCTACTCGTGCATATGACATCAACGCATAAAACCAGGCTCGGATGCCATGTTGGGGAACGAGTAATTTCAAAAAATTCCTACGCACACTCAAGACCATGGTGATGGCATAGCGAGAGGGAGAGTGTCTGTCCACGCCCTCGTGAGACCGAAAGCGAAGCGTTATAACAACGCTGTTGATGTAGTCGACGTCTTCACGATCCGACCGATCCAAGCACCGAACGACGGCACCTCCGAGTTACGCACACGTTCAGCTCGATGGCGATCCCGGACTCGATCCAGCAAACTGTCGGGGATGAGTTCCGTCGAGACGACGGCGTGGTAGCGATGATGATGCTCCACCGACGCAGGGCTTCGCCTAAGCTCATGACGATATGACTTCTCCGGTGCAGGGCTTCGCCTAAGCTCCGCGACGATATGACCGAAGTGGAATATAGTGGAGGGGGGCACCGCACACGGCTAAGGAACGATCCGTAGATCAACTTGTGTGTTCTGGGGTGCCCCCTGCCCCCGTATATAAAGGAGCAAGGGGTGCGGCCAGCCCAAGGCGGCGCTGGAGGAGTCCTACTCCCACCGGAGTAGGACTCCCCTTCCTAGTTGGATTAGGATTGGAGGAGGGGGAAGAGGGAAGGGGCGCCCCCTCTCCTTGTCCTATTCGGACTAGAGGGGGGGGGGCGGCCTGCCTGGCCGGCCCTTCCTCTTCTCTCTATGGCCCATCAAGGCCCATAGACCCCCGGGGTTCCGTAACCCCGGTGTTAAATAACTTCCTGTTTTCATCCGGAACCTTTCCAAGTCAAACATAGGCTTCCAATATATCAATCTTTATGTCTCGACCATTTCGAGACTCCTCGTCATGTCCGTGATCACATCCGGGACTCAACAACCTTGGTACATCAAAACTTATAAACTCATAATGAATTGTCATCGAAGCGTTAAGCGTGCGGACCCTACGGGTTCGAGAACTATGTAGACATGACCTAGAACCATTCTCGGTCAATAACCAATAGCGGAACCTGGATGCCCATATTGGTTCCTACATATTCTCTGAAGATCTTTATCGGTCAAACCGCATAACGACATCGCTGTTCCTTTGTCATCGGTATGTTACTTACCCGAGATTCGATCGTCGGTATCAATACCTAGTTCAATCTCGTTACCGTAAGTCTCTTTACTCGTTCCGTAATACATCATCTCACAACTAACTCATTAGTTGTAATGCTTGCAAGGCTTATGTGATGTGTATTACCGAGAAGGCCAGAGATACCTCTCCGACAATCGGAGTGACAAAACCTAATCTCAAAAATCGCCAACCCAACAAGTACCTTTGGAGACACCTGTAGTACTCCTTTATAATCACCCGATCACGTTGTGACGTTTGGTAGTACCAAAGTGTTCCTCCGTAGCACGGAGTTGCATAATCTCATAGTTACAGGAACATGTATAGGTCATGAAGAAAGCATTAGCAATATACTAAGCGATCAAGTGCTAAGCTAACGGAATGGGTCATGTCAATCACATCATTCTCCTAATGAGGTGATCCCATTAATCAAATGACAACACATGTCTATGGTTAGGAAACACAACCATCTTTGATTAATGAGCTAGTCTAGTAGAGGCATACTAGTGACTATCTGTTTGTCTATGTATTCACACATGTATTATGTTTCCGGTTAATACAATTCTAGCATGAATAATAAACATTTATCATGGTATAAGGAAATAAATAATAACTTTATTATTGCCTCTAGGGCATATTTCCTTCAGCAGAGGAGTATTCCGATCAGGATTGAGGCTACGATCCGCGCTTGGCGATTGCCCTATGGAGTCGGATGGACTCGCTATTTCGTCTACGCTTCCGCAGCTTTACTAGTTTATTTCTCATGAGTTGGCCTTCGGCTGAATTTATTATCTTGTAATAAAGTCTCTATATGAGAATCGTGTAATAAATTCAGGTGTGATTGAACTTTGATTATTTCATCGATGTCTTTGTGAGTACCAAAGCATGATCTTGGGATGGTATGAATACGAGAGACTTGACCGATTTTGGGTCGGTCGCTTCTGAGAGATGGTATCGAGCACTGTTGACCGTGGGGCGTAACCCCTAGGATCGGAAAGCCATAGGAAGAGACTATTTACTTTATATCCTTATCATTCCGTAATTCTCCCTGTTCATTTTCGACTTCTCTCCGATTTTCAACATTCTAGATGGCCGTCGAGTTCACCCCAGTTTTGCTACGGAGTTTTGCCGGCCCGATGAGGCGATGCCCTTGGCAGAAGCTGGTCCAGATGGTGAAGAAGCTGAAGATTGCTCGCCCTCGATCACCGGGAAGCCAACCAATGCGCTTCCGACGGATACCCTTCTGAGATTGAGGTGCATATCCTGGGAGGACCCGGAGGACATCTGAGCCTATTGACTTTGAGTTCACCGACTTCAAGCTGGATCCTCGGAAGGACATGGCGATCTATCGTGCACTTGGACATCTCCGAGAAGATCTGAGGCGAGCTCGATCCATCGACCTCGCCATGGTTTCTCGCAGAGCAAGGAATGGAGATATCATCCGCACCGTGAGAGGGCGACTCCATTCTCTCTTATATCCAAGACTTGGAGTGTCTCCTCGAAAAGCGGAGATCCGGACTCGCCAGTAACTCGAAGGTACACAGGAGGCTGTTGTTCCGTGAACTGGGCTGGAGGAGAAGGCACATGAGACTTCCTTAACCATGAGGAAGAAATCGCGGACTTCATGGAGAGAGTCGACGACCTGAAGATGAAGCTTGCCGCAATTGAGGAAAAGATGGACTTGGGAGAGGACCTTTTTCCGAGTGGAGATGATGGACCTCTCGTGAGCAATGATCAGGATTATGAAGGGAGTTCCACTGGAGAAAGCCGCAAGGGGAGGCGCCGCAACATAGGACGCCACACCGGAGGACATCGCACCAGAGGACGCAAGGATTATTGAAGAAGACATTTAGTCGACCACCATGTTATTTTACTTTTTCGTCGATCAGTTAGACCGTTATTTTCGATTAGTCGTGAGCATTTGTAATCGAGATTGAACCATGTTTGAGTGGATTGAATAAATGATTGGTGTGTTTATGATTGTGCATTCATATGGGTAGTGTTATTTCTCATTAGACCATTGTTCTATTCTAATTTTCTCATCCACTCCAAAACACGGATGCCTCCGAGGCGTGACCCGGTCTCAACTTCCCGCGGAGCTCACCCGGCTGCTCCGGCAGCAGAATGCCATCATGCAGATGCTCATCCGAACGAACAACAACAACAACAATCCACCGCCACCACCACCCCTGTTGACAACTTGACTCGGTTCCTAAGGCAGAATCCGCCAGTGTTCTCTAGCAGACCGAGCCGATTGTGGCCGATGATTAGCTCGCAAGGTCGGAAGAGAGTTAATCACTGTTGGATGCACTGATGCAGAGAAGGTAAGCTTTGTCGCACATCAACTTGATGGACCTGCAGCTTCTTGGTGGGAGAACTACACCACCACTTATCCCATCGGCACCATCACATGGGATCAGTTCCAGCAGGCCTTCCGCACCGCTCATGTTTCATTGGAGCCATGAGTGCAAGAAGCGTGAGTTACGCAACTTACGCCAGGGAACCGTCTTGTGGCGCGATGCGTGGATGAGTTCAGCAAGTTAGCTCGTTATGCCCGGATGATGTGGCCACGATGCCGCATAAGCAGGAGAAGTTTCTCGAGGGACTCAATGACGAGCTGGGAATGCAGCTTATGGTGGCTACTTTCACCAACTACCAAAGAAGTGGTAGACAAGGCCATCATACTCGAAGGCAAGCAGCAGCAGATTGATAGCATAGCGGAAGTACAACCAGGGAAGCACAACTCAGAGCTCGGCAGAAGCCCGATATGCCCCATACTCGGAGGGCATACCCATCACAACCATGGAGGACATAACCATGGAGGAAATGGGAACAACCGCAACAGGACAAAGGTCGGGCAATGGCAATGGCAATGGAAGCGGTAATGGAAACCAGCATCGTTACGCCCGGCTCGAAGGATCCGAGTCACATCACTGTTTCAAGTGCGGAAAACAGGCACTATGCCACCGACTGCCCGGAGGCCAAGCAGAGGAATGGAAAGCGGCAATGGAAGCTCAGCGAAGAAGCCCAACCCTTTCCCTCGTGCTCGGGTGAACCACATTGGCGTGGAGGGCGTCTATGATCAGCCGGAACATCGTGGTTGGTAAGTTTTATTGAATTCACGTTCATATTGGTACTCTTTGATTACGGTGCAACGATTCATTCATATCAAGGGTAGTTGTGGAAAAATACGGGTTGCCCACTAAAACCCTTAGAACCCCCTTCGCGTCGGTTCGCAGGAGGAGAAATGATGGCAGGTTTAGGCTGTCATGCAACCCTCAACATCGGGAACCATAAATTTCCCGCAGACCTCATAGTGTTGAAAACCCGGACCTTGGATGTAATCCTAGGCATGGATTAGTTGACGAAGTTTGAAGGAAACATAGGCGTGCCCAAGAAGTCGATTACGCTCACCACCCCGGGCGAAGAGGATCAAGTATGTATCTAGGCGTAGCGGATGAAGAATCGGTGAATTCCCTCACGGGAGTTGTTAGGGAGGAAGTGCCGATGGTGCAAGATTTTCCGATGTGTTTAGGAGGAATTACCAGAATGCCACGGACGAGACATTGAATTTCTGATTGAGTTATTGCGGCACAGCCCCAATATCCAAGAGACCTTATCGGATGCCACCGAGCGATTTGAAAGAGATCAAGAACCAAATTAATGAGCTATTGGAGAAAGGATATATTCGCCAAGCTCATCACCATGGGGAGCCCAGTTCTTTTGGTAGAGAAGAAGGATGGAACCTTGAGAATGGTTGTGGATTATTGTTAGTTGAGCAGCGTGACCATCAAGAACAAGTACCCTCTGCCGATGATTAACGATCTGTTTGATCAGCTAGTTGGAGCCAAGGTATTCTCCAAGATCGATCTTCGATCAGGGTATCATCAGTTGAAGATCCGTGAGAAGGATATACCCAAAACAGCATTCACCACCAGGTATGGTTTATATGAGTATACCGTCATGTCATTTGGATTGACTAATGCCCCTGCATACTTCATGAACTTGATGAACAAGGTATTTATGGAATATCTGGACAAGTTTTTCGTGGTGTTCATCGATGATATACTTATTTTCTCCAAGAGCGAGGAAGAGCATAAGGAACATTTGCGTCTAGTTCTGGAGAAACTTCGAGAACATCAGTTGTATGCCAAGTTCAGCAAATGTGAATTTTGGCTGAAGGAAGTTGGATTTTTCGGACATGTTATTTCAGGAGAAGGAATAGCAGTTGACCCCGCCAAAGTTGAATCAGTCACCGATTGGCAGTCACCCACCTCAGTCAAGGAGATCCGCAGTTTTCTCGGACTCGCAGGTTATTATCGGAGGTTCATTGAGAACTTCTCGAAGATTGCCAAGCCCATGACTGAGCTGTTGAAGAAGGAAGCCAAGTACATTTGGACCGAGGACTGTGAAGCCAGTTTTCAGGAATTGAAGAAACGTTTGGTCACAGCCCCAGTACCGATTTTGCCGGACATACACAAGGATTACCAGGTCTATTGTGACGCTTCTCGTCAAGGACTCGGAGGAGTGCTCATGCAGGAAGGAAAAGTTGTAGCTTATACATCCAGACAGCTACGACCTCACGAGATGAATTATGCCACACATGATTTGGAGTTAGCAGCCGTAGTGCATGCACTCAAGACCTGGAGACATTTCCTCATCGGAAACCGTTGTGATGTTTACACAGATCACAAGAGCTTGAAGTATAATTTCACGCAGAAAGAGTTGAATCTCAGGCAGAGGAGATGGCTAGAGTTAATCAAGGACTATGACATGAAGTTGCATTATCACCCAGGGAAAGCTAATGTTGTAGCAGATGCTTTGAGCCGTAAGAGTTATGTGAATACTCTTACAGCAGGAGGATTACCCCAGGCATTAGTCGATGACCTCAGAGACCTCCGACTGGAGATAGTTCCGAGAGGATTTGTTGCGACTCTGGAAGTTCAGTCCACTTTGGCCGAAAGGATTCGTGAAGCCCAGAAGTTGGACAAGGAAATTGATGAGATAAAGCAAAAGATGAATGAAGGAAAAGCTAAAGGATTCCGTAAGGATGAACACGGAGCTATATGGTTTGAGGATCGTATTTTTGTGCCCAATGATCCCGAACTCAGGAAGCTAATTCTCCAGGAGGCACATGATTCACCGTACTCGATTCACCCCGGTAACACCAAGATGTACCTGGATTTGAAGGAAAGTTTACGGTGGGCGGTATGAAGAAGGATATTGCCGAGTGCGTAGCGATATCGATGTTTGTCAACGAGTAAAGGCGAACATCGAAGCCAGCAGGGTTACTTCAACCTTTGCCGATTCCCGATTGGAAATGGGAAAAACTTGGAATGGATTTTATCACAGGATTACCGGGACCCGTTCAGGTTATGATTCTATCTGGGTAGTGGTTGATCGTTTGACCAAGGTAGCTCACTTCATTCCGTGAAGACTACCTATACCAGTGCTAAGTTGGCCAAGATATACATGACCAGGATCGTATGTCCGCATGGAGTTCGAGGAGTATCGTGTCGGATAGAGGAACACAATTTACCTCAAAGTTTTGGAATCGGTTGCACGAAACTTTGGGTGCGAGGCTGGAGTTGATCAGCTTTTCATCCGTGAGCAGATGGATGACCGAGAGAGTCAACCAGATTACGGAGGACATGTTGAGAGCTTGTGTGCTAGACTATGGGTCTAGCTGGGATGATAATTTGCCATACGCAGAGTTCTCATACAACAACAGTCATCAATCCGATCGAAGATGGCCCCTTCAAGCTCTATACGGAAGGAGGTGCAGAACACCATTCTTTGTGGGATGGTGTTGGAGATCGATCACTTTTCGGTTCCGATCTTATCGAGATTCGAAGAAAGTCAAGCTGATTGGGATAGACTCAAGATAGCACAATCGAGACGGAAGAGTTATGCCGACGAACGCAAGGAAGTAACTTACGAAGCGGAGACCGAGCATATCTTCGTGTGTCCCCACTTCATGGAGTCACGAGGTTTGGTGTCAAAGGAAAGTTAGCACCCCGATTCATTGGCCCTACAAAATCCTCGAGCGTCGTGGAGAAGTTGCTTACAAGTTGGAATTGCGGAAGGATTGTCCGGAGTTCATGATGTCTTCCATGTTTCTCGGTGAAGAAATGTCATGCCGACATGGCCGATATTCCGTTGAGAGACACAGTGCCCCTAGAGGCCATACAGCTCGACGGTGATCTGACCTATAAGGAGGAACCCGTCCGAATTCTCGAGACTGCGAGCAGAGTCACCCGCAGCAAGGTTATCAAGTTTTGTAAGGTGCTGTGGAGTCATCACTCAGGAAGAAGCCACTGGAAGCGAGAAGAAGACCTTCTTGAGACCACCCGCACCTATTGCTAGCCAACCCGAATCTCGAGGGAGATTCATCTTAAAATGGTAGGTTTGTAACATCCCAAATTTCCCATTTGGAATGTTTTACAATTATAGCTAAGCATCTATGCATTCTGTTTGAATTTGAGTGCCATTTGGAGTTTCAGAAGATTTTGAGTTTTGGTATTTGAATTCAAATTTTGGCAAGTGGAAATCATTTCAAAAACTATGCCTGATAAATACTTGAGAAAAAGTATGAGAGGAGTAAACATGACACTCCAAAAATATCAGAGGAAAACATTGCCAAAAGTTTGGAATTCAAACTTGAGTTTATTTGAATTTTGGAAAAAATGATTTTATATAAACTTTGGATTTTGCCCCTGGAAAAATGTTCAAATGATAGGGAATATTCCCCTGATCATTTTGGTATATATATGTCCTATATAAAATATTTATAGTTTATATATTATCTTTGTTTTTGTTTTTCAAAAAAAATAAAAACTAGAAAAAGAAAAATGCCCAGGCACCAGCCAGAGCCGATTGTGACCAAGACTGGGCAGCCCACTCGCCTGCGCCACCACCAGGCCCACTCGCCCGACGGCCCAGTGAGCCGACCGCACCCCCTCGCCGAAACCTATCCGGTTCGGTCGACCGACCAACCCGCTCCCGCTCGTCGACAGGTGGACCCCACCGTCTCCTTCCCTCGCCGCGCCACTCACCGCGCCGCCGCTCCGGATCCGAAGGATCCGGGATTCGCCATGATCGCTCGCCGGCTTGCCCCTCGCCCAAGCCGTGCACCTCCCCTATAAGTACCCCTCCCGCACCCCATTCCCACCTCGCCCCTCACGGACCCCTCTCTCCCTCCTTGCGCTTTCCGGAGCCCGAGCACGCCACCGCCGCCATTTGCCTCACCCAGCCACCCGATCTCGCGGACTCCACCAGACGCACCCCGTCTCGCGCCAAGACCGCCTGAGCTCCCGTCGTCGCCCCCAACCACCGGAGACGCCGACGCACTCGCCGCCCGAGCCACCGCCGCCGTCGATCTCCGGCAACTCGCCGGACTTCACCCCCACCGTCCGATCTCGTTTCTACGGTGTAGATTAGAAACCCCGAAGGGGTATGGTTTATTAGGTTAGTTGTTAGTGAACCGGTTAGTTCCGGTTTAATTTTAAGTTAGGGTTTTTATTTATTAGACCGGCCCGATTCGTTTAAACCCTAGGCCCGTTTAGTTATATTACGCACAGGGCGTTAGTTAGGCCCAGTTAGCCCGTTTTTCTTTTATTTTCGTTTTCTGTTTTAACAGAATAGTTTCAGATTTGAAAAATTCATATCTTTTAATCTACTTAATATTTTTAGGTGATTCTTTTTTTGTTGGTTTGCAAATTTCTTATAGTTTCTGTAGAAAATATAATTAGCTATGTTAAAATTATTTAGAATTGCTTTATTTTAGATTTAGTCAGAATAGTAAATCTATTATAAAATGAGTTAGGAAAATTATTTTTAATGATTCTTTTGTCCCAACTTTGTTTTGTCATTTCCTAACCGTAGGAATTAATTTGGGCATTTTAGGATTAATAAAAAATAGTTTCTAGCAGAAGCATGCTATTCTTAATTAATTAACTAGCTACTGTTTTCCTATTATTTTAATTAGCAAATAAATTTATTTTTCACATGTGATTGATTATTCTAGGATATTTTCTGTCACTTTAGAGCATGAACTTTTATTTATAATAAATAAAACTTTTATTTTATTTTTCTTATTAGAAATTGCTTTAGGCCTAATAGGAGTTTCATAATAGATTTTAAATTGATTCTTTTTGCTCCTAGTTACTTAATGCATTCCTTTCTGTTAAGTTAACATAAACCCATGCTTAGGTTATGTTAAGAAAATTTTTGTTATGTAAAACTATTTCTAGTTGTTGCTTGAAGTAGGAAAACTTTGAGTTGGATTTCTTTGAGTTTTTCTTGGGGTTTTGATTCGCTTGTTTTGGTGTGTTATGTTACTATGCTATTGTGCTAAGTGATCATATGCTATATGCTTACTGTGATTATTGTTTGTCTCGGTAGAATTTCCGGAGTGCGAAGCTTGCTACTACGAGTCCTTAGCTTACGAAGATCGTCAGCAAGGCAAGTCATTGATCATGTTTTCTTTACAATACCTATGTTTTGTTGCATTAGAATTATACCTCCCCACCATGCATGCAGTAGGTGAAATTTTGAAGTTATGTTCTTGAGTAGTATCATCTGGTAGGATGAACCAATTCCCCTTGTTACTATGACCCGGGACGAAGTAGTTTACTTTTGCTATGCTCGTAGACGGGATTTGGTTGAGTGAATTCATAAGAAAGATGTGAGAGTCAATGATGATGACAACCCCATGAACTTCAAGCTCAAGATGAACTTGAATTCACTCTTTGGGTGGAGGGCGGTTGTGGGCACCTGGAGAACCCAGTGGTTGGCGGGATGCATGGAGAAGTGCCATGACATCTTGCGAAAGCTTCACCCAGCCACGAAGAGGCGGATGGATGCCCCATTGACCGGAAGCTTACTGTGCAGCCGCAATCCATTATGGGCTCTGGCTGGGTCAACCCTAGTTGTGACGCTGGTGGGACGGTACTACGAGATGTAGAAGAACGGTAGGATTGGATGGGTACAGCGGTGGCGGAAGAACTCTTGGAAGACCTGTTTCATTCATCCCGTCTTCAAACACCATGAAGTGCGAAGACTTAAAAGGAGGAATGATTCTTGCGGGTAAAGTCATAAACCTCTGCAGAGTTAAAGATCTAATCGATTAGCCGTGTCCCGATTACGGACAATTTGAGCCTCTGGAACTTGGAAGTATTCGAAATCTCAACACTAAAACTAATAAATTAATTTGAGGGGTTATGACTTAATAATTTGGGAATGAGACATTGGTTGGCGGAACCATCTCAATAACTACCAACAATTTTGTAGTATTTGCAAGCAAGTCCACTTTGTAGTAGGGAAAAAGCGGCTTTTCGCAAAATGATGAAACTTAGAGCCCCACACCAAAATGCATATAGTGTTAGTAATTTTATTATTGTTATTCTCTCTTCATGACTTGCCGGCATATTCAAAATCTGACCTACACGGCTGCAACGTCTTATGTTGCGAGAGGAGTATTCGATCGGGATTGAGGCTACGATCCGCGCTTGGCGATTGCCCTATGGAGTCGGATGGACTCGCTATTTCGCTCACGCTTCCACAGCTTTACTAGTTTATTTCTCATGAGTTGGCCTTGGCGAATTTATTATCTTGTAATAAAGACTCTATATGAGAATCGTGTAATAAATTCAGGTGTGATTGAACTTTGATTATTTCATCGATGTACTGTGAGTACCAGCATGATCTTGGGATGGTACAGACACAGAGACTTGACCGATTTTTGGTCAGGTCGCTACATTGTGGGTCCAAGCAATCTCGGCAAATCCATAACGATCACGCTGCGATGCGTGGCGAAAAAGGTGGCCTTGAGGATCGGCGCCCTGCCTAATCTTTCTCGATTACATGGCCTCCTCCGCCCAAGCGCTTCGAAAAATTTGAATCCCGGAAGATCCGCGGGCAGCAGAGCAACCTGTCAGACTGAAGATTTTTTCCATATCAACACTCGAAGCTTAGCAGTAAAAGTTCACTCGACGAACTAAGAATGGATCAAGGCGACTAAAAAAGAAGTTGAAGTCACCATGTTGTTCATTGATCCCAGCGAGATGCATCCGAAGCGCAAAAACTGAGTCGGAAGTATTTTCAACTCCTTCTCCACTCGAACCATGAACCATTCGGGGGCTAATGATGAAGCTATGTACCTAGGGTAGGGTCATAGGCCTGTCCTAGACACCCTCCCCTAGGACATTACCCTAAAGCCAGAAGCATTCGAGGGATACCATCATCCACTCGACCAAAAGCATTCCACTCGGAAGACTCGAAGTCACTCGACCACAACAACTGTCACTCGACGACCAGAAGACCTAAAGCCACTCTATATAGCAACGGTCGGGCGTTTACTCTGTAGACTTGATGGTCATTTATGTCGCTTTATTACTGGCGTTACCAGAAACGCCCCATCTTTACCTTAAACCCTGTGTAACTGAGGGCCGGAGGGGTCTGGCGAACTCTATATAAGCCACCCCCCCCCCCCTCCTCAGGGACAAGGGTTCGCAGCCCCTGTAACTCCACACACATATAATCCAGTCGACCGCCTCCGGGCACCGAGACGTAGGGCTATTACTTCCACCGTGAAGGGCCTGAACTCATAAACCTTGTGTGTACAACTTCACCATAGCTGGGATCTTGCCTCCTCATACCTACCTCCCATTCTACTGTCAGTCTTAGAACCACGACAGTTGGCAGTTCCCAACCAAACATTGTTCACTGGAGTTGAACAATGTTTCCTTTAGCAGCAAACTCGAGTTCTGGGAACCTTTCACAAGTTGGAATATGCAAACTCGTACAAAACATTGTTTCGTCAGAATCGAAACAATGTTTCTTCAGCAGACAACTCATTCTTCATGAATTCCTAACTTTGTTCCTTCGCCATAAAATATTGTTTTGCACAGACTGAAATGTGTTTGGCCTTCTTCGATATCGCACCTGAGTTCAACCAACAACAAAGGAGGTGAAGGCACAACCATGTTTTCAGGGTCAAATGATATACTTAAGTTAGCGTTCACCTGATCATGTATTTGCATTGCGAGGCTTCTTGTGATTGGACCGTTGATGATTGGTGGTGTGTTGCCCATGGTTGGGATGTCCTCATCATCCTCCCCCTCTTGAGAAGGAGTCGTCCTCGACTCTAAAGGCCCAAAGTATGGGGAAAGATCAGAAACATTGAAGGTTGGGCTAACACCATATTCTTCTAGAAGATCGATCTTGTAAGCATTGTCGTTGATCCTTTCGAGCACCGCAAATGGTCCATCACCGCATGGCTGCAATTTGCACTTGCGTTGCTCAGGAAATCGGTCCTTCCGAAGGTGTACCCATACCAAATCGCCTTGCTCGAACACCAGCTTCTTCCTGGTCTTGTTTACCCGCTTCATATATTGTTCAATCATTTTCTCAATGTTCTCCTTTGCTTGGGCATCAAGTTTCTTGACGAAATCAGCACGCTTACTTGCATCAAGGCTGGTTCATTCCTGCAGTGGCAAAGGCAAAAGACCGATGGGAGCAATAGGTTTAAACCCATAAACAAGTTCAAATGGGAAAAATTTAGTGGTCGTATGTACCGCCCTGTTATACGCGAACTCCACACGAGGTAGGCACTCTTCCCACATCTTCAAATTCTTCTTGAGGACTGCTCGTAGCATCATGGACAACGTTTGGTTGACAACTTCAGTCTGTCCATCAGTTTGTGGGTGGCATGTCGTGGAAAATAGGAGCTTGGTGCCAAGTTTTCCCCACAAGGTCTTCCAAAAGTAGCTCAGAAATTTGGTGTCACGGTCTGACACAATCGTGAGTGGTACTCCATGTAGCCGCACAACTTCCCTGAAAAATAGATCAGCAATGTGTAAAGCATCATCGCTCTTATGACAAGGGATAAAATGTGCCATTTTGCTAAAATGATCAACTACCACAAACACCGAGTCGCTCCCCCTCTTAGTCCATGGTAAACCAAGAACAAAATCCATAGAAATATCTTCCCACGGAGTATTCGGAATAGATAGAGGAGTATATAAACCATGAGGATTCAAGCGGGACTTAGCTTTGTGACAAATCTCGCATCTCATCACGTAACGTTCCACGTCACGTCTCATGCGCGGCCAAAAGAAGTGATCAGCGAGCACACTTTCAGTTTTCTTGGCTCCAAAATGTCCCATGAGGCCACCAACGTGAGCCTCCTGCAAGAGCAACAAACGAACAGAACAATCTGGGATGCACAATTTGTTAGCTCGAAATAGAAATCCATCATGCAAGTGAAACTTCTCCCATCCCTTTCCCTTGTTGCACTTTGAAAATGGTTTAGAAAAGTATGAGTCGTTAGCATAAAATTCTTTGATGCTTTCTAAACCAAGGATTTTAACATCAAGTTGGGAAAGTAAAATGTGACTCCTAGACAATGCGTCGGCAACCACGTTATCCTTCCCTTTCTTGTACTAGACAATATAAGGAAAAGACTCTATGAACTCACTCCATTTTGCATGTCTACGGTTCAGTTTTAGTTGGCCCTTTAGATGTTTTAAAGATTCATGGTCAGAATGTATTACAAACTCTTTTCGCCACAAGTAATGCTGCCATGTTTCCAAAGATTGAACAAGTGCATACAATTCTTTATCATAGACAGAATAATTAAGAGTTGGACCATTAAGCTTCTCACTAAAATAGGTGATGGGTTTACCTTCTTGCATTAGTACTCCACCAATGCCAACACCACTTGCATCACATTCAATCTCAAATGTCTTACCAAAATCAGGAAGTGAAAGCAATGGGGCTGATGCCAATCTCATCTTCAATTCTTGGAAGGACTTGTCTTGGGCATCACCCCATTGGAATGGAGTGTCTTTCTTCGTTAACTCATTCATTGGTGCAGCAATGGTGCTGAAATTCTTCACGAACCGGCGGTAGAAACCTGCAAGTCTGAGGAAGCTACGTACTTGGCTCACATTTTGTGGAGGCATCTACTCACGAATAGCCTTGATCTTCTCTTCATCGACCTCCACACCTTTTGCTGAAACAACAAAGCCAAGAAACACAACCTTGTTTGTGCAAAATGTGCACTTTTCCATGTTAGCATACAACTTTTCCTCTCGTAGGACAGCAAGCACACATTTTATATGTACAACATGATCCTCCAAAGTTTTGCTATAAATCAATATGTCATCAAAGTAAACCACGACAAACTTGCCAATGAAGGATCTAAGCACATGATTCATCAATCTCATGAAAGTACTAGGTGCATTTGTTAATCCAAAAGGCATAACCAACCATTCATACAAGCCAAATTTTGTCTTAATTTCCATGGTAACCACTTCGCAAATCAATTTTGGAAAATATGGTGGAGCCACAAAGTTAATCAAGCATGTCATCGAGCCTAGGAATAGGGTGCCGATATCTCACAGTTATGTTGTTAACGGATCTACAATCAGCGCACATGCGCATGGTACCATATTTCTTTGGAACTAAAAGTATGGGAACAGCAGAAGGAGAAAGACTTTCCCTTACATACCCTCTGTTAAGAAGATCTTCTACTTGCCTCTGAATTTCCTTCGTCTCCTCTGGGTTTGCTCGATACGGTGGCCGGTTTGGTAGTGGGGCGCCCGGAACCAAGTCGATTTGGTGCTCAATGCCCCGCTTCGGTGGCAAACCAGGTGGTACCTCCTTGGGAAACACATCCTCATACTCCTGCAAAAGATGAAGAACAACACTAGGAAGAGTTGAGGGTAAGTCGTTAGCAGCCAATAAAGTTTCCTTGTACGGGAGTACAAAGAATGGAGTATTAGGTTCTCTCAATTCCCGCATATCCCTTTTCCTAGCTGTCATAACTAACCCCTCTTTTTCCCGGGGCTTGGTCATATTTGGCTGTGGAGCTTTTGGCTGTGGAAACACTCCCTCACTATGTTGGTGGTTCACTCGTTGTATATGATCACTCTCTCCCTTTCTCTTTCCTTTTATTTTCATCTCATCAAGATAGACTTCCTCGGGTGTCATGGGCAGCCAAGTGAACTTTTCTCCTCGATGGACAAAACGTAAGCGATTCGCACGCCCGCTGATTTGCACATCACGGTCATGCAACCATGGTCGTCCAAGAAGCAAGTGACAAGCGTGCATCGGCACCACATCACACTCAACATCATCTTGATATGTCCCTACTGAAATTGGTATTCGCACGCTGCTAATCACCTTAATTGCGCCACAGTCATTCAGCCATTGCATGCGGTATGGATGTGGGTGACGTTTTGTTTGCAATTGAAGCTTCTCGACTATCTCCGTGCTTGCAATATTTTTGCAGCTGCCACTATCAACAATCACTCGACATATCTTTGAGTTGATAAGGCAACGGGTGTGGAAAAGATTATGTCGATGCCCCTTTTCCTCCTCCACAACTTGGGCGTTAAGTGAACGAGATACAACCAAAGCTTCTCCATCAAGTCCCTCATGAGATAAAATAGTTCCTCCTACTTCCCAACCTTGATCCTCTTCCACTTCATCATTGCCACCTTCATGGTCACTGTCAGACTCCCATTCACCTCGTTCATTGAGGATCATAGTTCTTTTGTTGGGACATTCTGAAGAAATATGACCTCTTCCTTTGCACTTGTGGCATTGAATGTCGCTGCTGCGTGTAGAACTCTTTTCTGGAGGTGGAGCAGAGGATACTCCTGTTGTAGCTGATGGCCTCTTATCTTGATTGCGAATAGCAGGTGAGGAAGCCGCCGAGGCATGTGGGTGCCTAGGTGGTGCACCCTCAAACTGAGAATCATATGGTTGTTGTGTTCGTGCCATGAGCGTGTGGTGGTGCGGCCTTGGAAAGCATGAGTACGACCATTACGCATATTTTTATTCTCAACTCTTATAGCTTTATGTACCACATCTTGTACCGTATCATAAGGAAACATCTCCACAAAATCTGATATTTCATCATTCAGCCCATGTAAAAATCTTGCCATTTTCGCCTCATCACTTTCACGGGTTCTTGTCCGAATCAGCAGCACCTCCATCTCTTTATACTACTCCTCAACAGTGCGGGAACCTTGAGTGAGCCCCTGCAACCACTTGTACAATTGCCTCTCATAGTATGATGGAACAAAACGGCGCCTCATGACTTCCTTCATCAAAGTCCAGCTGCGGATATGATTATTGCCAGACATCAACCGATCGTCTTGCAGCTGATTCCACCATGTAAGAGCATACCCAGAGAACTCCATAACAGCAAGATCAACTCTCTTGGCTTCAGAAAAACCATGGATGCGAAAGATTTGGTCACACTTCTCTTCCCACTCAATATATGCATCCGGATCCTCTTTTCCCGTGAATGATGGCACATGTAGCTTCACTCTCGCTTGGTTGTCACGATCATCCTGATCACGACGGTCATAAGGATGATCGTTGCGACCAAAAACAGCACCACGGCAAGGCGGTGAGTAGGGTTCATAGTCCCCCATGCCTTCATCTTTGTCACCATGCTCGGAAAGATCTTCAAGGAAGATGGCATCACCATCATGTGCCGCTCGTCGCCGGTGATCAGCAGCAAACCCGCGGGGGTCATGGCCTCGCCCGCGAGCTTCTCCTCCATGCATCCCACCCTCGCGGGGGGCAGCAAAGTCGCCACGCCTACATTCAACACCAACAGCAGGGGTGTGCTACCTCTTGACCACTGCGTTGGATTTCCCCGAAGAGAAAAGGATGATGCAGCAAAGTAGCGTAAGTATTTCCCTCAGTTTTTGAAAACCAAGGTATCAATCCAGTAGGAGGCCACGCGCGAGTCCCTCGTACCTACACAAAGCAAATAACTCCTCGCAACCAACGCGAATAGGGGTTGTCAATCCCTTCCCGGTCACTTACAAGAGTGAGATCTGATAGATATGATAGATAATATTTTTGGTATTTTTGGTATAAAGATGCAAAGTAAAATAAAAGGCAAAGTAAAAAAGCAAAGGCAATAATAAAGTGATGAAGATTAATATGATGAGAATAGACCCGGGGGCCATAGATTTCACTAGTGGCTTCTCTCAAGAGCATAAGTATTTTACGGTGGGTGAACGAATTACTGTTGAGCAATTGACAAAATTGAGCATAGTTATGAGAGTATCTAGGTATGATCATGTATATAGGCATCACGTCCGAGACAAGTAGACCGACTCCTGCCTGCATCTACTACTATTACTCCACTCATCGACGCTATCCAGCATGCATCTATTAAGTTAATGAAAACAGAGTAACGCCTTAAGCAAGATGACATGATGTAGAGGGATAAATTCATGCAATATGATAAAAAACCCATCTTGTTATCCTCGATGGCAAAAATACAATACGTGCCTTGCTGCCCCTAATGCCACTGGGAAAGGATACCGCAAGATTGAACCCAAAGCTAAGCACTTCTCCCATTGCAAGAAAAACCAATCTAGTAGGCCAAACCAAACTGATAATTCGAAGAGACTTGCAAAGATAACCAATCATACATAAAAGAATTCAAAGAAGATTCAAATATTGTTCATAGATAATCTTGATCATAAACCCACAATTCATCGGTCTCAACAAACACACCACAAAAAGAAGATTACATCGAATAGATCTCCATGAGAGAGGGGGAGAACATTGTATTGAGATCCAAAAAGAGAGAAGAAGCCATCTAGCTACTAACTATGGACCCAAAGGTCTGAGGTAAACTACTCACACTTCATTGGAGGGGCTATGGTGATGATGTAGAAGCCCTCCATGGTGGATTCCCCTTCCGGCGGAGCTCCGGAACAGGCCCCAAGATGGGATCTCGTGGGTACAGAAGGTTGCGGCGGTGGAATTAGGTTTTTGGTTCCGTATCTGATCATTTGGGGTACGTGGGTATATATAGGAGGAAGAAGTACGTCGGTGGAGCTTCGTGGGGCCCACAAGGGTGGGGGCGCGCCCTAGGGGGGTGGGCACGCCCCCCTACCTCGTGCCTACCTCGTGGCTTTCTTGACGTAGGGTCCAAGTCTCCTGGATCATATTCGGTGAGAAAATCACGTTCCCGAAGGTTTCATTCCGTTTGGACTCCATTTGATATTCATTTCTTGAAACACTTGAAATAGGCAAAAACAACAATTCTGGGTTGGGCCTCTGGTTAATAGGTTAGTCCCAAAAATAATATAAAAGTGGAAAATAAAGCCCAATATGGTCCAAAACAGTAGATAATATAGCATGGAGCAATCAAAAATTATAGATACGTTGGAGACGTATCAGGCATCCCCAAGCTTAATTCCTGCTTGTCCTCGAGTAGGTAAATGATAAAAACAGATTTTTTGATGCAGAGTGCTACTTGGCATAATTTCAATGTAATTCTTCTTAATTGTGGTATGAATATTCAGATCCGAAAGATACAAGAAAAAAGTTCATATTGACATAAAAATAATAATACTTCAAGCATACTAACTAAGCAATTATGTCTTCTCAAAATAACATGGCCAAAGAAAGTTCATCCCTACAAAATCATATAGTTTAGTCATGCTCCATTTTTGTCACACAAGAATGCTCTCATCATGCACAACCCCGATGACAAGCCAAGCAATTGTTTCATACTATAGTAATCCCAAACCTATAAACTTTCACGCAATATATGAGCGCGAGCCATGGACATAGCACTATGGGTGGAATAGAATATGATGATGTGGGGTTATGTGGATAAGACAAAAAAGGAGAAGATCTCACATCAATGAGGCTAATCAATGGGCTGTGGAGATGCCCATCGATTGATGTTAATGCAAGGAGTAGGGGTTGCCATGCAACGGATGCACTAGAGCTATAAATGTATGAAAGCTCAACAAAAGAAACTAAGTGGGTGTGCATCCAACTTGCTTGCTCGCGAAGACCTAGGGCACTTGAGGAAGCCCATTGTTGGAATATACAAGACAAGTTCTATAATGAAAAATTCCCACTAGTATATGAAAGTGACAAAACAAGAGACTCTCTATCATGAAGATTATGGTGCTACTTTGAAGCACAAGTGTGGCAAAAGATAGTAGCATTGTCCCTTCTCTCTTTTTCTCTCATTTTTTTGGTGGGCTTCTTTGGCCTCTTTTATTTTGGGGCTTCTTTGGCCTCTTTTATTTTTGTAACCTCACATGGGACAATGCTCTAGAAAATGATGATCATCACACTTCTATTTATTTACAACTCAATGATTACAACTCGATACTAGAACAAAGTATGACTCTATATGAATGCCTCCGACGGTGTACCGGGATATGCAATAAATCAAGAGTGACATGTATGAAAGAATTATTAATGGTGGCTTTGCCACAAATACTGTGTCAACTACATGATCATGCTAAGCAATATGACAATGATGAATGTGTCATGATAAACGGAATGGTGGAAAGTTGCATGGCAATATATCTCGGAATGGCTATGGAAATGCCATAATAGGTAGGTATGGTGGCTGTTTTGAGGAAGATATAAGGAGGTTTGTGTGTGAAAGAGCGTATCATATCACGGGGTTTGGATGCACCGGCGAAGTTTGCACCAACTCTCAATGTGAGAAAGGGCGATGCACGGTACCGAAGAGGCTAGCAATGATGGAAGGGTGAGAGTGCGTATAATCCATGGGCTCAACATTAGTCATAAAGAACTCACATACTTATTGCAAAAATCTACAGGCCATCAAAAACCAAAGCACTACGTGCATGCTCCTAGGGGGATAGATTGGTAGGAAAAGACCATCGCTCGTCCCCGACCGCCACTCATAAGGAGGACAATCAAAGAACACCTCATGTTTCAAATTTGTTACATAACATTTACCATACGTGCATGCCACGAGACTTGGAAACTTCAACACAGGCATTTCTCAAATTCACAACTACTCAACTAGCACGACTTTGATATTATCACCTCCATATCTCAAAACAATTATCAAGCATCAAACTTTTCTTAGTATCCAACACACTCATAAGAAAGTTTTTACTATTTTTGTATACCGAGCATATTAATATTATTAAGAAAATTACCATGCTATTTAAGACTCTCAAAATAATCTAAGTGAAGCATGATAGATCAATAGTTTCTTTAAAACAAATCCACCACCGTGCTCTAAAAGATATAAGTGAAGCACTAGAGCAAAACTATATAGCTCAAAAGATATAAATGAAGCACATAGAGTATTCTAACAAATTCCAATTCATGTATGGCTCTCTCAAAAGGTGTGTACATAAAGGATGAATGGGGTAAACTAAAAATCAAAGACTCAAATCATACAAGACGCTCCAAGCAAAACACATATCATGTGGTGAATAAAAATATAGCTCCAAGTAAAGTTACCGATGGAAGTAGACGAAAGAGGGGATGCCTTCCGGGGCATCCCCAAGCTTTGAATTTTTGGTGTCCTTGGTTTATCTTGGGGGTGCCTTGGGCATCCCCAAGCTTAGGCTCTTGCCACTCCTTGTTCCATAATCCATCAAAAGATTTCACCCAAAACTTGAAAACTTCACAACACAAAACTTAACAGAAATCTCGTGAGCTCCGTTAGCGAAAGAAAACAAAAGACCACTTCAAGGTACTGTAATGAACTAATTATTTATTAATATTTGTGTTAAAACTAATGTATTCCAACTTCTCTATGGATTATAAACTATTTTACTATCCATAGATTCATCAAAATAAGCAAACAACACACGTAAAACGAATCTGTCAAAAACAGAACAGTCTGTAGTAATCTGTAACTAACGCAAACTTCTGGAACTCCAAAAATTCAGAAAAAATAGGAAGACCTAGAAAATTTGTTTATTGATCATCAGCAATTGAAATCACTATTTTATCACGTTCTGGTGATTTTTAACAATTGTTTTTGTGAACAGAAAGTTTCTGGAAATTACAGCAAGATCAAATAACTATCGTCCAAGAAGATCCTATAGGTTTAACTTGGTACAAAAACTAATTAAAACATAAAAACACATCTAACCAGAGGCTAGATCAAAGATTTATTACTAAGCAGCAAGGAAAAATATTGGGTTGTCTCCCAACAAGCGCTTTTCTTTAAAAGCCTTTTTAGCTAGGCATTGAGATTTCAATGATGCTCACAAGAAAGACAAGAATTGAGGCACAAAGAGAGCATCATAAAACATGTGACAAACACACTTAATCTAACATAATTCCTATGCATAGGCATATTATAGGCAAACAAATTATCGTAGCAAGCAAAAACTAGCATATGCAAGGAAGCGGAAAGGAACAATAGCAATCTCAACATAACGAGAGGTAATTAAGTAACATGAAAATTTCTATAACCATATTTTCCTCTCTCATAATAATTACATGTAGGATCATAAGAAAATTCAACAATATAGCTATCACATAACATATTCTAAACACGATCCACATGCATGCGAAGTTGACACTCTTCCAAAATAGTGGGAATATCATTAACTAAAGTCATGATTTCTCCAAGCCCACTTTTATCAAAAATTTCATAAGATTGAATGTTATACAAATATGTGGGATCTAAAGTTGACACTCTTCCAAACCCACTTTCAATATTATTTCAAACACTATTATCAATCTTATATTCATCATGGGGCTTAAATAAATTTTCAAGATCATAAGAAGAATCTCCCCAATCATGACTATTGGACATAGCAAAACTAGCATCCCCAAGCTTAGGGTTTTGCATATTATTAGCATAATTTACATCAATAGAATTTATAATAAAATCATTGCAATCATGCTTTTTGTTCAAAGATCTATCGTGAATCACTTCATAAAGCACTTCATCACAATTTTCAGATTTACGGATTTCAGGCAAAACCTTATAAAGGTAACCTAGTGCATCCAAATCACTAGGAGTTGGTTCATCATAATTGGATCTCTTAAAAAGATTGGCAAGAGGATGAGGATCCATAGATATTAGCTTCTCTGTTTAGGAATAAATACTCAACTATTTCAACCAAACGAGCAAACGAGCCAAGTAAGACATCAAGGCAAACGAAAAGACGAACGGAAAAAGGGCGAATAAAACGGCAAGGGTGAAGTGGGGGAGAGGAAAACGAGAGGCAAATGGCAAATAATGTAATGCGTGAGATAAGGGATTATGATGGGTACTTGGTATGTAGACTTTTGCGTAGACTCCCCGGCAACAGCGCCATAAATTCTTTTTGCTACCTCTTGAGCACTGCGTTGGATTTCCCCGAAGAGGAAAGGATGATGCAGCAAAGTAGCGTAAGTATTTCCCTCAGTTTTTGAGAACCAAGGTATCAATCCCAGAGGAGGCCCCATGAGTCCCTCGTACCTACACAAAGCAAATAACTCCTCGCAACCAACGCGAATAGGGGTTGTCAATCCCTTCACGGTCACTTACAAGAGTGAGATCTGATAGATATGATAGATAATATTTTTGGTATTTTCGGTATAAAGATGCAAAGTAAAATAAAAGGCAAAGTAAAAAGCAAAGGCAATAATAAAGTGATGAAGATTAATATGATGAGAATAGAGCCGGGGGCCATAGATTTCACTAGTGGCTTCTCTCAAGAGCATAAGTATTTTACGGTGGGTGAACAAATTACTGTTGAGCAATTGACAGAATTGAGCATAGTTATGAGAGTATCTAGGTATGATCATGTATATAGGCATCACGTCCTAGACAAGTAGACTGACTCCTGCCTGCATCTACTACTATTACTTTACTCATCGACCGCTATCCAGCATGCATCTAGAGTATTAAGTTAATGAAAACAGAGTAACACCTTAAGCAAGATGAAATGATGTAGATGGATAAATTCATGCAATATGATAAAAACCCCATCTTGTTATCCTCGATGGCAACAATACAATATGTGCCTTTCTGCCCCTACTGTCACTGGGAAAGGACACCGCAAGATTGAACCCAAAGCTAAGCACTTCTCCCACTTCAAGAAAAACCAATCTAGTAGGCCAAACCAAACTGATAATTCGAAGAGACTTGCAAAGATAACCAATCATACATAAAAGAATTCAGAGAAGATTCAAATATTGTTCATAGATAATCTTGATCATAAACCCACAATTCATCAGTCTCAACAAACACACCGCAAAAAGAAGATTACATCAAATAGATCTCCACGAGAGAGGGGGAGAACATTGTATTGAGATCCAAAAAGAGAGAAGAAGCCATCTAGCTACTAACTATGGACCTGAAGGTCTGAGGTAAACTACCCACACTTCATCGGAGGGGCTATGGTGATGATGTAGAAGCCCTCCGTGGTGGATTCCCCTTCCGGCTGAGCTCCGGAACAGGGCCCAAGATGGGATCTCGTGGGTACAGAAGGTTGTGGCCGTGGAATTAGGTTTTTGGCTCCGTATCTGATCGTTTGGGAGTACGTAGGTATATATAGGAGGAATAAGTACGTCGGTGGAGCTTCATGGGGCCCACGAGGGTGGGGGCGCGCCCTAGGGGGTGGGCGCGGCCCCCTACCTCGTGCCCACCTCGTGGCTTTCTTGACGTAGGGTCCAAGTCTCCTGGATCATATTCGGTGAGAAAATCACGTTCCCGAAGGTTTCATTCCATTTGGACTCCATTTGATATTCCGTTTCTTCGAAACACTGAAATAGGCAAAAAACTGCAATTCTTGGCTAGGCCTCCGGTTAATAGGTTAGTCCCAAAAATAATATAAAAGTGGAAAATAAAGCCCAATATGGTCCAAAAGAGTAGATAATATAGCATGGAGCAATCAAAAATTATAGATACGTTGGAGACGTATCAGGGCGTCGTGTGCAGCACCTCCTGCCGCTCTTCCACGACCAACATGGTGATCGTTGTTTCCCTGCTGCGACTATACTCTCCTCAATCATATCACCAAGTGCTGCACGAGTTTTTGGGAGATCATCTTCCACATGTTGATGCCCATGCACAGTCGAGTAGGATCCTGTCATGTTAACTCTTGGAAACAAGTGGAAAAAGAAAAATATATGTGCAAAACACTCAGCTCACCTTCTTGCTTACCCAAATTCTAATGATTCCTTGGCGGCTGTGCGGAAGTAGCAAATTAGGAGTGGACGGGCGAATGAAAGGAAGGAAGCTGGCAGTTTCTAGGTGGATCTGGGTGGGGTAAAAAGGAAGGGCTAGTGCTGAGATCCAATCGATGCAAACCAAATGAACAAGAAAAAAATTGTAGATCCTTGCACCACGTTTGAGCTGCAACACTTGCCACTTCAACTTCTGAAAATTTCTCACCAAACTGAATATGATTGCACAGCTGCTCAACACTTTCTCTTCTCTTTTTTTGTTGCTCTTTTTTTTCCTCTCTTTTTTTGCTCTCTTTTTTGCAGCACAATAGATCCAGCAACAAGACTCAAAGAAAAACAGCAGCAACTTCGGATAGAACTTGGTGCAAACACAAAGAGGAAAGCAAACAACTAGATCTCAGCAAACAAAGGCTTGGATTTTTTGTGGCTTTTTGGCTTTGGACTCTAGGATGGGGAAAACCAAACTAAAAAGGATAGATCTAGCAACAAAGATACAAATCCTATCGTGTGAACCTTGCTCTGAATACCAGATGATGCGACCCCGTCTTCGGAGAAGAGGGATTACAAGGGGAGGTCTGATCTTCACGGCGTAGGATCGATAAATGGATGGGGATAACTAGCTGCAAGCAGCCAAAAAATGGAAAATAAGAGATTATGACCCGAAGAGGAGGATGCTCACTGAAGCTTGCAATCCGAACATTCGTCGATCCACAACCCACAATACTACCCCACACAACCACGCTCAAGTCGTGGAGCACGGGATAGGTGCAATCCGCAAGGGAAACCACGAACTCTAATCCACGCAACACGATCTAGTCGTGGAGCACAAATTAGGAGCAATTTCTCAAGGAATCACGAGAATAAGGATAACAAGATCTCTCCAATCTCATGAGGAGTCTATGTTTTTGGTGTTTGATAGAAACGGAAAAAGTCCGCGACGAAGGGAAGAGCTAGCCTATTTATAATCGGGACAACCCCCTGGATAGGTGTGAAAGAGAACTAGCTTCTGGAACCATCTTAGGTGTGAAAGGGAACTAGCTTTGTTTGACTAAATGGCTTCAAGACTTAATGAGGTAGCTTCTGGAATACTCTCGTTGGAGGTGGCTGGCAGTTCCCGACCAAGCATTGTTCAGTAGAGTCGAACAATGTTTCCTTCAGCAGCAAACTCGAGTTCTGGGAACCTTTCGCAAGTTGGAATATGCAAAGTCGTACAAAACATTGTTTCGTCAGAATCGGAACAATGCTTCTGCAGCAGAAAACTCATTCTTCATGAATTCCTAACTTTGTTCCTTCGCCATAAAATATTGTTTTGCACAGACTGAAATGTGTTTGGCCTTCTTCAATATCGCACCTGAGTTCAACCAACAACATAGGAGGTGAAGGCACAACCATGTTTTCAAGGCCAAATGATATACTTAAGTTAGCGTTCACCTGATCATGTATTTGCATTGCGCGGCTTCTTGTGATTGGACCGTTGATGATTGGTGGTGTGTTGCCCATGGTTGGGATGTCCTCATCAATTGTATTATAAAAATAATTTGCCAAGATTTTCCTTTAGGATGATTAGATTGCTTGCTTGGTTTGTGCAGTGCAAAAACAGAAACTTTGGCTGTAGTGCGTGATTTTACATTTTTTACTGGAAAGTCAAATGCTTCTGAATTTTTTTGCATAGTACTTCTATACAAAAAAAATCTTAATTTTTCATAATTTTTGGAGTTACAAATGTATGGTAGATGTTCAGATTGCTATAGACTGTCCTGTTTAAGACAGATTCTGTTTTTGATGCATTGCTTTGCTATTTTTGATGAAACTATCGATTTTATCGGTGGTATAAGCCATAGAGGAGTTATAATACAGTATCTACAATGCAAAAACAAAATATGAATGGGTTTACAACAGTACTTAAAGTGGTGATTTGGTTTATTATACTAACGGATCTCACGAGGGTTTTGTTAAGTTTTGTGTGATTGAAGTTTTCAAGTTTTGGGTGATATCACGATGGATGAAGGAATAAGGAGTGGAAAGAGCCTCAGCTTGGGGATGCCCGAGGCACCCCAAGGTAATATTCAAGGGCTCCCAAGCAACTAAGCTTGGGGATGCCCCGGTAGGCATCCCCTCTTTCTTCTAATGATCATCGGTAATTTTACTTGGACTTATATTTTTATTCATCACATGATATGCGTAAATCTTGGAGCGTCGTGTGCTTTTTCTCTTTCTTTTAATAATACACCATGCTGGTATGAGATAGTTCTTGGTTGATTTATAGAATGTTCTTTGCACTTCACTTATATCTTTTGAGTATGGCTTTATAGAATGCTTCATGTGCTTCACTTATATCATTTGAAGTTTGGATTGCCTTTTTCTCTACACATAGAAAACCGCCATTTGTAGAATGCTCTTTTGCTTCACTTATATTTGTTAGAGCGTGGGCATATCTTTTGTACAAAGATTAAACTCTCTTGCTTCACTTATATCTATTTAGAGTCATCAGGAATTGGTCATTCACATAGTTAGTCATAAAATCCTAATAAAACTTGTGGATCACTGAATATGATATGTTTGATTCCTCGCAGTAGTTTTGTGATATAAAGATGGTGATATTAAGTCATGCTAGTGAGTAATTGTGGATTGATAGAAATACTAATGTTAAGGTTTGTGATTCCCGAAGCATGCATGTATGGTGAACCGTTATGTGATGAAGTCGGAGCATTATTTATTTTTTGATTGTCTTCCTTATGAGTGGTGGTCGGGGACGAGCGATGGTATTTTCCTACCAATCTATCCCCCTAGGAGCATGCGTGTAGTACTTTGTTTCGATAGCTAATAAATTTTTGCAATAAGTATGTGAGTTCTTTATGACTAATGTTGGGTCCATGTATTATACGCACTCTCACCCTTCCATCATTGCTAGCCTCTTCGGTACCGTGCATTGCCCTTTCTCACCTCGAGAGTTGGCGCAAACTTCATCGGTGCATCCAAACCCCGTGATATGATACGATCTATCACACATAAGCCTTCTTATATCTTCCTCAAAACAACCACTATACCTACCTATCATGGCATTTCCATAGCCATTCCGAGATATATTGCCATGCAGCTTCCATCACCATCATATACATGACTTGAGCATTCATTGTCATATTGCTTTGCATGATCGTAAGATAGCTAGCATGATATTTTCATGGCTTGTCCGTTTTTTGATATCTTTGCTATGCTAGATCATTGCACATCCAGGTACATTGCCAGAGGCATTCATATAGAGTCATATTGTTCTAGATATCGAGTTATAATATTGAGTTGTAAGTAAATAAAAGTGTGATGGTCATCATTATTAGAGCATTGTCCCAGTGAGGAAAGGATGATGGAGACTATGATTCCCCCACAATTCGGGATGAGACTCCGGACGGAAAAAAAGGCCAAAAAAAGAGAAGACCCAAAAAACCAAAAAAATGAGAGAAAAGAGAGAAGGGGCAATGCTACTATCCTTTTACCATACTTGTGCTTCAGAGTAGCACCATGTTCTTCATATAGAGAGTCTCTTGAGTTATCACTTTCATATACTAGTGGGAATTTTCATTATAGAACTTGGCTTGTATATTCCGATGATGGGCTTCCTCGAATGCCCGAGGGCTTCATGAGCAAGCAAGTTGGATGCACACCCATTTAGTTCTTAGTTTGAGCTTTCATACACTTATAGCTCTAGTGCATCCGTTGCATGGCAATCCCTACTCCTCACATTGACATCAATTGATGGGCATCTCCATAGCCCGTTGATTAGCTGCATCGATGTGAGACTTTCTCCTTTTTGTCTTCTCCACAGAACCTCCACCATCATACACTATTCCACCTATGGTGCTATATCCATGGCTCACGCTCATGTATTGCATGTAAGTTGAAAAAGCTTGAGAACATTAAAAGTATGAAACAATTGATTGGCTTGTCATCGGGGTTGTGCATGATGAAATACTTTGTGTGATGAAGATGGAGCATAGCCAGACTATATGATTTTGTAGGGATAACTTTCTTTGGCCATATTATTTTGAGAAAGACATGATTGCTTTATTAGTATGCTTGAAGTATTATTGTCTTTATGTCAAATGATAGACTATTGCTTTGAATCACTCGTATCTTAATATTCATGCCATAATTACATTATATGATCAAGAGTATGCTAGGTAGAATTCCACATAAAAAATTATCCTTTTTATCATTTACCTACTCGAGGACGAGCAGGAATTAAGCTTGGGGATGCTGATACGTCTCCACCATATCTATAATTTTTTATTGTTCCATGCCAATATTCTACAACTTTTACATACTTTTGGCAACAATTTATATGATTTTCTTGGACTAACATATTGATCCAGTGCCCAGTGCCAGTTCCTGTTTGTTGCATATTTTTCGTTATGCAGAAAATCCATATCAAACGGAGTTCAAACAGGATAAAAACTTATAGAGATTTTTTGTGGAATATATGTGAATTTTGGGAAGTGCAATCAACGCGACACGATGCCCGAGGGGCCCACAAGGGTGAGGGGCGCGCCCCGGGGGTAGGGCGCGCCCTGGGCCCTTGTGGCCAGTCCGTAAGGCGGTTGGTGCCCTTCTTTCGCCGCAAGAAAGCTACTATCCGGATAAAAATCGTGTTAAAATTTCAGCCCAATCGGAGTTAGGGATCTCCGGGAATTTAAGAAACGGTGAAAGGGCAGAATCTGGAAGCGCAGAAACAGAAGGAAACAGAGAGAGATCCAATCTCGGAGGGGCTCTCGCCCCTCCGCCGCCATGGAGGCCATGGACCAGAGGGGAAACCCTTCTCCCATCTAGGGGGAAGGTCAAGGAAGAAGAGGAAGGAGGGGGGCTCTCTCCCCCTCTCTCCCGGTGGCGCTGAAACGCCACCGGGGCCATCATCGTGACGACGGTCTACACCAACAACTTCGCCGCCGTCATCACCAACTCTCCTCCTCTATGCAGCAGTGTAACACCCCTTCTCCCCGTTGTAATCTCTACTTAAACATGGTGCTCAACGCTATATATTATTTCTCAATGATGTATGGCTATCCTACGATGTTTGAGTAGATCCGTTTTGTCCTATGGTTAATTGATGACCGCGATTGGTTTGAGTTGCATGCTTTATTTTGGTGTTGTCCTATGGTGCTCTCCGTGACGCGCAAGCGTGGGGGATCCCCGCTGTAGGGTTTGCAATATGTTCATGATTTACTTATGGTGGGTGGCGTGAGTGACAGAAGCACAGACCTGAGTAAATAGGTTGTTTGCGTATGGGAATAAATAGGACTTGATACCTTATAATGTTATGGTTGAGTTTTACCTTAATGATCTTTAGTAGTTACAGATGTTTGCTAGAGTTCCAATCATAAGTGCATATGATCCAAGAAGAGAAAGTATGTTAGCTTATGCCTCTCCCTCATATAAAATTACAATAATGATTACCGGTCTAGTTATCAATTGCCTAGGGACAAATAACTTTCTTGTGAAAAAAAGCTCTCTACTAAAACTAACTTAGTTATTTTTTTATCTAAACAGCCCCTACTTTATATTTACGTGCTCTTTATTATCTTGCAAACCTACCCTACAACACCTACAAAGTACTTCTAGTTTCATACTTATTATAGGTAAATCGAATGTTAAGCGTGCGTAGAGTTGTATCAGTGGTCGATAGAACTTGAGGGAATATTTGTTAGCTCCTCGTTGGGTTCGGCACTCTTATTTATCGGAAGAGGCTACAACTGATGGTTATCATTATGCAACGAACTTAATAAAAATAGGTAAAGATTGAAAACTATGCATTGTGGACATGAAAAGGTGCTAGATGGATATGTTGTGAGCGATTTTGCCACTGGATATATTCTAGAAAGTGTGGAAAATCCGCTCATTAGAGCCCCATGGCCCTATGCTCTTGCTACAATACTTCTTCGGGCCTCCTGACATCCTCTGATTTTTTTGTTTTTTTCAGGGTCTGATGATATTTTATTTTCCTAAAATATTAAAACAACAGAAAACATGAACTGACACTAGGCACTGAATTAGTAGGTTAGTTCCTGAAAAAGCTTTAAAAGTTAGGTATGAAACATATATGAAACTTATAGATACATTGAAGGCGTATCGACATCCTCATACTTAGTCCATGCTCGTCCGAGCATGAAGATGACAGCAAATAAAGTTTTGCATGTGAATGCTACTTATCATGAACTTGATCTTCTTATGTAACCACTTTCGGGAGTCTGAATCAATAGTAAAAATGCTTGAAAATTGTCTATATTTACCAATCTTAATTATCTCAATGCATACAAAATTATTTCGCAAATATTCTTTTATAATCAAATGCGTCAAGTGAAAACCAATGAGGACCTCATGAACCAATGATATTATCCACTTGAAATTGCCAAGGGGCATCACTCTCTTCCATGAAAGCCATTGCCTCATGTGAAAGTTTAATCCATCTGGCGAATACTCACCCAAATCTTTCTATGATGTGGTTAACCACCGTCAGATTATTCAAACATACACTCATATTTTGAACATTACTATTCCTCCCCATGTTCATATTTCCCTTTGGTTACTCAACAAGAATAAGTTGCTACCCTGTAACAATTCGGCTAAAAGGCGGCCTATCGATACCCCTCCTACATATTTTGTTAAGAGTTAGAGAGTTGCCATCATTTTTCTATTGTCTTGTGCGCTTGCTTAAGTGATCCGGAGATCGGTCTCTGAAGTTTTACTAATATATGTTGGTAAGGATCATGAGTTCGTTGCCGGATGGATGCTGGATCAGTCTGAACAAACGTAGTGCTTTTAATATTATCATTGTTGCTTTGCTATGGACTATTTGTGCCGCGAATGATCTCACTCTCATTCTTTTTGCGTTGTAATTTGAAAAGGGGGTCCAAGTGAATTGTAAAATTTCTGCATTTTTTCTTTCATGCTGAGGCCAAAAGAATTTTTTCTTAATTTTTCCTTTCTTACATTCGTTTAAACCAAAGGTGGATTAGTGTCACCATAAGAAAATTTTCTATTTATATATATATGTCCTCCACTATTCCTTTGAACCAAAGGATGCCTAGCTGGTTTTAGCAGACCGAGACCTCCAGTGCCCCCCAACCAAGATTCAGGATGAAGCACAATACTCGTACCATATGACGACTCTTTGATCCTAGTTGAATCCAAGTGCACCTCTTTTTTAGATGAAATCCAAGTGTAACTCTTTGCATAAACGCAACTGGCCGAAGCATGGTCTGTAATAGGTATACCATGTTTGTAGTCGTGGGATTGTTTGCTTCTTTGCGTGGTTAATATAGTCATGGTAAGTGGTATCCGTGTCGGTACTATCATTTTCTCCTCGTGCAGACAGTTATTCTCTTGTCGGGATGCTCTAAAGACGGAATTATGTGCGTGTATGAAAGATTTATCTTTGTCCCTTCAAGGAAGTGAATCTCTAATTATCGTTGAGATTGACTCTCTAGTTGTTATGAAGTTGGTCCAGACGCATGACCTCGACAGATTGATCTACGCTTCCATTGTAAAGAAAATTACGTACTTGATGTGACTCCATGAAAGTTGCATTGCTCATGTTAGTCATAGTAAGAGCAAGGTTAGTGATTACCTAGCAAATTTTGCCACATGGCAAAACCATGGCTTGGTTTTTAGTCCTCCTGATGTAGTTGAGTTAGCTCCAACAGATGTTAATAACATTGTGATTGAGTAATACAAAGTTTTCATCCTTTCTAAAAAAAATTACAAAGTTTTCATCCAGAAAAAAAAGTGATATCTGTGTTCTTGCTGGTCCAAATCCGCATGATCTCGCAAAAGACGGCAGTTTAGGTTGATCATACGCTCCTGCACACAAGCTGTGAACGTCGGCGATCCATTTCCCATCGAATATATATGTATTATCCTTAATAACCAGCAAGCACCAGTGGTCTACTGGTAGAATAGTACCCTGCCACGGTACAGACCCGGGTTCGATTTCCGGCTGGTGCAACTTTTTTGTTGAATCATCGTCTTGTGCACGGCGATGCATGGGAGCTTTGTTTTTTTTTTTTTTGACAGGCGGCGATGCATCGAGCTTGATAAGCTGCAAAACTGAATTTTGAATCCCCATCTACAAGCATCCTTCTCTTACAGCAGGTAGAGTAAGCACCTGATCAATTATTTCGGTAGAATAATCATCTCGGCGAGCGCGCGACTAGAATCTAGAACTCGTCGACGGTGATGGCGCCTCTGACGACCTCGTATGCCTCGCGGCTGCGCGACTTCTTGATGCCTACGGCGAAGTAGACCCTTGCGGCGTCTGCCTTGACGGCGGTGACCCTGGCCCAGACGAGCACCTTGGCTTTGAGGCCCTCCACGTCTTGTGCACGGCGATGCATGGGAGCTTTGTTTTTTTTTTTTGACAGGCGGCGATGCATCGAGCTTGATAAGCTGCAAAACTGAATTTTGAATCCCCATCTACAAGCATCCTTCTCTTACAGCAGGTAGAGTAAGCACCTGATCAATTATTTCGGTAGAATAATCATCTCGGCGAGCGCGCGAATAGAATCTAGAACTCGTCGACGGTGATGGCGCCTCTGACGACCTCGTACGCCTCGCGGCTGCGCGACTTCTTGATGCCTACGGCGAAGTAGACCCTTGCGGCGTCTGCCTTGACGGCGGTGACCCTGGCCCAGACGAGCACCTTGGCTTTGAGGCCCTCCACGCCCGTCAGGCTGCCCTTGTCCAGCGTACCGGCCACCGTGGTGTCGAAGCGCAGCTCCGAGCCGTCCCTGTAGCCGACCTCGCAGACCGCCGGGATGTGCACCGTCAGCCGCCGCGTCTCCGGCTCGAACTCGTAGTTGGTGGCCTCCCGCGGGAACAGCCCCGCCGGCAGGTCGTGCTCCTGGAGCAGCTCCGCCAGCGGCTTCTGCATCTTACCCTTCAGCTTGTTCACCAGCCATTTTGCTCCGTCCCCGACGCTGGTTGAGAGCGACTGCACCACCAATCGATCATCAGCCAGAGGAATACATCGAATCATAGATCTTAATTATCAGAGTCGGATTTCAAATTTGTTATAGCGAGCTTGAACGTCGAACCAAAAGTATCGCATGGCGATCCAGCCAGGATCGATCTAAAACCAGATGGAAAACATGCTAGCACGAGAACAGAAACAATACCATGACCAAACAATAATCAGGGGAAATATGGTGCGACAAGAGAACAGGGCAGAACAGAAGATTGATGAGACGCTGTCTCGTGCACGGACCTCGATATCGTCACCGGCCGACGACATCTCTTTGTTGGCCCTCTGCCCCAGCCAGTAGGAGCCCATCTTGTTCATGATCTCGTCCATGTCTCTCCCAGCAAGCAAGCGCTAATCCCTCTTTCTCTCTCTGTACTCTGCTCCGTCCTAAGATATCTCTTGCTCTGTTTCTTGGTTTTTTGGGATACGATGCGAAGCAGGAGTAGGGAATTGTGGGGAGCCTCGTCGTTGGCCAGGACAGGATCAACGCAAGACGAGGACAAAGAAAGTGGCGATCCATTCCCGCGTGAAAGAGACGGGTCTCGTATGGCTTGGTCGTTGAGACGGCTGCGCGTGTTGAAAAACGCCGGCTGTTGATGGCATGGGCGACTTGGGGTTGAGTCGCCTCGCATTCTAGAAAGAGGAAAAAGTCCAATTTAAATCTTGAACTTGTATTGGTCAGGCGGAATGAACCCCAGGTCGAAATCCCGGTCGATTGCACCCTGAGCTATGCAATCCCGGTCTAAATCAAACCCTGGCATCGTGTCAACTAGGATTCGTTTGGTGGGCCGGGCCATTTTAATTTTTTCATTCAAAATAAATTCTGAAGGGCGCACGCCCCACTCCCCGCTGGACCGGACCGGCGATGACGGCATCTTGATGTCATTCCTTTGTTGAGAGCATCGTGTGTGGAGACTTGGCATGGAGGCCCTATGTTGTGGTTCTTCGTGTTGGGAAACGTTGCATGGAAAACAAAAAAAAACACATGCAATGATCTTCCATGGAGATGCACAGCAACGAGGGGAGAGTGTGTCTACGTACCCTCGTAGACCGTAAGCGAAAGCGTTTCACAACGCGGTTGATGTAGTCGAACTTCTTCGCGCTTCAACTGATCAAGTACCGAACGCACGGCACCTCCGCCTTCTGCACACGTTCAGCTCGGTGACGTCCCTCGCCTTCTTGATCCAGCAACACGTCGAGGTAGTACATGAGTTCCGTCAGCACAACGGCATGATGATGGTGATGGTGAAGTGATCTCCGCAGGGCTTCGCCTAAGCACTACGAGAATATGACCGGGGGTGTAAACAGTGGAGGGGCACCGCACACGGCTAGGAAATTGTCTCGGGTGTGCTAGGCAGCCCCCCTAGGTGGGAGGGAGAGGGGATATGCCAAGGGAAGCCCCAAGTAGGTCCGAATCCTACTTGGGCTCCTGCCTTTGGTCGCGTCCCCCTTGCCATATTTGTCGGAGGGGGAAGGAAAGAGGGGGGGGGGGGAGAGGGAAGGAAAGGGGAATCCTATTCCACTCTTTCCTTTCCCTTCCCCTCTTTCCTTTTCCTCCTAGGCCGGCCCATATGGGGGCGCACCAGCCCCTTGTGTGGCTGGTGCATTTCACCTCTTGGCCCATAAGGCCCATATCTTTTGCCGGGGGTGCCCGAAACCCCTTCCAAAAACCCGATATGTACCCGATACCCTCCGAAACACTTCTGGTGTCCGAATACCATCGTCCTATATATCAATCTTTACCTCTCGACCATTTCGAGACTCCTCGTCATTGTCCTGATCTCATACGGGACTCCGAACAACATCCGGTCACCAAATCACATAACTCGTATAATACTATATCGTCATCGAACGTTAAGCGTGCGGACCCCACGGGTTCAAGAACTATGTAGACATGACCAAGACACCTCTCCGGTCAATAACCAATAGCGAAACCTGGCTGCCCATATTATCTCCTACATATTCTACAAAGATCTTTATCGGTCGAACTGTTATGACAACATACGTAATTCCCTTTGTCTATCGGTATGTTACTTGCCCGAGATTCGATTGTCGGTATCTTCATACCTAGTTCAATATCATTACCGTCAAGTCTCTTTACTTATTCCGTAATACATCACCTCGTGACTAACTCCTTAGTCATTTGCTTGCAAGCTTATGATGTGTATTACCGAGAGGGCCTAGAGATACCTCTCCAATACTCAGAGTGACAAATCCTAATCTCGATCTATGCCAACTCAACGAACACCTTCGGAGATACCTGTAGAGCATCTTTATGATCACTCAATTATGTTGTGACGTTTGATAGCACACAAGGTATTCCTCCGGTACCCGGGAGTTGCATAATCTCATAGTCGAAGGAATATGTATTTGACATGAAGAAAGCAATAGCAATAAAACTGAACGATCATTATGCTAAGCTAACGGGTGCGTCCTGTCCATCACATCATTCTCCTAATGATGTCATACCTTTATCAAATGACAACACATGTCCATGGTTAGGAAACCTTAACCATCTTTGATCAACGAGCTAGTCTAGTAGAGGCTTACCAGGGACACGGTATTTGTTTATGTATTCACACATGTATTTAAGTTTCCGATCAATACAATTCTAGCATGAATAATAAACCTTTACCATGAATAAGGAAATATAAAATAACAACTTTATTATTGCCTCTAGGGCATATTTCCTTGAGTCTCCCACTTGCACTAGAGTCAATAATCTAGTTCCCATCGCCATGTGATTTAACACCAATAGTTCACATCGTCATGTGATTAACACCCATAGTTCACATCGCCATGTGACCAACACCCAAAGGGTTTACTAGAGTCAATAATCTAGTTCACATCGCCATGTGATTAACACCCAATGAGTACTAAGGTGTGATCATGTTTTGCTTGTGAGAGAAGTTTAGTCAATGAGTCTGTCACATTCAGATCCGTATATATTTTGCAAATTTCTATGTCTACAATACTCTGTATGGAGCTACTCTAGCTAATTGTTCCCACTTTCAATAAGTATCCAGATCGAGACTTAGAGTCATTCGAATCGGTTTCAAAGCTTGCATCGACGTAAACCTCTACGACGAACTCTTTATCACCTCCATAACCAAAAAAATATCTCCTTAGTCCTTCTTAAGTAACTAAGGATAATTTTGACCGCTATCCAGTGATCTACTCCTGGATCACTATTGTACCCCTTTGCCAAACTCATGGCAAGGTACTCAACAGGTTTGGTACACAGTATGGCATACTTTATAGAACCTATGGCTGAGGCATAGGGAATGACTTTCATTCTCTCTCTATCTTCTGTCGTGGTCTGGTTTTGAGTCCTACTCAACTTCACACCTTGTAAAACAGGCAAGAACCCTTTGACTGATCCATTTTGAACTTCTTCAAAAATTTATCAAGATATGTGCTTTGTGAAAGTCCTATTAAGCGTCTTGATCTATCCCTATAGATCTTGATGCCCAATATATAAGCAGCTTCACCGAGGTTTTTCATTGAAAAAAATCTTATTCAAGTATCCTTTTATGCTATCCAGAAATTCTATATCATTTTCAATCAACAATATGGCATCCACATAAAATATTAGAAATGCTACAGAGCTCCCACTCACTTTCTTGTAAATACAGGCTTCACCATAAGTCTGTATAAAACCATATGCTTTGATCACCTCATCAAAGCGTATATTCCAACTCTGAGATGCTTGCACCTGTCCATAGATGGATCGCTGGAGCTTGCACACTTTGTTAGCACCTTTAGGATCGACAAAACCTTATGGTTGCATCATATACAACTCTTCTTTAAGAAATCAATTAAGGAATGCACTAACGTCCGTTTGCCAGATTTCATAATTATAAACCAATTGTTAACATGATTCCGACAGACTTAAGCATCGCTAAGGGTGACAAAGTCTCATCGTAGTCAACTCCTTAAACTTGTCGAAAAACCTTTTGCGACAAGTCGAGCTTTGTAGACAGTAACATTACCATCAGCGTCAATCTTCTTCTTGAAGACCCATTTATTCTCAATGGTTTGCCGATCATCGGGCAATTCCACCAAAATTCATACTTTTTTCTCATGGATGGATCTTATCTCAGATTTCATGGCCTCAAGCCATCTGTCGGAATCTGGGCTCATCATAGCTTCTTCATAGTTCGTAGGTTCGCCTTGGTCTAGTAACATGACTTCCAGGACAGGATTACCGTACCACTCTGGTGCGGATCGTGCTCTGGTTAACCTACGAAGTTCAGTAGTAACTTGATCTGAAGTTTCATGATCATCATCATTAGCTTCCTCTCTAGTTGGTGTAGACATCACGGGAATAGTTTTCTCTGATGTACTACCTTCCAATTCGACAGAAGGTACAACTACCTCATCAAGTTCTACTTTCCTCCCACTCACTTCTTTCAAGAGAAATTCCTTCTCTAGAAAGGACCCATTCTTAGCAACAAAAATCTTGCCTTTGGATCTGTGGTAGAAGGTGTACCCAATAGTTTCCTTAGGGTATCCTATGAAGACGCACTTCTCCAATTTAGGTTTGAGCTTATCAGGCTGAAACCCTTTGACATAAGCATTGCATCCCCAAACTTTAAGAAATGACAGCTTAGGTTTCTTGCCAAACCATAGTTCATACGGTGTCGTCTCAACGGATTTAGACGGTACCCTATTTATGTGAGTGTGGCTGTCTCTAATGCATAACCCCAAAACGATAGTGGTAAATCGGTAAGAGACATCATAGATCGTACCATATCTAATAAAGTACGGTTACGACGTTCGGACACACTGTGGTGTTCCAGGTGGCGTGAGTTTGTGAAACAATTCCACATTGTTTTAAATGAAGGCCAAACTCTTAACTCAAATATTCGCCTCCGCGATCAGATTGCAGAAACTTTATTTTCTTGTTACGACGGTTCTCCACTTCACTCTGAAATTCTTGAACTTTTCAAATGTTTTAGACTTGTGTTTCATTAAGTAGATATACCCATACCTACTCAAATCATCTGTGAAGGTCAGAAAGTAACGATACCCGCCGCGTGCTTCAACACTCATTTGACCTGCATACATTGGTATGTATTATTTCCAATAAGTCATTAGCTCACTCCATTGTTCGGAGAACGGAGTTTAGTCATCTTTCCCATGAGCATGGTTCACAAGTATCAAATGATTCATAATCAAGTGATTCCAAAAGTCCATCCGCATGGGGTTTCTTCATGCGCTTTACACCAATATGACCTAAACGACATTGCCACAAGTATGTTGCACTATCATTATCAACTTCACATCTTTTTGCATCAATATTATGAATATGTGTATCACTACGATCGCGATTCAATAAACCATTTACATTAGGTGTATGACCATAGAAGGTTTTATTCATGTAAATAGAACAGCAATTATTCTCTGACGTAAACAGTTAACTATTGCAATAAACACGATCTAATCATGTTCATGCTCAACACAAACACCAAATAACATTTATTTAGGCTCAACACTGATCCCGAAGGTAGAGTGAGTGTGCGATAGTGATCATATCAATATTGAAAACACTTCCAACACACATCGTCACCTCGCCCTTAACTAGTATCCGTTTATTCCGCAACTCTTGCTTCGAGTTACTATTCTTAGCAACTGAACCAGTATCAAATACCCAGGGGCTACTACGAATACTACTAAGGTACACATCAATAACATGTATATCAAATATACTTTTGTTCACTTTGCCATCCTTCTTATCCGCCAACTATTTGGAGCAGTTCCGTTTCCAGTGACCATTTCCTTTGCAGTAGAGGCACTCAGTTTCAGGCTTGGGGCCAGCTTTGGGCTTTATGGGAGCGGCAACTTGCTTGCCATTCTTCTTAAAGTTCCCTCTCTTTCCTTGCCCTTTTTCTTGTAAGTATTGGTCTTGTTAACCATCAACACTTGATGCTCTTTCTTGATTTCTACCATTGCCGATTTCAGCATCGCGAAGAGCTCGGGAATCATTTTCGTCATCCCTTGCATATTATAGTTCATCACGAAGTTCTAGTAGCTAGGTGATAGTGACTAGAGAACTCTTGTCAATCATTGTCTTATCTTGAAGATTAACTCCCACTTGATTCAATCGATTGTAGTACCCAGATATTCTGAGCACATGCTCACTGGTTGAGCTATTCTCCTCCATCTTGTAGGCAAAGTACTTGTCAGAGGTTTCATACCTCTCGACACGGGCATGAGTCTGAAATACCAATTTCAGCTCTTGGAACATATCATATGCTCTGTGGCTGTAACGCCCCGGATTCGATGCGCCAGGTGTCTGCCAGTTATTCTCCGTCATTGCCATGTCATTTGCTTGCGTGTTGCATGTTGCCACGTCATCATCTGCATTTCATATCATGTCATCATGTGCATTTCATTTTGCATACGGGTTCGTCTCATGCATCCGAGCATTTTCCCCGTTGTCCGTTTTCCAATCCGGCACTCCTGTGTCTCCCGGCGCCCCCTTTTACCTCTTTTCATGTGCGGGTGTTAAACTTTCTTGGAATGGCCCGAGGTTTGCCAAGCGGCCTTGGTATAGCACCGGTAGACCGCCTGTCAAGTTTCGTGTCATTTGGAGGTCGTTTGATACTCCAACGGTTAACCGGGAAACCGTAAAAGCCTCTTTTGTTGCAGCCCAACACCCCTTCCAAAGTGGCCCAAAACCCAGCAAACTCCCCTCCATGCTCTCGGTCGTTCGATCACGATCGCGTGGCCGAAAACCGCACCTCATTTGGAGTCTCCTAGCTCCCTCTACCTATAAATATGTGCTCTCCCCGAAATCCCACAGTCCAAACCCTAGCCTCTTCCCCTCTGCGCCACCGGACATGTCCGCCCGCCGCCGGACGCGTCCCCCGCCGCCAGCCACGTCGCGCGGACCAATGACGGGCCGCCACGTCATCGCGCCGCCGCCCGCGGCCTATCCGGAGCCGCCGCGTCGCCCCAGCCCCTCCTCCACCGCCGCAAGCCCGCTCGGCCCATCTGGAGCCCGCGTCGGGCCGCGCCAGGCCCGGATCCGTGCCGCGCCTCCCGCTCCGCTCCGTTGCCATGGCCTCGTCCCGACCTCCGCCTCCGCCTTGAGCTCCCGCGGCGAGGCGCCTGTCGGCGACCAACTCCGGCGAGGCAGGCCAGCCCCATCGCGGACCTCCTCCCGTGCCCCTGCTTCTCCTCCGAGGCTCTCCCTCACGATCTCTCTCTCTCTCATGTGCCAGGACTCCATGGATGGCCGTCCCAAGCTCCACCGGCAACAGCGCCGCCCCGAGCTCCGTCCGCCGGCGCTCTTGCCCGGATCCGGTAGCCCATGCCCCGATCTACCCATTCCCGGCCATCCCGAGCCCCGCCGGAGTCCCACGCCCCTTCCTTGTCGCCGTTGACTTCCACCGGAGGCGTCCTCTACGAGGAATGGATCTTCCCCGACCTGCCAGTTTTTTTTCGCGAGGTGAAAAAACTGCTAAGTCCCCGTTTCTGTGTAATTTTCTTACCATGTTCATGCCATCGTATCTCTGCATCCGTAGCTCCGTTTCGTGTGTGTAATATGTCAAATTGTTCGTCTCGACGAGTACATCATTTCATCTCATTGCATCATTTATATTTGAGCTTATCTTGATGCCCGTAATGCTGCTAGAAGAGGGCTATATGATGTTAGTTTCAGTTTCTTATCAGAACATGCACTTTTGTCATTTTTGCCATGATTGATGTGTGCATCCTATGAACTTGAGTCCTACATGTGTTTTGTAATATGCCATGCCATCTTCACAGGGGTGTATGCCATGTATTTTTGTGATCTCTGTGGTGACTAGCACAAGCATGCAAACTAGGCTTCATGATGTTGCTGATTTCAGCCCCTGTTCTGCTGATATTTTTATGCCATGTAAACTTGATGCTAAAGAGAGATCCATGCTTATTTTGAGATACTTCAGTAAGGATGTTTTGTACATATGGTTATTCCCTATCCATCCATGCCCTTGTTTGCAATTATGGAGTGCCCTAGCTTGAGTCAATCGAGCTCTACTTTTGCTATAAAATGTTTCCTGGCAGATTGTTTACATGTTATTCAATTTTGCCAAGGTTGTTGTTAGTGATCCATGCACCCTATGAACTTGATCTTGCCATGCTTAGCTTCTATGCCATGTCTTCTTACTGTTGGGAGCCTTTCCATGCCATGTATTGCTCTGTGGTGAGTGGTTCAAGCTCACCAACATGCCTACTTGTTATCTGTTTATGTCATGCTCCAGTTTTGCACCAAGTCTGAATCTGTTTATGTTTTTGCTATATTCACATGCTTGCAACTGTATTTTCTGATCCCTTTTGGCTTATGGTCACTAAGGGACTTTTGTTATATGCTTTGAGTAGATTCTTGCCATGCTCTAGTTTGACTTGATAGCTTGTTGTAACATTTTGTTTGATAGCTCTAAACATTGCAACCTGATGTTATTTCTGCAAAGTCTGAAACTGTTATTATTTGCAATCTTGCCATGTGTGTTTGAGCATGTTCTAGTGATTTCTGGAGATAACTCAGTGTTCATGTTTTGTCATGGTTTACCTGTACATCATGCCCATGCCTTTTGTTATTACGTTGAGGTCCTGTAGCATGTTGTTTTGATGCTTGCAATATGCCTAGTTGCTGTTTTGGACAGATTGTTGATATGCCTTGTTTCATGTGTATGTGTTGCACCGTTGCTCCATTTTGAGTGTGCTCTATATGAAACTTGCTTGATTTTGCATGTAGTTTCATATTATCATGTTGCATCCTTGTTTTGAGGTGTTTGCTTGATGTTTATATGCATTTTGCATCAATGCCATGCTTATCTTGTTTTGCTCATATCTTCTAGCCCGTAGCTCCGAATTAAATGAACTTTATATGTAACTTGACTAGATTTTCGTGTAGATCATCGTGGTGCATCTTAACTTGCTGTTTAACAACTTGAACTTAAGATTTAATCAGATCTGGACCAATTTCGAAATTTGCATATGAGGACTTACCGGAGTTGTTCTATGTTGTTTCCGGCCTCATTTAAACTTGTCTTGTTGTGTTGGTCTTGTATGCATCATCTTTTGCCATGAGTAGCTTCATGCATCATACTTGGTTGAGCATCATGTCTTGTTCATGTGTGGTGTGTTCACTATGTTGTGTGCTTCTTCTTGTTAGTTCCTGTTTCGTTGCGATCGTGAGGATTCGTTCGTCTACGCTTGGTTCGGCTTCATCCGTTCGTCTTCTTCATGGAATCGTTCTTCTTCCTAGCGGGATTTCAGGCAAGATGACCGCTACCCTGGATCTCACTACTATCATTGCTATGCTAGTTGCTTCGTTCTATCTCTATGCTGCGCTACCTATCACTTGTTGCTCAAGCCTCCCAAATTGCCATGTCAGCCTCTAACCTTTTGCACCCTTCCTAGCAAACCGTTGTATAGCTATGTTACCGCTTTGCTCAGCCCCTCTTATAGCATTGTTAGTTGCAGGTGAAGATGAAGTTTGTTCCTTGTTGGAACATGGAGATGTTGTTCCTTGTTGGAACATGTTTACTTGTTGGGATATCACAATATATCTTATATTATTAATGCATCTATATATTTGGTAAAGGGTGGAAGGCTCGGCCTTATGCACAGTGTTTTGTTCCACTCTTGCCGCCCTAGTTTCCGTCATATCGGTATTATGTTCCCGGATTTTGCGTCCCTAACGCGGTCGGGTGATTTATGGGACCCCTTGACAGTTCGCTTTGGATAAGACTCCTCCAAAGAAGGCCCAACATTGGTTTTACCATTTGCTTCACCACCACCTACATTTCCTTGGGAGTAATTAACCCAAGGGTCATCTTTATTCAGCCCCCGCCAATGCTTGTCTAAGTGTTGGTCCAAACTAGAGTGCTTTTGCGCCCCCTCAAGGAAACTTGGGGTTTGGTTTTAGTTGTACGGACTGCTCATCCGGTCGTGGCTCGAGACGAGATCTGTGCGGCTACTATCGAGGGTGTCGGCACGCGGAAGGTCTTGCTGGTCTTGTTTTATTGCTGTCGAAATGTCTTGTAGCCGGATTCCGAGACTGATCGGGTCTTCCCGGGAGAAGGAATATCCTTCGTTGATCGCGAGAGCTTATCATGGGCTAAGTTGGGACACCCTGCAGGTATAAACTTTCGAGAGCCGTGCCGCGGTTATGTGGCAGATGGGAATTTGTTAATATCCGGTTGTAGTAAACTTGAAGCAAACTCTTCTAAAATACACCAAGCGTATGCGTAATCGTGATGGTCTCTTTTCGGGTTGATCGAGAGGAGAACACGGTTTCGGGTTATGTCGGCGTAAGTAGGAGTTCAGGATCACTTCTTGATCATTACTAGTTGACGACCGTTCCTTTGTTTCTCTTCTCGCTCTCATTTGCGTATGTTAGCCACCATATATGCTTAGTCGCTGCTGCAACCTCACCACTTTACCCTTCCTTTCCCTTTAAGCTTTGCTAGTCTTGATACCCATGGTAATGGGATTCTTGAGTCCTCGTGGCTCACTGATTACTACACCACCATTGCAGGTACAGGTTTGCGATGATCATGACGTGAGAGCGATGTTTGCTTGTATTGGAGTTCTTCTTACGCTTCTTCTTCGATCGGGGATAGGTTCCAGTCGGCAGCCTGGGCTAGCAGGTGGTGGATGTCGTTTGAGTTTCTGTTTATGTTTCATCCGTAGTCGGATGTTGATCTCTTGTATATGATGTTGATGTATTCTTGTGGCATTTGTACCTTATGTATGTATCCCCATCTATTATGTAATGTTGATGTAATGATATCCACCTTGCAAAAGCGTTTCAATATGCGGGTCTATCCTTGGTGGGACCTTCGAGTTCCTTTTGGATAGGATCGCATATTGGGCGTGACAGTGGCGTTCAAAACGTTTTTGAAGTCCCGGTTCTAAGCCGTAAAGCATGGTGCACTAAACTATTAAGTTGTCATCATATCAAGCTTGCCAAACATTCATAACCTCTGCATTTGCTCCTGCAATAGGTCTGTCGCCTAGCGGTGCATCAAGGACATAATTCTTCTGTGCAGCAATGAGGATAATCCTCATATCACGGACCCAGCCCGCATCATTGCTACTATCATCTTTCAACTTAGTTTTCTCTAGGAACATATCAAAAAAATATGGGAGCTATACCGCGAGCTATTGATCTACAACATAGATATGCAAAACTATCAAGACTAACTTCATGATAAATTAAGTTAAATTAATAAAATTACTAATGAACTCCCACTTAAATCAACATCCCTCAAGTTTTCTAAGTGATACATGATCCAAATCAACTAAACCATGTCCGATCATCACGTGAGATGGAGTAGTCTTCGATGGTGAACATCTCCATGTTGATCATATCTACTATATAACTCATGTTCGACCTTTCGGTCTCCAGTGTTCCAAGGCCATGTCTGTACATGCTAGGTTCGTCAAGTTTAACCCAAGTATTCTGCATGTGCAAAGCCGTCTTACACCCGTTGTATGTGAACGTAGAGTCTATCACACCCGATCATCACGTGGTGTCTCGAAACGACAAAATTTCGCAACGGTGCATACTCGGGGAGAACACTTATATCTTGAAATTTAGTGAAGGGATCATCTTAATGCTACCGTCGTTCTAAGCAAAATAAGATGCATAAAATATAAAAATCACATGCAATCAAAAAAAGTGACATGATATGGCCATTATCATCTCGTGCTTTTGATCTACATCTCCAAAGCATGGTCATGATCTCCATCATCACCGGCTCGACGCCTTGATCTCCATCGTTGCGTCGTGGTTGTCTCGCCAGCTATTGCTTCTACAACTATTGCTAACGCATAGCGATAAAGTAAAGCAATTACATGGCGTTGCATTTCATACAATAAAAAGACAACCATAAGGCTCCTGCCGGTTGCCGATAAATTACAAAACATGATCATCTCATACAATAACGTATATCACATCACAACATACCCTACAAAAACAAGTTAGACGTCCTCTACTTTGTTGTTGCAAGTTTTACGTGGTTGCTATGGGTTTCTAGCAAGAACCGTTCTTACCTATGGCAAAACGACAACGGTGATTTATCAAGTTTTCTATTTTAACCTTCTTCAAGGACTGGGCGCAGTCAAATTCGATTCAACTAAAGTAGGAGAACCAGACACCCGTTAGCCACCTTTATGCAAAACTAGTTGCATGTCAGTCGGTGGAACCGGTCTCATGCGCATGGACATGTAAGGTTGGTCCGGGCCGCTTCATCCCACAATGCCGCCGAATCAAAATAAGACGTTGGTGGTAAGCAGTATGAACATCACCGCCCACAACTTCTTTGTGTTCTACTCATGCATATCTTCTACGCATAGACCTGGCTCATGATGCCACTGTTGGGAAACCTTGCATGGAAAACATTTTTTTTCTACGCACATGCAATGATCTATCCATGGAGATGCATAGCAACGAGGGGGAGAGTGTGTCTACGTACCCTCGTAGACCGTAAGCGGAAGTGTTTCACAACATGGTTGATGTAGTCGAACTTCTTCGCGCTTCAACCGATCAAGTACCGAACGCACGGCACCTTCGCGTTCTGCACACGTTCAGCTCGGTGACGTCCCTCGCCTTCTTGATCCAACAAGACGTCGAGGTAGTAGATGAGTTCCGTCAGCACGACGGCGTGGTGACGGTGATGGTGAAGTGATCTCCGCAGGGCTTCTCCTAAGCACTATGAAAATATGACCGGGGGTGTAAGCGGTGGAGGGGGATGCCGCACGCGGCTAGGCAATTGTCTCAGGTGTGCTAGGCACACCCTCCTCATATATATAGGTGGGAGGGAGAGGGGAGAGGCCAAGGGGTGACCCAAGTAGGTCTGAATCCTACTTCGGTTCCTGCCCTTGGCCGCGCCCCCTGCCATATTTGTCACAGGGGGGAGGGAAGAGGGGGAGGGAAGGAAGGGGGAATCCTATTCCACTCTTTCCTTTCCATTCCCCTCTTTCCTTCTCCTCCTAGGTCGGCCCATATGGGGGGCACACCAGTCCCTTGTGGCTGGTGCATTTCACATCTTGGCCCATAAGGCCCGTATCTTTTGCTGGGGGTGCCCGTAACCCCTTCCGTGACCCGATATGTACCTGATACCCTCCGGAACACTTCCGGTGTCCGAATACCATCGTCCTATATATCAATCTTTACCTCTTGACCATTTAGAGACTACTCGTCATGTCCGTGATCTCATACGGGACTCCGAACAATATTTGGTCACCAAATCACATAACTCATATAATACTATATCGTCATCGAATGCTAAGCGTGTGGACCCTACGGGTTCGAGAATTATGTAGACATGACCGAGACACCTCTCCGGTCAATAACCAATAGTAGAACCTGGATGCCCATATTGTCTCCTACATATTCTATGAAGGTATTTATCGGTCGAACCATTATGACAACATACGTAATTCCCTTTGTCTATCGGTATGTTACTAGCCCGAGATTCGATCGTCGGTATCTTCATACCTAGTTCAATATCGTTACCGTCAAGTCTCTTTACTCGTTCGGTAATTGATACGTCTCCAACATATCTATAATTTTTGATTGCTCCATGCTACTTTATCTATTATTTTGGACTATAATGGGCTTTATTTTCCACTTCTATATTATTTTTGGGACTAACCTATTAACCGGAGGCCCAGCCCAGAATTGTTGTTTTTTGCCTTTTTCAGTATTTCGAAGAAACAGAATATCAAACGGAGTCCAAACGGAATGAAACCTTCGGAAACGTGATTTTCTCACCGAACGTGATCCAGGATACTTGGACCCTACGCCAAGGAACCAGAGAGGCGGTCACGAGGGTGGGGGCGCGCCCCCTGCCTCATGGGCCCCCTGTTGCTCCACCAACGTACTCCTTCCTCCTATATATACCTACGTACCCTCAAACGATCAGAACAGGAGCCAAAAACCTAATTCCACCGCCGAAACTTCCTGTATCCATGAGATCCCATCTTGGGGCCTGTTCCAGAGCTCCGTCGGAGGGGGCATCCACCACGGAGGGCTTCTACATCATCACCATAGCCCCTCTGATGAAGTGTGAATAGTTTACTTCAGACCTTCGGGTCCATAGCTAGTAGCTAGATGGCTTCTTCTCTCTTTTTGGATCTCAATACAATGTTCTCCCCCTCTCTCGTGGAGATCTATATGTAATCTTCTTTTTGCGGTGTGTTTGTTGAGATCGATGAATTGTGGGTTTATGATCCAGCTTATCTATGAATAATATTTGAATCTTCTCTGAATTCTTTTATGTATGATTGAGTTATCTTTGCAAGTCTCTTCGAATCCGTTTGGTTTGGCCAACTAGATTGGTAGTTCTTGCAATGGGAGAAGTGCATGGCTTTGGGTTCAATCTTGCGGTGTCCTTACCCAGTGACAGAAAGGGTTGCAAGGCACGTATTGTATTGTTGCCATCGAGGATAACAAGATGGTGTATTTATCATATTGCATGAATTTATTCCTCTACATCATGTCATCTTGCTTAAGGCGTTACTCTGTTTTTAACTTAATACTCTAGATGCATGCTGGATAGCGGTCGATGAGTGGAGTAATAGTAGTAGATGCAGAATCGTTTCGATCTACTTGTCTTGGAGGTGATGCCTATATACATGATCATACCTAGATAACCTCATAACTATGCTCAATTCTGTCAATTGCTCAACAGTAATTTGCTCACCCACCGTAGAATACTTATGCTCGTGAGAGAAGCCACTAGTGAAACCTATGGCCCCCGGGTCTATTCTCATCATATCAATCTCCATCACTTTTATACTTGCTTTGTTTTACTTTACCTTTTACTTTTCACTTTGCATCTATATACCAAAAATACCAAAAATATTATCCCTATCAGATCTCACTCTCGTAAGTGACCGTGAAGGTGACAACCCCTAATCGTGTTGGTTGCGAGTAGCTATCGTTTTGTGCAGGTACGAGGGACTTGTGTGTGGCCTCCTACTGGATTGATACCTTGGTTCTAAAAAACTGAGGGAAATACTTACGCTACTGTGCTGCATTATCCTCTCCTCTTCGGGGAAAACCAACGCAAGCTCAAGACGTAGCAAGAAAGATTTCTGGCGCCGTTGCCGGGGAGTCTACACAAAAGTCAACATACCAAGTACCCATCACAATCCCTATCTCTCGCATTACATTATTTGTCATTTGCCTCTCGTTTTCCTCTCCCCCACTTCACCCTTGCCGTTTTATTCGCCCTTCCTCCGTTCAATCTTGTGTTACCATGTGCCTTATTTTTGCTTGCATCTTCGCTTGCTAAAAGTTTATGGATCCTCATCCACTTGCTAATCTCTTTAAGAGATCCAATTATGATGAACCTATTGCTAGTGAATTGAGTGCACTAGATTATCTTTATGAGGTTTTGCCTGAAATTCGTGAATCTAAAAATTGTGATGAAGTACTTTATGAAGCGATTCACGATAGATCTTTGAATAAAAAGCATGATTGCAATGATTTTACTATAAATTCTATTGATGTCAATTGTGCTAAAAATATGCAAAACCCTAAGCTTGGGGATGCTAGTTTTGCTATGTCCTCTACTTGTTGCAATGATCATGATTGGGGTGATTCTTCTTATGACCTTGAAAATTTATTTAATCCCAATGATGAATATGAGATTGATAATATTGTTTGCAATAATATTGAAAGTGGGTTTGGAAGAGTGTCAAATTTAGATCCCACATATTTGGATAACATTCAATCTTATGAAATATTTGATAAAAGTGGGCTTGGAGAAATCATGACTTTAGTTAATGATAATCCCACTATTTTGGAAGAGTGTCAACTTCGCATGCATGTGGATCGTGTTGAGAATATCTTAAGTGATAGCTATATTGTTGAATTTTCTTATGATCCTACATGTAATTATTATGAGAGAGGAAAATATGGTTATAGAAATTTTCATGTTACTAAATTACCTTTCGTTATGTTGAGATTGCTATTGTTCCTTTCCGCTTCCTTGCATATGCTAGTTTTTGCTTGCTACGGTAATTTGTTTGCCTACAATATGCCTATGCATAGGAAGTGTGTTAGACTTAAGTGTGTTTGTCACATGTTTTATGATGCTCTCTTTGTGCCTCAATTCTTGTCTTTCTTGTGAGCATCATTGAATCTCAATGCCTAGCTAAAAAGGCTTTAAAGAAAAGCGCTTGTTGGGAGGCAACCCAATTTTATTTTTAGTTTATTTTTTTGTTTTTGCTTCTGTTTTGGAATAAATAATCCATCTAGCCTCTGTTTAGGTGTGGTTTTATCTTTTAATTAGTGTTTGTGCCAAGTTAAACCTATTGGATCTTCTTGGATGATAGTTATTTGATCTTGCTGTAATTTCCAGAAACTTTGCGCTCAGTGCCTGAATTGTTAAAAATCACCAGAACGTGATAAAATACTGATTCCAATTGCTGCTTATCAATAAACAAATTTTCCAGGTCGTCTAAGTTTGGTAGAATTGTTTGAGTTCCAGAAGTTTGCGTTAGTTACAGATTACTACAGACTGTTCTGTTTTTGACAGATTCTGTTTTGCGTGTGTTGTTTGCTTATTTTGATGAATCTATGGCTAGTAAAATAGTTTATAATCCATAGAGAAGTTGGAATACAGTAGGTTTAACACCAATATAAATAAATAATGAGTTCATTACATTACCTTAAAGTAGTCTTTTGTTTTCTTTCTCTAACGGAGCTCACGAGATTTCTATTGAGTTTTGTGTTGTGAAGTTTTCAAGTTTTGGGTGAATTCTTTTGATGGATTATGGAACAAGGAGTGGCAAGAGCCTAAGCTTGGGGATGCCCATGGCACCCCCAAGATAATCCAAGGACACCAAAAATCAAAGCTTGGGGATGCCCGGAAGGCATCCCTCTTTAAATCCACTTCCATCGGTAATTTACTTGGAGCTATATTTTATTCACCACATGATATGTGTTTTGCTTGGAGCGTCTTGTATTATTTGCGTCTTTGCTTGTTAGTTTACCACAATCATCCTTGTTGTACACACCTTTTGAGAGAGCCATACATGAATTGAAATTTGATAGAATACTCTATGTGCTTCACTTATATTTTTTGAGCTTGATAGTTTGCTCATAGTGCTTCACTTATATCTTTGAGCGTGATAATTTTTGCTCTAGTGCTTCACTTAGATCTTTTAGAGCACGGTGGTGGATTTGTTTTAAAGAAACTTGATCTCTCATGCTTCACTTAGATTATTTTGAGAGTCGTTAATAACATGGTAATTTGCTTAATATTAACATACTTGGTATTCAAGATATGTGAAACTTTCTTTTGAGTGAGTTTAATACTAAGATAAGTTTGATGCTTGATAATTGTTTTGAGATATGGAGGTGATAATATCAAAGTCGTGCTAGTTGAGTAGTTGTGAATTTGAGAAATGCTTGTGTTGAAGTTAGCAAATCCCGTAGCATGCACGTATGGTTAAAGTTGTGTAACAAATTTGAAACATGAAGTGTACCTGGCTTGTGCATCCTTATGAGTGGCGATCGGGGACGAGCGATGGTCTTTTCCTACCAATCTATCCCCCTAGGAGCATCGCGTAGTACTTGATTTTGATGACTTCTAAATTTTTGCAATAAGTATATGAGTTCTTTTGACTAATGTTGAGTCCATGGATTATACACACTTTTACCTTTCCGCCTTTGCTAGCCTCTTCGGTACCGTGCATTGCCCTTTCTCACCTTGAAGTTGGTGCAAACTTCGCCGGTGCATCCAAACCCCGTGATATGATACGCTCTATCACGCATAAACTGTTGGGAACGTAGTAATTTCAAAAAATTTCCTACGCACACGCAAGATCATGGTGATGCATAGCAACGAGAGGGGAGAGTGTTGTCTAGGTACCCTCGTAGACCAAAGCGGAAGCAATCACAACATAGAGGAAGTAGTCGTACGTTCTCCTCGTGATCCAACCGATCCCAGCGCCGTTACTCCGGCGCCTCCGAGTTCTTGACACACGTACAGCTCGGTGACGCTCCTCAGGCTCGATCCAGCAAAGCTCCGGGAGAGAGAGTTCCACAAGACTGACGGCGTGGTGGCGATCTTGATGTTCTACCGACGCAGGGCTTCACCTAAGCACCGCCACGATATGACCGAGGTGGAATATGGTGGAGGGGGCACCGCACACGGCTAAGGAACGATCTCAAGGATCAACTTGTGTGTTCTAGGGTGCCCCCGCCCCGTATATAAAGGAGCAAGGGGAGGCCGGCCGGCCCTAGGAGGGCGCCAAGGGAGGGGGAGTCCTCCTCCTAGTGGGAGTAGGACTCCCTTTCCTAGTCCAACTAGGAAGGAGGAAGGGGAGGAAAGAGAGGGAGAGGGAGAGGGAAGGGGGCGCCCCCCCCTGTCCTATTCGGACTCCCCATGGGGGGCGCGCCACCTCCCCGGGCAGCCTCTCTCTCCCTCTTGGCCCAATAGGGCCCATTACTTCCCGGGGTTCCGGTAACCCTCCGGCACTCCGTTTTCTCCGAAACTTCCGAACCTTTCCGGTGTCCGAATATAGCCGTCCAATATATCAATCTTTATGTCTCGACCATTTCGAGACTCCTCGTCATGTCCGTGATCACATCCGGGACTCGAACTCCTTGGTACATCAAAATACATAAACTCATAATATAACCGCCATCGAAACCTTAAGCGTGCGGACCCTACGGTTCGAGAACAATGTAGACATGGCGAGACACCGTCTCGGTCAATAACCAATAGCGGGACCTGGATGCCCATATTGGCTCCTACATATTCTACGAAGATCTTTATCGGTCAGACCGCATAACAACATCGTTGTTCCCTTTGTCATCGGTATGTTACTTGCCCGAGATTCGATCGTCGGTATCCAATACCTAGTTCAATCTCGTTACTGGCAAGTCTCTTTACTCGTTCCGTAATACATCATCTCATAGCTAACTCATTAGCTGTAATGCTTGCAAGGCTTAGTGATGTGCATTACCGAGAGGGCCCAGAGATACCTCTCCGACAATCGGAGTGACAAATCCTAATCTCAAATACACCAACCCAACATCTGCCTTTGGAGACACCTGTAGTACTCCTTTATAATCACCCGATTCGTTGTGACGTTTGGTAGTACCAAAGTGTTCCTCCGTAAGCGGAGTTGCATAATCTCATAGTTATAGGAACATGTATAAGTCATGGATAAAAGCAATAGCAACATACTAAGCGATCGGATGCTAAGCTAATGGAATGGGTCATGTCAATCAGATCATTCAACTAATGATGTGACCTTGTTAATCAAATGACAACTCCTTTGTCTATGGTTAGGAAACTTAACCATCTTTGATTAACAAGCTAGTCTAGTAGAGGCATACTAGTGACACTCTGTTTGTCTATGTATTCACACATGTATTATGTTTCCGGTTAATACAATTCTAGCATGAATAATAAACATTTATCATGAAATAAGGAAATAAATAATAACTTTATTATTGCCTCTAGGGCATATTTCCTTCAGTCTCCCACTTGCACTAGAGTCAATAATCTAGATTACATGGTAGTGATTCTAACACCCATAGTTCGCATCGACATGTGACCAACACCCAAAGGGTTTACTAGAGTCAGTAATCTAGTTCACATCGCTATGTGATTAACACCCAAAGAGTACTAAGGTGTGATCATGTTTTGCTTGTGAGATAATTTTAGTCAACGGTACATCACATTCGAGCCATAAGTATTTTGCAAATTTCTATGTATACAATGCTCTGACTTTGAGCTACTCTAGCTAATTGCTCCCACTTTCAATATGTATTGAGACTCAGAGTCATCTAGATTAGTGTTAAAACTTGCATCGACGTAACCCTTTACGACAAACCTTTTTTTCACTTCCATAATCGAGAAACATATCCTTATTCTACTAAGGATAATTTTGACCGCTGTCCATTGATCTACTCCTAGATCACTATTGCACTCCTTGCCAAGCTTTAGTGGTAGGGTATGCAATAGATCCAGTACACAACATGACATACTTTATAGAACCTATGGCTGATGCATAGGAATGACTTTCATTCTCTTTCTATCTTACGTCGTGGTCGGGTTTTGAGTCTTACTCAATCTCACACCTTGTAACATAGGCAAGAACTCTTTCTTTGACTGTTCCATTTTGAACTACTTCAAAATCTTGTCAAGGTATGTATTCATTGAAAAACTTATCTAGCGTCTTGATCTATCTCTATAGATCTTGATGCTCAATATGTAAGCAGCTTCACCGAGGTCCTTCTTTGAAAAACTCCTTTCAAACACTCCTTTATGCTTTGCGAATAATTCTACATAATTTCCGATCAACAATATGTCATTCACATATACTTATCGAAATGTTGTAGTGCTCCTACTCACTTTCTTGTAAATACAGGCTTCACCGCAAGTCATATAAAACTATATGCTTTGATCAACTTATCAAAGTGTGTATTCCAACTCGAGATGCTTGCACCAGTCCATAGATGGATCATTGGAGCTTACACATTTTGTTAGCACCTTTAGGATTGACAAAACCTTCTGGTTGCATCATATACAACTCTTCTTTAAGAAAACCATTAAGGAATGCAGTTTTGACATTCATTTGCCAGATTTCATAAAATGTGGCAATTGCTAACATGATTCGGACAGACTTAAGCATCGCTACTGATTGAGAAAATCTCATTGTAGTCAACACCTTGAACTTGTCAAAACCTTTTTGCGACAAGTCGAGCTTTGTAGATAGTAACACTACTATCGGTGTCCGTCTTCCTCTTCAAGATCCATTTATTCTCAATGGCTTGCCGATCATCGGGCAAGTCAACCAAAGTCCATACTTTGTTCTCATACATGGATCCCATCTCAGATTTCATGGTCTCAAACCATTTCGCGGAATCTGGGCTCATCATCGCTTCCTCATAGTTCGTAGGTTCATCATGGTCTAGTAACATGACTTCCGAACATGATTACCGTACCACTCGGTGCGGATCTTATTCTCGAAGACCCACGAGGTTTGGTAGCAACTTGATCTGAAGTTTCATGATCATCATCATTAACTTCCTCACTAATTGGTGTAGGAATCATCGAACTGATTTCGTGATGAACTACTTTCCAATAAGGGAGAAGGTACAATTACCTCATCAAGTTCTACTTTCCTCCCACTCACTTCTTTCGAGAGAAACTTCTTCTCTAGAAAGGATCCATCTTAGCAACGAAAAACTTGCCTTCGGATCTGTGATAGAAGGTGTACCCAATAGTTACCTTTGGGTATTCTATGAAGACGCACTTTTCCGATTTGGGTTCGAGCTTATCAGGTGAAGACTTTTTCACATAAGCATCACAATTCCAAACTTTAAGAAACGACAGCTTAGGCTTACTGCTAAACCATAGTTCATACGGTGTCGTCTCAACGTATTTAGATGGTGCCCTTTTAAACGTGAATGTAGCTGTCTCTAATGCATAACCCCAAAATGATAGTGGTAAACCGATAAGTGACATCATAGATCGCATCATATCCAATAAAGTGCGGATTCTGACGTTCGGACACACCATAACATTGTGGTGTTCGGTGGCGTGAGCTGTGAAACTATTCCACATTATTTTAATTGAAGACCAAACTCGTAACTCAATTATTCGTCTTCGCGATCAGATCGCAGAAACTTTATTTTCTTGTTACGATGATTTTTCCACTTCACTCTGAAATTCTTTGAACTTTTCAATTATTTCAGACTTATGTTTCATCAAGTAGATAAACCCATATCTGCTCAAACCATCTGTGAAGGTCAGAAAATAACAATACTTGCCACGAGCATCAACATTCGTTGGATCGCATACATCGGTATGTATTATTTCCAATAAGTCAGTAGCTTGTTCCATTGTTCCGGAGAACGGAGTTTTAGTCATCTTGCCCAAAAGGCACGGTTCGCAAGCATCAAATGATTCATAATCAAGTGATTCCAAAAGTCCATCAGCATGGAGTTTTCTTCATGCGCTTTACACCAATATGACCTAAACGGCAAGTGCCACAAATAAGTTGCACTATCATTATTAACTTTGCATCTTTTGGTTTCAATATTATGAATATGTGTATCACTATGATCGAGATCCAATGAACCATTTTCATTGGGTGTGTAACCATATAAGGTTTTATTCATGTAAGCAGAACAACAATTTATTCTCTTACTTAAATGAATAATCGTATTGCAATAAACATGATCAAATCATATTTATGCTCAACACCAAATAACACTTATTTAGGTTCCACACTAATCCCGAAAGTATAGGGAGTGTGCGATGATGATCATATCAATCTTGGAACTACTTCCAACACTCATCGTCACTTCCCTTCAACTAGTCTCTGTTTATTCGTAACTCCTGTTTGAGTTACTAATCTTAGCAACCGAACGAGTATCAAATACTCGGGGCTACTATAAACACTAGTAAGGCACACATCAATAACCTGTATATCAAATATAACCTTGTTCACTTTGCCATCCTTCTTATCCACCAAATATTCAGGGGTAGTTTCGCTTCCGGTGAGGAGTTCCATTGCAGCAAAAGTACTCGGTCTCGGGCTTAGGTCTAGACTTGGGCTTCTTCACTCGAGCAGCAACTTGCTTGCCGTTCCTTTTGAAGTTCCCCTTCTTCCCTTTGCCATTTTCCTTGAGACTAGTGGTCTTGTCAACCATCAACACTTGATGTTTTTCTTGATTTATACCTTCGCCGATTTTAGCATCGCGAAGAGCTCGAGAATCTTTTTCGTCATCCCTTGCATACTATAGTTCATCACGAAGTTCTAGTAACTTAGTGATGGTGACTAGAGAATTCTGTCAATCAATATCTTATCTGGAAGATTAACTCCCACTTGATTCAAGCGATTGAAGTACCCAGACAATCTGAGCACATGCTCACTAGTTGAGCGATTCTCCTCCATATTTTAGCTATAGAACTTGTTGGAGACTTCATATCTCTCAACTCGGGTATTTGCTGAAATATTAACTTCAACTCCTGGAACATCTCATATGGTCCATGACGTTCAAAACGTCTTTGAAGTCCCGATTCTAAGCCGTTTAAGCATGGTGCACTAAACTATCAAGTAGTCATCATATTGAGCTAGCCAAACGTTCATAACGTCTGCATCTGCTCCTGCAATAGGTCTGTCACCTAGCGGTGCATCAAGAACATAATTTTTCTGTGCAGCAATGAGGATAAACCTCAGATCACGGATCCAATCCGCAACATTGCTACTAACATTTTTCAATACAATTTTCTCTAGGAACACATATAAAAACATAGGGAAGCAACAACGCGAGCTATTGATCTACAACATAATTTGCAAAATACTACCAGGACTAAGTTCATGATAAATTTAAGTTCAATTAATCATATTACTTAAGAACTCCCACTTAGACAGACATCTCTCTAGTCATCTAAGTGATCACGTGATCCAAATCAACTAAACCATAACCGATCATCACGTGAGATGGAGTAGTTTTCAATGGTGAACATCACTATGTTGATCATATCTACTATATGATTCACGCCGACCTTTCGGTCTCCGTGTTCGAGGCCATATCTGCATATGCTAGGCTCGTCAAGTTTAACTTTGAGTATTCTGCGTGTGCAAAACTGGCTTGCACCCGTTGTAGATGGACGTAGAGCTTATCACACCCGATCATCACGTGGTGTCTGGGCACGCCGAACTTTGGCAACGGTGCATACTCAGGGAGAACACGTCCTCGATAATTTTAGTGAGAGATCATCTTATAATGCTACCGTCAATCAAAGCAAGATAAGATGCATAAAGGATAAACATCACATGCAATCAATATAAGTGATATGATATGGCCATCATCATCTTGTGCTTGTGATCTCCATCTCCAAGCACCGTCGTGATCACCATCGTCACCGCGCGACACCTTGATCTCCATCGTAGCATCGTTGTCGTTTCGCCATCTATTGCTTCTCGACTATCGCTACCGCTTAGTGATAAAGTAAAGCAATTACGTATGCTTGCATTTCATACAATAAAGCGACAACCATATGGCTCCAGCCGATTGCCGATAACCGGTTACAAAACATGATCATCTCATACAATAAAATATAGCATCACGTCTTGACCATATCACATCACAACATGCCCTGCAAAAACAAGTTAGGCGTCCTCTACTTTGTTGTTGCAAATTTTACGTGGCTGCTACGGGCTTAAGCAAGAACCAATCTCACCTACGCATCAAGACCACAACGATACTTCGTCAAATAGACTCCGCTTTAACCTTCTCAAGGACCGGGCGTAGCCATACTCGGTTCAACTAAAGTGAGAGAGACAGACACCCGCCAGCCACCTTTAAGCACGAGTGCTCATAGCGGTGAAACCAGTCTCGCGTAAGCGCACGCGTAATGTCGGTCCGGCCGCTTCATCTCACAATACCGCTGAACCAAAGTATGACATTTGGTAGGCAGTATGACTTGTATCGCCCACAACTCACTTGTGTTCTACTCGTGCAAAACATCAAACCATAGAAACCTGGCTCGGATGCCTTTGTTGGGGAACGTAGTAATTTCAAAAATTTCCACGCACACGCAAGATCATGGTGATGCATAGCAACGAGAGGGGAGAGTGTTGTCTCACGTACCCTCGAGACCAAAGCGGAAGCAATCACAACGTAGAGGAAGTAGTCCACGTTCTCCTCGTGATCCAACCGATCCCAGCGCCGTACTCCGGCGCCTCGAAGTTCTTGACACACGTACAGCTCGGTGGCGCTCCTCGAGCTCCGATCCAGCAAAGCTCCGGGAGAGAGAGTTCCGTCAAGACGACGACGGCGTGGTGACGATCTTGATGTTCTACCGACGCAGGGCTTCACCTAAGCACCGCTACGATATGACCGAGGTGGAATATGGTGGAGGGGGGCACCGCACACGGCTAAGGAACGATCTCAAGGATCAACTTGTGTGTTCTAGGGTGCCCCCCTGCCCCCGTATATAAAGGAGCAAGGGGGAGGGCCGGCCGGCCCTAGGAGGCGCGCCCAGGGGGGGAGTCCTCCTCCTAGTGGGAGTAGGACTCCCCTTTCCTAGTCCAACTAGGAAGGAGGAAGGGGGAAGGAAAGAGAGGGAGAGGGAGAGGGAAAGGGGGGCCGCGCCCCCCCTCCTGTCCTATTCGGACTCCCCATGGGGGCGCGCCACCTCCTGGTGCAGCCCTCTCTCTCCCCTCTTGGCCCAATAGGGCCCATTACTTCCCCGGGGGGTTCCGGTAACCCCTCCGGCACTCCGGTTTTCTCCGGAAACTTCCGGAACCTTTCCGGTGTCCGAATATAGCCGTCCAATATATCAATCTTTATGTCTCGACCATTTCGAGACTCCTCGTCATGTCCGTGATCACATCCGGGACTCCGAACTCCTTCGGTACATCAAAATACATAAACTCATAATATAACCGTCATCGAAACCTTAAGCGTGCGGACCCTACGGTTCGAGAACAATGTAGACATGGCCGAGACACGTCTCCGGTCAATAACCAATAGCGGGACCTGGATGCCCATATTGGCTCCTACATATTCTACGAAGATCTTTATCGGTCAGACCGCATAACAACATACGTTGTTCCCTTTGTCATCGGTATGTTACTTGCCCGAGATTCGATCGTCGGTATCCAATACCTAGTTCAATCTCGTTACTGGCAAGTCTCTTTACTCGTTCCGTAATACATCATCTCACAGCTAACTCATTAGCTGTAATGCTTGCAAGGCTTAGTGATGTGCATTACCGAGAGGGCCCAGAGATACCTCTCCGACAATCGGAGTGACAAATCCTAATCTCGAAATACGCCAACCCAACATCGCCTTTGGAGACACTGTAGTACTCCTTTATAATCACCCGATTACGTTGTGACGTTTGGTAGTACCAAAGTGTTCCTCCGTAAACGGAGTTGCATAATCTCATAGTTATAGGAACATGTATAAGTCATGGATAAAAGCAATAGCAACATACTAAACGATCGGATGCTAAGCTAATGGAATGGGTCATGTCAATCAGATCATTCAACTAATGATGTGACCTTGTTAATCAAATGACAACTCCTTTGTCTATGGTTAGGAAACTTAACCATCTTTGATTAACAAGCTAGTCTAGTAGAGGCATACTAGTGACACTCTGTTTGTCTATGTATTCACACATGTATTATGTTTCCGGTTAATACAATTCTAGCATGAATAATAAACATTTATCATGAAATAAGGGAATAAATAATAACTTTATTATTGCCTCTAGGGCATATTTCCTTCATAAACCTCCTTATATCTTCCTCAAAACAGCCACCATACCTACCTATTATGGCATTTCCATAGCCATTCCGAGATATATTGCCATGCAAATTTCCAACGTTCCATTCATCATCATCGTGACACACTTTACTTTTGTCATATTACCATTGCATGATCATGTAGTTGACATCGTATTTGTGGCAAAGCCACCATGCATTATTTTTCATACATGTCACTCTTGATTCATTGCACCATCCTGGTACACCGCCGGAGGCATTCATATAGAGTCATACCTTGTTCTAGTTTCGAGTTGTAATCCTTATGTTGTAATCAATAGAAGTGTGATGATCATCATTATTAGAGCATTGCCCAAAAAAAAGAGAAAGGCCAAAAAAGAAAAAAGAAAGGCCCAAAAAAAAAGAAAATAAATAAAAAGGGCAATGCTACTATCTCTTTTTCCACACTTGTGCTTCAAAGTAGCACCTTGTTCTTCATGTAGTGAGTCTCATATATCGTGCTTCAAAGTAGCACCTTGTTCTTCATGTAGTGAGTCTCATATATTGTGCTTCAAAGTAGCACCATGTTTTTCATATAGTGAGTCTCATAAGTTGTCCTTTTATACTATTGGGAATTTTTCGTTATAAAACTTGGCTTGTATATTCCTACGATGGGCTTCCTCAAAATGCCCTAGGTCTTCATGAGCAAGCAAGTTGGATGCACACCCACTAGTTTTCTTTTGTTGAGCATTCATAGCTCTAGTGCATCCGTTGCATGGCAAGCCCTACTCCTCATTTTGACATCAATTGATGGGCATCTCCATAGCCCGTTGATTATCCTCGTCAATGTGAGACTTTCTCCTTTTTTGTCTTCTCCACACAATCCCCATCATCATATTCTATTCCACCCATAGTGCTATATCCATGGCTCATGCTCATGTATTGCGTGAAGGTTGAAAAACTTTGAGATTATTTAAGTATGAAACAATTGCTTGGCTTGTCATCGGGGGTATAGAAGTTGGGAACATCTTTGTGTGACGACAATGAAGCATAGCCTAACTATATGATTTTGTAGGGATGAACTTTCTTTTGCCTTGCTATTTTGAGAAGACATGATTACTTTGATTAATATGCTTGAAGTATTATTATTTTTATGTCAATATGAACTTTTGTCTTGAATCTTTCGGATCTGAATATTCATACCATGATTAAGAAGATTTACATTGAAATTATGCCAAAGTACCACTCCGCATCAAAAATTCTCTTTTTATCATTTACCTACTCGAGGACGAGCAGGAATTAAGTTTGGGGATGCCTGATACGTCTCCAACTTATCTATAATTTTTGATTGCTCCATGCTACTTTATCTATTGTTTTGGACTATAATGGGCTTTATTTTCCACTTCTATATTATTTTTGAGACTAACCTATTAACCGGAGGCCCAGCCCAGAATTGTTGTTTTTTGCCTGTTCAGTATTTCGAAGAAACAGAATATCAAACGGAGTCCAAACGGAATGAAACCTTGAACGTGATTTTCTCACCGAACGTGATCCAGAGACTTGGACCCCACGCCAAGGAACCGAGAGGCGGTCACGAGGGTGGGCCCCCAGGCGCGCCCCCTGCCTCGTGGGCCCCCTGTTGCTCCACCGACGTACTCCTTCCTCCTATATATACCTACGTACCCCCAAACGATTAGAACAGGAGCCAAAAACCTAATTCCACCGCCAAAACTTCCTGTATCCACGAGATCCCATCTTGGGGCCTGTTAGGAGCTCACGGGGGGGCATCCACCACGGAGGGCTTCTACATCATCACCATAGCCCCTCCAATGAAGTGTGAGTAGTTTACTTCAGACCTTCGGGTCCATAGCTAGTAGCTAGATGGCTTATTCTCTCTTTTTGGATCTCAATACAATGTTCTCCCCCTCTCTCGTGGAGATCTATTCGATGTAATCTTCTTTTTGCAGTGTGTTTGTTGAGATCGATGAGTTGTGGGTTTATGATCCATCTTATCTATGAATAATATTTGAATCTTCTCTGAATTCTTTTATGTATGATTGAATCTTTGCAAGTCTCTTCGAATTATCCGTTTGGTTTGGCCAACTAGATTGGTAATTCTTGCAATGGGAGAAGTGCATGGCTTTGGGTTCAGTCTTGCGGTGTCCTTACCAAGTGACAGAAAGAGTTGCAAGGCACGTATTCTATTGTTGCCATCGAGGATAACAAGATGGGGTATTTATCATATTGCATGAATTTATTCCTCTACATCATGTCATCTTGCTTAAGGCGTTACTCTGCTTTTTAACTTAATACTCTAGATGCATCTTTGGATAGCGGTCGATGAGTGGAGTAATAGTAGTAGATGCGAATCGTTTGATCTACTTCTCTCGGACGTGATGCCTATATACATGATCATACCTAGATAACCTCATAACTATGCTCAATTCATCAATTGCTCAACAGTAATTTGTTCACCCACCGTAGAATACTTATGCTCGTGAGAGAAGCCACTAGTGAAACCTATGGCCCCCGGGTCTATTCTCATCATATCAATCTCCACCACTTTTATACTTGCTTTGTTTTACTTTGCCTTTTACTTTTCACTTTGCATCTATATACCAAAAATACCAAAAATATTATCTCTATCAGATCTCACTCTCATAAGTGACCGTGAAGGGATTGACAACCCCTAATCGCGTTGGTTGCGAGTAGCTATCGCTTTGTGCAGTACGAGGGACTTGTGCGTGGCCTCCTCTTGGATTGATACCTTGGTTCTCAAAAACTGAGGGAAATACTTACGCTACTGTGCTGCATCATCCTCTCCTCTTCGGGGAAAACCAACACAAGCTCAAGACGTAGCAGTAATACATCACCTCGTGACTAACTCCTTAGTCATTTGCTTGCAAGCTTATGATGTGTATTACCGAGAGGGCCCAGAGATACCTCTCCGACACTCGGAGTGACAAATCCTAATCTCGATCTATGCCAACTCAAGGAACACCTTTGGAGATACCTGTAGATCATCTTTATGATCACCCAGTTACGTTGTGATGTTTGATAGCACACAAGGTATTCTCCGGTACCCGAGAGTTGCATAATCTCATAGTCGAAGGAATATGTATTTGACATGAAGAAAGCAATAGCGATTAAACTGAACGATCATTATGCTAAGCTAACGGGTGCGTCTTGTCCATCACATCATTCTCCTAATGATGTGATCCCGTTATCAAATGACAACACATGTCTAGGTTAGAAACCTTAACCATCTTTGATCAACGAGCTAGTCTAGTAGAGGCTTACCAGGGACACGATATTTGTTTATGTATTCACACATGTATTTAAGTTTCCGATCAATATAATTCTAGCATGAATAATAAACCTTTATCATGAATAAGGAAATATAAAATAACAACTTTATTATTGCCTCTAGGGGATATTTCCTTCACTTCGGTGCTCATCGCGGGTCCAAGTAGATCTTCTTCGGCGCCGGTGAGTTCAAGACGATGGCTATCTCGGGACCGACTGAGTCCCGCCACCCACTCACCATCTCCTTTTCGGCATTCAAGGGTGGTTGGTGCATCGGCAAGGGGAGTCCAGTGGTAGTTGTTTCTCTTTGAGGTGACCGGTGTTGGTCGAGACGCGACTTTGTTGTTCTATTTAGGGCAAGTTCCTTTGCGTTGTGTTTGTAATGTGTGTGGTGGCTTTTCTTCGGATTAGCTCGGTGTGGAGTTGTACTACACTTGTTGTTCGCAGCGAGTGGTAGTTTCTTGTAATTGTCTTCTGCCTTCTATAAAAATATGGTACGCCTTTGGCGTACTCTCGAATAAAAAACTTCCTGCCAGAAGCTTAACATTACATGCTAGCTGCAACATCATTTGTCTTAAAGAATAAAATGATATCATTGGCAGACATAAAGTGTTATGAGGAACTACGGGAGCAAGTTGAATGCGTCCAACATCGTCACCTCTCCCCTTAAGAAGGTAAGACAACCCTTTAGCAGCAAGTAAAAATAAATACGGTGAGATAGGATCACCCTGCCAGATACCCCTAGTTTGCTTAAACTCTTTCATTTTTCTTCCATTGAACAACACTCAAAAGGACACCGACGAGACACATCCTCATCACCCCTTGTACCCAAGATTTGCTCAAATCCTATTTGAGTATCATTTTTTCCTCTAAATATTCCCACTCCACGTGGTCATAGGCTTTCATCATGTCAAGCTTCAAAGCACAACACATGTTATTTTCTTCGCTTTTGACTTTCATGAAGTGCAAACATTCATATGCAGTAATTACATTGTTAGTAATGAGCATTTCTGGGACAAAAGCAGTTTGCTGGAAAGAAATGATCTCGGAAAGGATGTGCATCGACCGGTTAGCTAGCAGTTTAAGAGATAATTTTATACATCACATTGCAAAGCTAATGGAGGGTATAAAAGTGCCGGTTTTGATACCTTAGGGGTGATAGCAATGAACATTTTATTTAACACCTCCATAGACTCCTCTCCATCAAGAATCTGCAATACAATTCCGGACCTCCTCACGACAAAGTTCCCATTTTTCTAAAAGAAATGAGTCGGCAGGCCATCTGGTTCCGACGCGTTGCTTGGGAACATATGGAACAAAGCATGCTTGACTTCGAGTTCAGTATAGGCACCACACAAAGCTTAGTTTATCTCGGTTGTAACTTTACAAGGCACATGTGAGAGAACCTCCTCACGACAAAGTTCCCATTTTTCTAAAATAAATGAATCGGCAGGCCATCTGGCTCCGACGCGTTGGTTGGGAACATATGGAACAAAGCATGCTTGACTTCGAGTTCAGTATAGGCACCACACAAAGCTTAGTTTATCACAAGGCACATGTGAGAGAACCTCCTCAATTCCAATAGTTCCTTTAGACGCATACATATTTTTTATAGAAAATTTGTAGTCATAGGTCCAAGCTCGTGCTGATCGTCACTACACGATCCATCCGGCCGAGCTAGCCTATCAATTTGGTTCTTCTTCCTCCGAGATTTGGTCTTCTTATGAAGTTTATTGTTGTGCCATCTTTGATCAACGAGCTAGTCTAGTAGAGGCTTACCAGGGACACGGTGGCATATTTCCTTCACTTCGGTGCTCATCGCTGGTCCAAGTAGATCTTCTTCGGCGATATGCACGTCGACGCCGGTGAGTTCAAGACGATGGTAATCTTGGGACCGACTGAGTCCCGCCACCCACTCACCATCTCCTTTTCGGCATTCAAGGGTGGTTGGTGCGTCGGCAAGGGAACTCCGGTGGTAGTTGTTCCTCTTTGAGGTGACCGGTGTTGGTCGAGACGCGGCTTTGTTGTTCTATTTAGGGCAAGTTCCTTTGCGTTGTGTTTGTAATGTGTGTGGTGGCTTTTCTTCGGATTAGCTTGGTGTGGAGTTGTACTACACTTGTTGTTCGTAGCGAGTGGTAGTCTCTTGTAATTTTATTCTGCCTTCTATAAAAATATGGTACGCCTTTGGCGTACTCTCGGAAAAAAACTTTCTGCCAGAAGCTTAACATTACATGCTAGCTGCAACATCATTTGTCTTAAAGAATAAAATGATACCATTGGGAGACATAAAGGATTATGAGCAACTGCGGGAGCAAGTTGAATGCGTCCAACATCGTCACCTCTCCCCTTAAGAAGGTAAGACAACCCTTTAGCAGCAAGTACAAATAAATACGGTGAGATAGGATCACCCTGCCAGATACCCCTGGTTGGCTTAAACTCTTTCATTTTTCTTACTTTGAACAACACTCAAAAGGACACTGACGAGACACATCCTCACCACCCCTTGTACCCAAGATTTGCTCAAATCCTATTTGAGTATCATTTTTTCCTCTAAATATTCCCACTCCACGTGGTCATAGGCTTTCATCATGTCAAGCTTCAAAGCACAACACATGTTATTTTCTTCGCTTTTGACTTTCATGAAGTGCAAACATTCATATGCAGTAATTACATTGTTAGTAATGAGCATTTCTGGGGAAAAAGCATTTTGCTGGAAAGAAATGATCTCGGAAAGGATGAGCTTCGACCGGTTAGCTAGCAGTTTAAGAGATAATTTTATACAACACATTGCAAAGCTAATGGAGGGTATAAAAGTGCCGGTTTTGATACCTTAGGGGTGATAGCAATGAACATTTTATTTAACACCTCCATAGACTCCTCTCCATCAAGAATCTGCAATACAATTCCGGTTACCTCCTCACGACAAAGTTCCCATTTTTCTAAAAGAAATGAGTCGGCGGGCCATCTAGTTCCGACGCGTTGCTTGGGAACATATGGAACAAAACATGCTTGACTTCGAGTTCAGTATAGGCACCACACAAAGCTTAGTTTATCTCGGTTCTAACTTTACAAGACACATGTGAGAGAAAAGTTCCCATTTTTCTAAAAGAAATGAGTCGGCAGGCCATCTGGCTCCGACGCCGTTGGTTAGGAACATATGGAACAAAGCATGCTTGACTTAGAGTTCAGTATAGGCACCACACAAAGCTTAGTTTATCTCAGTTGTAACTTTACAAGGCACATGTGAGAGAACCTCCTCAATTCCAATAGTTCCTTTAGACGCATACATATTTTTTATAGAAAATTTGTAGTCATAGGTCCAAGCTCGTGCTGATCGTCACTACATGAGCCATCCGGCCGAGCTAGCCTATCAATTTGGTTCTTCTTCCTCCGAGAGTTGGTCTTCTTATGAAGTTTATTGTTGTGCCATCTTAGATCAACGAGCTAGTCTAGTAGAGGCTTACCAGGGACACGGTATTTGTTTATGTATTCACACATGTATTTAAGTTTCCGATCAATACAGTTCTAGCATGAATAATAAACCTTTATCATGAATAAGGAAATATAAAATAACAACTTTATTATTGCCTCTAGGGCATATTTCCTTCACTTCAGTGCTCATCGCTGGTCCAGTAGATCTTCTTTGGTGCTATACACATCGGTGCCGGTGAATTCAAGATGATGGCTATCTCGGGACCGACTGAGTCCCGCCACCCACTCACCATCTCCTTTTCGGCATTCAAGGGTGGTTGGTGCATCGGCAAGTGGAGTCTGGTGGTAGTTGTTCCTCTTTGAGGTGACCGGTGTTGGTCGAGACGCGGCTTTGTTGTTCTATTTAGGGTAAGTTCCTTTGCATTGTGTTTGTAATGTGTGTGGTGGCTTTTCTTCAGATTAGCTCGGTGTGGAGTTGTACTACACTTGTTGTTCGTAGCGAGTGGTAGTCTCTTGTAATTGTCTTCTGCCTTCTATAAAAACTAGATAACACCCCACGCGTTGCTGCGGGAATTTGTAGCAGTGTATAGGAGGGGGATTTACGGAGTGAGAAACCATAAAATGAATATATCGTTGTATATTTATTTGAACCTTTGGTGGAATGATATTAAAAGTCAGAAAAAATAGGGTATTATAGTTGATAAGTGCATTGTTGATGTGTTGGCATCTTGATATGTTGCAAAAGATTAAGTTTTAGGACATAAGTTTATCACATTAAGTTTAATTAGTGAAAAATGGAATAATTATTTAAACCTTAGTAGTCGTTTCCCCCTCGCATTGTGATGTCTACTACACAACCTTATTCTTGTAGACGTTGTTGGGCCTCCAAGTGCAGAGGTTTGTAGGATAGTAGCAAATTTCCCTCAAGTGGATGACCTAAGGTTTATCAATCCGTGGGAGGCGTAGGATGGAGATGGTCTCTCTTAAACAACCCTGCAACCAAATAACAAAGAGTCTTTTGTGTCCCCAACACACACAATACAATGGTAAATTGTATAGGTGCACTAGTTCGGCGAAGAGATGGTGATACAAGTGTAATACAGATGGTAGATATGGGTTTTTGTAATCTGAAAATATAAAAACAGCAAGGTAAATAATGATAAAAGTGAGCACAAACGGTATTGCAATGTGTTGAAACAAGGCCTAAGGTTCATACTTTCACTAGTGCAAGTTCTCTCAACAATAATAACATAATTGGATCATATAACTATCCCTCAACATGCAACAAAGAGTCACTCCAAAGTCACTAATAGCGGAGAACAAACGAAGAGATTATGGTAGGGTACGAAACCACCTCAAAGTTATTCTTTCCGATCGATCTATTCAAGAGTCCGTACTAGAATAACACCTTAAGACACAAATCAACCAAAACCCTAATGTCACCTAGATACTCCAATGTCACCTCAAGTATCCGTCGGTATGATTATACGATATGCATCACACAATCTCAGATTCATCTATTCAAACCAACACAAAGTACTTCAAAGAGTGCCCCAAAGTTTCTACCGGAGAGTCAAGACGAAAACGTGTGCCAGCCCCTATGCATAAGTTCATGCATAAGTTCATGGAACTCACAAGTTGATCACCAAAACATACATCAAGTGGATCACGTGATATCCCATTGTCACCATAGATAAGCACATGCAAGACATACATCAAGCGTTCTCAAATCCTTAAAGACTCAATCCGATAAGATAACTTTAAAAGGAAAACTCAATCCATTACAAGAGAGTAGAGGGGGAGAAACATCATAAGATCCAACTATAATAGCAAAGCTCGCGATACATCAAGATCGTATCACCTCAAGAACACGATAGAGAGAGAGAGATCAAACACATAGCTACTGGTACATACCCTCAGCCCCGAGGGTGAACTACTCCCTCCTTGTCATGGAGAGCGCCGGGATGATGAATATGGCCACCGGTGAGGGATCCCCCCCTCCGGCAGGGTGCTGGAACAAGGTCCCGATTGGTTTTTGGTGGCTACAGAGGCTTGCGGCGGCGGAACTCCCGATCTATTCTGTTCCCTGATGTTTTTAGGGTATATAGACATATATAGGCGAAAGAAGTCGGTCAGGGGAGCCACGAGGGGCCCACGAGGGTGGGGGTGCGCCCAGGGGGGCAGGCACGCCTCCCTGCCTCGTGGCCACCTTGTTGCTTCCCTGACGTATTCTCCAAGTCTCCTGGATCGCTTCCGTTCCAAAAATAACTCTCCCGAAGGTTTCATTCCGTTTGGACTCCGTTTCATATTTCCTTTTCTTCGGAACACTGAAACAAGGGAAAAACAGGAACTGGCACTGGGCTCTAGGTTAATAGGTTAGTCCCAAAAATAATATAAAAGTGTAAAATAAAGCCCATAAACATCGAAAACAAATAATATAATAGCATGGAACAATAAAAATTTATAGATACGTTGGAGACGTATCAGCATCCCCAAGCTTAATTCCTGCTCGTCCTCAAGTAGGTAAATGATAAAAACAGAATTTTTGATGTGGAATGCTACCTAACATATTTATCAATGATATCTTCTTTATTGTGGCAAGAATATTCAGATCCATAAGATTCAAGATAAAAGTTTAATATTGACAAACAATAATACTTCAAGCATACTAACAAAGCAATCATGTCTTCTCAAAATAACATGGCCAAAGAAAGTTATCCCTACAAAATCATATAGTCTGGCTATGCTCTATCTTCATCACACAAAATATTTAAATCATGCACAACCCCGATGACAAGCCAAGTAATTGTTCCATACTTTTGATGTTCTCAAACTTTTTAAATCTTCACGCAATACATGAGCGTGAGCCATGGACATAACACTATAGGTGGAATAGAATGGTGGTTGTGGAGAAGACAACAAGGAGAAGATAGTCTCACATCAACTAGGCGTATCAACGAGCTATGGAGATGCCCATCAATAGATACCAATGTGAGTGAGTAGGGATTGCCATGCAACGGATGCACTAGAGAAGTATATGAAAGCTCAACAAAAGAAACTAAGTGGGTGTGCATCCAACTTGCTTGCTCATGAAGACCTAGGGCATTTTGAGGAAGCCCGTCATTGGAATATACAAGCCAAGTTCTATAATAAAAAAATTCCCACTAGTATATGAAAGTTACAACATAGGAGACTCTCTATCATGAAGATTATGGTGCTACTTTGAAGCACAAGTGTGGTAAAAGGATAGTAGCATTGTCCCTTCTCTTTTTTTCTCTCATTTTTTTATTTGGGTCTTTTCTCCCTTTTTTTATGGCCTATTTTTTTTAGTCCGGAGTCTCATCCCGACTTGTGGGGGAATCATAGTCTCCATCATCCTTTCCTCACTGGGACAATGCTCTAATAATGATGATCATCACACTTTTATTTACTTACAACTCAAGAATTACAACTCGATACTTAGAACAAAATATGACTCTATATGAATGCCTCCGGCGGCGTACCGGGATGTGCAATGACTCATGAGTGACATGTATGAAAGAATTATGAACGGTGGCTTTGCCACAAATACAATTCCAACTACATGATCATGCAAAGCAATATGACAATGATGGAGCGTGTCATAATAAACGGAACGGTGGAAAGTTGCATGGCAATATATCTCGGAATGGCTATGGAAATGCCATGATAGGTAGGTATGGTGGCTGTTTTGAGGAAGGTATATGGTGGGTGTATGATACCGGTGAAAGGTGCGCGGTATTAGAGAGGCTAGCAATGGTGGAAGGGTGAGAGTGCGTATAATCCATGGACTCAACCTTAGTCATAAAGAACTCACATACTTATTGCAAAAATCTATTAGTTATCGAAACGAAGTACTACGCGCATGCTCCTAGGGGGATAGATTGGTAGGAAAAGACCATCGCTCGTCCCCGACCGCCACTCATAAGGAAGACAATCAATAAATAAATCATGCTCCGACTTCATCACATAACGGTTCACCATACGTGGATGCTACGGAAATCACAAACTTTAACACAAGTATTTCTTAAATTCACAACTACTCCGCTAGCATGACTCTAATATCACCATCTTCATATCTCAAAACAATCATAAAGAATCAAACTTCTCATAGTATTCAATGCACTTTATATGAAAGTTTTTATTATATCCCTCTTGGATGCCCATCATATTAGGACTAAATTCATAACCAAAGCAAATTACCATGTTGTCTAAAGACTCTCAAAGTAATATAAGTGAAGCACGAGAGTTCATCTATTTCTTCAAAATAAAACCACCATTGTGCTCTAAAAGATATAAGTGAAGCACTAGAGCAAATGACAAACTACTCCGAAAGATATAAGTGAAGATCAATGAGTAGTTTAACAATTATGTAACTATGTGAAGACTCTTTAACATCTTGGTATTTTATTCAAACAGCAAGCAAAACAAAATAAAATAAAAATGATGCTCCAAGCAAAACACATATCATGTGGTGAATAAAAATATAGCTCCAAGTAAAATTACCGATGAACGAAGACGAAAGAGGGATGCCATCTGGGGCATCCCCAAGCATAGGCTCTTGGTTATCCTTGAATATTACCTTGGGGTATCTGGGGCATCCCCAAGCTTAGGCTCTTGCCACTCCTTATTCCATAGTCCATCGAATCTTCACCCAAAACTTGAAAACTTCACAACACAAAACTTAACAGAAAATCTCGTGAGCTCCGTTAGCGAAAGAAAACAAAACACCACTTCAAGGTACTGTAATGAACTCATTATTTATTTATATTGGTGTTAAACCCACTGTATTCCAACTTCTCTATGGTTTATAAACTATTTTACTAGCCATAGAGTCATCAAAATAAGCAAACAACACACGGAAAACAGAATCTGTCAAAAATAGAACAGCCTGTAGTAATTTGCAACTAACACAAACTTATGGAACTCATAAAAATCTACCAAAATAGGAAGACCTAGATAATTTTATTATTGATCTGGTGCAATTGGAATCAGTATTTTATCACGTTCTGGTGATTTTAAACAATTGTTTTAGTAAACAGAAAGTTTCTGGAATTTTCAGCAAGATCAAATAACTATCATCCAAGAAGATCCTATAGGTCTTACTTGGCACAAACACTAATTAAAACATAAAACCACATCTAACCAGAGGCTAGATAGATTATTTATTCCTAAACAGAACCAAAAAGCAAGAAACTAAAATAAAATTGGGTTGCCTCCCAACAAGCGCTAACGTTTAACGCCCCTAGCTAGGCATGATGATTTCAATGATGCTCACATAAAAGATAAGAATTGAAACATAAAGAGAGCATCATGAAGAATATGACTAGCACATTTAAGTCTAACCCACTTCCTATGCATAGGGATTTTGTGAGCAAACAACTTATGTGAACAATAATCAACTAGCATAGGAAGGCAAAACAAGCATAACTTCAAGATTTTCAACACATAGAGAGGAAACTTGATATTATTGCAACTCCTACAAGCATATATTCTTCCCTTATAATAATTTTCAGTAGCATCATGAATGTATTCAACCATATAACTAGCACATAAATCATTCTTTTCATGATCTACTTGCATAGAAATTTTATTACTCTCCACATAAGCAAATTTCTTCTCATTCGGAATAGTGGAAGTATCATAAGAGACTCGAATACTATAAATTGTTTTCACATTAAAAGAGTAATGTTCAGAAAATGGGTAGTCATAATCATGACAAGTTTTATAAATATAATCATCACTACTTTTTATAGCATAAGTTTCATCACAATAATCATCATAAGTAGCAACTTTGTTCTCATAATCAATTGAAACCTCTTCCGAAATAGTGGATTCATCACTAAATAAAGTCATGACCTCTCCAAATCCACTTTCATAATTATCACAATAAGATTCAATATCCTCCAAAATAGTGTAATCATTACTTCATAAAGTTGACACTCTTCCAAACCCACTTTCATCAATATAATCATCATAAGTAGGAGGCATGCTATCATCATAACAAATTTGCATATCAAACCTTGGGAGGCTAAAAATATCATCTTCATTAAACATAGCATCCCCAAGCTTGGGACAAACATTAATTTCAGCAAATATATTCTCAAATATGTCATCCTCGTCAAACATAGCTTCCCGAAGCTTGGGCCTTTTCATATCATAAGCATAATCATTCTCATCATTAATAGTACGGATAGCACCAATAATATAGCAATTATCATCATCGCAATGAGTAGTAGGAGCAACATCATTTGGGAGGGATACCTTTTTACCTTTGCTTCTCCGTCTTTTCCTTTTCTTCTTCACATCATGTGTGGGTTCAATCCTCTTTTTGGAGCTCCTTATTAATAAGACTGGTTGAATAGAAGGCTCCTTGTCGTTACCTGATTCATCATAAGAAATAATAGGAGAACATTGGAAAGTCTCTTCCCTTTCATTAGTATTCTCTTCATCCTCTATTTGTTTTCTTTTCTTTATGTAGTTGGAAATATAAGGATTTTCAATGCAATTCACCGCACAATACATATAAATTTCTTCTAGATCAATATCGAGGAATTTCTCAAGGTTATATTATGGAATATGCTTAGTTTGACGTTTCATTTATTCATAACCCAAAAACAAACTAAGTTCATTATGACGTGCAAGGGAAATCAAGTCATCACAATTTTTGGACACGATCCGATCATGAAACAATTTGCATTTGATATTTAAAAGACCATGTTCATTGCAAAGTTCACAAGTATGGTTAAGATATTTTAAATTTTCAGCACTAACATTTAGCCTCTCTTGCAACCATTTAGTTTCTATGTACTTGTGCCTCTTACAAAATCTATCTTCCCTTTTTGGTATGTATTTGCAAACTCTATGCACTCCACAGAAATCGACATGCTTATAGGAAACATTTTCATCATGAATAGTGCAATCATCGTTAGTACCATGGATATTCAAAGAGTTCATACTAACAACATTGCAATCATGCTCATCATTCAAGATTTAGTGCCAAACATTTTATAGACTTCTTCTTCTAGCACTTGAGCACAATTTTCCTTTCCATCATTCTCACGAAAGATATTAAAAAGATGAAGCGTATGAGGCAAACTCAATTCCATTTTTTTATAGTTTTCTTTTATAGGCTAAACTAGTTATAAAACAAGAAACTAAACGATTCGATTGCAAGATCTAAAGATATACCTTCAAGCACTCACCTCCCCGGCAACGGCGCTAGAAAAGAGCTTGATGTCTACTACACAATCTTCTTCTTGTAGACGTCGTTGGGCCTCCAAGTGCAGATGTTTGTAGGACAGTAGCAAATTTCTCTCAAGTGGATGACCTAAGATTTATCAATCCGTCCGTGGGAGGCGTAGGATGAAGATGGTCTCTCTCAAACAACCCTGCAACCAAATAACAAAGAGTCCTTTGTGTCCCCAACACACCCAATACAATGGTAAATTGTATAGGTGCACTAGTTCGGCGAAGAGATGGTGATACAAGTGTAATACGGATGGTAGATATGGGTTTTTGTAATCTGAAAATATAAAAACAGCAAGGTAACTAATGATAAAAGTGAGCACAAAAGGTATTGCAATGTGTTAAAAAAAGGCCTAGGGTTCATACTTTCACTAGTGCAAGTTCTCTCAACAATAATAACATAATTGGATCATATAACTTTCCCTCAACATGCAACAAAGAGTCACTTCAAAGTCACTAATAGCAGAGAACAAACGAAGAGATTATGGTAGGGTACGAAACCACCTCAAAGTTATTCTTTCCGATCGATCTATTCAAGAGTCCGTGCTAGAATAACACCTTAAGACACAAATCAACCAAAACCCTAATGTCACCTAGATACTCCAATGTCACCTCAAGTATCCGTGGGTATGATTATACGATATGCATCACACAATCTCAGATTCATCTATTCAAACCAACACAAAGTACTTCAAATAGTGCCCCAAGTTTCTACCGGAGAGTCAAGACGAAAACGTGTGCCAGCCCCTATGCATAAGTTCATGCAACTCGCAAGTTGATCACCAAAACATACATCAAGTGGATCACGTGATATCCCATTGTCACCACAGATAAGCACATGCAAGACATACATCAAGCGTTCTAAAATCCTTAAAGACTCAATCCGATAAGATAATTTTAAAGGGAAAACTCAATCCATTACAAGAGTGTAGAGGGGGAGAAACATCATAAGATCCAACTATAATAGCAAAGCTCGCGATACATCAAGATCGTATCACCTCAAGAACACGAGAGAGATCAAACACATAGCTACTGGTACATACCCTCAGCCCCGAGGGTGAACTACTCCCTCCTTGTCATGGAGAGCGCAGGGATGATGAAGATGACCACCGGTGAGAATCCCTCCCGTGAGGTGCCGAACAGGTCCCGATTGGTTTTTGGTGGCTACAGAGGCTTGCGGCGGCGGAACTCCCGATCTATTCTGTTCCCCGATGTTTTTAGGGTATATGAACATATATAGGCGAAAGAAGTCGGTCAGGGGAGCCACGAGGGGCCCACGAGGGTGGGGAGCGCGCCCAGGGGGCAGGCGCGCCTCCTGCCTTGTGGCCACCTCGTTGCTTCACTGACGTACACTCCAAGTCTCCTGGATCGCTTCCGTTCCAAAAATAACTCTCCCGAAGGTTTCATTCCGTTTGAACTCCGTTTGATATTCCTTTTCTTCGAAACACTGAAACAAGGGAAAAAACAGGAACTGACACTGGGCTCTGGGTTAATAGGTTAGTCCCAAAAATAATATAAAAGTGTAAAATAAAGCCCATAAACATCCAAAACAGATAATATAATAGCATGGAACAATCAAAAATTATAGATACGTTGGAGACGTATCACATTGCCACGGGAATCTCAATCAATGAATTTGCAAGGAAACAAACGAAATATAAATACATGCCATAGCAAATAATTAATGTACTAAACGGGAAGTGACACGTATGTTTTATTATCTCATGCTCCAACCATTGAGGAAAAAAACAAAGTCGCCTAAGAAACTACTCCCTTCGTCGCAAAGTAAGTGTTTGAAATAAAACCAAGACACTTCTTTTGGAACAGAGTATAAATAATAAAGTTAACCTTTCTTGTCTCTACCTTAGGTTAGGCTGAAATCTCCCAATTTGGTAACATCATCTAGACCATTCATATGCTCACAGAAGTTGTTACAATCTAGATCACATTTAGCACCACATATATAGATTACATGCATTACTTAACAACAAAATGTGTATGTTACCTCTTTTGATATTCTATGCATGCATATTGTTATTGTATATAATACAACAGTCATGGAATGTTTTCTTAAGTACAATCACAAAGCACCAAGCATGAATGACCGACACGTGCCTTGAAGCCCTCAAACAAAAAATACCTGGTGTAGCAAGTTTGCTATTCCTTTGAAAAAAATTTATTCAATCTGAATGTTGCCAGAAATATTAGATGGATGTCATATGAAACAAAAACAAGACGCTATCAGTAACAATTTGGGAAAAGGGGTTCTCAGTTGAAACCAAAACTTTGTTTTGGCTCCTTGTTTCTTCTTACTTCTGTTTACTGCGGCTCCTTATACTTACTACTTCCATCTCAAAATAAGTGTCTCAACTTTAGTACAACTTCATTTTAAAGTTAGTACAAAGTTGAGACACTTATTTTGGGACGGAGGGAGTATTATATAACAATGAAACACATGTGCTATACTTGAGTTACTATCAATAAAAAATTATTTATCTGAAAAACTGAGATAGGGGGAACTAAGTTGGCCAATCATTCATAAGTGTAATTGGATAGAGCGAGTAAAGATAGTGACAACTAACTCATAAATATTCTAAATACTACAAAAGAGAGCAACATCTTAATGTTATCAAGAATTCTAACTTTGGTAGAGACCATACATTTTGCAACACATCATCCAACAACCTAGCAAGTTTGCAATAGTTTCAAATAAGAATATAGAGCATAAAACCATCAGTCAATAAATTCATTAGAATGTAAAATGGAAGTGCGTTCATGTGAGGTTGAAACCCCTATCTAAGCACCACACGTGTGTATTATGAGAAAGAACACAAATACATTTGCGGATCGGAAACTCATTGGAGGACGAAGACCTATTGTCGGATCAGATAGGCACACCATTGATGCCATGCTTGAGGGAGAAAAGGCAGCAGCCGCGAGTAGCACATGATGTCGCTCATCCTCTACAAAAGAAAGTATGTCGTGCGGAAATGCAAAGGAGCGCTCGTCCTCGCCTGGTCACGATATCCTCTACCGTTTCCTTGTCATCTGGATCAGACATATTGTACGTAAGTACGTTTGTGGGGCAGAGCTCTATTTAATGTTGCACCGAGTTGGCCCAGATGGCGCAATAACTTCATCGATGTGGTGTTGGACCTGACGGCCAGCTCCGTATTGTACCTGCGGCCCAGTTCCAACCCAGGGGAAGGATCTCGTCATGCGCCATCCATTAGTTATGAACGAGCTGGGGCTTGAAGGGGCCATTGCTCGCCTGGTCGTCTATGCCCATCACGATGGTAGCTCTTATTTATTTTATTTTTCGTGGGGGTGATGGTAGCTCTTATATGCATGAAACAACACGGCAGTCCATCAGTCTGCCGCTTTTCCATCCCAATGAGGTTTGAAAAATCAAACATTTGAATTCCAATCTACTTCCCACTCTCCCGTCCAGCCCAACTCAACAAGTGGAACCATCAACCATGAATCCATGGACGATTTTTGTGAAAACCAGCCCCACAATTGGAAGAAAATTAACGTGCTAACAGATAGCACAACAGAAATAAAAAAACCAGGCGAGTTTGCATTCCCAGATTTCTTTCGCCAAGACTGCCAAGAAGCAAATATTTTTGTAAATTTTCCATTTGTGCACTACAAAATTTTATAAAAGTGCCATTATCAAGAAAACATTTCCTTTCTTAAAGTTGCCATCAGACCATGCCAATTTCTGTAATGCATGTGTTTTTTTGGCATTGTACCGTGGTAACTTAAAATTATATTGCCATGGAAACTTAAATCACATGCTAGTCAGCATTTTAGAGCATGACATTTTTATCTTTTGGAGCATAGTAACAATTTTGCTATTTTATGGCATGGCAATTTTATTGTTTAGATCATGACAAACATTTTTCAGTTTTGCATGATTTTCAGCAACAACTTAAAACTTTGGTGACATGACAACCTGATTTCTATTGCCATGGAACTTAAATTACACGGCCATGTCAAGTTAAAATACATTGCCTTGTGCTGGACCATGGCAATTTCCTGTAGTTTTATTTTAGATTACTATGCAATGTTTGCTTTATATGTATTTTTATTCTGTTCTGGGCCATGTCAAATTCATGTAGAGGGTTGTTCGTTTTTAGTTACTATGTCAGTTTGTCGCATACACATTTTTCCGTTTTCTGTGGTGAACCATGGCATTTTTTTTGTCGGTTACTTCATTTCGTAAAACATAATTTTTTTTTTAATTTTGCCATGTGAACTGTATGTTTTTTTTCCTAAACATTCCATGTGACGATGATACCATTTATTTTAGCGTATGCAATTTTTGGTATTTGGACTATGGCAATTTCATTGTATATACCATGACAATTTTATTTAACATAGCACAGTCAAATTCTTTTTGGATACCATGGCAAATTTATATTACATCCTCCGTGGCAGCCGCCGACATCGAGGAAGGGAAAAGGACCAAAAAACCAGGGCGGAGGTAGTACTAAATATGCAATGATTTGTTGAACACGAAGAACATTTTTGAACAGACATGTAGAGATATTTATTGAGTGCACATGAACTTTTTTTACATCCACAAACATTTCCTTGATGTACGTGAACATTTATATATTTTAGCACGTGTATATTCTGCCCAAAAAGAATAGACAAACTGAAGATAAAATGTAAATACGACTGGATAAAAATAATAATAATAAAGCGTTTTCTCCATGATATTTTTTACAAAGTGCGTTGCTAGCCTTTTCTGTTTTAGATAGAGGAAGTGGGTTGCTAGCCTTTGTTTTACTCACGAAAAGAAAAATACTACTCACGAACAGCCCACCAAGATGTTCACTGACGTCTTTGTCAGCTCTTCGTTACGGCGCCTGCCCAGGCTGCCGTTTCTGCTGTGCAACTCACCTGTGTCTCTGCGAGCAGTAAATGCCATCTCCAGCATCGCGCTGTCCCATTGGTCCACAAAGCAAGAGCAGGCGAGCTCGTCGACCATATCGCCACTCTCGTATGTCGTGCAGCTAGTATATTAGCCTGGTCACGATGGATAAGAATATAAGCTAGTAACTTACACATTTTCCTAAACTATGTTACTACTTCCATAATGGGTAGGAACATCTATGTAGTGTCATGCAACGATGTATTTATTAGGTTATAGACTCATTGTTTCTTGAAGTGTGTGATGTTCCGGTAACTTAGCTACTTACCACAAGCATCTCTCTCTTCATTAAATAATGTGCCACATAAGCGAAGTTGTATTGGAGTTTGTGATGTTACTCTTAAGTTCCTCCCCATTGCGACCAGCCTTAGAGAAAGATAAATGAATAATGCTAGATAGTTCGGTAGGAGAATAACTACAATAGTGGTAAAATCAACGTTAACAAATATAATAGTGGTTAATTAATCTAGTGCACACAGATGTTAGGAAAAAATAATTAGTGTCAACATAGAAACTGCCAAGCCTGGGTCCTCACCTCAAATGAGATCCTTGGGGAGGTACCGGACTGGTGTAGTCAAACCTGCAGTCTTCTGCCGATGGAGGACTCCTTGGGCATGGTGAAATAAATTATATATAAAAGAAAATATATTAAAAACTGTATGGAAATGTACAATCACAAATCCTGCAAAAACAAACCAAGACCATTGTTGAGATGCAAAGTAACGGGTAAAAGTACAGGATCAAAGAAAAACTGTCCCCAAAAAAATTGAACAGGAACCGTATATGCGAAAATGTTTTACGGAACCATGGTTCAGCCGAACCTACGCTCGACACCATTGATTTCAAGACACTATTCATAAGGATCCATGCATAATTGATTAAAAAATGCAGTTCTATTCATGAGGATCCATGCATGGTTGATTAAAAAATAAAGTTGGCATGCATGTCACAGATCCATATGTAGTAGGATGTTAAATCATACGGTACAGACCATAGGTTCGGCTGAACCATGGTCCTGAATCACGTCTCTCACCATATATGTGCCCAATTCCAACGGAACTTTCAATATGTGATGATGATTGGGATCTTCAACCTGAAAAAGAGGATGAAGTCAGCATTACAAATACTAAGGAATGATCAAAAGAAGACATCCACATGAGATCGCTGCCATGGTGCCTGGCTTGACGCCACACAACGTAGATATCATGCAACATGTAGGAGCTGAGGACACCGAACGGTGTTATAAGCATGTTCAGCAGAGCTAAGAGAATTTATTCAAATGCTAGATAAGGAAGATATACTGGCTAGATGTGTAAGGATAACATAAATCCATCGCGTGTCTCTGCGCCCATTGTGTGTGCATCAACAGTTTCAGGTATCACCTCTGGCCTCACGGGTTATTGGAGAAGATGAAAAGACAGGCAGTTTGACCATACGAAGGATCCAGTCGGTGTCTGGCTCGCCGGTTCTTCTGTGGTGCAGCCGTGCAGGTGGGCGGATCCGCAGGCGCTGGAGGACGAGGGACCGGAGTACTCTCGTGGACGTGACCGAGGTTGGGCTCCTCTAAGCTGCACGGGAGCGCCATGGTCGCGACGTATGTGATGCTTCTCTCGTCGGCGGATTTGAACCACCGAACGGATTTGCGCTAGAGAGACGACAAATAAAGAAAGCTTTGAAGTCAAATCTCACCAGCGCCCGATCCGATTTTGGCCGGAATGATCAGCCATTGCGGCACCAGAGGTGAGGACCAGGGCACGGGGGCCGCCGTCTCGAACACGTATGGCACCACAACTGCAAGGGGAACGTGGCCCGAGAGAGTCCCAGAGAGCCGTGGAGGCGAGATGGATTGGCCGTCGTGTCGGGGGAGCTCCCAGCCGCCTCAGCCTACCGTAGCCAGGGGAGAAATTGGTGTTTTTTTTATGGAGGAGAGGGGAGGCCAACAATTTATTTTATCCCGAATTCTTCAAAGTGCACGCGCACTATTTGACGAGAACGAGCGGCCGGCTCCTAGCCGCTCGATCTCGTTCCTATCGCCGCGCAGCGCACCCGGTACCAGACAACGACAAAAGTCGATCGCTACTCGACAACGACAAGCGCACACATCGCTAATCCCATCCCGCTGCTATCTCTCTTCCTCGTCTCCTAGTCCAGACTGCCGGCCACGGAGGTGACGATGAAGCACAGGATACGCTGGTGTCGACGCCCGGGAGGTAAAGGGGGGAGATGGCGGAACCGGAGGAGCGCGGCGAGCAGGTCGGCCGTGCAGCCGGAGCAGCAGCGCTGCCATTTTCTTCTTCCCTTTTTCAAGTTGTGTAATGGCTCTGCCTCGCCATGGATGGCCAGCCTCGAGCAGCAGGTAGCAACGTGAGGCTGGGAGGTCTTCTCTTCCACGTAACCCAATGACGGAAAGATCCAGCAGAGGCGGACCAACCGGCGGCTGTCGTCGCCACAGCCGACGGCCCTCTTGCCCGGTGGTGGAGCTGCTCATCCCCGGGAGCAAGGTAAGGAGCTCCTCGGAGGCCATGCCGTGATTCGAGGGCCCGCGGAATTGCTGGTTGCTGGCCCGGGAGGGCCGCAACGATGAACGGCGCGAGCACGCGGTGTGCCACCGTCCTGGTCGAACTGCTCGGGGGAGAGAACCTTATCTGTTCGCCATTTCACAGTTTAACCCTTGCTGTCTAATTATTTCGCGATTTAGTTTCTACAATTATTTGTTAAGGCCTCAAGCTTAATTAAGTACACTTGATCTTCCTTAACTTAATTTTATTTTGCATTTAAGTTTTCGCAATATACATAGTCATCCTCGCACAATATGCACACCAACTCCCGGCTCGACACCGTGGCGCTGGCGAGGCAGCCGACACAAGCCGGTCCTGCCCCTTGCTGCCCATGTCGTTCCATGTGGAGGCCCGGTGTTCGGTGGTGGGAGCGGGCGAAGGGGCTTCTAGGAGTCTCTTCTTCTCGTCGATGAGCAACGTTCGACAATAGTAGTTGTAGTTGTAGTCTGTCTGGGCATTCCACGGTGATCATTTTTGTTGGCCTCTATAATGGTTGTAGTTGCACACGCAGTCGTTTTTAGTTGGATACAATTATTGAAAAGTTACATACGGCGATAGTAAGTTGGCTAGATGAGTTGTCGCGCTCGCATTGAATTTTGGTACCTTAAACTTTGTCGAGTGTCCCCTTTTGGAATTTGAATGATATTAGCATTTTTCTCTCATTGGTAGAATTTTTATGTATATGTTCTTTTTTCTGTTGTAATTGTAGTGTTTATTCGGAGTTGTACTTACGAGACAGACAAGATAGCTATTTTATTATGAATAAAAGCTGAAAATATCATCGGTGTCGTCTTTTTAGCAACAAATTTATTTAGTTTGCATCAAAGTTGTTTTACTAATAAGGCAAACACATTTTCATGGTTAAGCAGAGGACACAATCATGCTTTCAGAGTTGCACATCAACTACCAAGAAGTTGGTTGGGACAGTTGTCGAAGTTACACATCCTATTGGCAGGGGTAGTTTATGCGGAGGTGTCCACTGGTAGGAAAGCCGCAGTAGTCATATTTTTTTATTGATATCCGTAGTAGTTGGAGTTGCACACATAATAGCTTTTAGTTGGATAAGATCATCAAGTAATTGCACAACAACCTGATACTAAGTTGGCCAGATGACATCTCCCTCTCACATTGCTTATTGAAATTTAGCTAGACTCGAGTCGTTATAATCTCGACCAACTACTACTATAGACTGCAAGCATGCACACTCTCGTCCTCATAATCGCACTCACACGGCCACAGAGTTCCACACTCTCGTCGGTATAGTTGCACACGCACGGCCACACAGGTGCATACTCTCATCCGCATTGTAGCTCAGGCGTGACTGTGAGAGTTGCACACGCGCTGGCATAGTCACACACACGCATGACCATGGAGCTGCACACTGTCGTCGGCACGGCCATGAAGTTGCACCCCTCGTCAGCATAGTCGCACATGTGTGACGGCAGAGGTGTATACACTTGTCGACACAGTAGCTCAAGCACGACCGCGAGAGTTGCACACATGCAGCAGGATAATCGCACATGTAGAGAAGTTGCACACTATTGTCCACATAGTCACACACGCACGGCGATGTTAAGTTGACTAAATGCCTCTTTGTAAGTTGATCTATTGTTTACTATTTTTTGTTGGCATCCACAGTAGTTGTAGTTGCACACATAGTAGTCCTAGTTGGCACATGCATGGCCACAGAGTTGCACAATCTGGTCTGCATAATCGCATATGAATTGTCGTGGGAGGTTCTCACGCCCCGCCGCAAAGTTGCACACTTTCGTTGGCGCAATCGCACATGCATGGCAACAGAGTTGCACAATCTGGTTTGCATAGTCGCACATGAATTATCGTGGGAGGTTCTCACACCCGGTCGCGGAGTTGCATGCTCTCGCCGGCATAGTGGCACATGCATGGACACATAGTTGCACAATCTCGTCCGCAGAGCCACACATGAATTATCGTGGGAGGTGTTCACGCCCGGCCGCGGAGTTGAACACTCTCGTCGGCGCAGTCGCACATGCATGGACACAGAGTTGCACAATCTCGTCCGCATAGTCGCACAAGAATTGTCGTGGGAGGTGCTCATGCAGGGCCACGGAGTTGCACACTTTCGTCGGCACAGTCGCATATGCATGGCCACAGAGTTGCACAATCTTGTTCGCATAGTCGCACATGAGTTGTTGTGGGAGGTGCTCATGCCTAGCCGCAAAGTTGCACACTCTCATCGGTATAGTCGCACATGCATGGCCATAGAGTTGCGCAATCTCGTCCGGATAGTCGCACATGAATTGTAAGTGGATCTATTGTTTATTATTTTTTGTTGGCATCCATAGTAGTTGTAGTTGCACACATAGTAGTCCTAGTTGACACATGCATGGCCACAGAGTTGCACAATCTGGTCTGCATAATCACATATGAATTGTCGTGGGAGGTTCTCACGCCCCGCCGTGAACTTCACACTTTTTCGGCGCAGTTGCACATGCATGGCAACAGAGTTGCACAATCTCGTCTGTATAGTCGCACATGAATTATCATGGGAGGTTCTCACGCCCGGCCGCAGAGTTGCACACTCTCGCCAGCATAGTCGCACATGCATGGACACAGAGTTACACAATCTTGTCCGCATAGTCGCACATGAATTGTCGTGGGAGCTGCTCACGCATGGCCGCAGAGTTGCACACTTTTGCTGGCACAGTCGCATATGCATGGCCATAGAGTTGCATGATCTCGTCGGCATAGTCACACATGAATTGTCGTAGGAGATTCTCATGCCCGGCCGCGGAGTTGCACACTCTCATCGGTATAGTCGCACATACATGACCACCGAGTTGCACAATCTCGTGTGCATAGTCGCACATAAATTGTCGTGGGAGGTGCTCATGCATGCCCGCGGGGTTGCACACTATCGTTGGCAGAGTCACACATGCATGGACACAGAGTTTGACAATCTCGTCCGCATAGTTACACATGAATTGTCATCCAACCCAAATCAAAACCGGACATGGGAAATATTTGGGCGTCTGAACGTCTACCACGTCGAACTCCAACACCCTCGGCCCATCAAAATGCCCCACCAAAAGCCCTTTTACTCACTCTCTCTCCCTCTCGCTATGCTCTGTATCCACACCCTTAGAGATCGACGTCGCTATTGTACTACCCCCATCATAGCCCAGGTCTTACTGGACCTCCGGCGTCCCACCCACGCTCGTACCCTCCTTGGACTACACCATAATTCCACCCCGGATCCTGTTGCAGCCCATGTATCCTTCGCTCACTACAAACACCATATATGGTGGACACCATGCTCGACAAGTATTCGTCCCAATGCCATTGTCATAAAATTTGATGTGCTCGTTGTTTACTTTGAAGCAAACACAATTACAATGTACTCAATGAAGGAGGATGAATTGTTGTGTGAGGTGCGATTGGACATAAGCGTGGAGTTTCAAGGCATGAAGCAAATGTCGCGTCATTTTGGCAACGTGTGTATGTTTGATTCCTTGAGCACAAGCACTGCACGCCCCTACAACATGGAAGTGATCCATGTTTGCGATGCAAAGTCGCTACTCTATCGATGACATGCCCCTACAACGTGGGAGGTGCTCATGCATGGCTGTGGAGTTGCACACTCTCGTCGACACAGTCACATATGCATGGCCATAGAGTTGCACAATCTCGTCGATAGTCGCACATGAGTTGTTGTGGGAGGTGCTCATGCCCAGGCGCGGAGTTGCAAACTCTCATTGGCATAGTCGTACATGCATGGCCATAGAGTTGCACAATCTCGTCCGGATAGTCGCACATGAATTGCCGGGGGAGATGCTCACGCCCGGCCACGGAGTTGCACACTCTCGTCGGTATAGTCGCACATGCATGGCCACAGAGTTGCACAATCTCGTTCGCATAGTCGCACATAAACTGTGCTCACACATGGTCGTGGAGTTGCACACTCTCGTCGGTGCAGTCGCACGTGTATGAACACAGAGTTGCACAATCTCGCCCGCATAGTCACACATGAATTGTCGTGGGAGGTGCTCATGCATGGCCGTGGAGTTGCACACTCTCGTCGGTATAGTCGCACATACACGGCCATGGAGTTGCACAACCTCGTCAGCATATTCGCACATGAGTTTTTGTGGGAGGTGTTCATGCCCGGCCACGAAGTTGTACACTCTTGTCGGCATAGTCGCACATGCATGGACACACAGTTGCACAATTTCGTCTGCATAGTCGCACATAAATTGCGGTGGGAGGTGCCCACGTCCGACCACGGAGTTGCACACTCTTGTGTGCATAGTCGCACATGCGTGGCTGTGGAGTTGAGACATTCTTATAGGATAGTCCCTCAAACGCGGTTGTGAGGGCTACACACACGCGGCGACTACCAGGCAGTTGGCCAAGGCACCGAGGCAGCAGACGAAATTGCATATTTCACTATTAAAGAGTAGTTGGGGTGGTGCCAATAGTGAAAATTGCATGGCCTAGGCAAGAAACGAAGTTGCACATCTCACTGGAAGGAGACAGTTTGGGGGTGCAGGTATCATAGAGGAAAACTGCACGTCTACAGTGTATGAGAAAAGTTGCACATCCCTCTCAGGTAGTTGCACATCGACGACTAGTCAGTTGCACAAAACGGGAACAAAATTGCACAATAAAAATTCGTCGAAACATACTCATGTGGCATCTAGTTTCGAAGAGCACACCGCGAGGGTTCCAACAGTGAAAACGGATCTTAATTCCGACGCGTGGTTTAAAAGTTATGGCTTTTCATAAATTTAGAAATTTGAATTAATGCGTTCACATGGGTGGTTATTTAATTCACTTTCCTTTTTCCTTGTTTTGGTTCTTTTTCTAATATGGTATGAATTTTTTTATATAGGAGTATTAATTAGGGGATAAATTATTTCCTTTTATAGATTAGAGGATCAATTTTTTTCCTTTTTGGCCGGCCGCTCCAAACAGCCAGGGAGCAGCCGGCCGCTGCGTAGATTGGCCTTCTTGTTTTATTTGCGAGGAAGAGAGGGGGTCCGTGGAAATAAAGAGGCGGGTAGAAATAGAGAGACGGACAGAAGAGAGACGGCAGGTTTTCCATATACTCCGGTAACGTACGCACTATCTTTCCCTAATCCCTATAATCTTATCTTATCTTATCTTATCTTACCTTTATATATATATATATATATATATATATATATATATATATATATATATATATATATATATATATATAACGCTATTCTAAGCGTGAGTGTCGAATAGCTTATTCTACACCCTCTAGTAACGCTATGTACAAAATCTAGTAAAATGATGTACAAAATGTAGTAATTTGGAAAATATTATTTTTATCATCTAAGTTTGTAATTTACTATATTTTTACGAAAATTACTATATTTTTACATAGTGTGTTACTGTATTTTGTATGTACCGTTATTGGGGTGTAGAATAAACTATTCTACACTCACACTTACTTAGCGTTATATATATATATATATATATATATATATATATATATATATATATATATATATATATATATATATATATATATATATATATATATATATATATATACCTGAGAATTGGGGCCCAGGCTAAACTACAATTCGGGGCCCTCGGACCCTTAATATAAATGTCTAATTGATAATCATCATATGAAGATATAATTTGTGTCAAAGAAAATAATTAAGTGCGTCCAAAATGATTGTACATATCACATAATGTATTACATATTACCTTCAAAAAAAATCTCCTAACATTATGAGATGCAAAATCACTAATGATAGTATCAATATCAATTTCATCAAGCAATTTTTTCACAATGCATAAAGTTGTCAAGCCATTTAACCTCTCTTGCAACGTTGTAGATCTCAGGTAGTTCTTCAACAATTTCGAATTTTGAAAAACTTTCTTTCAGTAACATGCATAGTAAAGAAAATCCGATATGCAACAGAAATAAATATGGGCTCATGATCACTTGGACACTCACATTGCTATAATGCATGTTGACGTCAACATTGCCTTCTATTGGAGTATGACCATCATCTTCCTGATTGCAATTAGTTTTGGTCACCCGCGAGAATTATTACCAACTCGTCGGGATTTTTTGGAGTGCTTGTATCGCTCTTACAATATATTTAGAAAGAGATCCTTTTAATTCTTCTATCTCCTCATCTGCCTCCTTCTTCCTTTTTTTTATCACATCCAGATGCATACTTTCTACCCGAACTTGACATGACCCTGCTGAAATTTAAAAGGAACAAATTAGCTTATAAAATTAGCGCAAAGCTAATGACAATCTGCTAGGGCATAGTATAGTACCTTCTCTCCGTAATCTAATGTGGCTACAAGCGCGCAATGATTCGAGCGCCCTAACAACAATTCCCTGTTAACATGTTCAATCGATCGACAAGTTGGGAACCAGGACTGGAAATAAAAGAAAGGAAGAAGAACATGCGAAGGAAGAGGGCGTGACGAGACGTACCTGCCGCAGTCGTCGCGTCGTTCACGAAAAGGCAGAGTCAAAGAGGATTAGACGAACAGGAACGGTGGGACAGCCAAAAGGGCAGGAACAACCGATCCGAAGTTACAGGAAATCGTGATTAGTGAATCGAACGATCCCTTTTCCTCTCCAGTCTCCACGTACGTGTAAACATGGGCCAGGTCCATCATATCTTTTTTAGTTTCTTAGGCTAGCACACCAGAAGCTGAGCCAGGCGTTCAGATTGGTCTTCAATTTTTTTTCAATCGAAGACCTGCATGCCTGTACGTAAAAACGTATATGTACTTGGGAAGGGCCCCTTGACTTCTGGGGCCCGGGGCGGCCACCCCGTTCGCCCTGCCCCAGGACCGGCCCTGGCAGTTTGGGACACCTAGGTGCCCAAGCACCTTGCCTAGATGCCGTTAGATCGAGTTGTACTATTTTTTTATTATGTATAGATGAGTTATTGGGTCTGATCCGTTAAGAAATAGCTTTATATTTTGTGTTATATCTCAGCGTTAAGAAAATAAGTTTCCATATGTGTGTTCATGATGCATACCCCGTACGAACTTTCCGGAAGTAATTGATGTGTGCCAATTGAATACCTTCCAAAACAAATTGCATGGCGTAGCCATTATGGAAAGGGTATACCATAGCAATGAAATACCTTCCTAAGATGGGTATGTCATCAATGGGCCATCGTTTGAACAAATCAAACCGAAATAATTTCCATTGTACCTTCCAATTTTTCTTTGCATGGCGTGTCCTTTATGGAAAGGGTATATAACTACTCGATCAAATACCTTTCAAAGGTGTGCGTCTAATTAATGGTCTGTTATCTGAACGTTTCAAACCGAAATGATTTTCCATACGTACTGACATGCATGCTAGGAGCAAGTTAAAATATAAAGGTATTTTTGTCACTACGAATTTCTGTAAAAAAATCATCAATTGTTGAATGTTATCTATTTTATTAGTCTAGGTTTTGTGGGTATATACCTATAATAAAAAATATTGTCTGTTCATTTATTAGTCTAGTCATGTGTGGGTATGTACCTACGATAGGCGCAAATTAAAATATAAAGTTATTTTATCATTACGAATTTCTTTTAGAAAATCATTGTTCTTTGAATGTTATTCATTCTTTTAACGTGGGTATATCATGTAAGATGATCTTTAATTGTATTAATGGTTACATCTTCAGGGTGTATTAAAATACGAGTGCGTAATTCTATTCCTTCTACTACTAGCGCACTTCTGTACGTTGGAATATGGAGTAGAGAAAATGATTAGGAAATGTGAATGTAAATTTTAATGGATGGAATATTAGACAAGCACTACCGAAATCATAGATTTTGCCCAGTGTCACGCCTATTGCAAAACACTAGTAAAAAGGAAGATACTCAGGCAAAACAGACGTTCACCGAGTTCCTACTGCCTAGGTACTAAAGTCGAAATAATTGGCAAAAGGACGATACTCGACTAACACGGCCTTTGTATAGTGTTATGCAAAAATGAAATGAGTGAAATCATAAAGATCTTTGTTGCACTGTTACTATTAAGGGGAACATTGTGTCTTCCATACGTATGCAATGCCCAGGGATGGAGTATGTACCGTTTATATATGTTTTGTTTTGACTGTGCATGATTAATTGCTCCGCAATAAATCAATTTATACCACATGAATTATATATTTGCTAGGAAATTCAAATTTTGTAAAATAAATTTGCTTCGACATTAATTTATATTAATGTGCCCAATACCATATAATATCTACTATTTCTGCAAGAAATGTAATATATTCTTTAATTAGATTAGTGGTTATTTCTCTAGGGTATATGCAAAGATAGTTGTGTTATACGTATGCATTTCTAGTACAACGTCTGTTCGACATGCTACCAGAACTATCCAACTCATTTAACTAGCACTTTGTGTCTGTTCGATCTAAGTATCATACACAGGTAGTACAATCTTGTTGTCCGCTGAGCCATTCCAATGCAAAAAAAAAACAAGAGTAGGGAATCATAAAGATCATTATCATAATTCTAATAAAATGGAACCATGTGTCTGCTCCTGTACAGTATCGTAATTTTGGGATGAAAACTACCTAGCTTTACATAATTACATTAGGTGAATAACTAAAGATCACCACAGGTGGAAGTATTATATGCCCATAGGTTGCACCATGCGGGTAGGAACTGTTGCATAATTTGCATGGTCATTGGGTAGGTATCTCTCGATGATAATTGTATAAAGTTGCAGGTATCTGATACCTAATATATAACAACCATGTAGGTATGCATCGTGCGTGCACTACATACTCACAAAAATTGGTGGATTCTAAGTTGACTATATGAACTTAGGTATGTCATAGTAAGATCGTTGTTATATGCCTTTTAAATTTGTATACAACAAATTCAAGGTTTGTCAATTATGGTTTGGTGCACATAAGGAAAAAGTAAATAATAATGCAATGTAGTGGAATGATGGCGTATAATACTATATGGTTCACCAATTTGTTCTCACTGTATATATAGTTCAGTCATTGGTACCAGATATACCCAAATGAACGTAAAAGTAAAATCCACAATTAGATGGTATTTTCTCTACTACACTTCATTGTTGGGTATGAGATTTGCCATTTCTATTATAAAAATTAGACAGTAGAATATGGTGTGATATGATTAGGTATCAGGTTGTGCAACTATATTGGTTGGCCAACGGTACCATTATGCTATATATATTTCCTAAAAAGAATACCCAGAATCAGCATGGTTATTTTCCTAGTACTTGGTCCCTTTTGTGTATCTACTTCCTAAAGAAAACCAAAAGTATGGGAATGTGACTCATTGTAATATATAAAATTTTAGAAAAGACCTTAGTGTGTTGCCCAAAATGTGTGTCATACAACCCAAATTACAAGTACCAACGAACAATTAGAGTTCAAAGATGAAAGGAGATCACATATCATTTGATACACATGCACAACCATATTACATCCCGATTTTCGTGACTAATACACACTCAAAATTGCAACTACAAATGCAAGAACCAACAAAGAGAAAGTATACAATTAAATAGAATGTATCCTCATTCTCTTCTTTCGCATACTGATTGTGTCCGACGTTGTCACGCAAAGCCTTCATTGTCAACCATCCAGCACATCTCAACATTAGCTTAGCGGCTGTATGTCCTATAGATCATTTTTTCATAGATCTATCACAAGAGAGCCACGATAAAGTCAAATGAAAAAGAAATTAAGAAATGAAACAAAATCCAGTTAGATGAACCAAAAAGTTATGAACACAAAGGAAAATGAAGGAATAAATTACCAGATATATTGTAGTATCCTCGCTATTATACATCTTTTTGAAAAATGAGACGTACCTTCCTATAGGAGGTATTCATATAAGTCAAAAACTACAAGCACATGGCTAAGATCTGTAGATGAGACAAGGTTTGTGAATTACAACATAAAGTTCAAGTCTCTGGTTTCACAAAAATATTTTGCACAAAATACATGAATCGTACATACCTCGCACGACTAAGACTAACATCGAGAGAGAAAAGAGTCGTAGCTGAGTGATCCGGGCAGGTGTAGTCTCCATAGTGTATTCCTCGATTATGGCCGTGTGCATGGCAAGGTAAAAGTGCGACAAACCAGTGGAGATGCCTGCAGTTCAAAAATAAATAGGTAAATTGCTATAGACGTAACGGATGACTCATCGCGAAGTTGCTCTACTAGCTTTCGAAAACATAAAGCAACGGGATATGGCTTTCGTTGGGGCCTTGCCATCTGTCGGCATAGGCTGAGTATGTGCTGGGTTTTACATGGTTCATGCTTATGGGCCATTTTTTTTTTTGCAACGTTCCCTAAAAACGTGCACCCCTTGTAAATTGCGCTTTTGTTTTCCTTCTATAAGAAAAGGCAGTGCTCCTGCTGGTTCCTGAAAAAAAAACAGCCGGCGAGCGCGGCAGTGACAATGGCAACCATGGCCACGCAAGGTATTCTGGTGTAGAAGAAAATGAGGGAGAGGTGAATCACGTATCACATAGGTATGCAAATGCGTGCTTGTATTTGGTCCAGGTTCAATTGCTAGGCAAATTATGAAGAGTACGTGGGCTCTTTATTTGGTAAACAATCAAATTGGAGGGCATCTATCATATTTGGAAAGAATCGAATTAATGAGCAACAACATAATGTGAAAATCATGGAAGGGAATAATTCATGCTCATGCAAAAATATATGGAAGGTGAGAATCATATCACAATTGGGCCGCATGAAATATTTAAACATGGCTAATTAATGCTGTTAACAGGTGTAACAATCGAAACCCGATATGCATTGGCAGGATCATGGATTGATCCAACGGTTGATACCCTAGGTGCCCAGGCATCTAGGTGTTCCATATATTTACCTATATATATATATATATATATATATATATATATATATATATATATATATATATATATATATATATATATATATATATATATATATATATATATATATATATATATATATATATATATATATATATATACCTTGATCAAGAATGGTAAGATTTTTCTTTCCCATGCACATTAATCAGATCACTTTCCAAAATTTCTATGCATGCACTAGACCTTCACAGCAATTGATTTCTTGCCAAAAATGTCACATGCCATTTGCTCATTATCAATTGATTCATTTCCAAAAGAAGATGCATGTCATATCATCCATGTGCATACCCACGTCCCCGCAAAAAATATAGCCATGCATGTGACATATTCAAGTCCCCACGAAAACATATATATATATTTAGATACACGCCAAATTTGAGAGTACCAATATATTTGTAAGTGCATATTCAAGTCGCCTTAAAAACTGCAGTTACGAAAAAATGCATACCTCCACGTGAAATTTATGTGTACATACCCCATGTGAAATTTATGTATACATATTCACAAATGTATATACCCAGACGTAAAATAACTGTGCATACCCATAAGTGTACATACCCCCGTAAATGTACATAACTGTACATACCCATAAGTGTATATACCCCCGTAAATGTACAAAATTGTACAACCCCATAAGTGTACATACCCCCGTAAACATATATACCCCGACGTGAATTTTATGTGTACATCTCTAGCGAAGATGTATTTGAGGAAAAATACTGAAGGAATATAATAACAAAATTATACTGCTAGCTTTGTGAAAATAAAAATATTCTGCCATGAATTATGATCTAAATATTAATAGGCCAATAACATGTACTATTTTTTTATTATTCTCCACATACTCCTTAGTACACGTTCATGCTTGAAAAATTGGAAGATTAATGCATTAATGCCTATCCATTAATTTAAATAATACTCCCTCCGTTCCAAAATAGTTGTCTTTCTAGCCATCTTAAATGGACTACAACATACGGATGTATGTAGACATGTTTTAGAGTATAGATTCATTCATTTTGCTCCGTATGTAGTCATTTGTTAAAATCTCTAGAAAGACAATTATTTACGAACGGAGGGAGTAAATGGTTGTCATGCATGCATGCATGCTTACCATATCCGTCAATTAATGCCATACAAAATCACATTAATGAGTTGTCTATTAATACGTGTATCAACTCTGGTGAACACCATCTAACGGCTACGAGGCAAGGAGCCTGGGCACCTAGGTGTCCCAAACGGTTGTTATATATATATATATATATATATATATATATATATATATATATATATATATATATATATATATATATATATATATAATAACAGCGAATGCTTTTGGTCGTCCGTCATCATGGCAGTTTTTCAAAGAAGTCCCTCCGTTTCTGAGAATTTAACCCGCACTCCTTTTTTAAGTGGTTGTTTGAGAAAACGCTTCGGTTTTACAGAAAAGGCCCTATAGTTTTTGGTATTCAACCCGCGGTCACCTCAACAGAGTTTCAGCCCAGCCAATACGCACGCAAACTCGGTCTGGTTGTGCGTTTACGTTCGATTTTTTTTGTCCCACATCGCTCCTGTAAACTGATTCTGATCAGTTTATATACAATTGCAAATTATCTGTAATATCAATCAGACTCCTCAAAAAACAACAAACAGACTACAAATACATGGGAGAGAACAATGAGGAGTGAAGAGGAGCGAAGAGGAATCGCGAAGAGGCGGACAGGATCCAGCGGCGGCAATCCAGATCTGGTGGTCTGCAACGGCATGTCAACGACTGGTTCACTTCGGTCTGCAAGCATAGAACGAGATGAATATTTGGTGGAAGCGCAGAATGAGAAAGAGTCGGGCTGACGAAGAAGGAAGGATCCCCTCGAGGATCCCCTCGATCTAGCCCGGCGATAGCCTCGCGTGCTAGGCTGGCTGTGGCGTAGTAGGCCGGGGCAAGTCAGTTGGCCTGACCCCACCCGATTGGTGGCTCGTCGCTGGACCGCTGGACAAGACACTGGCCTCCTCCTCACGCTCAACGCGAGCAGAGGCGGCGAGGATGAGCGGCGCGGGGTGCTAGATGGGAATGGGGAAAAAGGGGAACATAACTAGAGGGGGGAAGGACTCGACCGACAAGGAAAAGCCACCAGGGGCGGTGGGTGGGTCCCATGAAAGCACGTGGCAGCCAGCCAGTTGACGCGTGTGCGAGTCGAGAGCGCCGTCATGATCCAGCATCGCACAAACACTATATGCGTCCTAGCGTTGATTAAAAAAATTCGGATGAACACCAATTATTTTATTACTTGATGTTGTTTTTACATTATCAAATATAATAATTAAGAGTGAATGAAATATTGGAAAGAAAACTCTACTTCTAATGGATTATTTTATTACTTGATGTTGTTTTATCAGTTCGTAGGATTGCATCCATGATTTTTTTATCCGGTTTTATTTCATCTAATTTTTTTCGACCCACCTCCGCTACCACCTCTTCATATTGGTTTTGTACCCTTCCAATAAAAACTTTCCTAATTCTTCACCCTTCCTAACTAGCCACGTTACAGACCGGCAGGAACCAATAGCACATTACCAAATAATAAAATCCAGTTTTTTGGTAATTTCTATTTTTAATGGACGACTTGGTGAATAGTCGCCTGGTCAATTTTCGCTGGTTTGTTTTCGTCATACTCCTGTCGCCGGTTTTTTTCGTCATCGCACTCCGGTTTATTTTCGTCATTGTATCGAAAACAACTTGGATCGATCCCTCGTTCACACAGATCTGACTCCGCCGCCGCCGGATCGCACGCCAGATCCACCAGTACGCCCAGAGCGCGTCGGATCCATCCCATCTTCGTAGCCACAATCTTCCCTGGCGTCCGGGCTCCTCCTCCTGCTCCGCCCGAACCATCGATCCCCACCTAGCCAGGGATGCCGGCGCGCGAGGACGACAGTAGCAGGAACGGCGGCGTGGAGGCCTTCCTGGCGTCGTGCGCGGTGTCTGGCGACGACGCGTACAGCGCAGCCAGGGCCGTGCTCGAGCGCCTCCAGGCCCCCGCCACGCGCGCCGAGGCGAGGCGCCTCCTCGGCGCCGTCCGTCGCCGCCTCGCCGACGACCCCGCCGCCGGGCAGGAGGAACGCTTCCGCGCCTTCAACCTCCGCATCCACGAGTCGTCCTGCAAGGTCGGCCCCCCATCCTCCCCACTGCCTGTCAAATCGCAGGGATGCTGCGACGAGGAGGACGACCGGAAGGCAGCCATGGAACGTTTGCGGATCCTGGAGGATTGCGTCGTGGTGGCCTACGACGGCTATGAGCATATCAACCATTTTCAATCAAATCTGCTATGTTCCACTGCTCCACCCCCTTTGCCACATCACTGGAAATTGCCTCGGTGAGCAAATCGTGCATGGTTAGCCCCCTCCACCTCCTCTCTACTGCCGGTTGTCATGATCAAAGCCATTATCCAAATGGTACTACATCACTGAAATATACATCTTTCTTGAGCTTTTGTACTGATGCGATCTAGAAATTGGGTCCATATGAAGTGTTCGATCCTTGTCCTGGTAGCATTGCCGTTATGTAGTAGTACTAACCATGGATCTGTTTTAACTAGGAACCATTACCACGGACATATATGTATATATGTATATATGAGATACATGATGCAAGTGATAGCTTGAATTTGGTTCATGTTTCATTCATTGCAGATACATAAGCCTTTGGCTGCAAAATTGAAATAAGGTTTTACAATTCCAAATTGACAAAGAGAGTGCAGAGAGGAGCGAGGTAGCGGCGGTGCCAGCCGTGGAAGAGGCGGGTAGGAGCGCCCGAGCTAGCGAAGCGGCATCCCAAAGTTCTCCAAGGCCGCGGCTACCATGTAGGACCAGACCTGTGTTCAGTTTAGGATTTCAGATCAGCTTTGTTGGTCGTTGATGGGTAAATTCCTCTCCTTGGTAGTGAAAACTATGTGAAGATAAATGAATAGTTATCACTTGGACTGGATGGGCATTCTGCATTGCAATTTTTCTCTATAATTCTATTTTATTTACACAGATTTAGAGGCTTTTCCTCTTTTCCTCTGTAGTTCTGTTTTGTTAGTAATCTTATAAGCAACAGAAAATAGCAGTATGATATTTATGTCATTGTGACATTTAAATAAGTGTTCATGCTTGTATGTCAGGCCACCAATGTTCGTGCATATAAATCAGGATCCTTGATTTTTCCAAAGGACTGCCTCTCGATATGTATTTCTATTTCCATCCGGCAGCTTAATTAGCATTTCTATTTCCATATCTCCTCCTTTTTGTGAGTGATTTCAGCTCCACGGTAAAAAATTGCAAATTTATCGACGCCTCCATCCTCCTCCCTCACCTCATCTTCTTCTTCCGGATTTTTGATTTGGTCCGTGCGGTTGGTCCGCAGGCTGCGGGTGTGTGGAGGAGCACCATGGTGGGCGTCAGCCATGGCTCGCTATGGAAGGCCCTTCCTTCCCTCTCTCTCGTTCGCCATGCTCAGCGGTCTTTTTCTTTTCTTCCCAAAAAAGTCTTTTCTCTTCATGATCCGAACATGTTGGAGGCCATTATTTCTCCTCTCGCCATAGTTTGTGTCACGCCATGTTAATCAAAATTGGTAGCCAATATCAAGTGATTTGGAATTTTGTTGATCCGAACCATAAATGTGATGATTTATCACAATTGTCATATGATCACTAGGCCATGAATCTCATGGATCCCATGATCTGAGTACATTAAGGAAATCGTAATAAGTTCATGGCACAACATATAATTTAACGTTAGCTTTCTACATTAAATATAGATGATGGTCGGAAATTCTCGTTAAATGAATCTTAACAATAAAGATACAATCGTCTACATTTAGTTTGCTTTTCTATTGTTGGGTAATCTTCTTATGCCATCATTTTCTTAGTATTTTATGGTGCAGTATCCGGTCCAGATCCGACGGAGACAAGCAAATCGTGTTGTCGCTTCTTCATTCGATTGTAAGTGAATCCTTTGATCACGGTGCTATTTTTGTTGTATTAATATCGATCCGATTCACACACTTCATCTATCCTTGTTTGAGAAATTGTGCATATTTTTGCTTCATTGGTCCAGAAAATCCAAATGAAAACTTTCAGAACTCAGATTTACACACATTGATTATATTTCATTGTGATGGCCGTTCTTGAAACATGCCTACTATGGGTACAAACAACTTCTATTTCGCAAATCACCGGAAACCACCGCCTGATCCATCTCTTCTCAACCATGCCGACGTGGTGGTGGTGGGCGCCATAACTTGTGAGGGCATGCGTTTCATTGTTGATCCGTGATGCGAGCATCCCACGATCATCTCCATGCATCCACAACCGTCTCATCAAGAGCCAAGAGGACCCATGACACGAGCTAGAGCTAGAGCTCTCGAGAACGAGGCGACTTCCTTCCTTATTGATATCACATATGATCCACTCGAGATATGGCTACTACCTAAGTCCGATATGCTATGCATGATTAGGTGTCAAGGGGAACCTCCCGAGGGTGCACGTGAAGACGGACAAGCCACCATGTCCATGGATGAAGTGAACCAACTGAACGGCAAGTTCAACTCCCGGGCCCCGGACATCCTACAAGCCCGGACATCCGGCCCTGGAGCATCCACCTCAAAGACGCCTAAGTCGCCCATACACACAGGTCGGACATCCGGCGTCCGACCCGGACATCCGGCTTTCGGCCGGATATCCTACAAGTCTTGAAATCCCAAGACCTCTCACCCGATTCAAGAAGGCCGCTTCACCGGATATCCCACGGATAGCCTGGACATCCGGCGCCTCGCAAGGTCTTGACATCCACCTCCCCACTGCGTCAGTAAGGTATCCGGACGAGTCCCATGTACCCTTCGCCCCTAGACTATATATACTCCACCCCTTCCTCTTTCTAAGGTAGCATTGGATTAGCTCATATTTTATGTGAGAGCCTTTGCTCATCCACTTGGCTACTTCTCCTCGGAGATCAGGACCTCTACGGAGAAGATCCCCCAAGCGGATTCAAGACCCCCTTCTAGGGTGGACCCCCTCAAGGCCTCCTCACGAAGAAGAACGGCTACCGTTTGTATCTTTCCTTTGTTGATTTTCAATCTTGTGCCACTTTATGTGGTCGGTGATCTAGCACTTGTGTGATTGATTCCTTGTTGGTTGAGCGATCTCTCTCTCGTTTCCTCTGTGTTTCCCTTTGTTCTTCCGCGTGTTCTTCGTGATTCCCCGTAGGAACCGCTCCAAACGTGAAAGATCATCCACGTAGGGTTCCGCCCTACATCATCTTATCATGAGCCACGTTGATCACGTTTTTGGAGCCCCTACCCCTCTTGTTCTAGCTTGATTTTGTTGTTTTTGTCCTAATTTCGAAAATTTCCCACAAAAATAGCCCCAAATTTTTTTTGTGATTTGTTGGTGTGATGAAATTTTGTTGGATTTGATCCGCGGATTTCGTGTGTTGCAGGTAGATCTAGCATTCCCCCACCATTTCCACAATTTCCATCCACAAAATCGCCTGAATTTTGCCCGGTTGACCTCTCCACGCGGTGTTCATCGAAGTTCGTCTCACGGACCAGAGTCGGACATCCGGCCCGACCAGCCGGACATCCAAGATCCGGACATCCGCCCGACCAGCCGGACATCCGGCGCCCGGACATCCGGCTTCTCGCCTCGAATCCGGCTCTGGCAAAGAAGAATCCCCATCCACCACCCTGTTTACCGCCTAACTCTCGCCAAATTTTGTCCGGTGCCCACATACACTTCCATATACCTCCACCACTTCCGCATAACACCACCATAGCCTTTCCCACTACCAATTCCGACAATGTTGCCAAATTTTTCTTTGAGAATTTGATTTGGGGTTTCCGTATCCTTTTGTGTTTCGGCTATCTAGGTACGGTTCAACATCAACATCACCGCCGCTCATCTTCGCCAAGGACGGTAACATCATCGACATCTTTGTCATTACTTGCAATTACATCGATAACCATCATAGCCCATCTTTTGCGTTGCTTACCCATCGAGACTAGCCATTGAGTATTGTCGGCAACGTGACTTGTGCACATTAGTGATCATACTCCATAGCATACATACCATACCAAAGTGGTGCATATCTTAGCATCAACTTGTGTGTCACAAAGTTGTCATCGCATACACAATTGCTATCTTGGTTCGTGAAGTTTTGCATGAGAAAAGAGCTCAAAAGAGAAAGAGCCAATCAAGCTTTTAAGCAAAGAGAGAAAGATAAGCAAAGAGCTTATGAGCAAGAACCATAGAATCATACAACATTAAGATTGTCATACTTGATCATCTTGGATCAACACATCGAAACACCATACATATAGGATACTTGGGATAGAAGTCGTTGCATTTTTGCTTAGTAGGTTGTGCACAAGTTCGTATCCGCCTATTGTGCAATCGTGCTAGCGTCTCTCTAGTGTTGTGCAACAAGAGCATCTTGGTGTATTCCACATTTTGGCTCATCCTTGGTTGCATAACCCCATATTATCTATTTGCGTGTGTGTTTCCGTGTACCACATCTTGCTATTGGCCTACTTGTTGCATTTGCAAATTTGTGAATCATTTCCAACATTATTGAGTCTCACTTACAATTGCATCAAATTTTGTGCCACCATCCTAACCGAACTCCACCATAAGCTTTTATTTGTGTAGGTGTGAGAACCGACAAGAATCGGTACCAAGAGTGCTATTTCATTGTCCGCATTTGAGTGAACTTGATTCATCTTCAACATCGGTCAAAGGTACATTGGTATAAGTTCTTTTCCGTTCTACCACTCACATTTTGCTTGGAATGATTGATAGGCCAAGTACTTCTACCAACCTACTCTTCATCGAGCAAGACGACGACATGTCATCATACGTCACCAAGAGCCACCTCTTTGGTGCAGAACGAGCGTTGCATCAAGAACAACAAGCAATGAGCGACCGCATCGACAACCTCGCCACCGACTTGCGACTCTCCGAGCAACGTACAAGGGACTACTTCGACAACAAGTTCGACGCTCACAAGCAAGAGAATGATGCAAGAATGGACGAGATACGCGCCTTGATGAGAAGCCGACATCATTCTACTTCTTCATCATCAAGACGGAGCCGCTCGAGTCGACACTCCGACGACACCTTCTACGACTCAAGTACACTTACTTCGAACACTCTTCGTCGTGCCGCTCGTCAAGACCGTCATGCATCTCACAACCCGCTCCATGACAAGCATTCACAAGAGCAAGTTGATAATCAAGTTCATCGTCCTCAATCAAACCAAGACGCTTTTGCTCAAGCTCAAGAACGACAACGTCTTCGTCGCCAACAAGAGGAAGAACGAGCGCGTCTTCACCAAGACGAACAAGACGCCAAGGCTCAACGTCTTCAACAACAACAACGTGAAGCGCAAGCTCTTGAGGCTCAACGTGCCCTTCAAGAATCAAGTAGAGCCTTCGCCAACCGCAATCGCGAACGGCGCAATCAAGAGGAAGCCCTTCGAGAAGAAATCCAAGAGAGGAACTACCAACCTCATGTACAACGTCAAGTTCCTCAAGCCCCTCCACAAGCCGTCAAGCTCCACCCCAACCTCAAGTTCAACAACGGCAAGTTGATCATGGTCTTCCTCCACGCCAAGGGCAACATGAAGACGATTACAATCCACGTCAAGGACGTCATCATCAACATCGCCAACAACACAATGAAGAGCAACGCTACGGCAAGCTAAAATTCACCATGCCCAAGTTCAATGGAAGCAATGACCTCAAGACTACCTCTCATGGGCATTGAAGGTTGACAAAATCTTCGGTTGCACAACTACGATGAAGCGAAGAAAATCGCTATGGCATCACTTGAGTTCCAAGACTATGTGCTCATATGGTGGGAACAAATCATTGAGCGACGACAAGCAAGAGGTGAACCTCCAATCACCACTTGGGCTCAAATGAAGGATGTCATGCGAGCACGTTTTGTGCCAACCTATTACAACCGCGACCTCTTCAAGAAACTCCAACTACTCAAGCGAGGAACAAAGAGTGTTGAAGAATACTACAAGTAAATGGAGATAGCCATGATTCGAGCCAATGTCAAGGAAGATGATGAGCAAACTATGGCACGTTTCTTGAATGGACTAAATCATCCCATCAAGAAGATCGCCGACTTCCAACCATACTCAACCCTCATTGAGCTCGTGCATCAAGCTACAAAGGCGGAACGCCAAGTGCAAGATGACTTCAAGTACGCCAAGTACTCATCCAAGACCTACGGCTTCTCCAACAACCAAGCTTCAACGACTCCTCCAACATCTACATCAACCAAACCTTCTACAACCAACGACGACAAGTCGAGTTACAAGAGAAAGTCAACAAGTTCAAGTCGTCCTCCTCCTACTACAAGCAACTTCAAGCCGCGTGCTTCATCATCTACTCCGACCGATGAGACCATCAAAACAAGCTCCTTCAAGTGTTTCACTTGCGGCGGCCGAGGCCACAAGTCCTACGAATGCACCAACAAGCGCACCATGATCCTCAACGAGTTATTGACACCTATGATTCAATGAGTGATGAGGAGATGGAAGCCCTTGAGCAAGTGCCCATGCACCGGCAAGTGAACGAAGATGAGGATGATCAAGTCTTTTGCGATGAGGATTCGAGCCCCGCTCTCGTTGTCTCCAAGGTCTTGACCCTTCAACATCAACAAGAAAAGGACCAAAGATGCCACATCTTCCACACAAAGGCCGGCATCAACGGAAGGTCCGTCAAGGTCATCATCGATGGAGGTAGTTGCCACAACTTGGCAAGTGAAGAACTATGTTCCAAACTTCAATTGGTCAAGAGGAAGCACCCGCACCCTACAAGGTTCCAAGGCTAAGTGACTCCGGCACCTATACGAGTCGAGCATACGGTCCAAGTCTCCTTCAAAATCGGTGCTTATGAAGACACGTTGAATGTGATGTGGTCCCAATGACCGCTTGCCACCTACTTCTAGGTCGACCATGGCAATTCGACCGTGGTGTCATCCACAATGGGCGCATCAATCACTATAGCTTCAAGACGAAAGGAAGGAATATGTGCACGACCTATGTCTCCTACTCAAGTGATAGCCGACAAGCAAGCCACCCATCATAGAGACAAGAGCGAGAAAGTGATCCAACCTAAAAGTGAGTGAGAGCCACAAGCCAAACTTGCGCCTCTTCACCTAGAGAGAAAACCTCATCCTATTTGCCACCAAAAGTGAGATGAGAGAAGTGTGTGAGAACCCATCGAATGTGATGCACTTTGTCCTTGTGTGCAAGGATGGAGAACCAAAAACTAACACCATTCACGAGCTACCTTTGGTGTTTCAATCTCTTTTGCAGGAATTTCAAGATGTTTTCCCGATGAGCTACCTCGGGTCTACCTCCTCTTCGAGGCATTGAGCATCGAATCGACCTCATCCCCGGAGCGCCTCTACCAAACAAAGCTCCATACCGAGTCAATCCCGAAGAAACCAAGGAGATTCAACGGCAAGTACAACAACTAATCGACAACGGTCATGTACGTGAAAGCTTAAGTCCTTGTGCCGTTCCAGTTATACTTGTGCCTAAGCCCAATGGAAGTTTTCGCTTGTGTTCCGATTGTAGACTTATCAATGCGATCACCGTCCGCTATAGGCATCCCATTCCTCGCTTAGATGATATGCTTGATGAACTTAGTGGAGCCAACTTTTTCTCAAAAATTGACCATAAAAGTGGCTATTACCAAATCCGCATACAAGAGGGTGATGAATGGAAAACTGTTTTCAAAACCAAATTTGGATTATATGAATGGTTAGTAATGCCTATGGGTCTTTCAGAGGCTCCCGGTACTTTCGTGCGTCTTATGCATCATGTGCTTCGTCCTTACATTGGAGTCTTTGTTGTGGTTTACTTTGATGATATTCTTGTGTTTAGCAAAACCATGAAAGAGCACATCAATCATGTAAAATCTTTGTTGCAAACTCTTCGCAAGGAAAGCCTTTATGCAAACTTGAAAAAAATGCACTTTTGGAGTTGACAAAGTGGTATTCTTGGGTTTTGTAGTATCCTCAAAGGGTGTCCATGTTGACGAATCTAAAATTGAAGCAATTAAAACTTGGCCCCAACCCACCAATTTGCAACAAGTGCGAAGTTTTCTTGGTCTTGCGGGTTTTTATCGTCGCTTTGAGAAAGATTTTAGCACAATTGCCGCTCCTTTGCATGCCTTGAGTAAGAAGAATACTCCCTTTGTTTGGGGAACTTTGCAATCAACCGCTTTTGATGAGCTCAAGTCTTTGCTTACTCATGCTTCGATTCTTGCTTTGCCCAATTTTGACAAAACTTTTGAGGTTCATTGTGATGCAAGTGGTACCGAATTGGCGGAGTTTTGATGCAAGAAAACGAGCCATTTCTTATTTTAGTGAAAAACTCTCCGTGCTCAACTTAATTATCCCATCTATGACAAAGAATTGTATGCTTTAGTGCGTGTGCTACATGTTTGGGAACATTACCTTAGACCTCATGAGTTTGTCATCCATACCGATCATGAAACGCTTAAGTACCTCAAAGGTCAAACTAAATTAAACAAGCGCCAGCAAAATGGAGTGAATTCATTGAATCTTTTCCTTATGTGATCAAGTACATTAAGGGTAAAGAAAATGTAGTTGCCGACGCGCTTTCACGATAAGCATGCTTGTCACTCAACTTGAGTTGAATGTTATTGGTTTTGAGCATATAAAAGACTTGTATGAGCATGATCCATCTTTTGCTTCTCCTTATGCTAAGTGTTCGACGATACTTCTTGGGAACAATATTACATCAAGGATGGTTATCTTATGAGAGCTAACAAACTTTGCATTCCCTAGTCTTCTCTTCGCTTGCTCCTTTTGCAAGAGGCTCATGGAGGCGACTCATGGGACACTTTGGACGCGACAAGACATTCGCCACGCCTCCAACAACTACTTTTGGCCCAAGATGTTCCATGACGCCTCACGCTTCACCAACCGATGCTATACATGTCGCAAAGCTAAGTCTAAAGCTCAATCTCATGGTCTTTACATGCCTCTTCCTATTCCATATCAACCATGGGAAGACATTAGTATGGATTTTGTACTTGGTTTGCCTAGGACTCAAAATGGCAAGGATTCCGTGTTTGTTGTTGTGGATAGATTTTCTAAGATGGCACATTTCATTCCTTGCAACAAGATAGACGATGCTTCACATGTTGCAAATCTCTTTTGTAGGGAAATCTTGCGACTCCATGGCGTATCAAAGACAATCGTCTCCGATCGTGACGCCAAGTTCTTGAGTTACTTTTGAAGACCCTATGCGCCAAGCTCGAATCAAGCTCTTGTTCTCCTCGCATACCATCCTCAAACCGACGGCCAAACGGAGGTGACGAACCGCACACTATCCACTCTACTTCGTGTCTTGATCAAGAAGAACATCAAGGAGTGGGAAGCATGTCTACCCATCGCCGAGTACACCTACAATCGTGCAAGACATTCAACTACCGCAAGTCCCCTTCGAGGTCGTCTCACGGTTTCAACCCGTTGCCCCATTGGACATTCTACCACTTCCTCTCCAAGAGCGCATCGACATGGATGCGAGTGCACGAGCAAGCTACATCAAGAAGATGCACGAAGATACAAGGCACACCATCGAGCGCCAAGTACAACGACAAGCAACCAAGCTCAACGCCAACAAGCAACCCATGGTCTTCAACATTGGTGATCTAGTGTGGCTACACCTTCGCAAGGACCGCTTCCCCAAAGAACGCAAGTCCAAGCTTCTCCTCGAGTGATGGACCTTTCAAGGTGCTAGCACGCTACAACGACAACGCTTACAAGATTGACCTACCGAGACAAATACAACATGAGCGACATCTTCAACGCCAAGGACCTCGCACCATACCATGGAGATGAAGCTTTTGATCCGAGGTCGGATCTCTCCCAAGGGGAGATGATGCGAGCATCCCACGATCATCCCCATGCATCCACAACCGTCTCATCAAGATCCAAGAGGACCCATGACACGAGCTAGAGCTAGAGCTCTCGAGAACGAGGTGACTTCCTTCCTTATTGATATCACATATGATCCACTCGAGACATGGCTACTACCTAAGTCCGATATGCTATGCATGATTAGGTGTCAGGGAACCTCCCGAGGGTGCACGTGAAGACGGACAAGCCACCAAGTCCATGGATGAAGAGAACCAACGGAAACGGGCAAGTTCAACTCCCAGGCCCCGGACATCCGCCGAAGCCCCGACATCCGGTCCCTGGAGCATCCACCTCAAGATCGTGCAAGCTGCCCAAGGCTCTGAGGTCGGACATCCGCGTCCGCCCCGGACATCCGTTTCAGCCGGATATCCGCCTGAAGCCCGAAATCCGCACCTCTCACCCGATTCGGCGAAGTGGCCGCCCAGCCGGACATCCGCCGGATAGCCCGGACATCCGGCGCCTCGCAAGGCCTGGACATCCGCCCGACGCCCGACATCCGGCCTCCCCGCTGCGTGCAGTAGGTATCCGGACGAGTCCCATGTACCCCTTCGCCCCCTAGACTATATATACTCCATCCCCTTCCTCTTTCTAAGGTAGCATTGGATTAGCTCATATTTTGTGTGAGAGCCTTTGCTCCTCCACTTGGCTACTTCTCCTCGGAGATCAGGACCTCTACGGAGAAGATCCCCCAAGCGGATTCAAGACCCCCTTTTAGGGTGGACCCCCTCAAGGCCTCCTCACGGAGAAGAACGGCTACCGTTTGTATCTTTCCTTTGTTGATTTTGAATCTTGTGCCACTTTATGTGGTCGGTGATCTAGCACTTGTGTGATTGATTCCTTGTTGGTTGAGCGATCTCTCTCTCGTTTCCTCCGTGTTTCCCTTTGTTCTTCCGCGTGTTCTTCGTGATTACCCGTAGGATCCGCTCCAAACGTGAAATGTCATCCACGTAGGGTTCCGCCCTACATCAATCTGTGATGGCATGGCCTCCCTGCGCCCTAGCCGCGTTCTAGCTGATGGTTTGGATCTGCCAGCGGAGGGAGAGGGGGACGACCTCTGTAGCTCCTTCTCTCTAGGCTCTTCATCTTGATGAAGCCGTAGGAGTAGAGGGGCACGCGCGTGATGGATCTGCTCCAAGCACCTCAAGCCACACATCTTCAAGGTGATCACTTCATCCACATTCAATCTCAGTTCCAGCGTTTACTCCGAGGAGAGTTCAAAAGCAGCAGGAGCAGTTGTTCTACTGCTGGTCGGAGGGAGAGCTTGGCAAGGGAGATAGAGGGAGCTCTACAACCACGATCTTGGCATACAACCCGATGGCATCATGCCCACGTAAGCTTCTTCCATGTTCCAATTCTTGCACTTGATGGTCTTTACTGTTAGAGCTATTTAAATCTTAGATGTTGCTGACAAAAGACCGAGATACACTATTTTGATTGCAGACTATATATTATCAGCAAGTACGCTTGCAAATTTTGTTGGTCTCAGCAGGTTGGTGTCCATGTACAGGTTGCCATATGAGAATATACATGATTCGTCAAATCTCAGAACAAATGGCCCATTCCGATCATAACTATTCCAAAAGCATTGAGAGGCTTTTTTAAACATCAAGATATCTGAATATTGATCTCAGCAGTGTCCAAAATCCAAATGGTTATGTTTGTTCAAATTTTACGCATTTTTATGTTTTTTGAATTAAAGTAGTACTTGAGGTTAATAATAAATGATTGTTGGTAACTTAACTAGCTCCTGAGAATAATTTGTGATATAGCTTGCTCCTATATGTGTCATTGACAACGTTGCTTGTGGAGAGTAATAAGGATTTATCTAGCTCATGTATGTCTGAGCCTGAGATGGAGAGGACAACGGCCGTGGCTCCATTGATGATAGTGGTTGCGACGCAGAGCTAGATAAATGGACAGCAGGCAAGCCAAGCACTCCCTGGGAATCGCCATGATTCCAGAATGGGTGGCGGGTCCCTGCCCCTACCACCCATGAAGCTGAAAACGATCATGTGTCCTCGTGCAGCGGCTGCGGAGGAGAGGGAGGCAGGCAGGGGGAGACTTGTAAGTGAGAACCTGCACGGAGGAGGAAGGAGACGCCTCAGGTGGAGATGATGACGATGGCTGTGCCTTCATCGCTGGCGGCGGTCATGACGTGCAGCTGCAGTACTAGACATCAGACAGGCGGAGTCGTTTCTGGGAGTTGCTTGCTTTGGTGGTGCTCTTGGGTTTACGATTTCAATATAATCCTATGGCGGAGTGGAAGGTTAATGTTATTTCTCTGATATCACAATGTATCTTCTTGGCTCAAGTATTGAGAAAGTAGCATTGTCGCATATGTATTTACTTAGTTTGATAAGATGGTGAAACAATCTGTAATTCAGACATGACAGAGAGTCAAATTTAAAAGTAGCTTTTATAGTCATAGCTAGCTTACTTTGGTTTACTTGATCTATGTAGAGCTGGAATCTCGGAGCTACACTTTCAACCGGCTTGCTTTGAAAATCAAAACGAAAAGAATAGAGGTTTCAATTGTAGCAATAGTTTAGTAGTGCTACAGATCTGTGGAGCGGGCAAGAATTATTGGTCAACCTTATAGCTTCTTATACCTTCTATTTGTCATCTAGATGTTGTACATCAGGTACATATCTGTTTAAGAAGGATTGTTGTACATCAGGTACAGCCTCTTATAGCTTCTATTTGTCATCTAGATGTTTAAGATGTTTGGTCTGATGATCTCCCTTCACATTTGCTTGTTTAAAAAAACAGGAATTAAAGTTTACGGAATGCGAGAAAAATAAATGCATAACTGGATCTGTGATTCGGTGATTTTTTGAATGTGAAGGTGCATTCCTACAAATTTTCTGCTCATGTTAGTTTAGCCCCTGGCTGCATTATACAAACAACATATTTAGATACTTTTGATTATAAAGATCTCTGACATGATCATATTGTTATTTTCAGCTTTTGGATTTGCATATAACACTGACACCACATGGACTCTGAAGGAAGTTGTGCTAACTGCTAAGTTTCCCTGCTTTTCCAGCTTGTGTGTTTCATTGATGGAGGAGGTATAAATCTGTTCCTTAAAGCGAGCAAATCAAAACAAAAACGCAGGAGGTATCCGACAACACTGACGACCGCTACACCATTCCACTTAGACCTGAAGGCAACATCAAAGGATGCCACCAGCAGCAGAGATCAACAAGTTCTTCACCGTCGGGGAGAAGGTGGAGGTCGAATGTTTCACCATCAAGTGCAGACTTATCGTTCAGCTACAGTCACTTGATCATCGTCACAGACACCGCCACACTAAGAATTGTGCAGCTGCTCTACTTTCAGGTACAGAATTGGACATCATGTGAGGTGTTATGCTCAACCTCAGCCAGTTCAAAGGCAACACTGGTGGTGGTCCTCTGAGTATGCAAATGACATAGAGTGGGCACTGCAATAATACATGCTAATAGGTGCAGTTTCATCTCGAGCAGACGAGCACTATAATAGTACATGCTACTCTCAGCGACTACTAACGTGAAGTTGCACTCAGGCTCTCGCATATACTAAAGAGGTACTGTCGATAAGTATCACCATTTAGTTTTTTTACAGTCTATAGATTTATTTATATGAACAATATTGATCTCAAGGATAACACTGTAGATTCCTCTATTCCTTCTGCTAATGTGACTGTAGCAACAATCGCTCCCATTCAAACTTTTTTTAGGGAAACTACAACATGCATTTTGCTCACCTGAACATTAAATTAAGGAATGCAGAAGGTTCGGGGCCTGTGCGAATTATTCAAATTTTATACTTGTGCGAATGGAGAAACGCCTAAATTAGGCGGCAGAGTAGAATTTACGCTCGTTGTTGCAGTGTGGCTTTTGGACATCCTTAGCACGATAAGCCCAAACACGAAGATTAGACGCCACCTTGGATTTGTCTGGTTGTTAACTTGTGGTCATTAAACACATATATATTGTGCTCTGTCCATATGCTCTAGAGCAAACAAGCAATGATAGTGGACTGCAGTTTCTGGGCTATCACGCCCATTTAAACTGATGGCGCAAGTTCAGGTCGGCCTTCCTTTTTTCCTTCAGATCTTTCTGTTTTAAAAAATATTTATTTTAGATACATGTTCAAATATTATTTTAGTTCACCCGAAAATACAAAGGATGCGGGAAAAATCACAATTTCTCTCTTTCCTGATATCATTGTCTGAATTTGTTTACCATGTTTTCTCTATTTCCTTCCTTACAGCAGTGTCATCAATGGAACAAATAAAGTCTTGATAACTAGAAGGCTATTCCGATTCCAGTATGGTAAATATTCGATGGATGACAAAGGGTCCCGAGGGAGCTCGTTTGTGGTGACAACACTCAGCATATTCTGCAAATATCCTCTGAGTTCACCATCCATGAGCTGCAAGTCATGTTTTCTGGTGCTACAAGTATAAAAAGGTTCATACTTTGTTTTATTAACCTTTTGTGGTGTTGTTCCAATACCTTTTGGAGTTTTGGCATAAAGGGCTCTCTGAAACACTGTGACAAACAAAGCTAAAATTTGAGTATGATTAAGCAGTCCAGTCAGCGTTACTAATCCCCACTTGAGCTTGACTGTATTTCCTGGCTTAATGTTTGAGATTCAATGTATAGCAAAAATATGTGCAGAATTTCATTTAAGTTTGAAAGCCAATCGATTCCATGCTTTGAGCTGGAAAGTGGTCCCGATTCTGAATTGGTATTTGGATCCCAAACATAACTCCCTATGAACATATAAGGAAATTTTAGTTGTGAAACGACACTTGTTGTACATGCCATATTGCTATATGAGGGTGCTGCTATGTACATTTATAGATGCTTGCATTTGACTTCCGTTTTGATGTAACAATATACATGTAGTTTGTTGTTAGTACTGTTGGGAGACCTTGTTAAAAGTTTATGTCCAACATTTAAAATTGGTTTTTCTATTTTTTTCTACTGAATTATATACCCTTGTACATGTGAAATCATACAATTTCTTTAGAGCATGGAGGAGTTCTTTGTGTTGCAGACCCTCACCATATTCTACGAATATCGTCAAATTCACCATCCATGAGTGGCAAGTCATGTTTCCAATTTTCTGGTTTTATAAGTAAAAAAATGTTCATATTCCATGGATGAGACCCTACAATGTATTTAGAACATCCGATCCACACATGTCTATAATTTTGAGCCATGGGTAGAACCATAATCATGAAAGGCGTCTCCATGAGTTGATGTCACACGATATGAGGGTACAAGGTAACTTTGATTGCATCTTCAAATCAATGAACCAAAGGGAGTAAATAATAAACAGGGTTTGTTTCAAAAAATATCAATCAGGATACAATCTTCTTTGTGACTGTTATTAAAATTGACCATCAAGATGATATTTTTGTGTCTGCATGATCATATTATGAGCCCGTAGCAACGCACGGGCACTCTACTAGTTAATTTCAAATCTCAACTTTTCTAACGCAATGATACCGTGTTTCTGTACGGAAGATATTCTAGATAAATAGGACGTGATCTCTTTTTTAAAATCAAATTAGGACGTGGTCTGATTTGATTGCACACGACGCGACGTACTTCATAAAAGGACCCTCACATGCATTCCCCGCCAGGCTTCACGACACCTCCCATCCTCCATGTCTACTGCCAGACCACGCAATACCTTCTCCCATTCTGCAGCGATTCCGCATCCCTGCAACACCAACAGGCTCGCGCGCCTCCCGGTCGCTGGTCCTTCCTCATAGTCTTCGACCCCTCCCAGCACCCCGCCAGCGCGACACCGCTGCCCCGCTCGCACATGTCGGCGTTGGTTAGCGTCTATCTCGCTTATCCCGCGGCGGAGCTCGCCCCATCGTTGTCGGTGCCATGGCCATCTTGCACATGGAGCCACCTCCGCCGCCATCCGCCAGCGTCGACGATGAGCGCGGCCCCGAGTACTTAGAGGCTATGCGAGGGCGATGCTGAAGAGTCCCAGTTTGTCCCTTGGCCGCTACCCTTCCTATGCGAGGGAAAGATTGTTGGGGAACGTAGCAGAAATTCAAAATTTTCTATGCACCACCAAGATCAATCTATGGAGATTCTAGCAACGAGAGAAGGAGAGGATGAGCATCTTCATACCCTTGAAGATCGCTAAGCGGAAGCATTACAAGAACGCGTATGAAGGAGTCGTACTCGCAGCGATTCAGATCGCGGTTGATTCCTATCTAAGCACCGAACAACGGTGCCTCCGTGTTCAACACACGTACAGCCCGGGGACGTCTCCTCCTTCTTGATCCAGCAAGGGGAGAGGAGAAGTTGAGGGAGAACTCCGACAGCACGACGACATGGTGGTGATGGAGCTCGTGGTTCTCCCACAGGCTTCGCCAAGCACTACGGAGGAGGAGGAGGTGTTGGAGGAGGGAGAGGGCTGCGCCAGGAAGGTGCGGCTGCCTCTCTCTCTCTCTCACTATATATAGGGGAAGGGAGGAGGGGCGCCTAGGGTTCCCTAGGGGGCGGCGGCCATAGGGAAACCCTAGATGGGTTTTGGCGCCCCACCCCTAGGAAACTTGCCCCCAAGCCGGGAGGGCGGCTGCCCTAGGCGTGGCGCCCCACCTCTCCAGTTACGTGGGTGGGGGCGCCAGCCCCTTAGTGGGCTGATGTGCCCTCTCCCTTGGCCCATAAGGCCCCCAAAGCTTGTCGGGCCTCCAAACCCCTTTCGGACACGCTGGTCATCACCGTACCCTCGAACAATTCCGGACTCCAATACCTTCATCCAATATACCGATCTTCACCTCCGGACCATTCCGAGCTCCTCGTCATGTCCGGATCTCATCCGGGACTCAACAACCTTCGTAACCACATACTATTTCCCATAACAACTCTAGCGCCACCGAACCTTATGTGTAGACCCTACGGGTTCGGGAACCATGGAGACATGACCGAGACGTTCTCGGTCAAGAACCAACAATGGATCTGGATACCCATGTTAGCTCCCACATGTTCCACGATGATCTCATTGGATGAACCACGATGTCAAGGATTCAAGCAATCCCGTATGCAATTCCCTTTGTCTAGCGGTATTGTACTTGCCCGAGATTCGATCGTCGGTATGCCGATACCTTGTTCAATCTCGTTACCGGCAAGTCTCTTTACTCATTCTGTAACACATCATCCCGTGATCAACCCCTTGGTCACATTGTGCACATTATGATGATGTCCTACCGAGTGGGCCCAAAGATACCTCTCCGTCACACGGAGTGACAAATTCCAGTCTCGATTCGTGACAACCCAACAGACACTTTCGGAGATACCCGTAGTGCACCTTTATAGCCACCCAGTTACGTTGTGATGTTTGGTACACCCAAAGCATTCCTACGGTATCCGGGAGTTGCACAATCTCATGGTCTAAGGAAATGATACTTAACATTAGAAAAGCTTTAGCATACTGAACTACACGATCTTTGTGCTAGGCTTAGGATTGTCTTGTCCATCACATCATTCTCCTAATGATGTGATCCGTTATCAATGACATCCAATGTCCATGGTCAGGAAACCGTAACCATCTATTGATCAACGAGCTAGTCAACTAGAGGCCTACTAGGGACATGGTGTTGTCTATGTACCCACACATGTATCTGAGTTTCTTATCAATACAATTATAGCATGGATAATAAAAAATTATCATGAACAAGGAAATATAATAATAATAACTAATTTATTATTGCCTCTAGGGCATATTTCCAACAGTCTCCCACTTGCACTAGAGTCAATAATCTAGTTCACATTGCCATGTGATTAACACTCACAGGTCACATCGCCATGTGACCAACATCCAAAGAGTTTACTAGTGTCACTAAACTAGTTCACATCATCATGTGATTAAGACTCAATGAGTTTTGGGGTTTGATCATGTTTTGCTTGTGAGAGAGGTTTTAGTCAACGAGTCTGCAACATTCAGATCCGTATGCACTTCGCAAATCTCTAGGTCATATTGTAAATGTTGCTTCCACGCTCCACTTGAAGCTATTCCAAATGGTTGCTCCACTATACGATCCGGTTTGCTACTCGAGTCACTCGGATAGGTGTTAAAGCTTGCATCGACGTAACCCTTTACGCCGAACTCTTTATCACCTCCATAATCGAGAAACATGTCCTTATTTACTCCAAGGACAATTTTGATCATTGTCCAATGATCCATTCTGGATCATTCTTGTACCCTTGACCGACTCATGGCAAGGCACATTTTCGGTGTGGTACACAAGATAGCATACTATAGAGCCTACGTGCGAAGCATAGGGGACGACCTTCGTCCTTTCTCTCTCTTCTCGTGGTCGAGCTTTAACTCTTAACTTCATACCTTACAACTTAGGCAAGAACTCCTTCTTTGGTCGATCCATCTTGAACACCTTCAAGATCATGTCAAGGTATGTGCTCATTTGAAAGTACCATTTAGCGGTTTTGATCTATCCTCATAGATCTTGATGCTCAATGTTCAAGCAGCTTAATCCAGGTTTTCTATTGAAAACACTTTCCAAATAACCCTATATGCTTTCCAGAATTCTACATCATTTCGATCAACAATATGTCAACAACATATACTCATCGAAATTCTATAGTGCTCCCACTCACTTCTTTGGAAATACAAGTTTCTCATAAGCTTTGTATAAACCCAAAATCTTTGATCATCTCATCAAAGCGTACATTCCAACTCCGAGGTGCTTACTCCGGTCCTTAGAAGGATTCTTGGAGCTTTGCATACTTGTTAGCGTTTTTCAGATTGTCAAAACCTTTTCGGTTGTATCACATACAACCTTTCCTCAAGAAAATTGTCGAGGAAACAATGTTTTGACATCCTATCGCAAGATTTCATAAATAATGCAAGAATCGCTAATCCAATTCCAATGCACTCTTAGCATCGTTATGAGTGAGAAAGCCTCACCGTAGTCAACTCCTTGAATCTTGTCGGAAAACATCTTAACGACAAGTCGAGCTTTCTTAATGGTGATACTTACCATCATTATGCATCTTCCTTTTAAAATCCATCTGCACCAATAGCCTTACGACCATCAAGTAGTTCGCCAAAGTCTACACTTTGTTTTCATACATGGATCCTCTCTCGGATTTTATGGCCTCGAGCCATTCGCCGGAACCGGGCCCACCATCGCTTCTCCATAGCTCGAGGTTCATTGTTGTCTAGCAACATGACCTTCAAGACATGATTCTTGTACCACTCAAGTAGTACGCATCCTTGTCACCCCACGAGGTTCGGTAGTGACTTGATCCAAGTTTCATGATCACTATCATCAACTTCCACTTCAATTGATGTAGGTGTCACAGAACAACTTTACGTGCCTCGCTACACACTTGGTTGAAGTGATGGTTCAATGACCTCATCAAGTCTCCACCATCCTCCCACTCAATTCTTTCGAGAGAAACTTTTCCTCGAGAAAGGACCCGTTTCTAGAAACAATCCCTATTGCTTTCGGATCTGAATTAGGAGGTCTACCCAACTGTTTTGGGTGTCCTATGAAGATGCATTTTATCCGCTTTGGGTTCGAGCTTATCAACCTGAAACTTTTTCACATAAGCGTCGCAGCCCCAAACTTTTAAGAAACGACAACTTAGGTTTCTCCAAACCATAGTTCAAACGGTGTCGTCTCAACGGAATTACGTGGTGCCCTATTAAAGTGAGTGCGGTTGTCTCTAATGCCTAATGATGAAGTCATGTACCTAGGGTAGGGTCATGGACCTGTCTAAGATACCCTCCCCAAGGACATCCTTAGAATAAACTGCTTTCCAGTCGACCTGGTAGGATTCCACTCGACAGAATCAAAGACACTCGACCATGAAGACCCACTCGACCACCAGGAGTTCGAGAGCCACTCGGTGTCCTAATGGTCTGTAGTTAAGTAGTCTTTATGGTCATGATGACACTTTATGTAAGGCGTTACGAGAACGCTTGGTCTTAATGTACCTTTAACCCTCCGCCACGTGGGCTGGCTGGGGTCTGGCGCACTCTATATAAGCCACCCCCTCCACGGTAGAAGGGTTCGCACCCTGTAATTCATCGCATATAATCCAATCGACCGCCTCGGGCTCCGAGACATAGGGCTGTTACTTCTCTCAGAAGGGCCCGAACTCGTTAAACTCTTGCGTATACAACTACTCCATAGCTAGTATCTTGCCTCTCCATACCTACCCCCATTCTACCGTCGGACTTAGAACCATGACGGTTGGCGCCCACCGTGGGGCGTGTGTTCTAGCGATTTGTTGGAGAAGTTGGGATTCTTCGATCTCCTACATCATGGTTTGGTGGAGTTTTGGTCGAGGGCCGTGAGATCCGCCTTGCGTGCGCCACGCTCATCACCGACGACTCCGCTTGGCTTCTGGAGGCTCCTCTCGACGAGACGCTCCCCATCCGCTGGGCAACGCACTTCGCTGCGGCGTCTGCGTGGCGTCCTCCTGCGGCAACCGTCGACCCAAGATGGGTCGGTTCTTGCCGTCCTCACGCCCGCCTCCCCGCCGACGCAAGCGCTTCGGTCGGTCGAGGCTTCAGCGGTGGGTGAGGCATGCGGTGGCTCGCCGATCGGCCACTTCCCAAGTCGCGCAATCGAGCCCGAGCGAATCTCTCTACGGCTGTTCGATCATCGACCGGCTCCGCAGAGATCGTGATCCGAGTGAGATAGCAGCGATCCGTGGCAGAGGTTCTGATGGTCGACGGACCACGCAGTCCTCCTGGATTCCCCCGCACCGACGGAGGCGACGGTGGAGGCGATCCGGCGCGAGCTCACGAAGAGTACCAACCCGAGCCCCTCACTTCGCTGCAGAGGGAGGAACTTCGCCGCCGAAACATGGATGCGCTTCACACTCCTATCATTGGAGAAATCCCGAGGCTCGTGCCTTGGAGGATGCGCGCTTGGCCAACCTAGCCGAGCGCACTCGACTGGAGAACCTCCAGCGAGTTCTCGACGAGCGCACGCGTCCACGGGTTCCAGAATACAGTCGACGTCAGCTCTTTCCACAACCAACTCAGGTATATCGAACTCCGATTCAGAATTTAGCAGCTGCAGCCCGTATAGCAGAGTCGATTCAGCCTTCCCAGTCGGAGGCGGGTAGAGGTTTGCAATAGATCAAAGATTTACTCCGGGCAGCAGGAGATCAAAATTCAGTCAGATCACAACACGAAACAGATTCACAGCAGATCCGTCGCTGCTAATTCGATCCGATCGGCAGATAGTCCAGATCGCCCCGAGGCGTGAGGAACGAGGAGGCGGCGTGATGATCAAGACATGAACCGTGAGCCGATGAGCACCGATTCGATCGCGATGATCAACGCCGAGTGCCCTCCTCCCCAAGGGGTGGATCATACGCTCCTCGGCAACAAGATGTGACGCCTTGAGACAGTCTTTGGCGAAGAGTTCCAATCGACCCAGAGAGCCGAGGCTTTGATGCGAGATCCATCATCGTTCAAGGCTTGGTCGACAGAACAGATCTCACCGAGAAGGTTATGACGAGATGTTCCTCCAAAGAAGAGAGTTCGTGTCTCGGGGCGAGTGTTTTAGCAAGGCCATCGAGCGCGATGATTCCTCCCAACTTCAGGTTGGCGATTTGAGTCGATAAGTTCATTGGTGAGTCCAAGCTCGACACTTGGCTTGAGGACTACCGAGTGGCTGTCAGATTGGCGGCGGCAACGATGAGGTAGCTATGAAGCATTTGCCCCTTATGTTGGAGAGTTCGGCCAGAGCATGGTTGAATCAGTTAGCACCCAGTAGTATTTACACTTGGGAAGATCTTGCCCGAGTGTTTTTCAGGACATTTGAAGGGACTTGCAAGCGCCCCAAAGAGGTTGATGAGCTGCGATCGTGTGTACGGAAGTCGAATGAAACTTTGAGAGATTACATCCAGAGATGGATAACCTTACACCACACAGCTTGAGAATGTGTCCGATCACCGAGCGATCTGTGCTTTCAAGGAAGGTGTCAAGAACAGGGAGTTGAGTTTGAAATTGGTCGGACAGGAGATATGACCCTGAGTCGGATGATGGAGATTGCCACCAAGTATGCTAATGGTGAAGAAGAGGATCGGCTCTGGAGTGGTAAGTACAAGTCAGCTGCTAATGAAGCCGGCGGAGGGAACTCTAGTCGGAAGCAGAAGCGCAAAGCCGAGCCTCCCGGAGAAGCCTTGGCTGTGACCCCAGGAAAGTTCAAGGGGAAACCCAAGGGTCCGTGGAACCCCAAGAAGGTGAAAGACCAGGATGGGAATGATGTGTTGGATTTGCCATGTCACATTCACACAAAGAAAGATGAAGAGGGTAAACTCATTTACCCGAAGCATACCACTCGACAGTGTCGGCTCTTGATTCAGCAGCCCAAGGAAGCAACCCAAGGATAAGGAAAGGGGTCTGACAGAGTTGAGGACAAGGAAGATAGTGACGGTGGATACCCCCAGGTCAATTCCACCTTGATGATTTTTGCTGACGTTGAAAGCAAAAGTCGATTGAAAGTTATCAACCGAGAAGTGAACATGGTCGCTCCGGCGACACCCAATTATCGGAAATGTCCTGCACCGCCATCACATTCGACCGGTCGATCACCCGACACATTGCCACCCGGGAGGCAAGCGTTGATGGTCGATCCAATCGTCAAGGCACTCGTGACCAAAGTTTTGATGGATGGTGGCGTGGTTTGAACATTTTGTATGCGAGACGCGTTGAAAGGGATGGGCATTCCGATGTCGGACTCGGCACCAAAGAACATGAGCTTCCATGGAGTCATTCACGGAAAGAAGGCTGAGTCACTCGGCCAAATTGCTCTCGATGTGGTTTTGGTGACTACAAGAATTTTCGAAGGAAAAGTTGACCTTTGAGGTCGTGGATTTCAGAGCGCTTATCACGCTTATTCGGGAAGGCGGTATGCCCTGTTTCATGGCTCGACCATGTTATGTGTACCTTAAGTGAAGATGCCGGCCCCAAGGGTGTGATCACATCCGGCAATCGGAAGAAAGCGGAAGAGTGTTTCGAAAGGCTCTAAGATTGCCGATGCTCGATGGCGGTGGTAGAATTGCAAGAATATCAGAAGACTGCAGATCCGAGTGATTTGTTGCGAGCCAAGAAGCCCGCTACAGAGTCGGCATTTCAGTCGTCCGGTGAGACGAAGCAAGTTCATATTCACCCGACCGACCCCAATGCTGCTCCGACCAACAGATCAACAACACTCGACTCCAAATAGGAAGAAGCACTCGTCCAGTTCCTCCGTGAGAACTGGGACATCTTTGCATGGAAGCCTGCTGACATGTCGGGTGTTCCAAGGGAGCTGGCTGAGCACCGTCTGTGAGTCGACTCAAAAGTCAAACCTGTCAAAGAACATCTTCGACGGTCCGCCGTCCAGAAGAGAAAGGCCATAGGCGAGGAGGTGGCTCGGCTCTTAGCAGCAGAGTTTATCCGAGAAATTTACCACTCCGAGTGGCTCGTCAATGTGGTCATGGTCCCTAAGAAGGACAATTTACTGCGCATGTGCATCGACTTCAAACATATCAATCGGGCATGCCCGAAAGATCATTTTCCTCTCCCCTGCATCGACCAAATAGTCGACTCGACTGCGGGATGTGAGCGGTTGTATTTTTTAGACGATATTCCGGTACCATCGATCCGTCAGTATGGACCCGACGAGATCAAAATAGCTTTCATCACTCCATTCGTGCTTCGTTATGTCACCATGCCATTCGGCCTCAAGAATGCCGGAGCCACGCTCATGAGGATGATTGAAGTGTTTACTCACTCAAATCGGTCGGAATGTGGAAGCATACATGGATGACATTGTGGTCAAGTCACGGAAAGGTTCCGACCTGTTGGTCGACCTTGCTGAAACATTTGCCAATCTCGGGAGGTATGATATCAAGCTTAATCCATCAAAGTGCACATTCGAGTTCTGGTGGAAAGTTACTCGGTTTTCGTTTACGAACGAGGAATCGACGCTAACCCGAAAAAGTTGGCACTATTCTCGAATGAAACACCTGTTCGTGTGGACGATGTCCGAAGCTTCTTGGATGCTTGGCGCTTTAAGTCGATTCATCTCTCGCCTCGGTGAAAAGGCATAGCCTCTTTACCGATCGATGAAGAAGTCGACAAGTTCGAGTGGACTCTCGAAGCTGATGCAGCGCTTGCGAGCTCAAAGCTCTGCTCTCCACCAACCGGTGCTTGCTGCCCCAATCAGCAAGGAGCCGTTGCTGCTTTACATTGCAGCCACAGGACAAGTCGTCGATCAAGATGCTACGGTCGGCGGGAAGAGGAAGGAAAAGCCTTCAAAGTTCAGCGCCCAAAGATATTATCTTTTCAAGTGTTAACCCGTCGAAGCAAAGATACCCTCATTATCGAAGCTTTTGTATGGGATTTATATGACCGCGAAGAAGGTTGCTCATTACTTCTCGATCATTCCATTACGATTAAATCGTGACGCCCGTTATCGAGATTACACTGTGAGACATGGCGGTCGAGTGGCGAAATGGGCGATTGAACTTCTTCCCTTGATATCAAGTTTGAGGCAAAGAAAGCCATCAAGTCCCAAGCAATAGCAGATTTCATCGCCAGTGGATTGAACAACGATTACCGACTCAAGTTCACTCGAACCTTTGGACTATGTTCTTTGATGGTTCCAAGATGCCGAATGGTTCGGTCTTTCGGGTAGTATTGGTCTCCCCGAGGAGATAATCTCAGATATGTGCTCCAGATTCACTTTGATTCTTCCAACAATGAAGCAGAATATGAAGCACTGTTGTATGGGTTGCGTATGGCCATTTCACTCGGTGTCAGGGACCTCATGGTCTATGGCTACTCAGATCTGGTGGTTAATCAGGTGATGAAGGAGTGGGACGTCGAAGTCCAGCCATGACCAGCCATCAGAATGTCACGATGAGGAAGCTAGAGAAGAAGTTTGAGGGTTAGAGCTCTATCACATACCCCGGTGAAAAATCAAGCTGCCGATGATTTGGCGAAAATAGGGTCCAAGAGGAAGCCATTCCCGGTGATGTGTTTTGGAGCACATCCGCACACCGTCGATTCAAGAGGATCCTTTCACTGAAGAAGCTCCACAGCCAAAAAGTGCCACTGATCCGATTGAAGTTGAGGTCCCAGCGGTGGTCGACCTAATCATGGAAGTCGTGGTCATCACTCCCGATCGGACGACTGACATCGCGTATATCCCGAGGAAAGAGCTCCGGAGAAGCGAAGAAGAGGCTAGCAGATCGTCTGTCGATCCAAGGCCTTCTTGTGATCAAGGGACATTTATTCGAGAAAGCGTGGATCGAGTCGGCCAGAAGAAGGCCGATAATTCTTGATGATATCCACTCGGGGACCTGTGGTCACCATGCGTCCTCTCGGACCATCGTGGCTAAAGCATACCGGCGGGATTTTCTTGGCCTAAGGCAAATGAAATGGCAAAGGAAATAGTCGACAAGTGTGAAAGATGTCGGTTCTACTCCAATATGTCACACAAACCCGCCTCAAAGCATTGAAGACCATTCCCTAAATCGGCCTTTCGCTGTTTGGGGTTGGATATGATTGGACCATCGAGAACTGGCAGGAGTGGTTTCACTCATTTGCTTGTGGTAGTCGACAAGTTCACGAAGTGGATCAAGCTAAACCTATCAAGAACCTTGATGCGTAATCGCTGTCGGTTTCATCGGAGAGTTGATATTCAGATATGGAGTTCTGTTGGGGAACGTGGCGAAATTCAAAATTTTCCCACGTGTCACCAAGATCTATCTATGGAGAAACTAGCAACGAGGGAAGGAGAGTGCATCTACATACCCTTGTAGATCGCTAAGCGAAGCGTTCAAGAGAATGGGGTTGAAGGAGTCGACTGCCGTGATCCAAATCACCGGAGATCCTAGTGCCGAAGCAGACGGCACCTCCGCTGTTCAACACACGTACAGCCCGGTGACGTCTACCATGCCTTGATCCAGCAAGTAGAGAGGGAGAGGTTGGGGAAGACTCCATCCAGCAGCAGCACAACGGCGTGGTGGTGGTGGAGGGGCGTGGCAATCCTGCAGGGCTTCGCCAAGCACCGCGAGAGAGGAGAAGGGAGAGAGGTAGGGCTGCGCCAAGGAGAGGTAAAACTCATGTGTGTGCAGCCCCAAATACCTCAACTATATATAGGGGAGAGGGAGGGGGCTGCGCCTCCCCTAGGGTTTCCACCCCAAGGGGTGCGGCTGCCCCCAAAACCCATCTAGGGTGTGGCCAAAGGGGGGAGAGGGGAAACTTGCCCCCCAAGTTAGGTGGGTGTGCCCCCTCCCCCAAACCCTAGGCGCCTTGGGCCCTTGTGGGGGGGCGCACCAGCCCACCTGGGGCTGGTCCCCTCCCACACTTGGCCCATGCAGCCCTCCGGGGCCGGTGGCCCCACTTGGTGGACCCCCGGGACCCTCCCGGTGGTCCCGGTACGTTACCGATAAAACCCGAAACTTTTCCGGTGACCAAAACAGGACTTCCCATATATAAATCTTTACCTCCGGACCATTCCGGAACTCCTCGTGACGTCCGGGATCTCATCCGGACTCGAACAACATTCGGTAACCACATACAAACTTCCTTTATAACCCTAAGCGCCATCGAACCTTAAGTGTGTAGACCCTACGGGTTCGGGAACCATGCAGACATGACCGAGACGTTCTCCGGTCAATAACCAACAGCGGGATCTGGATACCCATGTTGGCTCCCACATGTTCCACGATGATCTCATCGGATGAACCACGATGTCAAGGACTCAATCGATCCCGTATACAATTCCCTTTGTCTAGCGGTATTGTACTTGCCCGAGATTCGATCGTCGGTATCCCGATACCTTGTTCAATCTCGTTACGGCAAGTCTCTTTACTCGTTCCGTAACACATCATCCGTGATCAACCCTTGGTCACATTGTGCACATTATGATGATGTCCTACCGAGTGGGCCCAAAGATACCTCTCCGTCACACGGAGTGACAAATCCAGTCTCGATTCGTGCCAACCCAGCAGACACTTTCGGAGATACCTGTAGTGCACCTTTATAGCCACCCGATTCGTTGTGACGTTTGGTACACCCAAAGCATTCCTACGGTATCCGGAGTTGCACAATCTCATGGTCTAAGGAAAAGATACTTGACATTAGAAAATCTTTAGCATCGAACTACGATCTTTGTGCTAGGCTTAGGATTGGGTCTTGTCCATCACATCATTCTCGCTAATGATGTGATCCGTTATCAACGACATCCAATGTCCATGGTCGAGAAACCGTAACCATCTATTGATCAACGAGCTAGTCAACTAGAGGCTTACTAGGGACATGGTGTTGTCTATGTACCCACACATGTATCTGAGTTTCCTATCAATACAATTATAGCATGGATAATAAACGATTATCATGAACAAGGAAATATAATAATAACCAATTTATTATTGCCTCTAGGGCATATTTCCAACAGTCTCCCACTTGCACTAGAGTCAATAATCTAGTTCACATCGCTATGTGATCAACACTCATAGGTCACATTTCCATGTGACCAACATCCAAGAGTTTACTAGTGTCACTAAACTAGTTCACATCATCATGTGATTAAGACTCAATGAGTTCTGGGGTTTGATCATGTTTTGCTTGTGAGAGAGGTTTTTGTCAACGGGTCTGCAACATTCAGATCCGTATGTACTTCGCAAATCTCTATGTCATATTGTAAATGTTGCTTCCACGCTCCACTTGGAGCTATTCCAAATGGTTGCTCCACTATACGTATCCGGTTTGCTACTCAGAGTCATTCGGATAGGTGTTAAATCTTGCATCGACGTAATCCTTTACGCCGAACTCTTTATCACCTCCATAATCGAGAAACATGTCCTTATTTACTCCAAGGACAATTTTGACGCTGTCCAATGATCCATTCTGGATCATTCTTGTACCCTTGAGTGACTCATGGCAAGGCACACTTCCGGTGCGGTACACAGCATAGCATCTTGTAGAGCCTACGTCCGAAGCATAGGGGCGACCTTCGTCCTTTCTCTCTCTTCTGCCGTGGTCGAGCTTTAAGTCTTAACTTCATACCTTACAACTCGAGGCAAGAACTCCTTCTTTGATCGATCCATCTTGAACACCTTCAAGATTATGTCAAGGTATGTGCTCATTTGAAAGTATTATTAAACATTTTGATCTATCTTATAGATCTTGATGCTTATTGTTCAAGTAGCCTAATCCAGGTTTTCCATTGAAAAACACTTTTCAAACAACCCTACATGCTTTCCAGAAAGTCTACATCATTTCTGATCAACAATATGTCAACAACATATACTCATCAGAAATTCTATAGTGCTCCCACTCACTTCTTTGGAAATACAAGTTTCTCATAAACTTTGTATAAACCCAAAATCTTTGATCATCTCATCAAAGCGCACATTCCAACTCCGAGATGCTTAGTCCAGTCCTTAGAAGGATCGCTGGAGCCAGCATACCTTTTAGCATCCTTAGGATCGACAAAAACTTTTTGATTGTATCACATACAACCTTTCCTTACGAAGACTGGCAAGGAAACTCGTCTTGACATCCATCTGCTAATTTCATAAATGCAGCTAATGCTAACATGATTCCGACGGACTTAAGCATCGCTACGGATGAGAAAATCTCATCATAGTCAACTCCTTGAACTTGTGAAAAACTCTTCGCCACAACTCGAGCTTCATAGACGGTGACATTACCGTCCACGTCCGTCTTCTTCTTAAAGATCCATTTATCTCAATGGCTTGCCGATCATCGGGCAAGTCCACCAAAGTCCATGCTTTGTTACGATACATGGATCCTATCTCGATTTCATGGCTTCTAACCATTTGTGAATATGAGCCCACCATCGCTTCCCCATAGCTCGTAGGTTCATTGTTGTCTAGCAACATGACCTTCAAGACATGATTACTGTACCACTCTGAAGTAGTACGCATACTTGTCCCCTACGAGGTACGGTAGTGACTTGATCCAAAACTTCATGATCACTACCATAAGCTTCTACTTCAATTGGTGTAGGCGCCACAGGAACAACTTCCTGTGCCCTGCTACACACTTGTTGAAGTGACGGTTCAATAACCTCATCAAGTCTCTACCATCCTCCCACTCAATTCTTTCGAGAGAAACTTTTCCTCGAGAAAGGACCCGTTTCTAGAAATAATCACTTTTGCTTCCGGATCTGAATTAGGAGGTATACCCAACCATTTTCGGTATCCTATGAAGATGCATTTATCCGTTTTGGGTTCGAGCTTATCACGATGAAACTTTTTCACATAAGCGTCGCAGCCCCAAACTTTCAAGAAAAGACAGCTTAGGTTTCTCTAAACCATAGTTCTCACGGTGTCATCTCAGCGGAATTACGTGGTGCCCTATTAAAGTGAGTGCGGTTGTCTCTAATGCCTAACCCATGAGCGATAGTGGTAATTGATAAGAGACATCATGGTACGCACCATATCCAATAGGGTGCAACTATGATGTTCGGACACACCATCACACTATGGTGTTCCAGCGGTATTAATTGTGAAACAATTTCCACAATGTCTTAATTGCGTGCCAAAGCTCAGAACTCAGATACTCATCTCTATGATCATATCATAGACATTTTATCCTCTTGTCACGATGATCTTCAACTTCACTCTGAAGTTACTTCAACCATTCAATAATTCAGACTTGTGTTTCATCAAGTAAATATACTCAAGATATCTACTCAAATCATCCGTGAAGTAAGAACATAACGATATCCATCTGCGTGCCTTAGCACTCATTGGACTGCACACATCAAAATGTATTACTTCCAACAAGTTGCTTTCTTGTTCCATTTTCTGAAAACGAGGCTTTCGGACATCTTGCCCATGTGGTATGATTTGCATGTCTCAAGTGATTCAAAATCAAGTGAGTCCAAACGGTCCATTTGCATGGAGTTTCTTCATGCATATACACCAATAGACATGGTTCGCATGTCTCAAACTTTTCAAAAATGAGTGAGTCCAAAGATCCATCAACATGGAGCTTCTTCATGCGTTTTATACCAATATGACTTACATGGCAGTGCCACAAGTAAGTGGTACCATCATTACTATCTTATATGTTTTGGCATGAAAATGTGTATCACTACGATCGAGATAAACCATTCCTTTAGGTGCAAGACCATTGAAGGTATCATTCAAATAAATAGAGTAACCATTATTCTCCTTAAATGAATAATCGTATTGCGATAGACATAATCCAATCATGTCTATGCTCAACGCAAACACCAAATAACAATTATTTAGGTTTAACACCAATCTCGATGGTAGAGGGAGCGTGCGATGCTTGATCACATCAAGCTTGGAAACACTTCAACACATATCGTCACTCACCTTTAGCTAGTCTCCGTTTATTCCATAGCCTTTATTTGAGTTACTAACGCTTAGCAACCGAACGGTATCTAATACCCTGGTGCTACTAGGAGTACTAGTAAAGTACACATTAACATAATGTATATCCAATATACTTCTATCGACCTTGCCAGCCTTCTCATCTACCAAGTATCTAGGGTAATTCTGCTCCAGTGGTTGTTCCCCTTATTACAGAAGCACTTAGTCTCGGGTTTGGGTTCAACCGTGGGTTTCTTCATTGGAGCAGCAACTGATTTGCTGTTTCATGAAGTATCCCTTCTTGCCCTTGCCCTTCTTGAAACAAGTGGTTTCATTGACCATCAACAATTGATGCTCCTTCTTGACTTCTACTTTCGCGGTGTCAAACATCGCGAATATTTCAAGGATCATCATATCTATCCCTAATATGTTATAGTTCATCACGAAGCTCTAGCAGCTTGGTGGCAATGACTTTGGAGAAACATCACTATCTCATCTGGAAGATCAACTCCCACTCGATTCAAGTGATTGTTGTACTCAGACAATCTGAGCACAAGCTCAACGATTGAGCTTTTCTCCCTTAGTTTGCAGGCTAAGAAAATCATCGGAGGTCTTATACCTCTTGACGTGGGCACGAGCCTGAAATCCCAATTTCAGCCCTCAAAACATCTCATATGTCCCGCGACGTTTCGAAAAACGTCTTTGGTGCCTTAACTCTAAACCGTTTAACTGAACTATCACGTAGTTATCAAAGCGTGTATGTCCGATGTTCGCAACATCCACAGGCGACGTTTGGGGTTCAACACACCAGGCGTGCATTAAGGACATAAGCTATCTTCTTTCCGCATAATCGCTCTTGTCAACTTTCAACTATATTTTCTCTAGGAACATATCTAAGCAGTGGAACTAAAGCGCGAGCTTACGACATAAATTGCAAAGATCTTTTGACTATGTTCAAGATAATTAAGTTCATCTCATGAACTCCCACTCAGATAGACATCCCTCTAGTCATCTAAGTGATTACATGATCCGAGTCAACTAGGCCGTGTCCGATCATCACGTGAGACGGACTAGTCATCATCGGTGAACATCTTCATGTTGATCGTATCCTCCATCGACTCATGCTCGACCTTTCGGTCTCTTGTGTTCCGAGGCCATATGCGTACATGCTAGGCTCGTCAAGTTAACCTAAGTGTTTGGCGTGTGTAAATCTGGCTTACACCCGTTGTATGTGAACGTAATAATCTATCACACCCGATCATCACGTGGTGCTTGAAGCAACGAACTTTCATAGCGGTGCACAGTTAGGGGAACACTTTCTTGAAATTTTAATGAGGATCATCTTATTTACTACCGTCGTTCTAAGCAAATAAGATGTATAAACATGATAAACATCACATGCAATCAAATAGTGACATGATATGGCCAATATCATTTTGCTCCTTTTGATCTCCATCTTCGGGGCTCCATGATCATCATCGTCACCGGCATGACACCATGATCTCCATCATCATGATCTCCATCATCATGTCTCCATGAAGTTGTCTCGCCAACTTATTACTTCTACTACTATGGCTACCGGTTAGCAATAAAGTAAAGTAATTACACGGCGTTTTCAATGACACGCAGGTCATACAATAAATTAAGACAACTCCTATGGCTCCTGCCGGTTGTCATACTCATCGACATGCAAGTCGTGATTCCTACTACAAGAACATGATCAATCTCATACATCACATATCATTCATCACATTCTTCTTGGCCATATCACATCACAAAGCATACCCTGCAAAAACAAGTTAGACGTCCTCTAATTGTTGTTTGCATGTTTTACGTGGCTGCTATGGGTTTCTAGCAAGAACGTTTTTTACCTACGCAAAACCACAACGGGATATGCCAATTGCTATTTACCCTTCATAAGGACCCTTTTCATCGAATCTGTTTCGACTAAAGTGGGAGAGGCGGCACCGCTAGCCACCTTATGCACCAAGTGCATGTCGGTCGGTGGAACTGTCTCACGAAGTGTACGTGTAAGGTCGGTCGGGCCGCTTCATCCCACAATACCGTCAAAACAAGATTGGACTAGTAACGGTAAGCATATTGAACAAAATCAACGCCCACAACTACTTTGTGTTCTACTCGTGCAAAGAATCTACGCAATAGACCTAGCTCATGATGCCTTTGTTGGGGAGCGTGGCAGAAATTCAAAATTTTCCCACGTGTCACCAAGATCTATCTATGGAGAAACTAGCAACGAGGGAAGGAGAGTGCATCTACATACCCTTGTAGATCGCTAAGCGGAAGCGTTCAAGAGAACGGGGTTGAAGGAGTCGACTCGTCGTGATCCAAATCACAGGAGATCCTAGTGCCGAACGGACGACACCTCTGCGTTCAACACACGTACAGCCCGGTGACGTCTCCCATGCCTTGATCCAGCAAGGAGAGAGGGAGAGGTTGGGGAAGACTCCATCCAGCAGCAGCACAATGGCGTGGTGGTGGTGGAGGGGCGTGGCAATCCTGCAGGGCTTCACCAAGCACCGCGAGAGAGGAGAAGGGAGAGAGGTAGGGCTGCGCCAGGGAGAGGTAAAACTCATGTGTGTGCAGCCCCAAATACCTCAATATATATAGGGAGAGGGAGGGGGCTGCGCCTCCCCTAGGGTTTCCACCCCAAGGGGTGCGGCTGCCCCCAAAACCCATCTAGGGTGCGGCCAAAGGCGGGAGAGGGGAAACTTGCCCCCCAAGTTAGGTGGGTGTGCCCCCTCCCCCAAACCCTAGGCAGGCGCCTTGGGCCCTTGTGGGGGGGGGGGGCACCAGCCCACCTGGGGCTGGTCCCCTCCCACACTTGGCCCATGCAGCCCTCCAGGGCCGGTGGCCCCACTTGGTGGACCCCCGGGACCCTCCCGGTGGTCCCAAGACGTTATCGATAAAACCCAAACTTTTGGTGACCAAAACAGGACTTCCCATATATAAATCTTTACCTCCGGACCATTCCAGAACTCCTCGTGACGTCCGGGATCTCATCGGGACTCCGAACAACATTCGGTAACCACATACAAACTTCCTTTATAACCCTAGCGTCATCGAACCTTAAGTGTGTAGACCCTACGGGTTCGGGAACCATGAGACATGACCGAGGCGTTCTCCGATCAATAACCAACAGCGGGATTTGGATACCCATGTTGGCTCCTACATGTTCCATGATGATCTCATCGGATGAACCACGATGTCAAGGACTCAATCGATCCGTATACAATTCCCTTTGTCTAGCGGTATTGTACTTGCACGAGATTCGATCGTCGGTATCCCGATACCTTGTTCAATCTCGTTACCGGCAAGTCTCTTTACTCGCGCTCGTAACACATCATCCGTGATCAACCCCTTGGTCACATTGTGCACATTATGATGATGTCCTACCGAGTGGGCCAGAGATACCTCTCCGTTACACGGAGTGACAAATCCGATCTCGATTCGTGCCAACCCAATGAGACACTTTCGGAGATCTTGTAGTGCACCTTTATAGCCACCCGATTCGTTGTGACGTTTGGTACACCCAAAGCATTCCTACGGTATCCGGAAGTTGCACAATCTCATGGTCTAAGGAAAAGATACTTGACATTAGAAAAGCTTTAGCATACGAACTACGATCTTTGTGCTAGGCTTAGGATTGGGTCTTGTCCATCACATCATTCTGCTAATGATGTGATCCCGTTATCAATGACATCCAATGTCCATGGTCAGGAAATTGTAACCATCTATTGATCAACGAGCTAGTCAACTAGAGGCTTACTAGGGACATGGTGTTGTCTATGAACCCACACATGTATCTGAGTTTCCTATCAATATAATTATAGCATGGATAATAAATGATTATCATGAACAAGGAAATATAATAATAACCAATTTATTATTGCCTCTAGGGCATATTTCCAACAGTTCCGCATAGCATCATCACTGACAATGGGTCAAATTTCGATTCCGACAAGTTCAAAGCCTTTTGCGCCTCTCAGGGCACGCGAGTCGAGTATGCTTCAGTAGCTCACCCCCAGTCGAATGGACAAGCAGAACGAGCAAATGGTCTAATTCTCAAAGGATTGAAACCTCGACTGATGCGTGATCTCAAGCATGCAGCAGGAGCGTGGGTTGACGAACTTCGTCGGTTCTTTGGGGATTGAGGACCACTCCTAATCGGTCGAATGGGAGAACTCCATTCTTTATGGTCTATGGAGCTGAAGCAGTTGACCTGCTTCACAATGCCCCCCGAGTCGAACTCTACTCTGAAGCTGAAGCGGAGCAAGCCCGTCAAGATGTAGTCGACCTCCTTGAAGAGGAGAGAGAGATGGCCCTGATCCGCTCGACCATCTATCAGCAGGACTTGCGTCGATTCCACGCCAGAAATGTGAAGAGCCGAGCCTTTCAAGAAGGAGATCTGGTCCTCCGAGTGGATCAACAGAAACCACACAAGCTCACTCCTACTTGGGAAGGTCCCTTCATCGTCACCAGAGTTCTTTACAAGGGAGCTTACCATCTTTACAACGTCGAATGTCAGATCGATGAGCCTCGGGCATGGAATGCGGAGCTGCTCTGCCCCTTTTACACTTAAGAGCTCACTCGAGTGAGATGTAATAAAAGTACCTTTGTAGTTTGTTTATCTAAATCAAGAAGATTATAATTTTCCCAGTGATTGTTATTACTTTTTGTTAAAATTCCCACCTAGTGGGTGACTTAGCTGCGAATTCGTTTCGCCTAAGTTTGTAAAAAAATCCTTACCGAGTGATGAGCCAGCCTCTCACTCGGGGGCTTAGCTGCGAATCCGTTTCGCCTAAGTGTTTTAAATCCTACCGAGTGGTGAGCCAGCCTCCCACTCGGGGGCTTAGCTGCAGTCCAAGTACTCGCCTAAGTGTTTTAAATCCTACCGAGCGGTGAGCCAGCCTCCCACTCGAGGGCTTAGCTGCAGTCCATGTACTCGCCTAAGTGTTTTAAATCCTACCGAGTGGTGAGCCAGTCTCCCACTCGGGGGCTTAGCTGCAGTCCAAGTACTCGCCTAAGTGTTTTAAATCCTACCGGGTGGTGAGCCAGTCTCCCACTCGGGGGCTTAGCTGCAGTCCAAGTACTCGCCTAAGTGTTTTAAATCCTACCGAGTGGAGAGCCAGCCTCCCACTCGGGGTCTTAGCTGCAGTCCAAGTACTCGTCTAAGTATTTAATACAATGTGCACTTTGCAAGGACGACGAGGTACAGCTCAACTATTGCCTTCCCCTTCAAAGCTATGACACAAAAATCCTCCTTGGAGGCTTAGCTGCAGTCCAGTACTCGCCTAAGTTTGAAAAATCCTACCGAGTGGAGAGCAAACCTCCCACTGGGGCTTAGCTGCAGATCCATGCTCGCCTAAGTTTGAAAAATCCCACCGAGTGGAGAGCAAACCTCCCACTCGGGGCTTAGCTGCAGTCCAAGACTCGCCTAAGTTTGAAAATTCCTACCGTGTGGAGAGCAAACCTCTCACTCGGGGCTTAGCTGCAGTCCATGCTCGCCTAAGTTTGAAAAATCCCACCGAGTGGAGAGCAAACCTCCCACTCGGGGCTTAGCTGCAGTCCAGTACTCGCCTAAGTTTGAAAAATCCTACCGAGTGGAGAGCAAACCTCCCACTCGGGGGCTTAGCTGCAGTCCAGTACTCGCCTAAGTACGAAATCCATCCCGATCCGCAAGGACGACGAGGTGCAGGTCGACTGTTTCCTTCTCCTTCGGAGCTGCGCCACATGTACAACGTGCACTCCATCCCAATCCGCAAGGACGACGAGGTGCAGGTCGACTGTTTCCTTCTCCTTCGGAGCTGCGCCACAAGTACAACATGCACTCCATCCCGATCCGCAAGGACGACGAGGTGCAGGTCGACTGTTTCCTTCTCCTTCGGAGCTGCGCCACAAGTGCAACGTGCGCTCCATCCCGATCCGCAAGGACGACGAGGTACAAGTCGACTGTTTCCTTCTCCTGCACCTGCAAGAGCAACAAAGTGTAGGTCGACTGGATCCACCTCAGAGCTGCATCTCAAGCATTGAAGCATAATCCGAGTGAAGAGCAAAGTTCACTCGAAGGCAAACAAAAGCATATTTCAACGATAAGTAAAGTTCGGATAGCATCCTAAGGATGCAGAAGTACCCAAGCCTCAAGCCCATTAAAGTTTATCGGTTACAAAAACCACTCGGCATTCCGAGGCAAATTTAAGGTAGAGCATAAAGTTTTTACTCCTCGGTGGAGGATGGAAGGAGCCACAAACTGGTCAAGGTCGATCCCATCAGCAATCCGGTGGTGGCGGCGATGAAAGTCTCCATGAAAGATTGGAAATCATACTTCTTGGTATTGGCAACTTTGATGGGACGCCACTTTTCCTCTCGTGCCTCCTTGCAGTGGACACGAACCAGAGACAGAGCAACATCAGCACCGCACCTGGTAGAAGACTTTTTCCATTCTTGCATTCGACTTGGAACCTTGTTCAGTCGAGTCATTAAGGACTCGAGGTCATTCTGGCGCCCGTCCGGCGAGTGTTGAGTCGATCCGCGTCACCGCAACTTTCGGTCGGCGAGATAGTCCACCACACCAAAGAATGCGAGACTCCGATCGAACACGTTCATAGCGGCTTCATCCTTCACGGGAGAGTTGATGGGGTCCAGGCTTGTCTCCACTGACTGGTCTCTTCTTGAAGTTCGGCTGAATTCTGCAAATCGTCTCGAGTTCAAGCTAATGGTTCGTGTTGAGTCGATGATGACAAGTCATCGGATAAGAGGAATTACCTTCAAGCATGAGGAATAGCTTCTTGGCGAGCCCTCCGGATAAGCCTCAGATCATTCCTCCTCCCTTCGCCTTGACCTTGCCGGTCAGAGCAACTTTGTCATTCTTGATCGGCTAACCTCCTTGTTGGTGGCGTCGAGAGCAACCTTCAGTTTGGTATTCTCCTCTTGAGTTTGCCGATCGAGACCAGTTTCTCTTCCATGAGCTTTGTTTTCTCCAAAACCGCCTTACGTGCTACGCAAGGTCGTGGTCTTTCTTCTTGAGCCTCCTCCGGTTTATGCGCAAAATAACAATAAGCCCAGAGTTGAGAATGAGTAGAAGACAAAGACAGTCGTCAAGTTCTCACCAGCCATACCTTTCGCTTTGTCTCTCGCCTTTCGCAAGTTCTCCTGAGCAAGCTTCAAGTCAAGGTTGAGTTGGATCTGTTTGTTCTCCAATTCGGTATAACGGGCCACGAGCTCGCAAGATTTCTGCGAAGAGTCAATCGACAAAACATCAAAGACAGGTCACTTCCGAGTGACTAAAGAAAAATCGTAGCATTTCTAAGACTACAGTCGAATCAAAACATTCGACAGTAGTCTCGGGGACTACACCCAGTGGGTGCACTCAGCGTGCCCCCACTTGGTTTTACTAATTGGTTCGACCATTCGATCGAAAGAGGCAAAAGGTTATTATCCTAAAACCATAGCTAAGCGCCGTGATCGGTGTAAAAAAACAGTTCCTTAGACTATAGTCGATCGCCGTGATCCACCATAGTCTCGGGGACTACACCGATGGGTGCACTCAGCGTGCCCCACCGGTTCCAAAGATCCATTCGACATGGCCCGACCTGCACCGAGTGAAGAAGTTCAAAGTATAAAGACTATAGTCGATCGCCTGCAGATCCACCATAGTCTCGGGACTACACCAGTGGGTGCACTCAGCGTGCCCCCACCAAAGACAAAAATTCAATCGACACACCCACCCGGTGGGTGTACAGATCTGATATGGAAATCTTGAGAAAGAAGAAATTTGGTAGCATATCCTAATGAGAACAAGCAACTTACTTGGACATTGCTCTTAAGAGCCGAGCTTGCATCATAAGTCACTGGCTGGCCTCCGGACCACCTTCACTTGCTCCATCATGATCCCTGCTGGCGTATGGCCTCCTTAGCAGCACTCACTTGGTCTTCGGGGCGTGGTGTGTGGCAAAAAGGAGGGCGGGTCAGCGATCGACGACGAAGGCGGACACTCGTCGTGCACTGAGAAAGGACTGAAGCCGAGTGGTGTCGCCTCCCTCGTGGACTAGCGTCTCGAGCGGTGATACAAGCTGGAGTAGCCTTGCCAGCAGCACCTTTTTGTCCTTCCTCTTCCTCAGCGGTGTTTCATCGTCGTCATCAGGGAGATCAATGACATGAGGTGTAACTACAAGAAATATTCAAAGGTAAAAACAGAAATCCAATCGACCATAAAGCGAAACTGCAGAGATCATACCAAGGTTGGAGGTGGCGGCATCTTCCATTTCTTGATCTTTGTGCTTCGCTGAGGTCTCGGAGGTGGCAGCACTGCAGATTTCAGAAATCAGTTGATCAGTCAAATGAGTCGACCAAAAGTACACTCATGGTAGACAGGAAAACACAAGTTCTGCTGATTACCCGGAAATGGTGGGAATGACCATCCTCATCTTGGGCAAGGCCTTCGCCAGCTTTGATGACGTTGCTCGGGGTTGCTTTGGTGGTTTCTCAGTCGGCACTGGAGAAGTTGTCCGAGTGCGCTTCGTCGACTGCCCGACGGGCGCGATAGCCTTACCGCGCTCGACCGCCGAATCATGCGTCAGCTTGGATCGCCTTTCCGAGTGGGGTGCACGTCTCCCTCCTCTTCCTCCTCCTCCTCCTCCTCCTCCTCTTCATCAGAGCTGTCGTTTTCCTCAGACTCCCATTCCTCCTGGCTTTCGCCTCCGCTTCCTTCTTCTTCTTCGACTGGTTCTTGCGCCCCGTTGGGCATCGAGTACATCTCAGTGGTGACCTAGAAGACAGCCAAACAAGACAAAAGTCAGTCGGCCGATTCGAAGCGGAACAGAGCAAATGCAACAGGATCACAGTCGGAGATCAGTGGTCATACCTTGTCTGGTTCGTAAGATTGGTCGAGTGGTGGGATCCTCCTAGCTCCACGAGGGTTATCCTTGTTCCCTGTGATGGCAGTCATCCACCTCTCCAATGTGGCGTCGTCGACCTCCTCTGGGTGGACCCGGGTGGTGTCCTCGGTACCAGAGTACATCCACATCGGGTGACCTCGGTATTGGAGCGGCTGAATGCGCCGTCGAAGGAAAACCTCCAGAAGATCCATGCCGGTCACTCCGTCGGGAATGAGCTGGACTACACGCTCCATCAACAATTTAACCTGGACCTTCTCCTCCAGAAGCACCTTCAGAGAGGACGGCTTGTTCACTCGACTCATGGAGAAGGGAGGGAGTCCAGTCGACTACCCAGGCGTCGACTGGTCTTGGCAGTAGAACCAGGTCGACTGCCACCCTCTAACTGAATCGGGAAGAATCATGGCCGGAAAGGCACTTTTACCCCTCATCTGGACCCCAAGAACCCCACACATCTGGATTACTTGGGTTCTTTCATCATTCGGATTAGCCTTTTTCACCGTCTGTGAGCGACAAGTGAATATGTGTTTGAAGAGGCCCCAGTGTGGCCGACAACCCAAGAAGTTTTCGCACAAAGACACGAAAGCGGCGAGATAGGCAATGGAGTTGGGTGTGAACTGATGGAGTTGTGCTCCAAAGAAATTTAGAAAACCCCGGAAGAAAACATTCGGCTGTAGAGAAAATCTGCGATCAACATGGGTGGCTAAAAGGACGCACTCACCCTCCTGAGGCTGCGGTTGCCACTCCGTCCCGGAAGCCTTGTGACCCATGGGGATCAATCCCTCGTTAGCCGGTCGTCGAGGTCTTTACAGGTGATGGTCGAGCGGATCCAATCTCCTGGACCCAACCTTGCGGCAGGTGGACCATGACGAGATCCGCCCGACCGGGCGCTCTCCCTTTGCCTTTCGTCGCCTTCTTCGCCGCTCCAAGGCCGCCGTCTTCTCCTTCACCATTGTCGCCGCCAAGCAGAACGGAGCGGCAGCGCTGAGCAGGTTACGCGCGGCGGATGAATCTGAGGACGAGGAGGGAAAATGAGGGCGCCTGCTCAAAAGACCCTTGGGTGCCTTATATGAAGTCGCTTCGAGTGGTGATGGTAGGCCCGGCAATCTGTCAAATCCCGCAGGAGTCGCGCGCGATACGTGGCGAAAAAAGGTGGCGCGGAGATCGGCGCCCTTGCCTTATCCCATCCGAGTACTGCTGGCCTTCTCGCTTCACAAGACTTCCCGAAATCGGATCCCGCTAAATCCGCTAACACAGAGAGCAACTTGTCGACGGCAGATTTCCTCCGATCCGTCGCCGAAATCTCCAAGTTCATAAAGTTCACTCGACAGATGTAAGGAATGGATCAAGCCGACTGAAAGAGAAGTTGACACCATCACTAAAAGGTCACTGATCCAGAGTAAGACACAATCGCAGCACGAAAAACAGGTCGGAAAGATTATCAACTCCTTCCTCACTCAAACCTCGATCCATTCGGGGGCTAATGATGAAGTCATGTACCTAGGTTAGGGTCATGGATCTGTCTAAGATACCCTCCCCAAGGACATCCTTAAAATAAACTGCCTTCCAGTCGACCTAGTAGGATTCCACTCGACAGAATCAAAGACACTCGACCATGAACACCCACTCGACCACCAGGAGTTCGAGAGCCACTCGGTGTCCTAACGGTCTGTAGTTAAGTAGTCTTTATGGTCATGATGACACTTTATGTAAGGCGTTACCAGTAACGCCTGGTCTTAATGTACCTTTAACCCTCCGCTACGTGGGCTGGCTGGGGTCCTGGCGCACTCTATATAAGCCACCCCCCTCCACAGGTAGAAGGGTTCGCACCCCTGTAATTCATACGCATATAATCCAGTCGACCGCCTCCGGGCTCCGAGACGTAGGGCTGTTACTTCCTCCGAGAAGGGCCTGAACTCGTTAAACTCTTGCGTATACAACTACTCCATAGCTAGTATCTTGCCTCTCCATACCTACCCCTCATTCTACTGTCAGACTTAGAACCACGACACCTAACCCATGAACGATAGTGGTAATTCGATAAGAGACATCATGGTACGCACCATATCCAATAGGGTGCAACTATGATGTTCGGACACACCATCACACTATGGTGTTCCAGGCGGTATTAATTGTGAAACAATTTCCACAATGTCTTAATTACGTGCCAAAGCTCGTAACTCAGATACTCATCTCTAGGATCATATCATAGACATTTTATCCTCTTGTCACGATGATCTTCAACTTCACTCTGAAATTACTTGAACCATTCAATAATTCAGACTTGTGTATCATCAAGTAAATATACTCAGTATCTACTCAAATCATCTGTGAAGTAAGAACATAACGATATCCACTTCGTGCCTTAGCACTCATTGGACTGCACACATCAAAATGTATTACTTCCAACAAGTTGCTTTCTTGTTCCATTTTACTGAAAACAAGGCTTTCAGTCATCTTGCCCATGTGGTATGATTTGCATGTCTCAAGCGATTCAAAATCAAGTGAGTCCAAACGGTCCATCTGAAGGAAATATGCCCTAGAGGCAATAATAAAGTTATTATTTATTTCCTTATACCATGATAAATGTTTATTATTCATGCTAGAATTGTATTAACCGGAAACATAATACATGTGTGAATATATAGACAAACAGTATGTCACTAGTATGCCTCTACCTGACTAGCTTGTTAATCAAAGATGGTTATGTTTCCTAACCATGAACAAGGAGTTGTTATTTGATTAACAAGGTCACATCATTAGTTGAATGATCTGATTGACATGACCCATTCCGTTAGCTTAACACTTGATCGTTTAGTATGTTAATGCTTTCTTCATGACCCATACATGTTCCTATAACTATGAGATTATGCAACTCCGCCACGGAGGAACACTTTGGTACTACCAAGCGTCACAACGAATCGGGTGATTATAAAGGAGTACTACAGGTGTCTCCAAAGGTACTTGTTGGGTTGGCGATTTGAGATTAGGTTTTGTCACTCCGATTGTCGGAGAGGTATCTCTAGGCCTTCTCGGTAATACACATCACTTAAGCCTTGCAAGCATTACAACTAATGAGTTAGTTGTGAGATGATGTATTACGGAACGAGTAAAGAGACTTACGATAACGAGATTGAACTAGGTATTGGATACCGACGATCGAATCTCGGGTAAGTAACATACCGATGACAAAGGGAACAACGATGTCGTTATGCGGTTTGACCGATAAAGATCTTCGTAGAATATGTAGGAACCAATATGGGCATCCAGGTTCCGCTATTGGTTATTGACCGAGAATGGTTCTAGGTCATGTCTACATAGTTCTCGAACCCGTAGGGTCCGCACGCTAACGCTTCGATGACAGTTCATTATGAGTTTATAAGTATTGATGCACGAAGGTTGTTCGAGTCCGGATGTGATCATGGACATGACGAGGAGTCTCAAATGGTCGAGACATAAAGATTGATATATTGAAGCCTACATTTGGACATCGGAAGGTTCGAGTGAAATCGGAATTTTCGGAGTACCGGGAGGTTACCGGAACCCCCCGGGAACTTCATGGGCCCATAGTGGGCCTTGGAGGAAAGGAGAAAGGGCAGCCCTAGGTGGCGCGCGCCCCCCCTTCCCCTAGTCCTATTAGGACTAGGAAAGGTGGGCCGGCCCCCCTCTCTCTCTTTCCCCCTCCGGAATCCTAATCCAACTAGGATTGGAGGGGGAATCCTACTCCCGGAGGGAGTAGGACTCCCTTGGTGCGCCTCCCCCTTGGGCCGGCCACCTCCCCCTTGGCTCCTTTATATACGGGGGCAGGGGGCACCCCATAACACACAAGTTGATCTACGGATCTTTCCTTAGCCGTGTGCGGTGCCCCCTTCCACCATATTCCACTTCGGTCATATCGTCGCGGAGCTTAGGCGAAGCCTGCACGGAGAAGTCATATCGTCGCGGAGCTTAGCGAAGCCCTGCGTCGGTGGAGCATCAACATCGTCACCACGCCGTCGTGCTGACGGAACTCATCCCCGACACTTTGCTGGATCGGAGTCCGGGGATCGTCATCGAGCTGAACGTGTGCAGAACTCGGAGGTGCCGTACGTTCGGTGCTTGGATCGGTCGGATCGTGAAGACGTACGACTACATCAACCGCGTTGTTATAACGCTTCCGCTTTCGGTCTACGAGGGTACGTGGACGGACCTCTCCCTCTCGTTGCTATGCCATCACCATGGTCTTGCGTGATCGTAGGAAATTTTGAAATTACTCGTTCCCCAACATGGCATCCGAGCCTGGTTTTATGCGTTGATGTCATGTGCACGAGTAGAACACAAGTGAGTTGTGGGCGATACAAGTCATACCGCCTACCAGCATGTCATACTTTGGTTCAGCGGTATTGTGAGATGAAGCGGCCGGACCGACATTACGCAGACGCTTACGCGAGACTGGTTTCACCGCTCCGAGCACTCGTTGCTTAAAGGTGACCGGCGGTGTCTGCTCTCTCACTTTAGTTGAACCGAGTATGACTACGCCCGGTCCTTGAGAAGGTTAAACGGAGTCTATTTGACAAACTATCGTTGTGGTTTTGATGCGAGGTAAGAACGGTTCTTGCTCAGCCCGTAGCAGCCACGTAAAACTTGCAACAACAAAGTAGAGGACGTCTAACTTGTTTTTGCAGGGCATGTTGTGATGTGATATGGTCAAGACGTGATGCTATATTTTATTGTATGAGATGATCATGTTTTGTAACCAAGTTATCGGCAATCGGCAGGAGCCATATGGTTGTCGCTTATTGTATGAAATGCAACGCCATGTAATTGCTTTACTTTATCACTAAGGAGTAGCGATAGTCGAGAAGCAATAGTTGGCAAGACGACAACGATGCTACGATGGAGATCAAGGTGTCGCTACCGGTGACGATGGTGATCATGGCGGTGCTTGGCGATGGAGATCACAAGCACAAGATGATGATGACCATATCATATCACTTATATTGATTGCATGTGATGTTTATCCTTTATGCATCTTATCTTGCTTTGATTTACGGTAGCATTATAAGATGATCTCTCACTAAAATTATCAAGAAGTGTTCTCCCGAGTATGCACCGTTGCGAAAGTTCTTCGTCTTTGAGACACCACGTGATGATCGGGTGTGATAGGCTCTACGCTCAAATACAACGGGTGCAAAACAGTTGCGCGCGCGAATACTCGAGTTAAACTTGACGAGCCTAGCATATAACAGATATGGCCTCGGAACACGGAGACCGAAAGGTCGAACGTGAATCATATAGTAGATATGATCAACATAGTGATGTTCACCATTGAAACTACTCCATCTCACGTGATGATCGGACATGGTTTAGTTGATTTGGATCACGTGATCACTTAGATGACTAGAGATGTCTATCTAAGTGGGAGTTCTTAAGTAATATGATTAATTGAACTTTAATTTATCATGAACTTAGTCTGGTAGTATTTTGCAAATTATGTTGTAGATCAATAGCTCGCGTTGTTGCTTCCCTATGTTTTTATATGTGTTCCTAGAGAAAATTGTATTGAAAATGTTAGTAGCAATGATGCGGATTGGATCCGTGATCTGAGGTTTATCCTCATTGCTGCCGTGAAGAATTATGTCCTTAATGCACCGCTAGGTGACAGACCTATTGCAGGAGCAAATGCGCACGTTATGAACATTTGGCTAGCTCAATATGATGACTACTTGATAGTTTAGTGCACCATACTTAACGGCTTAGAATCGGGACTTCAAAGACGTTTTGAACGTCATGGACCATATGAGATGTTCCAGAATTGAAGTTAATATTTCAAGCAAATACCGAGTTGAGAGATATGAAGTCTCCAACAAGTTCTATAGCTAAAAGATGGAGGAGAATCGCTCAACTAGTGAGCATGTGCTCAGATTATCCAGGTACTTTAATCGCTTGAATCAAGTGGGAGTTAATCTTCCGAGATAAGATAGTGATTGATGAATTCTCTAGTCACCATCACTAAGTTACTAGAACTTCGTGATGAACTATAGTATGCAAGGGATGACGAAAAGATTCCCGAGCTCTTCGTGATGTTGAAAATCGACGAAGGTAGAAATCAAGAAAGAGCATCAAGTGTTGATGATTGACAAGACCACTAGTTTCAAGAAAAGGGCAAAGGAAAGAAAGGGAACTTCAAGTAGAAAGACAAGTAAGTTGTCACTCTTGAAGAAGCCCAAAGCTGGACCATAGCCTGAAGGCGAGTGTTTACACTGCAAAGGAAATGGTCTTTGGAAGCGAAATGCCCCAATATTTGGTGGATAAGAAGGATGGCAAAGTGAACAAGAGTATATTTGATATACTGATTATTGATGTGTGCATTACTAGTGTTTATAGTAGCCCCGAGTATTTGATACTTGTTAGGTTGCTAAGATTAGTAACTCAAACGGAGTTGAGAATAAGCAGAGACTAGTTGAAGGGAAGTGACGATGAGTGTTGGAAGTAGTTCCAAGATTGATGTGATCATCATCGCACACTCCCTATACTTTCGGGATTAGTGTTAAACCTAAATAAATGTTATTTGGTGTTTGCGTTGAGCATGAATATGATTTGATCATGTTTATTGCAAAGCGGTTATTCATTTAAAGTCAAAGAATAATTGTTGTTCTGTTTAAATGAATAAAACCTTGATGGTCATACACCCAATGAAAATAGTTTTTAACGGTTATTCATTTAAAGTCAAAGAATAATTGTTGTTCTGTTTAAATGAATAAAACCTTCAATGGTCATACACCCAATAAAAATAGTTTGTTGGATCTCGATCGTAGTGATACACATATTCATAATATTGATGCCAAAAGATGCAAAGTTAATAATGATAGTGCAACTTATTTGTGGCAATCGCCGTTTAGGTCATATTGGTGTAAAGCGCATGAAGAAACTCCATCTTGATGGATTTTGGAATCACTTGATTATGAATCATTTGATGCTTGCGAACCGTGCCTTTTGGGCAAGATGACTAAAACTCCGTTCTCCGGAACAATGGAACAAGCTACTGACTTATTGGAAATAATACATACCGATGTATGCGATCCAATGAGTGTTGAAGCTCGTGGCAAGTATCGTTATTTTTTGACCTTCACAAGATGATTTGAGCAGATATGGGTATATCTACTTGATGAAACACAAGTCTGAAACATTTGAAAAGTTCAAAGAATTTCAGAGTGAAGTGAAGAATCATCGTAACAAGAAAATAAAGTTTCTACGATATGATCGTGGAGGAAAATATTTGAGTTACGAGTTTGGCCTTCATTAAAACAATGTGGAATAGTTTCACAGCTCACGCCACATGGAACACCATAACGTAATGGTGTGTCCGAACGTCATAACCGCACTTTATTTGATATGGTGCGATCAATGATGTCTCTTACCGATTTACCAATATCGTTTTGGGGTTATGCATTAGAGACAACTGCATTCACGTTTAATAGGGCACCATCTAAATCCGTTGAGGTGACACCGTATGAACTATGGTTTAGCAAGAAACCTAAGTTGTCGTTTCTTAAAGTTTGGAGTTGTGATGCTTATGTGAAAAGGTTTCACCGATAAGCTCGAACCCAAATCGAGAAGCGTCTTCATAGAATACCCAAAGGCAACTATTGGGTACACCTTCTATCACAGATCCGAAGGCAAGTTTTTCGTTGCTAAGATGGATCCTTTCTAGAGAAGAAGTTTCTCTCGAAAGAAGTGAGTGGGAGGAAAGTAGAACTTGATGAGGTAATTGTACCTTCTCCCTTATTGGAAAGTAGTTCATCACGAAATCAGTTCCGAGTGATTCCTACACCAATTAGTGAGGAAGTTAATGATGATGATCATGAAACTTCAGATCAAGTTGCTACCAAACCTCGAGGTCTTCCAGAGTAAGATCCGCACAGAGTGGTACGGTAATCATGTTCGAAGTCATGTTACTAGACCATGATGAACCTACGAACTATGAGGAAGCGATGATGAGCCCAGATTCGCGAAATGGCTTGAGGCCATGAAATCTGAGATAGGATCCATGTATGAGAACAAAGTATGGACTTTGATTGACTTGCTCTATGATCGCAAGCCATGTTAAATAAATGGATCTTCAAGAGGAAGATGGACACCGATAGTAGTGTTACTATCTACAAAGCTCGACTTGTTGCAAAAGGTTTTCGACAAGTTCAAGGTGTTGAATACGATGAAATTTTCACACTCGAAACGATGCTTAAGTCTATCCGAATCATGTTAGCAAATGCCACATATTATGAAATCTGGCAAATGGATGTCAAAACTGCATTCCTTAATGGATTTATTAAAGAAGAGTTGTATATGATGCAACCAGAAGGTTTTGTCAATCCTAAAGGTGCTAACAAAATGTGCAAGCTCCAGCGATCCATCTATGGACTGGTGCAAGCATCTCGGAGTTGGAATACACGCTTTGATAAGTTGATCAAAGCATATAGTTTTATCTGAGACTTTTGGTGAAGCTCAGTATTTACAAGAAAGTGAGTGGGAGCACTACAGCATTTCGATAAGTATATGTGAATGACATATTGTTGATCGGAAATAATGTAGAATTATTACGCAAAGCATAAAGGAGTGTTTGAAAGAGTTTTTCAAAGAAAGACCTCGGAGAAGCTGCTTACATATTGAGCATCAAGATCTATAGAGATAGATCAAGACGCTTGATAAGTTTTTCAATAAATATATACCTTGTCAAGATTTTGAAGTAGTTCAAAATGGAGCAGTCAAAGAAAAGTTCTTGCCTGTGTTGCAAGGTGTGAAATTGAGTAAGACTCAAAATCCCGACCACGGCAGAAAATAGAAAGAGAATGAAAGTCATTCCCTATGCCTCACCATAGGTTCTATAAAGTATGCTATGCTATGTACCGGACCTATTGTGTACCTTGCTCTGAATTTGGCAAGGAGTACAATAGTGATCTAGGAGTAGATCATGGACATTGGTCAAGAACATCCTTAGTAAGGACTAAGGAAATATTTCTCGATTATGGAGGTGATAAAAAAGCCCGTCGTAAAGAGTTACATTGATGCAAGCATTTTACACTGATCCGGATGACTCTAAAGTCTCAATCTGGATACATATTGAAAGTGGGAGCAATTAGCTAGAGTAGCTCCGTGCAGAGCATTGTAGACATAGAATATTTGCAAAATACATACGGCTCTGAATGTAACAGATCCGTTGACTAAGCTTCTCTCACGAGCAAAACATGATCATACCTTAGTACTCTTTGGGTGTTAATCACATAGCGATGTGAACTAGATTATTTACTCTAGTAAACCCTTTGGGTGTTGGTCACATGACGATGTGAACTATGGGTGTTAATCACATATGAGATGTGAATATTAGTGTTGAATCACATGATGATGTGAACTAGATTATTGACTCTAGTGCAAGTGGGAGCTGAAGGAAATATGCCCTAGAGGCAATAATAAAGTTATTATTTATTTCCTTATTTCATGATAAATGTTTATTATTCATGCTAGAATTGTATTAACCGGAAACATAATACATGTGTGAATATATAGACAAACAGTATGTCACTAGTATGCCTCTACTTGACTAGCTCGTTAATCAAAGATGGTTACGTTTCCTAACCATAGACATGAGTTGTCATTTGATTAACGGGATCACATCATTAGGAGAATGATGTGATTGACATGACCCATTCCGTTAGCCTAGCACATGATCGTTTAGTATGTTGCTATTGCTTTCTTCATGACTTATACATGTTCCTCGTAACTATGAGATTATGCAACTCCTGTTTACGGAGGAACACTTTGGTACTACCAAACGTCACAACGTAACTGGGTGATTATAAAGGAGTACTACAGGTGTCTCCAAAGGTACATGTTGGGTTGGCGTATTTCGAGATTAGGTATTGTCACTCCGATTGTCGGAGAGGTATCTCTGGGCCTTCTCGGTAATACTCATCACCTAAGCCTTGCAAGCATTATAACTAATGAGTTAGTTATGAGATGATGTATTACGGAACGAGTAAAGAGACTTGTCGGTAACGAGATTGAACTAGGTATTGGATACCGACGATCGAATCTCGGGCAAGTAACATACCGATGACAAAGGGAACAAAGTATGTTGTTATGCGGTTTGACCGATAAAGATCTTCGTAGAATATGTAGGAGCCAATATGGGCATCCAGGTTCCGCTATTGGTTATTGACCGAGAATAGTTCTAGGTCATGTCTACATAGTTCTCGAACCCGTAGGGTCCGCACGCTTAAGGTTTCGATGATGCTTATATTATGAGTTTATGAGTTTTGATGTACCGAAGGAGTTCGAGTCCCGGATGAGATCGGGGACATGACGAGGAGTCTCGAAATGGTCGAGACGTAAAGATCGATATATTGGACGACTATATTCGGAGTTCGGAAAGGTTCGAATGATTCGGTATTTTGAATCTGGGAGAGTTACGGAATTCGCCGGGAGAAGTATTGGGCCTTATTGGGCCTGCGGGAAAGAGAGAGGGCTGCCTAGGGCAGGCCGCGCGCCCCATGGCCTAGTCCGAATTGGACTAGGGGGGGCCGCACCCTTCTCTCTTCCCCTTCCCCAAGTCCTAGTCCAACTAGGAAGAGGGGGGAGTCCTACTCGGTGGGAGTAGGACTCCTCCTTGTCGCCTCCCCTTGGGCCGCCACCTCCCCTTGCCTCCTTTATATCTGGGGCAGGGGCACCCCATGACACACAAGTTGATCTACGGATCTTGCCTTAGCCGTGTGCGGTGCCCCTTCCACCATATTCCACTTGGTCATATCGTCGCGGAGCTTAGGCGAAGCCTGCGCGGAGAAGTCATATCGTCATGAGCTTAGGCGAAGCCCTGCGTCGGTGGAGCATCAACATCGCCACCACGCGTCGTCAGGTTGACGGAACTCATCCCGACACTTTGCTGGATCGGAGTCCGGGATCGTCATCGAGCTGAACGTGTGCGAGAACTCGGAGGTGCCGACGTTCGGTGCTTGGATCGGTCGGATCGTGAAGACGCGTCGACTACATCAACCGCGTTGTTATAACGCTTCCGCTTTCGGTCACGAGGGTACGTGGACGGACACTCTCCCTCTCGTTGCTATGCCATCACCATGGTCTTGCGTGATCGTAGGAAATTTTTGAAATTACTCGTTCCCCAACATGATATACATGTTATTGATGTGTACCTTACTAATACTCGCGAGAGTACCAGGTAGTTGATCTTTGGTTTCATTGCTAATATTTGCAACTCAAACAGGAACTACGGATTAAGCGAAGATTGGCTAAGGACGAGGTGACGATCGCGGCGTTGAAATGGTTCCAAAGTCGATGTGATCGCGGTCGGCACGCTACCTCTACATCTACCTTCGGGATTAGTTTTAGACCTAAATAATTGTTATTTGGTGCCGCGTTGAGCATGAACATTATATCTGGATCTTGTTTAATGCGAGACGGTTATTCATTTAAATCAGAGAATAATGGTTGTTCTATTTATATGAGTAATATCTTTTATGGTCATGCACCCTTGAAGAATGGTCTATTCTTGTTGAATCTCGACGAGTAGTGATACACATATTCATAATGTTGAATCCAAAAGATGCAGAGTTGATAATGATAGTGCAACTTATTTGTGGCACCGCCGTTTAGGTCATATCGGTGTAAAACGCATGAAGAAACTCCATACCGATGGGCTTCGGAATCACTTGATTATGAATCACTTGGTACTTTGCGAACCGTGCCTCATGGGCAAGATGACCAAAACGCCGTTCTCCGGAACTATGGAGCGAGCAACTGATTTGTTGGAAATCATACATACCGATGTTTGTGGTCCAATGAATGTTGAGGCACGCGGCGTGGTATCGTTATTTTCTCACCTTCACAGATGATTTGAGCAGATATGGGTATATCTACTTAATGAAACACAAATCTGAAACATTTGAAAAGTTCAAAGAATTTCAGAGTGAAGTGGAAAATCATCGTAACAAGAAAATAAAGTTTCTACGATCTGATCGTGGAGGAGAATATTTGAGTTACGAGTTTGGTTTACATTTGAAACAATGTGGAATAGTTTTGCAACTCACGCCACCCGGAACACCGAGAGAAATGGTGTGTCCGAACGTCGTAATCGTGCTTTACTAGATATGGTGCGATCTATGATGTCTATTTCCGATTTACCGCTATCGCTTTGGGGTTATGCTTTAGAGACGGCCGCATTCACGTTAAATAGGACACCGTCAAAATCCGCTGAGACGACGCCTTATGAACTGTGGTTTGGCAAGAAACCAAAGTTGTCGTTTCTTAAAGTTTGGGGCTGCGATGCTTATGTAAAGAAACTTCAACCAGATAAGCTCGAACCCAAATCGGAAAAATGTGTCTTCATAGGATACCCAAAGGAGATCTGTTGGGTACACCTTCTATCACAGATCTGAAGGCAAGATTTTCGTTGCTAAATTCGGATCCTTTCTAGAGAAGGAGTTTCTCTCGAAAGAAGTGAGTGGGAGGAAAGTAGAACTTGATGAGATAACTGTATCTGCTCCCTTATTGGAAAGTAGTTCATCACAAGAAATGGTTCCTGTGACAACTACACCAATTAGTGAAGAAACTAATGATGATGATCATGAAGCTTCAGATCAAGTTACTACTGAACCTCGTAGGTCAACCAGAGTAAAATACGCACCAGAGTGGTACGGTAATCCTATTCTGGAAGTCATGTTACTTGACCATGGCGAACCTACAAACTATGAAGTGAAGGAAATATGCCCTAGAGGCAATAATAAAGTTATTATTTATTTCCTTATATCATGATAAATGTTTATTATTCATGCTAGAATTGTATTAACCGGAAACATAATACATGTGTGAATACATAAACCTACAGAGTGTCACTAGTATGCCTCTACTTGACTAGCTCGTTAATCAAAGATGGTTATGTTTCCTAACCATGAACAAGGAGTTGTTATTTGATTAATGGGATCACATCATTGGTTGAATGATCTGATTGACATGACCCATTCCATTAGCATAGCACCTGATCGTATAGTTTGTTGCTAGTGCTTTTCTTCATGACTTATACATGTTCCTATGACTATGAGATTATGCAACTCCGCTTGCGGAGGAACACTTTGGGTGCTACCAAACGTCACAACGAATCGGGTGATTATAAAGGTACATTACAGGTGTCTCCGAAGGTACATGTTGGGTTGGCATATTTCGAGATTAGGATTTGTCACTCCGATTGTCGGAGAGGTATCTCGGGCCCTCTCGGTAATGCACATCACATAAGCCTTGCAAGCATTGCAACTAAAGGTGTTAGTTGTGAGATGATGTATTACGAACGAGAAAAGAGACTTGCCAAGAACGAGATTGAACTAGGTATTGGATGCCGACGATCGAATCTCGGGCAAGTAACATACCGATGACAAAGGAACAACGTATGTTGTTATGCGGTTCGACCGATAAAGATCTTCGTAGAATATGTAGGAGCCAATATGGGCATCCAGGTCCCGCTATTGGTTATTGACCGAGAGGTGTCTCAGGTCATGTCTACATAGTTCTCGAACCCGTAGGGTCCGCACGCTTAAAGTTTCGATGGCGGTTATTATGAGTTTATATGATATTGATGTACGAAGGTTGTTCGAGTCCCGGATGAGATCACGGACATGACGAGGAGTCTCGAAATGGTCGAGACATAAAGATTGATATATTGGAAGCCTATATTTGGACTCCGGAATCACTCCGGGTGAAATTGGGAATTTTACCGGAGTACCGGGGGGTTACCGGAACCTCCCGGGGGGTCAATGGGCCTTGATGGGCCTTAGTGGAAAGGAGGAAAGGGGCCCAAATGCTGGCCGCACCTTCCCCCCTTCCCTAGTCCTATTAGGACTAGGAGAAGGGGGTGGCGCCCCCTCTCTCCCTTCCCACTTGGCCAATCCTAGTTGGACTAGGATTGGGGGGGAGGAATCCTACTCCCGGTGGGAGTAGGACTCCCAGGCGCAGCCCTTGGTGGCCGGCCAGCCCCTCCCCTTCCCTCCTTTATATGCAGAGGCAGAGGGCACCCCATGACACACAAGTTGATCGATTAGATCGTTCCTTAAGCCGTGTGCGGTGCCCCCTTCCACCAGATTACACCTCGATCATACCGTAGCGGAGCTTAGGCGAAGCCCTGCGTCGGTGGAACATCATCATCGCCACCACGCCGTCAGGTCGACGAAACTCTCCCTCAACACTCGGCTGGATCGGAGTTCGAGGGACGCCATCGAGCTGAACGTGTGCAGAACTCGGAGGTGCCGACGCTCGGTGCTTGGATCGGTCGGATCGTGAAGACGACGACTACATCAACCGCGTTGTTATAACGCTTCGCTTTCGGTCTCACGAGGGTACGTGGACGGACACTCTTCCTCTCGTTGCTATGCCATCACCATGGTCTTGCGTGATCGTAGGAAAATTTTTGAAATTACTACGTTCCCCAACAAAGGGCATCCGAGCCTGGTTTTATGCGTTGATGTCATATGCACGAGTAGAACACAAGTGAGTTGTGGGCGATACAAGTCATACTACCTACCAGCATGTCATACTTTGGTTCAGCGGTATTGTGAGATGAAGCGGCCGGACCGACATTACGCCAGACGCTTACGCGAGACTGGTTTCACCGCTGTGAGCACTCGTTGCTTAAAGGTGATGGCGGGTGTCTGTCTCTCTCACTTTAGTTGAACTGAGTGTGGCTACGCCCGGTCCTTGAGAAGGTTAAACGGAGTCTATTTGACGAAGTATCGCTGTGGTTTTGATGCGTAGGTAAGAACGGTTCTTGCTCAGCCCGTAGCAGCCACGTAAAACTTGCAACAACAAAGTAGAGGACGCCTAACTTGTTTTTGCAGGGCATGTTGTGATGTGATATGGTCAAGACATGATGCTATATTTTATTGTATGAGATGATCATGTTTTGTAACCGAGTTATCGGCAATGGCAGGAGCCATATGGTTGTCGCTTATTGTATGAAATGCAACGCCATGTAATTGCTTTACTTTATCACTAAGGAGTAGCGATAGTCGAGAAGCAATAGTTGGCGAGACGACAACGATGCTACGATGGAGATCAAGGTGTCGCGCGGTGGCGATGGTGATCATGGCGGTGCTTGGAGATGGAGATCACAAGCACAAGATGATGATGGCCATATCATATCACTTATATTGATTGCATGTGATGTTAATCCTTTATGCATCTTATTTTGCTTTGATTGACGGTAGCATTATAAGATGATCCTCACTAAATTATCAAGAAGTGTTCTCCCGAGTATGCACCGCTGCGAAAGTTCTTCGTCTTTGAGACACCACGTGATGATCGGTGTGATAGGCTCTACGCTCAAATACAACGGTGCAAAACAGTTGCACACGCTGAATACTCAGGTTATACTTGACGAGCTATGCATATAAGATATGACCTCGAACACGGAGACCGAAGGTCGGCGTGAATCATATAGTAGATATGATCAACATATTGATGTTCACCATTGAAACTACTCCATCTCACGTGATGATCGGTCATGGTGTAGTTGATATGGATCACGTAATCACTTAGAGAATTGGAGGATATTTTTCTAAGTGGGAGTTCTTAAGTAATATGATTAATTGAACTTTAATTTATCATGAACTTAGTCCTGGTAGTATTTTGCAAATTATGTTGTAGATCAATAGCTCGCGTTGTTGCTTCCCTATGTTTTTATATGTGTTCCTAGAGAAAATTGTATTGAAAATGTTAGTAGCAATGATGCGGATTGGATCCGTGATCCGAGGTTTATCCTCATTGCTGCTGAAGAATTATGTCCTTAATGCACCGCTAGGTGCAGACCTATTGCAGGAGCGATGCGACGTTATGAACGTTTGGCTAGCTCAATATGAGCGAATATGACGTTATGAACGTTTGGCTAGCTCAATATGATGACTACTTGATAGTTTAGTGCACCATGCTTAACGGCTTAGAATCGGGACTTCAAAGACGTTTTGAACGTCATGGACCATATGAGATGTTCCAGGAATTGAAGTTAATATTTCAAGCAAATACCGAGTTGAGAGATATGAAGTCTCCAACAAGTTCTATAGCTAAAAGATGGAGGAGAATCGCTCAACTAGTGAGCATGTGCTCAGATTGTCCGAGTACTTCAATCACTTGAATCAAGTGGGAGTTAATCTTCCGGATAAGATAGTGATTGACAGAATTCTCTAGTCACCATCACTAAGTTAGTAGAACTTCGTGATGAACTATAGTATGCAAGGGATGACGAAAAAGATTCTCGAGCTCTTCGCGATGCTAAAATCGTGAAGGTAGAAATCAAGAAAAACATCAAGTGTTGATGGTTGACAAGACCACTAGTCTCAAGGAAAATGGCAAAGGGAAGAAGGGGAACTTCAAAAGGAACGGCAAGCAAGTTGCTGCTCGAGTGAAGAAGCCCAAGTCTAGACCTAAGCCTGAGACTGAGTACTTTTGCTGCAATGGAACTGGTCACTGGAAGCAGAACTACCCCTGAATATTTGGTGGATAAGAAGGATGGCAAAGTGAACAAGGTTATATTTGATATACAGGTTATTGATGTGTGCATTACTAGTGTTCGTAGCAACCCCTCGGTATTTGATACTGGTTCAGTTGCTAAGAGTAGTAACTTGAAACAGGAGTTGCAGAATGAACAGAAACTAGTTGAAAGGGAAGTGACGATGAGTGTTGGAAGTAGTTCCAAGATTGATATGATCATCATCGCACACTCCCTATACTTTCGATTAGTGTTAAACCTAAATAAATGTTATTTGGCGTTTGCGTTGAGCATGAATATGATTTGATCATGTTTATTGCAATACGGTTATTCATTTAAGTAAGAGAATAAATTGTTGTTCTGTTTACATGAATAAAACCTTATATGGTTACACACCCAATGAAAATGGTTCGTTGGATCTCGATCGTAGTGATACACATATTCATAATATTGATGCCAAAAGATGCAAAGTTAATAATGATAGTGCAACTTATTTGTGGCAATCGCCGTTTAGGTCATATTGGTGTAAAGCGCATGAAGAAACTCCATCTTGATGGGATTTTGGAATCACTTGATTATGAATCACTTGATGCTTGCGAACCATGCCTTATGGGCAAGATGACTAAAGACTCGTTCTCCGGAACAATGGAGCGAGCAAATGACTTATTGGAAATAATACATACCGATGTATGCGGTCCGATGAGTGTTAAAACTCACGGCAAGTATCGTTATTTTCGACCTTCACAGATGATTTGAGCAGATATGGGTATATCTACTTGATGAAACACAAGTCTGAAACATTTGAAAAGTTCAAAGAATTTCAGAGTGAAGTGAAAATCATCGTAACAAGAAAATAAAAGTTTCTACGATATGATCGCAGAGGAAAAATATTTGAGTTACGAGTTTGGCCTTCATTAAAACAATGTGAAATAGTTTCACTACTCACGCCACCGGAACACCACAAGCATAATGGTGTGTCCGAACGTCAGAATCGCACTTTATTGGATATGGTGCGATCTATGATGTATCTTACCGATTTACCACTATCGTTTTGGGGTTATGCATTAGAGACAGCTGCATTCACGCTTAATAGGGCACCATCTAAATCCGTTGAGATGACACCGTATGAACTATGGTTTAGCAAGAAACCTAAGTTGTCGTTTCTTAAAGTTTGGAGTTGTGATGCTTATGTGAAAAAGTTTTCACCGATAAGCTCGAACCCAAATCGAGAAATGCGTCTTCATAGAATACCCAAAGGTAACTATTGGGTACACCTTCTATCACAGATCCGAAAGCAAGATATTTGTTGCTAAGATGGATCCTTTCTAGAGAAGAAGTTTCTCTCGAAAGAAGTGAGTGGGAGGAAAGTAGAACTTGATGAGGTAATTGTACCTTCTCCCTTATTGGAAAGTAGTTCATCACAGAATCAGTTCGGTGATTCCTACACCAATTAGTGAGGAAGTTAATGATGATGATCATGAAACTTCAGATCAAGTTGCTACCAAACCTCGTGAGGTCTTCCGAGTAAGATCCGCACTAGAGTGGTACGGTAATCCTATTCTAGAAGTCATGTTACTAGACCATGATGAACCTACGAACTATGAGGAAGCGATGATGAGCCCAGATTCGCGAAATGGTTTGAGACCATGAAATCTGAGATGGGATCCATATATGAGAACAAAGTGTGGACTTTGATGGACTTGCTCGATGATCGGCAAGCCATGTTAAATAAATGGATCTTCAAGAGGAAGACGGACACCGATAGTAGTGTTACTATCTACAAAGCTCGACTTGTCACAAAAGGTTTTCGACAAGTTCAAGGAGTTGACTACAATGAGATTTTCTCAAGCGTAGCGATGCTTAAGTCTGTCCGAATCATGTTAGCAATTGCCACATTTTATGAAATCGGCAAATGGATGTCAAAACTACATTCTTTAATGGATTTATTAAAGAAGAGTTGTATATGATGCAATCCGAAGGTTTTGTCAATCCTAAAGGAGCTAACAAAATGTGCAAGCTCCAATGATCCATCTATGGTGGTGCAAGCATCTCGGAGTTGGAATAAACGCTTTGATAGTGTGATCAAAGCATATGGTTTTATACAGACTTTTGGAGAAGCCTGATTTACAAGAAAGTGAGTGGGAGCACTACAACATTTCGATAAGTATATGTGAATGACATATTGTTGATCGGAAATAATGTAGAATTATTCGCAAAGCATAAAGGAGTATTTGAAAGGAGTTTTCAAAGAAGGACCTCGGTGAAGCTGCTTACATATTGAGCATCAAGATCTATAGAGATAGATCAAGACGCTTGATAAGTTTTTCAATAAGTACATACCTTGTCAAGATTTTGAAGTAGTTCAAAATGGAACAGCCAAAGAAAGAGTTCTTGCCTGTGTTACAAGGTGTGAGATTGAGTAAGACTCAAAATCCGACCACGGCAGAAGATAGAAAGAGAATGAAAGTCATTCCCTATGCATCAGCCATAGGTTCTATAAAGTATGTCATGTTGTGTACTGATCTATTGCATACCCTACCACTATGCTTGGCAAGGAGTGCAATAGTGATCTAGGAGTAGATCAATGGACAGCGGTCAAAATTATCCTTAGTAGAATAAGGATATGTTTCTCGATTATGGAAGTGACAAAAGGTTAAATCGTAAAGGGTTACGCCGATGCAAGTTTTGACACCGATCCGATGACTCTAAGTCTCGATCTAGATACATATTGAAAGTGGGAGCAATTAGCTAGAGTAGCTCCGTGCGAGCATTGTAGACATAGAAATTTGCAAAATACTTACGGCTCGAATGTGACAGACCCGTTGACTAAAATTGTCTCACAAGCAAAACATGATCACACCTTAGTACTCTTTGGGTGTTAATCACATAGCGATGTGAACTAGATTACTGACTCTAGTAAACCCTTTGGGTGTTGGTCACATGTCGATGTGAACTATGGGTGTTAACCACATATAGATGTGAACTATTGATGTTAAATCACATGGCGATGTGAACTAGATTATTGACTCTAGTGCAAGTGGGAGACTCAAGGAAATATGCCCTAGAGGCAATAATAAAGTTATTATTTATTTCCTTATATCATGATAAATGTTTATTATTCATGCTAGAATTGTATTAACCGGAAACATAATACATGTGTGAATACATAAACCTACAGAGTGTCACTAGTATGCCTCTACTTGACTAGCTCGTTAATCAAAGATGGTTATGTTTCCTAACCATGAACAAGGAGTTGTTATTTGATTAATGGGATCACATCATTGGTTGAATGATCTGATTGACATGACCCATTCCATTAGCATAGCACTTTTGATCGTATAGTTTGTTGCTAGTGCTTTTCTTCATGACTTATACATGTTCCTATGACTATGAGATTATGCAACTCCGTTTGCGGAGGAACACTTTGGTGCTACCAAACGTCACAACGTAATCGGGTGATTATAAAGGTACATTACAGGTGTCTCCAGAAGGTACATGTTGGGTTGGCATATTTGAGATTAGGATTTGTCACTCCGATTGTCGGAGAGGTATCTCGGGCCCTCTCGGTAATGCACATCACATAAGCCTTGCAAGCATTGCAACTAAAGGTGTTAGTTGTGAGATGATGTATTACGGAACGAGAAAAGAGACTTGCCGAGAACGAGATTGAACTAGGTATTGGATACCGACGATCGAATCTCGGGCAAGTAACATACCGATGACAAAGGAACAACGATGTTGTTATGCGGTTCGACCGATAAAGATCTTCGTAGAATATGTAGGAGCCAATATGGGCATCCAGGTCCCGCTATTGGTTATTGACCGAGAGGTGTCTCGGTCATGTCTACATAGTTCTCGAACCCGTAGGGTCCGCACGCTTAAAGTTTCGATGACAGTTATTATGAGTTTATATGATATTGATGTACCGAAGGTTGTTCGGAGTCCCGGATGAGATCACGGACATGACGAGGAGTCTCGAAATGGTCGAGACATAAAGATTGATATATTGGAAGCCTATATTTGGACTCGGAATCACTCCGGGTGAAATTGGGAATTTTACTGAGTACCAGGGGTTACGGAACCTCCCGGGGGGTCAATGGGCCTTGATGGGCCTTAGTGGAAAGGAGGAAAGGGGCCCAAATGCTGGCCGCACCTTCCCCCCTTCCCTAGTCCTATTAGGACTAGGAGAAGGGGGTGGCGCCTCTCTCCCTTCCCCTTGGCCAATCCTAGTTGGACTAGGATTGGGGAGGAATCCTACCCGGTGGGAGTAGGACTCCCAGCGCAGCCCTTGGTGGCCGGCCAGCCCCTCCCTTCCCTCCTTTATATGCAGAGGCAGAGGGCACCCCATGACACACAAGTTGATCGATTAGATCGTTCCTTAGCCGTGTGCGGTGCCCCTTCCACCAGATTACACCTCGATCATACCGTAGCGGAGCTTAAGTGAAAGCCTGCGTCGGTGGAACATCATCATCGCCACCACGCCGTCGTCTTGTGAAACTCTCCCTCAACACTCGGCTGGATCGGAGTTCGAGGGACGCCATCGAGCTGAACGTGTGCAGAACTCGGAGGTGCCGTGACGTTCGGTGCTTGGATCGGTCGGATCGTGAAGACGCGTCGACTACATCAACAGCGTTGTTATAACGCTTCGCTTTCGGTCTACGAGGGTGCGTGGACGGACACTCTTCCTCTCGTTGCTATGCCATCACCATGGTCTTGCGTGATCGTAGGAAAATTTTTGAAATTACTACGTTCCCCAACATGAAGAAGCGATGGTGAGCCCAGATTCCGCAAAATGGCTGGAAGCCATGAAATCTGAGATGGGATCCATGTATGAGAACAAAGTATGGACTTTGGTTGACTTGCCCGATGATCGGCAAGCCATTGAAAATAAATGGATCTTTAAGAAGAAGACTGACGCTGATGGTAATATAACTGTCTACAAAGCTCGACTTGTTGCGAAAGGTTTTCGACAAGTTCAAGGGGTTGACTACGATGAGACTTTCTCACCCGTAGCGATGCTTAAGTCTGTCCGAATCATGTTAGCAATTGCCGCATTTTATGATTATGAAATTTGGCAAATGGATGTAAAACTGCATTCTTGAATGGATTTCTAGAAGAAGAGTTGTATATGATGCAACCAGAAGGTTTTGTCGATCCAAAGGGTACTAACAAAGTGTGCAAACTCCAATGATCAATTTATGGTCCGGTGCAAGCCTCTCGGAGTTGGAATAAACGCTTTGATAGTGTGATCAAAGCATATGGGTTTATCTGGACTTTTGGAGAAGCCTGTATTTACAAGAAAGTGAGTGGGAGCTCTGTAGCATTTCTAATATTATATGTGGACGACATATTATTGATTGGAAATGATATAGAGTTTCTGGACAGCATAAAAGGATACTTGAATAAAAGTTTTTCAATGAAAGACCTCGGTGAAGCTGCTTATATATTGGGCATCAAGATCTATAGAGATAGATCAAGATGCTTAATTGACTTTCACAAAGCACATACCTTGATAAAGTTTTGAAAAAGTTCAAAATGGATCAGGCAAAGAAAGGTTTTTACCTGTATTACAAGGTGTAAGATTGAGTCGACTCAATGCCCGACCACAAGCAGAAGATAGAGAGAAAATGAAAGATGTTCCTATGCTTCAGCCATAGGCTCTATCATGTATGCAATGTTGTGTACCGGACCGACGATGCTTAGCTGTAAGCTTGGCAGGAAGGTACCAAAGTAATCCAGAGTGGATCAATGGACAGCGGTCAAGAACATCCTGAAATACCGAAAAGGACTAAGGATATGTTTCTCGATATGGAGGTGACAAAGAGCTAGTCGTAAATGGTTACGCTAATGCAAGCTTTGACCTTGATCCGACGATTCTAAATCGCAAACCGGATATGTGTTTTTATTAAACGGTGGAGCTGTCGGTTGGTGCAGCTCTAAACAAAGCGCCGTGGCGGGATCTACATGTGAAGCGGAGTACATAGCTGCTTGAAGCAGCAAATGAAGGAGTGCGGATGAAAGAGTTCATTTCGATCTAGGTGTCATACCTAGTGCATCGGGACCGATGAAGATCTTCGTGACAATCTGGTGCAATTGCCTTGGCAAAGGAATCCAGATTTCACAAGAGGACCAAGCATATCAAGAGACGCTTCAATTCCATTCGGGACCAAGTCCAAGTGGGAGACATAGAGATTTGCAAAATACATACGGATCTGAATGTTGCGAGACCGTTGACTAAGCCTCTTCCACGAGCAAAACATGATCAGCACCAAGACTCCATGGGTGTTAGGATCATTACTTTGTAATCTAGATTATTGACTCTAGTGCAAGTGGGAGGCTGAAGGAAATATGCCCTAGAGGCAATAATAAAGTTATTATTTATTTCCTTATACCATGATAAATGTTTATTATTCATGCTAGAATTGTATTAACAGGAAACATAATACATGTGTGAATATATAGACAAACAAGATGTCACTAGTATGCCTCTACGACTAGCTTGTTAATCAAAGATGGTTATGTTTCCTAACCATGAACAAGGAGTTGTTATTTGATTAACAAGGTCACATCATTAGTTGAATGATCTGATTGACATGACCCATTCCGTTAGCTTAACACTTGATCGCTTAGTATGTTAATGCTTTCTTCATGACCCATACATGTTCCTATAACTATGAGATTATGCAACTCCGTTTACCGGAGGAACACTTTGGTACTACCAAACGTCACAACGAATCGGGTGATTATAAAGGAGTACTACAGGTGTCTCCAAAGGTACTTGTTGGGTTGGCGATTTCGAGATTAGGTTTTGTCACTCCGATTGTCGGAGAGGTATCTCTAGGCCTTCTCGGTAATACACATCACTTAAGCCTTGCAAGCATTACAACTAATGAGTTAGTTGTGAGATGATGTATTACGGAACGAGTAAAGAGACTTACCGTAACGAGATTGAACTAGGTATTGGATACCGACGATCGAATCTCGGGTAAGTAACATACCGATGACAAAGGGAACAACGATGTCGTTATGCGGTTTGACCGATAAAGATCTTCGTAGAATATGTAGGAACCAATATGGGCATCCAGGTCCCGCTATTGGTTATTGACCGAGAATGGTTCTAGGTCATGTCTACATAGTTCTCGAACCCGTAGGGTCCGCACGCTTAATGTTTCGATGATGTTCATTATGAGTTTATAAGTATTGATGCACCAAAGGTTGTTCGAGTCCCGGATGTGATCACGGACATGACGAGGAGTCTCAAATGGTCGAGACATAAAGATTGATATATTGAAGCCTACATTTGGACATCGGAAAGGTTCCGAGTGAAATCGAATTTCTTAGGAGTACAGGGAGGTTACCGAACCCCCGGAACTTCATGGGCCCATAGTGGGCCTTGGAGGAAAGGAGAAAGGGCAGCCCTAGGTGGCGCGCCCCCCTTCCCTAGTCCTATTAGGACTAGGAAAGGTGGGCCGCCCCTCTCTCTCTTTCCCCTCAGGAATCCTAATCCAACTAGGATTGAGGGGAATCCTACTCCCGGAGGAGTAGGACTCCTTGCGCGCCTCCCCTTGGGCCGCCACCTCCCCTTGGCTCCTTTATATCGGGGGGCAGGGGCACCCCATAACACACAAGTTGATCTACGGATCTTTCCTTAGCCGTGTGCGGTGCCCCTTCCACCATATTCCACTTGGTCATATCGTCATGAGCTTAGGCGAAGCCTGCGCGGAGAAGTCATATCGTCGTGGAGCTTAGGCGAAGCCCTGCGTCGATGGAGCATCAACATCGTACCACCACGCGTCATCTTCGACGGAACTCATCCCGACACTTTGCCGGATCGAGTCCGGGATCGCCATCGAGCTGAACGTGTGCGTAACTCGGAGGTGCCGTACATTCGGTGCTTGGATCGGTCGGATCGTGAAGACGTACGACTACATCAACCGCGTTGTTATAACGCTTCCGCTTTCGGTCTACGAGGGTACGTGGACGGACACTCTCCCCTCTCGTTGCTATGCCATCACCATGGTCTTGCGTGATCGTAGGAAAATTTTTGAAATTACTACGTTCTCCTACACCATCTGCATGGAGTTTCTTCATGTGTATACACCAATAGACATGGTTCGCATGTCTCAAACTTTTCAAAAATGAGTGAGTCCAAAGATCCATCAACATGGAGCTTCTTCATGCGTTTTACACCAATATGACTTACATGGCAGTGTCACAAGTAAGTGGTACTATCATTACTATCTTATATATTTTGGCATGAAAATGTGTATCACTATGATCGAGATTCAATAAACCATTCCTTTTAGGTGCAAGACCATTGAAGGTATTATTCAAATAAACAGAGTAACCATTATTCTCCTTAAATGAATAGCCATATTGCGATAGACATAATCCAATCATGTCTATGCTCAACGCAAACACCAAATAACAATTATTTAGGTTTCTCACCAATCTCGATGGTAGAGGGAGCGTGCGATGCTTGATCACATCAACCTTGGAAACACTTCCAACACATATCGTCAGCTCACCTTTAGCTAGTCTCCGTTTATTCCGTAGCTTTTATTTCGAGTTATTAACACTTAGCAACCGAACCGGTATCTAATACCCTGGTGCTACTAGGAGTACTAGTAAAGTACACATTAACATAATGTATATCCAATATACTTCTATCGACCTTGCCAGCCTTCTCATCTACCAAGTATCTAGGGTAGTTCTCGCTTCAAATGTCCGCTCCTCATTACGAAGCACTTAGTCTTGGGTTTGGGTTCAACCCTTGGTTTCTTCACTGGAGTAGCAACTGATTTGCCGTTTCATGAAGTACCCCTTCTTGCCCTTGCCCTTCTTGAAACTAGTGGTTTCATTAACCATCAACAATTGATGCTCCTTCTTGATTTCTACATTCGCATGTGTCGAACATTGCTAATAGCTCAAGGATCATCATATCTATCCTCGTTATATTATAGTTCATCACGAAGCTCTAGTAGCTTGGTGGCAATGTCTTTGGAGAAACATCACTATCTCATCCGGAAGATTAACTCCCACTCGATTCAAGTGATTGTTGTACCTGCATAATCTGAGTATAAGCTCAACGATTGGGATCTTCTCCCTTAGTTTGTAGGCTAGAAAACTCGTCGGAGGTCTCATACCTCTTGACGTAAGCACGAGCCCGAAATCCCAATTTCAGCTTTGGAACATCTCATATGTTCTTCGACATTTCAAAAAAGTCTTCGGTGCCTCAATTCTAAACCATTTAACATTACCGAACTATCATGTAGTCATCAAAACGTGTATGTCAGATGTTCGCAACATCCACGTAACACGCTCGAGGTCCAGCACACCGAAGCGGTGCATTAAGGACATAAGCCTTCTCATCGTCCGCATAATTGCTATCGTCAACTTTCAACTATATTTTCTCTAGGAACATATCTAAAACAGTAGAACTAAAGCGTGAGCTATGACATAATTTGCAAAGGGCTTTTGACTATGTTCAGGATAATTAAGTTCATCTAATGAACTCCCACTCAGATAGACATCCCTCTAGTCATCTAAGTGATACATGATCCGAATCGACTAGGTTGTGTCCGATCATCACGTGAGACAGACTAGTCATCAACGGTGAACATCTCATGTTGATCATATCTACTATATGACTCATGTTCGACCTTTTGGTCTCTTGTGTTCCGAGGCCATGTCTGTACATGCTAGGCTCGTCAAGTCAACCTAAGTGTTTCGCGTGTGTAAATCTGGCTTACACCCGTTGTATGTGAACGTTAGAATCTATCACACCCGATCATCACGTGGTGCTTCGAAACAACGAACTTTCGCAATGGTGCACAGTTAGGGGGAACAGTTTCTTGAAATTATTATGAGGGATCATCTTATTTACTACCGTCGTTCTAAGCAAATAAGATGCATAAACATGATAAACATCACATGCAATCAAAAAGTGACATGATATGGCCAATATCATTTTGCTCCTTTTGATCTCCATCTTCGGGGCTCCATGATCATCATCGTCACCGGCATGACACCATGATCTCCATCATCGTGTCTCCATGAAGTTGTCTCGCCAACTATTACTTCTACTACTATGGCTAACGGTTTAGCAATAAAGTAAAGTAATTACATGGCGTTGTTCATTGACACGCATGTCATACAATAAATTAAGACAACTCCTATGGCTCCTGCCGGTTGTCATACTCATCGACATGCAAGTCATGATTCCTATTACAAGAACATGATCAATCTCATACATCACATATAATTCATCACATTCTTTTGGCCATATCACATCACATAGCATACCCTGCAAAAACAGGTTAGACGTTCTCTAAATGTTGTTTGCATGTTTTACGTGGCTGCTATGGGTTTCTAGCAAGAACGTTTCTTACCTACGCAAAAAACCACAACGTGATATGCCAATTGCTATTTACCCTTCATAAGGACCCTTTTCATCGAATCCGATCCGATTAAAGTGGGAGAGACTGGCACCCGCTAGCCACCTTATGCAACAAGTGCATGTCAGTCGGTGGAACCTGTCTCACGTAAGTGTATGTGTAAGGTCGGTCCGGGCCGCTTCATCCCACAATACCGTCTAAACAAGATTGGACTAGTAACGGTAAGCATATTGAACAAAATCAACGCCCACAACAACTTGTGTTCTACTCGTGCATAGAATCTACGCAATAGACCTAGCTCATGATGTCACTTTGTTGGGGAATGTAGCAGAAATTAAAATTTTCACGCATCACCAAGATCAATCTATGGAGATTCTAGCAACAAGAGAGGAGAGGATGAGCATCTTCATACCCTTGAAGATCGCTAAGCTTAAAGCTGCTATAAGAACGCTGGATGAAGGAGTCGACTGCAGCGATTCAGATCGCGGTTGATTCCGATCTAAGCACCGAACAACGGTGCCTCCGTTCAACACACGTACAGCCCGGGACGTCTCCTCCTTCTTGATCCAGCAAGGGTAGAGGAGAAGTTGAGGGAGAACTCCACAAGACGACGGCATGGTGGTGATGGAGCTCGTGGTTCTCCCAGGCTTCGCCAAGCACTACGGAGGAGGAGGAGGTGTTGGAGGAGGGAGAGGTTGCGCCAGGAAGGTGCGGCTGCCTCTCTCTCACACACACACACTATATATAGGGGAAGGAGGAGGGGAGGCGCCCTAGATTCCCTAGGGGGGGCGGCGGTCAGGGGAAACCCTAGATGGGTTTTGGCGCCCCACCCCTAGGAAACTTGCCCCCAAGCCGGGAGGCGGCTGCCCTAGGGTGGCGCCCCACCTCTCCGTGTTACATGAGATGGGGTGGAGGGCGCCAGCCCCTTAGTGGGCTGATGTGCCCTCTCCCTTGGCCCATAAGGCCCCCAAAGCTTGTCGGGCCTCCAAACCCCTTTCGGACAGCTGGTCATCACCGTACCCCTAACAATTTCGACTCCAATACCCTTCGTCCAATATACCGATCTCCACCTCCGGACCATTCCGGATCTTCTCGTCATGTCCGGATCTCATCCGGACTCAACAACCTTCGTAACCACATACTATTTCCCATAACAACTCTAGCGCCACCGAACCTTAGTGTGTAGACCCTACGGGTTCGGGAACCATGCGAACATGACCGAGACGTTCTCGGTCAATAACCAACATCGGGATCTGGATACCCATGTTGGCTCCTACATGTTCCACGATGATCTCATCGGATGAACCACGATGTCAAGGATTCAAGCAATCCCGTATGCTATTCCCTTTGTCTAGCGGTATTGTACTTGCTCGAGATTCGATCGTCGGTATGCCGATACCTTGTTCAATCTCGCACGGCAAGTCTCTTTACTCGCTCCGTAACACATCATCCCGTGATCAACCCCTTGGTCACATTGTGCACATTATGATGATGTCCTACCGAGTGGGCCCAGAGATACCTCTCCGTCACACGGAGTGACAAATCCAGCCTTGATTTGTGCCAACCCAATGACACTTTCGAGATACCCGTAGTGCACCTTTATAGCCACCCGATTACGTTGGACGTTTGGTACACCCAAAGCATTCCTACGGTATCCGGAGTTGCACAATCTCATGGTCTATGGAAATGATACTTAACATTAGAAAAGCTTTAGCATACGAACTACACGATCTTTGTGCTAGGCTTAGGATTGGGTCTTGTCCATCACATCATTCTCCTAATGATGTGATCCCGTTATCAACGACATCCAATGTCCATGGTCAGGAAACCGTAACCTTCTATTGATCAACGAGCTAGTCAACTAGAGGCCTACTAGGGACATGGTGTTGTCTATGTACCCACACATGTATCTGAGTTTCCTATCAATACAATTATAGCATGGATAATAAACGATTATCATGAACAAGGAAATATAATAATAATAACTAATTTATTATTGCCTCTAGGGCATATTTCCAACAAAGATTGCATGAAAAAGAAAGAAGGCAACAAGGAGAAAGGAAATAGATGCTAATTGCATGAAAAACATAGAAGGAAGGACAAAGGAAAGAGAGAGAAAGGACGCTGATTACATGTCTCAATATTTGGTGCTCATGGGGTAGAGTGTGCGTGTGTGCGTTTATAGAAGAGTGTATGCGTGTATATATGAGCGCTTTCGTCTATACTGTGTTCAGAAAAATGATTGGTGAGGAGCTAATTAAAGGAAATAGCTTGCTGGTGTTGAATCTACATTTCTCTTTCTCTAAGCGCGATAACCATGAGGCCAATTAAAAAATAGTTTCTATGTACTACACGAAAATGAATGTTACATGTTATCTTATACTCCCTCTGTTTTATCTACTCCGCGTAGCCGGCTATTTCCTCGGCTATGACACATCCATCCAATCCTTAGGGCCCATTGAGACCGTAGTCGTCTATCGCCCGTCCTGATCTGATGCGGCCGGGGTTCATCTTTTGTAGGTCATTGTCCCAATCGAGTCGGCGCACCAATCGTCTCTGGACCACCGCCTCCATAGGTCAGGGCAGCCAGCAACTCCTCCATACACGTCTCACGCCTTAAGAGGTAGCCATGGCATCTCCTGCCACCAAGTCCGAGTCGCTCTAATGTCCCTCGGTCGTTGTAGCATTCCCGACTCCGTCTTCGTCTGGAAGGAGCCCGATGTCGGCGAGATTCGTATACCATGGACTCATGTAAAATGTACATGAACAACATCCTTGCATTAATTGGTTGACCTTACATGCATGCAGATTAAGATGAGGGTGGACCAATCTAATGGACTACTATGTCTTTTTTCCACTTTTCGACTGGTCAAAATTGCAGCGGATGCAGGAACATGGTCGGTCGTCGAGGGCTTCAAGGTGCGATCCATCGACATGCTTTACTAAAGCAGCAGGGTAAGGAAGCGGTCAGTCAAGTAAAATTCTCATATTAACAAGATCTGCTACGTACGCGATCATTGAACTGCAACAACTCATTAACGTAAAAAAGTAGCTATTTTGATCGGTATACTTTTTGTTACCTTTGCATCCAGTCATCTATATGTTTATAACGCCGATATGACTACAATTTGATAGTGCCCAGTATGATCATGACAAGCTCAATATGACCGCCTTTTTACTATATACTCCAAATCAACAAGGAGGACCTCATGATTTCTGCCACATGCCGCATGACGCAAGCCCACCGCGCTAAAACTGCTGGCACCCGTCACCAACACACGAGGAAGAGGACTCATTCTTCACCGTGTACTCTATAGCGACGCACCTACGTTGTGCTTATGATGAAAAGCACATCGTCATGGGATTGATCACGTTCATCATGAATAGATGGACAGTATGAGCACCATTAAATGAGTAGCTAGGAGCGCAGGATTTTCTCCGTTGCAACGCATGGGCACTTTTCTAGTATATATATATATATATATATATATATATATATATATATATATATATATATATATATATATATATATATATATATAGGAAATTGCCCGTGCGCTGCAACGGGATCTAAGTATTCAGGGTTAAATTAATAATTAAACCAACTTAGTCCTTTTGTCTTACATGGATATTCTTGCAAAATCTGAAAATTCACTACAGTAAACTATATAAAATGTTTGATGTTGTCGCAAACTTTCATCAAAAAATAACATCCCTTGAGCTCTCACAAAAAATAACAAAATCGCTTCTCACAGTTTTGTGCACCTTTTGAGCAGTGATTTTTTTTGTGGGAGCTTCTCAGATGTTATTTTTGGATGAAACTTTGCAAGAACTTCAAACATATCGTAGAGATTGATGTTGCAAAATTTCAGATTTTTTGGATGTTGTTTCGTAGAAAATCCATTCTATTAATGTTAAATCACTCTTATTTTCTTCTTCTTTCTACCAAGCTCTACATATCCATATCCCCCGGATAATGTGAACCTTGTAAAATATAGAAGAGAAGATTAACGGTCCATATTAAGAGAACATATCAAGTTTAGAAAAATATAAAGTTCGTCGCTGTTAAATCTTTCTCATCAAAAAAGTAATATTTTCCTTGCAAATATATCCATCGGTGCGATGGAGATGAACATGCAGTAAACTTCTGCTCTCCTTTCCTGGTATTATTAATTGGTACTGTTCATTAAGACACTGAAGAATGCTAAAATACATATCTAAATGCCGATGTTATGTTCACAAGGCCCTGAAGAAACCATATGTTGATTTCACAGTGCAAGTTGTATGCACAATCCTTTGTGTATGTGGCAAGAAAAAAAATCACGGAGCTTCTAGTCTCTACCCTGATGAATATATACCAGAATCAAGCCTTTTCTAGTTAATCGAAGCTAGAAAATAAAGAGATTTGAGGAGGAAAATAGTGGTTGTCCGCTTCTGGCCCCAGCCGTTTCGCTCCAAGAATGTCACCGAAGCTCTCAGGAAAATAAAAAGATTGCCTGCATGCATGCAACAACAATCTGAGATGATGCAACGAACCCACAGATCTGTGAGAACTACATATCAGCATCCAAACCGAAGAGATCAACCAAGCAAGTGAACAACTGATTGGATACCTTACAAGTGTGATTCATGACAAATGAAGTAATCGTTCTTGACGTTGGTGCCAGCCAGATGCATGCATGTATATATGTCTTGGAGACGCTGGTGTCAGCCTTTAATATGAACTTGTGATCTTCATAATCCACATATCATCTTGTCAATCAAGATCAATTCTCTGAAAATTACGAGAAAACTAAGAGTAGCAGAGTGAAGGATTCAGTTGGCGCAAACGACATGAGAATCAATTGTTTTAACCTTGAATCAAGGCCACTGAAGTTCGTGGACGCGACGGTTGGGCGCCGGGTATCGGCATGCCAAGGTCGGTGTGGGGGCAGGGCAGTCCATGACTCGGCGCCTCCATCCCGCCGCTTCGCAGCGTCCTCAACGCCGAGGATGGAAGCCGGCGATGAGAAATCGTCATGGCGGTGCAAAGATGTGGGAAAGCGGCATCGCAGGAGTCCTCGCAGGCAACCGGTGTCACGGAGGAAAGCCGCCACCTCCAGCGATGCTAGGGCGGGACGAAACAATAACATAAATGTTGGTTGAGAGAATCTATGTCGCCAAGAGGTAGGAAGGTGGGATGTGACGGTGGTTAATGGAGATTTTTCAGGGCCGTGAATTGTGGAATTAGTGGGGACTATGGGAGAGGATTTTTGGAAACAAAAACCAACCATGCATGCGGCCATGAGGTAGGAAGGTGGGATTTGATGGTGGTTAATGTAGATTTTTCAGGGCCATGAATTGTAGGATTAGTGGGACTGTGGGAGAGGATTTTTGGAAACAAAAATGAACCATGCGTGTGGCAGGTCGGCAGAAAAAGGAAGGACGGGAGGCAGGACGATGGACGTGCGAGGGCGGACAAAAAATTCGACGTAAGAGGGGAGAGAGAACCTTACAAATATTTTAGGTAGTAGAGATATATATATATCTTTATCTTTATCTTTACCTAATTTTAATTTTTAATTTTAATACTAAAGAGAATTGGGTTTCTGTCGTACGGCGTCGCGCGCGATTTTGCATGAAAGTCCCTCGGCTTATAAGCAATTAACCCGCAGTCCCTGTTTTAGTGGGTCTCTATAAACGTTTCACTTTTACAAAAAAGCCCCTGTAAACCCCAGGCCCGAACCGGACTGCACCGCCGCCCGCCGCCCGCACCTCCATCTCCGCCCCCGCCGCCCGCCCCCGCTCCCCTCTCACCGGCAAGCCGCCTCGCCGGCGACCCCACATCTCCGCCACGCCTCGCCGCCGGCGACCTTCCCCGCTGGACCTCCGGCCGCTCCGCCGCCTCGCCCCTTTCCCTTCTCCTCCTTCTTCTAGATCTCCTCTCAACTCTCTCCCTCTTTTGCTCACTGAACAGGGACCTCCAGGATGGCCATGGCGCCGCCGACCTTCAATCTCGTCGGATCCGGCCGCCTCCACGCCAAATCCTCTAGAAATGGATCCACCCCTGCCAGATACGCCCGGATCCGACCAAGCCCCGCCATCGCCGCCACCGGAGCGCCGCCCCGCTCGACCTGTAGCAGCGCCGCCGCTGCATGTCCGTGCCAGCATCTGTACGAGGACGACGCTCGTCCCGCACCCGCGCAGCACTCGCATGGACCGCCGCCCCAGCCGGCGCGGCATCAAGCCAAGGCCCAGCCCAAGCCGCATCTTCTGCTTCAGTGATGATTAGGTATGTTTTTTCCCAGCTGAGAATTTGAGGTTGTGTGTGTACACTGTCAACAATATTTTCAGAAACAAAGTAATAATCGTGTACATCCTTGTATGGGGGAAAGGTGGGCTGTATAAGCATGGACATTAACCGAGTTCACTTTTTGTGCTATGTAAGCATGGACATTAGGCAGTCAATTTAGCCAGATATAAATTTCGTAAAAATATTGCATTTACAGAAGGAATATATAAGGTCACATATCATTTTAGTTGTAATTGTTCAAATGGCTGACACAAGGTTCAGTACGAACGAATAACATTATAATGTTCCAAATACCATGACATGACTAAAGCTCAAATTTCTAAAGTGGTTGTCGTGCTTGCCGTCACAGCGCAGATGTTTTCACATTTCCTGGATTTATTGGTAAGTATGGATGTTGACTGATCCGCTTTGGTAAGTCATGTTTGCCTGCAGGGTGATGATGTCTATGCATCTAGGGAACCATGAAGATTTTAACATGTGATATTTCCTCAAGCAAACCAAGTTCTTTTGCAATTTGCTGCTCAAGTTGTGGCTCTCCTGCTGGTATGTCGTTGTGGTCCTTTCCACTATATTTATTTGATGTATATGCTTCCTGACAATACTTAGGTTTTGTACTACATGGTAAATGAAATAAAATTCCTAATATGCTAGAACGTACAATGGTAATTGTTAGTTTCATTAGTATTTCTTGGCAAACCATCGTTCTTTCTTGGTTTGCTGAAAATAATTGTCATCAATTTTTCTTTACATTGCCTATAAAGAAAGTGATGTTTTTAAGAGATATTTCTGTAATATGAGCAATGGTGCTTGCTTCTTATATCCCATATATTGTTGAATTATGTGCTTATGAGGCAAAGCGGTCATGGCGGTCCTGCACAAGTGGTGAACGACTGGAAGGGGCGGCACCACGACGGTCAAGGTGGTTCATACCCAGCCGGGAGGACGACGTGCTGCGATGGGCACGGAAAGATGTTGCAGCAGCGAACGAGGAGGCGGAGATGCACAAAGGAGAGGAGGAAAAGCGCGCTCTGGTACTAATCCAAGCCCGACGGCGACTCCCCCATATGGTACGAGTTTGTTACCCCCTGCCACGGGGAAAGAATATTTGGATGATACAAGGGCTTAGATTTTTCTGTTTGTACGTGCTCTTATTGGGATGATACGTGATAATGAATATTGGGTGTAACAAACTGAATCCTAGAATTATTGGATGCATATATTCCTTCATACTTTAGTGGTGAATAGATAGAATTCACAAATGTTTTCATGGATAATTGGATTCGATTTTTCATATTCCTCTCTACACAGGCTGGGCGGTTTGAGTACATGGAAACATAATTATATCCTACAAACCCTTATTTGGTTTGCTTTCATCTTTATGTTGTTGAGTAAAGAATCAGGAAATCATATAAGGTACCTTGTATCATCTATGTTTCCCCATAGTTTATTTTGTTTGTTTGCTTTGGCTATTGTTGCTGCCATCTCAAGCGCGACTGAAAATTGCCAACATCAGCATCTTAGTCAAAACAGTTTAGTTATTATACTATACAGATGAAGCTTAGTGTTTTGTATGCAGGATCAAGCTACTCTAATTTCTGCATAAGTTCTCCTTGGTACCAATTTGCATATGTGCAGGGTCGGAGCCTTTGGTCTGTTTGCAACTAGAATTTGAGACACTGGTACAGAGTACGTGTTGGGAATATATACTGAAGGTATGGAACATGTTTCTATTATTTCCTGATGGAATTTGAAAATTGGTCTTAAAAAGAAACATTATATTGGTGGTTCCTTATTTGTTTCTGTACAATTTATTAAACTTTAGCAATTCATGAAGCTTACATACATATAGAAACCCAATGTAGATATTTGTTGTTGGTGATGATGAGAAATCATGTATTTGCATTCAGTGAGAAGAGCCTATAGCAAGTAGCTCCATGCGTCCATTCGTATTGTAGCTGGTATAAATTGAATGTAGGATGTAGGATCAATTGCAGAAAGTCTAAATATTTGTTCAGTCCACATAACTGGATTAATTAGTTGCCACCATATCGCTCGATTTTAAGCTGAAGATTTTCCCCCAAATTTTGTAGCATAATATTTTCTACTGAACAGGAAGAGTTCAGAGCAGGTAGTGGAATAATAAAGGTGATGAACATAGCTAGCCTAACTTTTTTTATTTGTTTGCTCTAGCCAAAAAGTTGGCTCAGCTTCTCCAATGTTAGTTTGCCTGAGTCAATATCAGTACATGATATTTGTTTGTTCCAGCCAAAAAGTTGGTTAAACGTTCGATGTGTTTGTTGGGCATCTCTGCCTAAAATAGAAGTTCAATTCTAAGTTCAAAGTTATCAGCATGTAGTATTGTAAGCTGATGGTTACCAGGAGAACGTAACATTGATATTTTCTGACATTGATCGTAGCTTTGTGCAGTCTGAATTTTAGTTCAGACTTCAAAGTGCGACAGAAATAAAAATAGTTGTACTAGCTGCTTTTAATGGATGCAGATGCCGAGTCCCGGGCTTCCCCGAACTTGGCTCTCCAGGCTGCAATCGACGGAGGCCGGCCTTGCTTATCTCCCCTCATGGCCGATCAAGGAGGCGAACAGTGTCAATCTGTCATCGACACCTCAGGGTATGGCCGCCACATCTGGTAAAAATTTCACAACAGTACTATGATTGATTGAATGACAAGAATGCTTCTATTCGTCAGTTTAATTTATTCCTTGGGCTATTCGTGGAGAACAAACACTCCATGGTCCAGACTTGTGACTGTACTTAAGTAGAAGATGGAATTATTCTATGATCTCTTCATGGTTGATCACCGGGTTGCAAGTGAAATTTGTGTATGGACTGTGGAGCGTCAGTACCATAGTCATAGAGTCGTCAGGCTTCAGTTATGTGTACTTGGGGCCTGTTCTGAATCTATCTGGCTTCAAACTTCATGAATTCTCGGAGTGGATCTGGTCCGAACGGTTTTGCTGCGGGAAGCTAAATTCTCGAAGCGATATTGGGCCGTAGTGCAAATCGGTGAAGCGAGCTTTTCCCAGCTCCACGTTTTCCCGAAGTTGAAGTTCCACTTATTTACGAGGGGAATGCCACCGCAAAAGAAAACGTTTCAATCCTTCTCTTCTCCTCGCTCGAACAGGAAAACACATCGCATCTCGCACGTATCGCTCCCTCTCTCGTTATCTTCCTCAGGAAACCCTCACCGCCGCTGTACCCGACGACACGCCGGCCCCTCCCCGTCGCCGGCCGGAACCACTCTTCTGCGTACAGATCCGGCCTTCCTAGGCCTATTCCCTCCGGATCCTGTCCTCACCGCCGCTATTGCCGCCGTAAGGGAGGAGCAGCGACCCCATGGGAAGGTGCAGCGCACCCCCACGCAATTGACGGCCGAGACGCCCTCCCCAGCGCGGAGCAGCATCCACGTTCAACAGCCTAGCCTTCCTTGTTTTTTTTTGGGCTTACTACCCCAGTTGCCGAACTGGGCTTCTCCAGCCAGCCCAAAGAGCGCCCAGCAGGCTTCTTAGCTCCCAACTGGGCTGTGGCGCTGGCAGAAGCTACCTCAGCTCCAGAACGGTTTTCCATCCCTAGCTGAAGTGAGAAGTTGCACACAGAAGCTGGATATGGGAAGTTTTTAGAAGTTTTTGGACATCAGAACAGGCCCTTGGTTGGACATATATGAAGCGTAAGGGACTAGCTCATTCATACTTGAGATTCATTAATGTTCTTACAATCATTTATTTATGATCTGCAGGTCTAAAAAACAAGCACCGGGTCCTTCTCCTCCATGAATCAAATGTCAACGAGGCAACACGAATCTGCATGAGGCTGAACATAAAAGAAACAAAATGGAGACAACTCGACGAGTTTAGGAACAACATGTCATCGACGATGAGCATTTTTCCAGTCAGGGGAAGGATTTTTTATGCCGCGCTAGGACTTTTCGTGCTATGGATTGAAATAGTCCAGTGTCCAGTATTATGGGATTCACTCAATTCGATGCTGCTTCATACTTCAGAGTTCAGACATTTATATGTGCACAATATGTGCCTTCTAACTACGAGGTAAAAACTTCAAATTGTTTTTTCGTCTACACATATGTGGTGATGACGCTGGATGCTTTGTATCATCACAAAGAAGCCGGCCAAGCTCCTTAGTTCCTTGTGACTTCAAACGGACTGAATTTTGCATTGTAGGCGTCTACTGTTTCTGAATTTTGGGGTGGCAGCAACAAGGGCGAGGATCATGATCATGACACAGAGATGGGCAAGTGCAGGGAATGCAGGCAGCGGAAAGTTGTTGCGTTGCGGTTACCAACTACAGGACCAAATATGTCGTCAGCCATCCGCGCATTAACTAATTTATGGCAGGTGAGGATGATATATTTTTCCTTTATTATCAGTAGTCATATTTTTCATATTCAAATCCAGATGTAAATGTTCTATTGCCTTGTACCATACGGAACTATTGACTGTGCTTGATTTAGCCAGCTGGTATTTTTTTATAGTTGTTTCTCACGAATGAAGGTAATTATGATAAGCATCGGCATCAGGACAAGAAACAATTTTAAGAGAACTAAAATATGCTAAAAATAGTCGGAAGATTCTCATCTTAATAAGCGCAGAGATCCTGGTTGGATTTTTTTTTACTATTTTGCTCAGTTGCCGGCAGTAGCAACTTTGGTTTTTTGCTGTGTTACATTCAAAGCTTTATCTAATATAAGAAGAGGGTGAAAGTTTGTTCCATTAAGTACTAACCTAATGATATATATGTACAAGGTTGCCTGCCAGGAGCATTGCCTCCATTCCATTGGTTTGCTGTGCGTTGAGCATTTATTTGCAAGATGCGATATAATCCAAGGCACCTACCTGACAAAGAGAGAAATCATGTGTATAATCTTTGTATAGCAGTATACATGTGCATATGTTTTAGAGTGTATAACATGGCCATTGATAATTTTGTTATTAAATAGTGCTTTTGCTGGAGATGGAAATTCATAGAGGTGACGCCCTATTGATAGAGGCGAGTGGACTGGAGGTGTGGGTTGCACTGAGGGCAAATCAAAGGCTGAAAGTTTGTCAAATTTCCTGTGCTTGGGTATGGCTGGTTTGTAAGCAAATGAGGATAGTCTGCCTTTTTACAGTGGTATATTGTTTAGTGAGGGGAAGGTACTCTCTTTTTCTAGACGGAAGATCATCTGCTTTGTGGCAAGGGGATATATCGTGTTACTTCTCCCCATTTTTGTATATCTAAATTCAGTAACAAGATTATACTCCTTGTTAATTTTCCACGGCGTAACTTCGTAACTACGCGTTTCTCGTGTCGAGGCCAATATTCTTCATGAGCCGGTTAGTTTTAAGTAAGCATAAAAAACATTGATGTGCAATCTTTTATTGGTAATGCAGTGAACAAATAAATACTTGAATGTGAACCACTCTATTTTGTGCATCAGACATGGCAAGGCTCTCCTTGTGTTTTTTTTCTCCATTTCTTTGTTTGTTTGGAAAATGAAATATTATTAGCTCCAAGTTATTGTCTGGAGAAGCTAAGACTAGGACATGAAGAGAAAGTAAAAAAGCAAAGAAATAGTGGCAAATAAACGAAATGAGACATTTGAATGATATGTTGTTGTTTTTGTTTTTACCCGCAAAAAAAAGAATGATATGTTGTTTTTTGAAAATCGTCATTAACTCATTATTAATGTAGTGGTAATACCTTGTTGCGCGTTGGAGAAGACACTGGGTGCCCGTTTGGTCCAGCCCATGTGTCTAAAAATGTTCGCAATTTTGGAAAAACAGTTCATAAAAAAAAAGTCCACGATTTTGAATAAAAGCCCGTGTATTAAAAATTATTAATGAAATTGACCTAAGTGTTTGCTAATTTAAAAAAATTCATGCATTTTAAAAAACATCATAAATTTTTTTAAAAAGTTTGTGAATTACAAAAGAGTTTATTGATTCATAAAATGTACGTGAATTTCAAAATAAATCCACCAATTTCGAAAAAAATGTTCGCCTATTCTAGAATTGTTCGCTGATTAAAAATAAAATGCTTTAAAACAGTTTGCAATATAAAAAAATGTCACAATTTTTAAAAGAATATTTGTAAAGAGTAAAAAATGTTCACGATTTAAAAACAATGTTCACAAAATTGTAAAAATCTTCATAAATGATCGAAGGTATGCTGTTAAACAGTAATGCTTCTGAGTCTTTGTGAATATACCCGCGTGAATTTTGAAGAATTAACTGCTGGGGTGGATCGGAATGTTGTAGTATGTTTTTAAAAAAAGTTTCTTGAAATTTAGAATAATTCTTTGAATTACCAATTTTTTGACAACCATGATACTTTTTGAAAATGTGACCATTGCTTCAATTTGTAAATATATTTATAAAAAGTAAAATTTCTTGCATTTGTGAACAAATTGCAATATATATATATATATATATATATATATATATATATATATATATATATATATATATATATATATATATATATATATATATATATATATATATATATATATATATATATATATATAAACCAGGAATCGCTTCTGGTCGTCCGTCGTTAGAACTTTTACAAAAAGCCCCTTTAGCTTCATTCTGCCTGTATGAAGGGGAAAAACGCTGCCACATTCTGCCTCCCGTCGCTCCGCCCCGCCCCACCAACCTCCTGCCACGCCCCATGCGCCGCCGGCCGCCGGCCGCCTCCTTCTCCGCCCCGCCCAGCACGGCCTCACCACGCCCATCGGCCGGCTCCTGCCTCGCCATGGAAAAAAAAGGATCGCCTCCATCCTCCCACCCGCACGCCTGCGCTCGCCTCGCACCCACGGCTTCACCTCTCTTGGCACTGGCGGCAGGCCATCCCGCCACCCGACTCGCCTCGCCTGCCCCGAAGGCGGACGGTGGCAGTTCGATCTCCCCTTCCCCCTCCCCCACCATCTACGTCCACCATCCTCACCGCTCCCTCCCTTACCCCAGCCCGATCTAGACGCCTAACCCCTCTCTCCCCTCCGTAAACACAGCGTGCTCCATCGGCGGCAACATCGCCTCCTTCTGGCCGGATCAAGGCGTGGAGACCCATGCCCCCCTCATCTGGTCGGACACAGCAGAGCACATATGTTTCCTTCCTTTCTGCTACATGTACAAACTGAAGCTTATTGTGTACACTTTGGTTGGTTTTTAGAGAGAAAACACTCTTGTTGCAGGTAGAATCAGAAATCAAAGTCCGCAGAGATGCGTATGTCATGGGCGAATGCATGATGTAATAGAATCCAGAGGACCTTCAGACTTGGTTCTCTACTGGGGTGAAGGGTGTGAAGTGTTCTGCAGAGATGCAGATTCAGAGCCTTTTTTTTATTTCCAATTTGTACATGCTCGGCAATTCAGAACTGTTTTCCTTTTCCTTTAGAAGACTGATTTAAATTTTTGCTGGCTCCTAGAGGGCGCTGGTTCAGGCTGATGTGCGCTTGGCCAAACGAAGGAGCAGACAATCACTCGGAAGAAATTCATCCGAGCTCTCAAGGTGAAGTCAAATTGGCCAGCTACGTTTCAAAGGTAACATCTACTCCTCTGTCTCAAAATATAAGATTTTTTGGTCGAGATAGACTGGAAGAAATCACACACGATAGATGCAGCTGGTATTTTGGAAATAAAGGCAGAGGTTTAAATTGAGAACTGGGACTAATTGGCTTATAATTTATACATGTCCCCAACATGTATACTGCGGTCTTTGTCATAAGATTCCAAAGGTACTGATTTTTTTTCAACTGAATTATAATCTTTTTTATCATTGAGAACTAGGATGTTGTCTATCAGTTTTAACCAAGTGCAGAATTTCGTTTGGCATCAATATATCTATTTCGATGTAGAAAGAATTTGAGGATCATCATGTTTCCATTATGAGATGTGGCTCAGCGTAATTGCATCCCCAATGCCAAGCCCACCGAGTTCACTAAAAGCTATAAGGAGGAGATCACCATGATGCATATCGCCATCACATTCAGACCCAAATATGAAGGAGCTGCGGTCTGGACATCATTAACGGTATGGGGCTAGCAGCATGGCGGGTAGTAGTGTGCGTGGCCAGTGCTTGCGGCGGCTGTGGATGATGAAGTACTGGACCTACGGTGAACGACCCACCCACAAGATCTACATCATCATACTTCTGGTCAGTTCACCATGAAAGCCATTCTGTGATATGAGGTTGTTCCAATATTATGTTTTCTGATTATTTGCACATGAGACTATATAAGTGCTGCTGCTACAACTGAAGCCTAGAAATTTCCACTTACCATGCACGGCCAACTATGGTGCCAAGAGTCGACATCTAGCTTGCACACATTAGCAGTCATTTCTACACATGTTTGAAACTGCCTTATTGGGATAAAATAAATGTATTTTCCACGGGTTTTAAACTGAGTGATTCACAGTTTCCAGTGTGATGGTTTGAGTTCTGTTAGTACCTATTTCTTAAGTGTGGTTACTGTCTCTTTAACACTGGGTGTCCCCTAACCTTCATTTTAGCTGCTCTCCTCAAAGATATGGTCACTTTTTTTCTTGAAAAAGAGAAGACATGTCACGTCTATAAAGCTCATTAAAGTTTGACATGGATTTCTTTTCATAAATAGGTGATCTACTCCACTCTGTTGCACCCTATGTTCTCTTGTATTATCAGGAGATTTTGTTGGATGTCCCTCCAATTGCTGGAGATAAATGTGCACTATTTTACACATATTGTCAACCCAGATAAAAAAGATTTATGAGATCCCTGAGTTTTTTGGTGGCACAGAACCACATAACGTTTCTTCCGTGTCTCACCCCTCGACATCTTAATAAGAACTCATGTGAAGGTTAGCGCAGCCTCCCTGAAACTTACATTCACATCACATTCTCGACTGAGATGATGCCACAGATCTTTTTATGTTATATGTGGATGAACAACAAACAGATTAAGTCTTGTTCATGTCCGTCCTCATGTATACATGCAGTTCTATTCTAGGATTTCATCTCTACACTCAATTCTCCATCCTGAATATTCAGAGTCATCCTGAATATTTTTTTGCGTGAGTAATCATCATGTCGTGTATGTCGGTGCTCTTGTAAAACTCTAAACTCTACTTCTCCCTTATTTAATAGATGAGGCTAATCTTATGCCTCCGTTTCGAAAAAAACCAGAGTCTCGAGTTTGCACAATATTGAGTCTCGATTTTGAATAAATGAATATGTCAAGGATATGTTGAATAGCTATGTATGTCTTAACGATGCAATTAGATTTTTGAGTATGGATGACATGCTGTCTTAATCGTCGGTGATTGAATTCATTGCTCAATGCACCAACACCAGTCTCATGTTTAGGGGCATGATCAATGTACAGTAAAAGTTTTAAGTCCAACAACAATCCACCTTCAAAAACATCTAGGCAGAAGCTACAACATACTTAAATGTAATGGAGAAATCTTCAAAGCAGTATGTTATCCTTTTGTGATGGTATAATTTACAGGGTTGTTCCAGGCAAATCAATCTGTCTAATATATATTTTCCTTTCATTCATTTTTTCATACAAGGTGATAGCACAGAGTCACCCTCAAGGCGATAAATCTTAAATTTTCTGTATTGTCATTACATAAAACTAAAACCTTCACGAGTGCACTGATGCTCTTCCTAACGCCCAGCCGCAACAAGTGTACATGAACCTTCGCACTTTACAAGTTTACATAAATACTTGCAGTCGTTAGGTTAAACCCATCTACATTGTTTTATGTGATACATATGTTGTCTCCCTACCTTATATGGATACAAATATCAAGGCAAAACCAACCTTATCTACCATTCTTAAGAAGTTGCTTCCCGCTTCTTCCTATTCTCTCAACATGCAGCCCGTCCACATCATCATCTAGCCATGTCATCAATTCTTCTGATTTTCCTTGCCTATGGTGAAGCGACGTCACCACTAAATGTTATCGCTGCAGGTCGCTGGCTTTGTGCTACGTTCGCACGGTTTACTGGCCATCCAACGCGCCTTTCCTTCTGCACACGGCAATTCCTTTTTTTCCTTTTACAACAAAACGAAACGAAGCGTCTGATTTTTCCACCGTCGCACAATTCCTGCCCTTGCCTCTTGGTCTGGTGGTTCCTTTCATCTCCCTCCACCAATAAATCTCTAGGGTAGTCTTCCAATTCTTCTCCTCCCCTCTTTATGTATGCCATACTTCCCATGTTGCACCGCCGCCGACCAAACCTTCTCTGGTCGTGAACACTAAGACCTACACGCTGCCTCCCTCCGGGAGCCCCTCGAGTGTCGCGAGCCTGGACATGCTGGCCCAAACCAAGCGCCATGGCGTCGAACCTACCTCCCGGGGAACCAGACGTGCCACCGCCAGCGTCCTCCTTCAACCCCACATGCGTAGGTGCGAGCTCTCCATCTCCTCATATCTGAATTGCGTTTTTTTATCTAGCTTGGTAGAAGCCCCGATTTCCAGTTGGAGTAGCTGTCGCTGGAAGGGCGAGGGCACCGGCCCCAAAGGGTAGTTCTATGGCGTGATGGATTCAGACTGATGCCAACCATAGACATGTCTACCGGATCCCAATCAAAGTTGCGCCTCTGTCGCCAAGGTAGGAGCAGAAGGATGAGGTGGTTCCCGTAGTATATCTGTCCAGATATTTAAGTCTGTATTGTTGACCTGAACGCATATGTGTGTTTTTTAGTGGAAGAGATGCATACTTACTGTAAATGCAGGAGGTCGTTCCCAACTTCCCATCGTATATTTGTATAGATCTTTGCTGTACGGGCCTAATATGTACTGTAAATGCACCTTAACTACTTTTAGATTTCTTTACTGATTGTTATGTGGCCCGTGGTCATGTACAAAGTCTAACATGTATGGATGTGCAGATTGAAAAGTTCATCAGAATATTGCACGGGAGGTTCTATCATCCACCATCCAGATTTTTTGTACGTTTGTTTGTTCAAATTTTATTTCTTTTAAGTTTATATACAGCGATTTAATTTGTAGTTTAACTTATTTTGCAAAGAGTTTGGTTAGTCTGCTTGGATAGGGGTTTAGGAGGTGCTTTCAGGTAGAGCTAAAGACTTTCTAATGTGCAATTCAGCACCTTCATAGTAGTATTTGTAAGATTTTTTATGATAAAAAATAATGTATTTTCGAAAGATTTGTGACTGAAGTTTTCTTCATTTTGGTTACACATTCTTTGCAGTTCTCTCCCCCTCTCTCTCTCTGTGTATGTGATTACACATGACTTGATGGTGATTAGTCTGAAATATTTGTGAAGCGAGGCTATGTCTACAGGTTTTGCGGTTCTTTGTAGACATGCCCAAGGTTACTTTAGGATTTCTTGGTGGATTCCATTCCAAATCCTCTTTGTTAACATAATATATAAGCTAATGTCAGTTTTTTTTGCTTTCACCCACCTGATAAGAAGACACGCAATAGGAACATAGAAGCATGTGTAGTATCGAATTTGCAGTTGGATATAGTACTTTTATCTTAACCTTTTTAAATTCAAGAATAGCTTATTTCTCTCTGAGTGCATTTTATCATGCTATGTTCCCTTGCTATTTCTCCTACATTGTTTGACTACCTAGCTCTAAAAAGTCAGTATTGACTCAATTTTCCAGGGCTGGTTTAGTATCCTAATATTTTGAACAAGAGGTCTGTGAATATTTTTGATATGCTACGTTGTAAAGTTTCCGTTCGAGGTCAAGCTTATTTTTGCTTTTGATTCCAACAGAGTACACAACACAATTTATTATTTTCGGACTCATTCATTGTTTATGCAGATCTAGATAACTTTGGTACGGAGTGTTGTGTTTATATTAAGTTGATTTTCAGTGATGTTTGAAAATTTCCACAAACACGATTCTTCGGTTTCCAGTGGCCATTTTAAATTTGTCGATTCAATCCACCAACTAAATAAGTAGCTGGCGTACACTGTATGTTGTTACAAACCACCAGCAAAGCCTCGGATATTGTGCCTCGGCCAGTAAGCTTGCTCCAACCAAGAATATGAAGAGGCAGACACGTGAGACATCTAAGGGGAAACTGTGGGCATGGTTTGCTTGTGAGCTGTGTTTAATTTGCGATGTATAGTTGTATGTGATGTAACCAACCTTAATATCCGCAAGTGGCACTTTTAGTTTCCCTTCTTTTTGCTGATGAGTTTCATTTTCAATGGAAAATAGAACTGAGCAGTTCCTCCCTATTCTAAAAACCTGTTTGTTCTATTAGAAAATTATTCTTCTAGAAGAAGTGAGCATCACACATAGTTGTCCTATGGAAGTTTCCAAGTTTTTCTTACCGAGGTAGGATTTATAGTATGTTGGAATATATTTACAGTACATTGTTTTTTCGATGAATGTTCGATCACATCCAAAATCTTTTGATTACTCGCAGTTTATGAATTGTGTTATGCTCTAAAGAGGTGCTCAACAAGAGACTACAAATTTCCGCAGCAATGCGCGGGGTATCTACTAGTATGAATAAATACTAGGGCCAACATAATTTTCCTTATGGGTTCCCAGTCAATTCTATGTCATTTCTGAATTTACTTGACTCAAGGAGAAAAAATCTCCACTGTGAGAAGTGCTCTATTGGTTTGGATGTACAACTCTGAATTTTCAGATATGATGAGAGGTGACTTTGTGCTTCGGTGACATCTTCAAGAAATACTAGCGCATCTATACAAGATCAAACATAAAGGCGATTGTGAAATTGGTGTGCTTTACTTCTGTTTTATGGGGATTTGTTGTATATAATGGAAAAAAAGGCACTACTATTGGAGTAAGACGCATCATATTTCTATTGGAATATACCCAAAATCAGGGTGAGACCAGATGCTTATACAAAAAATTCAGTTTAGTGAGCATAATTGAATCTTCTTTCCCGTTGCAACGCACGGGCATTTTTGCTATAATAATAATAATAATAATAATAATAATAATAATAATAATAATCTCCCCTATATATATAGTGTTACTATTCATCACCCAGGGTGCAGAATAAGTTATTCTTCACCCGAGGTAATCTTACGATCATTTTATAATTAAATTACGTTTGGAATTCAAATAATTACATTCTTATTTATTCATTATGTAAAATTTGGCATAAAAAATAAAAATATAAGGCATAAGACAAAAAAATTACAGTTTATGTGTATTTTACATTATGTTTTTACGTTTGTAATTTTACATAACATCAAATATTTTTTACGACGATTATATATTTTCTTACGGTCTCTTTTTACGTCAGAAATAAGATAAAACTTACGAAACGTAAAATTATGATGCACTGATGGTAAAATAGTCAATCCCTGATGTTTCTGGTCGTCCGTCGCGCCTTTTTACAAAAAAGTCCCTGATGTTTTAGTTATTTAACCTGCAGTCTTTTTTCTAAGTGGATCTGATAAAACCAATTTCACAAAAAACACCCTGCATCTATCGGCGTCCACCGCACGACCGCACACAGCGCCTCCACGCACGGGCTCGTGCTCGAGCCTCCACGCACGGGCTCGTGCTCGAGCCTCCCCGCCGCCCCGCGCTGGCCGGCCACCTGAACACCGCAGCCGTACCAACGCCTTCTCAATCTACAACATGCTTTCCAACACCAAACAATGGAGTGTCCAGTCCGGCACGGATTTGAGTTGTCTACAGCATGGAGGATGAGAGAGTTGACACAGAGAGAGCCGAGGTTGCTTGAAGACTGCGGGGGGGTGGAGCCACTGCGTGGCCAACATCCCGGACGAACAGGCGCTCCTCTTGAGCGTCCTCCTCCTCCCGACGGCAGCACAAACAAGGGGTGGCAAATCCGGCTGCTCCGGCGTGGATCCGGCGACGGAGCGAACAGATCGAGGCGGAGGAGCCCGAGGCCGACGGAGAGGCGGGCAAAGCTCCAAGACGGCGGGGGTGCTGCGGGGTTGTTTGGATCGACGGAGAGGAGCACGAGGCCGACAGCGAGGTGGCCGGCCCGTCGGCGGGGCGAGCTCCAAGGACCAAGGTGGCCGTAGTGCTGCGGGTTGTTCCTGGGCGACTCTCTTCCCTGGAGAAAACAAAGATCAGAGAGAGTGAAGAAGGATAAGGGAAAAGCTGAGAGAGAGAGGAGGAGAGGGGCGGCGACAGCTAGGCTGGCTCGTGGCACAGGGGAGCTCCTCTCTAGGTGCGGTTGAAGGAGGCATGGGGCAGCACGAGGAGGCCGGCTGCTGGAGTGGATGAACAAGGGGAAAATATGCAAAGGGGAAAAACTGGGACAGAAACGAGTGGGGTTGCGTCCTTAAAAGATAAGGCTGCGCGATAGCCTATCGAGCCTAGCGATCCCTATTCCACCCCTTCGATCTAGAGCATTCTCACAAGAAAAAGAAAAAAAAACACACCTTCGGCAACTGGGCAAGATGGCAAGACTGGCTACAAAATCAATCAAGCTACTTTTTAGACTAGCTTTAACGTGTAGTTTTGTTTTTTACGGGCAAAACGTGTATAGCTTCTTTTGGAAAAGAACGTCTATAGCTTATGGGATGAGTATATGATAGTCTCTCCGTTTCTAAATACAAGTGTTTTTTAGAGATTTTAGCGAAGACTACACACACGTATATTAGACATATTTTAGAATGTAGATTCATCTATTTTGCTTCATACGTAGTTAGCATTGAAGTCTCTAAAAAGATTTTTATATAAAAATAGAGAGAGTATAAATTCTAAAATCAACGACACTTTAAATTCAATATACCCATTTTATTAAATCAAGGGTGAAGATCAAAACTTACCCCTTCGATTACGATGGCATGATTGCCAAATTTAAATCTAACCAATTAATCACGTGCGTGCGCCCCTTCGATTACAAGGGCAGCGAGTGGTAGAGGCCGGCGGCAGGAGGCACATGACAACAAACGCGATGGGAATGGTACACAATAGCGCACGACTCAACATGGCTGGACAAGGACATCTATGCCTGTAGTGTGTAGCAGGGGCGTCGGCGATTTACGAGTGTTACGCATCTGATGTGGGGGCAATGGGGGCTGGATCGAAGGCAGCGCGTGTGCTTGGTTGTCATTTGTGCGGGCATGGCGGCACGTGTGGCTGCATGACGATGACTAGCGCCAACAACGAGGTTGGCAGCGGCGGTGCAAGATGTGAGCAAGTAGGAAGTTCTGACAAGGGATGGATTTAGGAGTATATAGGTATATGTTCGCTTTGCCCAAGGTCCATAATGCTCTTTTATATATTTTTGAAAGGGGTTGTACCCTTTCCTTTCTCTCTCTCACCATTTCTTCCTTTGGAACGACGCCCATAAGAATGACAATGTACCGTCGTGCGGATGACATTGATTGACACTAAATCTGCACATGTGTAGTAGGGTTGTGGCTCGTGTTGAGCAGGCCGGCGACACCTTGGCCCTCTCTATTTTTCTCGTCGGCTCCTGGCTTTATCAACAAGGTGACATGGATTTATTGTTTTTATATGATGAAATGTGGTTGCCTTCTTACGATACCTTTTCACATGACACGGGCTTCATTAATTACATGTCTCGCTATCTTAAGTTAATCATATATGTCTTGCGCTTCCTTTCCTAAAAGTCCCACTTTGCTTGACCCGCTATCTTCTGACATGATGGATGGCATGTTAAACTTTTTCTCCCGGTGCAATGCACGGGCACATTTACTAGTATATATATATATATATATATATATATATATATATATATATATATATATATATATATATATATAGGACAAATTTTATCTACAAGCAGTGGTAGTTACCACCTACTTGTATGGTCTCCACGTGTCCCCAAATGTAGAAGTTGGGCAACCGGTGCTGGCCTATCGAACATGGGCAGAACCCTTTAACCCGTGAGCAGCCGCACGCAAATAGGAGGTGGATAATTTTTCTTTTGTTTGGATAAAGCAACCCTGAGTTTTCGTAGGGACGGTACGTCCAACTTCCCAACTAATCACGGTGAAGCTAGCTATGAAAGGGCGTACGGGTCTCCTTGTTTCTTTTCGTGATGTGCGAGACGCCAGTAGAAACATCCTAGTAGTATATACTATTGTAAGAGTGTATGGAGTATTTTAATAAGCGTGTATATAGTATATTGTATTTGAAAGTAAAGAGTATGGAGTAACGAGTATACGTCGGCAGTGTGGATGTAGTACACTTCAAAGATGAGTATGTGATTCTTAAGAAAGTATGGAGCATGTATATTTTAGAAAGAAAATATGTAGTATTGAGTATGGAGTATGTCATTAAAAGAATCGTATGTATGCGCGGCAGACCGGCCAGCCAGAATGATGTACATGTTAGCGTTCATCTTTTAATTTTTGAAAAGATATGTACATTCTTTATTTTAGCCAGAGTATATTTACATATAGTCCTAACTTGTTTATCTGGTATGAATTAGAAGATCTAACACGTACATGATGCATGAAAACGTGATGTCACTGATGCATCATATGGGCGTCCGCCATACATGCATGCATGCTCTTGTCCATGGAGTTGGGCGAGTAAACCTGTTGCAGCTGTACGTCGTTATAGTCGCCGTGCACTGCCGTACAGCGTCGTCGTCCTTGCCACCGCACTGGAACAGACATCCATTGGTAGTATGCAGTATGGAGTATGTCTTTTCTTTAAATGAGCATGGATTATGGAGTATATATATCCACCGAATTGTTTTGAGCAAGGGAGTGTATATACAGAAAAGTGTATGGAGTATGGAGTATATACACTTCTAACTTGTATGAAAGGTAGTATGGAGTATCTTTTTTTTCAGCGGGTAGTATGGAGTATCTAAAAAAGCAGTATGTGATATGAAGTATGAAAGTTCATATATACTACTAAAAAAACTATGGAGTATATGCATTGCCATTTATAGTTTGTGTACAGGAGGGAGTATATATGCGCTTCAAGAATGGAGAAGTGGGATGTTTAGCATAGAAGTATATGGACCTCCTAAATAAAAAAATAATGCCCTGTAAAAAAATACTCCACCAAGTAAATCTGAGGAGTCATATGCATGTCCGCCTCAGCCATGCTTGTCCGTATTCTTAATTAGATAGAAGTTTCCCATCACGTACATACATGTGATGCGGCCAAATCGAAGTTATATCTTCCCCATGACATAAGATCCCTACATATGTATCTTCATTTACAGGGAGTGGTAAGTACAAAAAAAGTAGTATTATGTATGAAAATTATGTAACGGACGTCAACACGTCCTACTTCATAGATGAATTCATGGATTCCTGAGTGTTTGATTGATGCAAGACAAATAAATGGAGGAGTATGTTCCAGCCGTCCTTGATGTTGATTCAGACCATGCATGTTCCCTGGCGGCAGGTCGATGCAGACATCATTGTGCATGTGTAGCGCTAACAGAGAGTTAAATTAATCGACGTCGTCCCCCGCCGGCGGCCGCGGCTGCAGGTCGGATGATCGCCAGAAGAAGACACCGGTGAAAAGAAACAAGAAGCTCGCTGGTGACCTTTTAAACGCAAAGGAAAGAATTAGCATGATGTAATGAAAAGCACGGAACAAGGAAGAATCCCGTATGATGCAAGCATACCTGAATCATGCCGGCGACACTCACGACGACGACTGTCCGCCATCTCCAGCCGGTGAGGGATTTGTTCGCCCAGGCAAAACGGTAGATAGAGAAAATATATGTTTGTTGTTGGTAACAAGAATATACTGACAAAGCTATTTTTTACGTGCATGAAACTATTTGGTTCGTTACTAGATGGATAAGGACGTACGAGCTGATAGAATTGCAATCAAATTTTTGGATAAGCTCCCGATCAGAACGTCCTGGATAAGCACCAAATAAACTAATCGAAATAATTAATAACAAGACCAAACGGGTCGGGTGGAACCTCATCTAACCCATTACAATTCTATAGGCGATCTAGAGTTCTGTAGCACGGTCAATCTAATCACATGAGATCAACGGTGGATTTTTAGGTGGTAACTACCACTAGGTGGTAGGATGAATTTTCCCTATATATATATATATATATATATATATATATATAATAAAGCAAATAGTGTTTCTGATCGTCCGTCACGAAAATTGCTCCTGAATTTCACACTAATTACCCACTATGCCACCGGTAAGTAAGAAAAGGTTTGCTGCGGTTGCATCCGCCTTGCGTTCGGTTCATATAAAAGGCAACACTCTAATATAACACAGGCATAGGTCCTATCCTGGCGGTTGGAGCTTGGGTCCTGCTTCCTGCAGACCAGGGTTCGATCCCAACTGCCCCTTCTATTTCACGTGAGACCTGACATGCTTTTCTTTTTGTTTAATTTCTTTTTTCAATTTCAAATATTTTAAAAATAATGGTATCTCTCAAATCTTAATTTCAAATCTGACATGTTATATATCGAAATTTCTCATAAAAATGTAAATAATGGTATCTCTCAAATCTTAACTTCAAATCTGACATGTTATATATATCAAAATTTCTCATAAAAATGTGTAAGATTTCAAATATGCTATTATCTTCCATGTTAATCATTTTTAAAATTATGTTTAGGATGCATCAAAGTTCGATCCCAACTGCCCCTTCTATTTCCTTTTTTCTTTTCGGCTGCACCATGTGAGACCTGACATGCTTTTCTCTTTGTTTAATTTCTTTTTTCAATTTCAAATATTTTAAAAATAATGGTATCTCTCAAATCTTAACTTCAAATCTGACATGTTATATATCGAAATTTCTCATAAAAATGTAAATAATGGTATCTCTCAAATCTTAACTTCAAATCTGACATGTTATATATCAAAATTTCTCATAAAAATGTGTAGATTTCAAATATGCTATTATCTTCCATGTTAATCATTTTTAAAATTATGTTTAGGATGCATCAAAGTTTGATGCTCTCACGAAAGCTATTACAAATGAAATTATAATATTCCCAATGTTAGTCACCATAAAAATGTCCATTTAAAAAATATTCTAACAAATTAGGAAAAAAAACTTCCCAAATTAAATATACATTCATGTTTTTCTGAACAACAAAAAAAATGACTGAAAGACTCTTTCATCCAAGAGCTGAAATGGGTCATGACAAACATTGCTACGATACGTCCAATTTCGGTAGTCCAAAAAGAAACACTTAATGTAACTTTATTTATGACGTTTGCAAAAATTGAATTAAATAAGTGTTACATAATTACATTAAAGATTGTGATATTTTTTTTTTCTTCCCTTGCAACGCACGGGCTCTTTTGCTAGTGCATATTAAGATCTGCCGATGTGTACGCTAAAAAAAATATGCCGATGTGGCAAGATGATGACATGGACATGCTGCATGCTAAGATAAATATTGCAGTGGGGATTAATCTCTTAGGTATATAGGATATGGCACGCCTTTGGTGTACTCTTGAAAAAAAACTTTCTACCAAAAGCTTAACATTACATGCTAGCTGCAACATCATTTGTCTTAAAGAATAAAATGATATCACTGGCAGACATAAAGGGTTATGAGGAACTGCGGGAGCAAATTGAATGCGTCCAACATCGTCACCTCTCCCCTTAAGAAGGTAAGACAACCCTTTAGCAGCAAGTACAAATAAATACGGTAAGATAGGATCACCCTGCCAGATACCCCTAGTTAGCTTAAACTCTTTCATTTTTCTTCCATTGAACAACACTCAAAAGACACGGACGAGACACATCCTCATCACCCCTTGTCCCAAGATTTGGTCAAATCCTATTTGAGTATCATTTTTTCCTCTAAATATTCCCACTCCACGTGGTCATAGGCTTCCATCATGTCAAGCTTCAAAGCACAACACATGTTATTTTCTTCGCTTTTGACTTTCATGAAGTGCAAACATTCATATGCAGTAATTAGATTGTTAGTAATGAGCATTTCTGGGACAAAAGCAGTTTAAGAGATAATTTAAGAGACAAAAGCAGTTTAAGAAATGATCTCGGAAAGGATGAGCTTCGACCGGTTAGCTAGCAGTTTAAGAGATAATTTTATACATCACATTGCAAAGCTAATGGAGGGTATAAAAGTGCCGGTTTTGATACCTTAGGGGTGATAGCAATGGACATTTTATTTAACACTTCCATAGACTCCTCTCCATCAAGAATCTACAATACAATTCCGGTTACCTCCTCATGACAAAGTTCCCATTTTTCTAAAAGAAATGAGTCGATAGGCCATCTGGTTCCGATGCGTTGGTTGGGAACATATGGAACAAAGCATGCTTGACTGCGAGTTCAGTATATGCACCACACAAAGCTTAGTTTATCTCGGTTGTAACTTTACAAGGCACATGTGAGAGAACCTCCTCAGGACAAAGTTCCCATTTTTCTAAAAGAAATGAGTCGGCAGGCCATCTGGCTCCGACGCGTTGGTTGGGAACATATGGAACAAACACATGCTTGACTTCAAGTTCAGTATAGGCACCACACAAAGTTTAGTTTATCTCGGTTGTAACTTTACAAGGCACATGTGAGAGAACCTCCTCAATTCCAATAGTTCCTTTAGACGCATACATATTTTTTATAGAAAATTTGTAGTCATAGGTCTAAGCTCGTGCTAATCGTCACTACACGAGCCATCCGGCCGAGCTAGCCTATCAATTTGGTTCTTCTTCCTCTGAGAGTTGGCCTTCTTATGAAGGCTTTATTGTTGTCCCCTTCCGCTAACCACTGAATATGAGCAAGTTGATGCCACTTCTTTTTTAGGCAAGCCACATTTTCTTTTATAGGTGTGGATAGAAGCCACCGTAATATGTCAAACACAGGTTCAGAATGGTTACTATATATGCTGTGGAGCTTGCCAGTGAACCACTGATTTTTTGATCATGCTATTATGGAGGATTTGGTATATACAAAATGAAATTGTGCATGATAAGCCAGTTCTCCCGATGCAAGTATCAGTAGATTTCTTTGGAGCTATGTACAGTCTATATTAACGATTGCACATGAGCCAGAGAGAGACCCTTTGAAAGGGAAGTCAGTGGCTGTGAACTACCAACATGAAAACTTTTTTGTTGGTCATATGATGTCTGGAAGGCCCAATCTCCATGGACCGGACCTAAAGAAAGATGGCTGAATCTAAATACAGATGGATCCTTTGTGACGGCAGACGGAACAGGAGGAAGCGGTATGGTCCTGCGGGATCATATGGTAGCAATTATATTCAGCGCTTGTCACTGTTTTTTTCCATTGCACTAGTGCTCTAAAAGCAGAGTTGGCTGCCATACGTGAGGGGGCATCACTTGCTTTGCAATGGAGCAGCTTGCCAATAATGACTGAAACAGACTGCCTGAAGGCTCTAAATATTATGAAAAAAGGAGGAAATGATAGATCTTCAAATAGCTTTCTGGTTCATGAGATTATTTTACTCATGGAACAACGGAAATCTTGTATTACTCACATACGTCGTAGTCAAAATAATGTAAGCCATATGCTGGCAGTTTTTGGTAGGACTTCGGGTCGCACTATGGCTAGGCTCTGGACCTGATGAGGTTGTTAATCTCTGTAACTTCGATAGTAGCTTTGGTACATGATTAATACAAATATTTCCCGCAAAAAAAGAAGCCACTTTTTTTTTGGAGCGGTGTTTTTTTTTTTTTTTTGAGAAACTGGAGCGGTGGATAAAAGCCACATAACACATTCTTTAGCAATCCCATCTTCACTGAAAAGCCAGTCCAACAAGGGCAACCCCGAGAGAAGGATAAGGCCGCGCTCATTTAAGCTGGGCTAGGCTGATAGACCAAGTACATGCGGCCCGGCCACTACACGACCTCCCGTCGGCCCAGTCCACACGGCTAGGGTTTTATAAGAGCGCTCTCCGCGAGACTCCCACGCCTCCTCCCAAACCCTAGCGCCGGCGCCTCCACTTCTCTTCTTCCTCGTCTCCTCGCGCGCAGGTATCTTATCTCCTCTCCCCCCTCCCTCCCTCCGCCGCCACCCCCCCTTGCCCGCTCGTTTCTGATCCGTGTGCGCTCTGCGAATCCAACCCTTGCGTCTGCAGGGCCCGGCGAAAGGGAAGCAAGATGTACACCGCCAGGAAGAAGATCCAGAAGGACAAGGGCGTCGAGCCCTCCGAGTTCGAGGACACCGTCGCGCAGGTGAGCGGCCTTCCCGCGTCCCTCCTCTCCCGCCTTTTGCAATTCCTTTGTTCCCCCCGAACCGCTCTTCGTTTGGATCTGTCAAGGTCTGACATGCCTGTGGTGGTTAATATCTTGCAGGCTTTCTTTGACCTGGAGAATGGCAACCAGGAGCTCAAGAGCGACCTCAAGGACCTGTACATCAACACTGCAATGTAAGTCGCCGTTCGCTACATCCAAGACCCTCCCGATCTATTGGTCGGGCCGATTTATTTGTCAGTGGTGGACGTGTTATGATACTGTCGTGCTGTGTTTGCAGCCAGATGGATGTTGTTGGCAACAGGAAGGCCGTGGTGATCCATGTGCCGTACCGTCTGCGCAAGCCCTTCAGGAAGATCCATGTCAGGCTCGTCAGGGAGCTGGAGAAGAAGTTTAGCGGCAAGGTGAATTGCTTATACTTGTTTGCTTTGTTGTGCTAAGCTTTATCAGTTTCTGTCTAAGCGCTTGTTTAAGTTGCTACACAATTGTTGTAATTTGTAAATAGTGTCTTGCAGTAGCAGTGCTAAACAATTAGATACGTTATTGTAAGAAGCTGACTGAGTATACTAGAATCTATTATTTTCATTTTAGGATGTGAATGTTACAATTCACGGCACTGCAGAGCATAATACATCACAACATCATTAATGTATCAGCTCAAGGTGGCATCCATGAGCATGTTTACCTCAAGTTTTTCCCTTGGTTGCATTTAAATGAAAGCAAATTGCTCGATAGGTAGCTGTTGTTGGCATCTATAATAAGCTAATTGCAGTGTTCAAGCTGGAGTTCTGTTGTTCTGATTTTCATGCTTGTACTGTAAATCTTTGCCTCCAAGCTTATTTGCTACAGTTGGAACTTTTTGCACTTTGTCCCAGATCATCACTGTAAAAACTGTAACATGTTGTTTAGCTGCAGGAGTTTGTTTAAACTCTGATATGATGTTGATAAAAATTGAAACGGAATTTGATAAATGTGCTTAACTTGTACAGGATGTTGTCTTTGTTGCAACAAGAAGGATTGTGAGGCCACCCAAGAAGGGGTCTGCTGTTCAGCGCCCTCGCACCAGGACCCTGACAGCTGTTCATGATGGTATTTTGGAGGATGTTGTGTACCCAGCTGAGATTGTGGGGAAGCGTGTCAGGTACCGTTTGGATGGTGCCAAGGTCATCAAGGTAGTCCTTTCACCTTTTCAGTTTATTGATCATCATATAAATACCCTGTTAGAAGTTGAACATGCATATACTCATTTGGTGGCTGCAGTTGTAGTGCTCCAACTGGTACTGTTTGATATGATGCTTGTTTGGCAACTTCTTACATTAGCCTGGCAGCATCTTGCCCTTAGCACTCTGCTTGATTGGCAAGCAATTCTAGTGCTGATCTTATTCTTGATGTTCTTTCAGATCTACTTGGACCCGAAGGAGCGCAACAACACTGAATACAAGCTGGAGACCTTCTCTGCAGTCTACCGCAGGCTTTGTGGGAAAGACGTTGTCTTTGAGTACCCTGTGACTGAAACCGCCTGAAGATCCATGCCTTGAATGTCCTCCATTTTCATATCTTTCTGATCCAAATGTTTTGGTCGAGGTCTCAGTTAGTTGTGCTATCAATGTATTCCAGAAACATAGTTTTGTTAACGATCTGGGGTTAGGAAGTTTGATGGAGAAGGCAATGAACGTGAACAATGTTAAAGTTTTGAGCATTTAAATTATGAACCTCTGCTCGTTTATCTTGCTGCACTTGATTGTCTTTTCTAATTGTTCAACATCTCCGCCTAGTCACTGCAATTCCCTATTACGTATCACCTGTTTTGTCATGTGTTTGTACTGTTCTCTCTAGCAAGTATTTTGATGTTTTAACTTACAATTTGATCAACATGATGGAGTATCTCTAGCTAGTTGCTTTGATTAATATGACATGCCCACCAAAATTGTACTCCCTCCGTTCCCAAATATAGGTCTTCCAGAGATTTCTACAAGTGACTACATATGGAGCAAAATGAATGAATCTACTCTTAAACGTCGGCGTGGGTCTAACTTTATGGGGATAATGGAGATGTTGCAGCAGCAACAGACGTCTACAACTTGTTGCAATTGCAACACGATTGTTAGCCCCTTGCATCCTTGCGGTGTGGGCAATGCTGGAGTTGGAAGGGCTGCAGCAACAGAGGCGGTCAGTGATAGTCGGGGACAACATGGAGGATGTCGTCGGTGGTAGCCGTGCGAGGTCGCCGACGACTGCCGAGTGGAGGGGAGGAGTTAGACCCACGCCGACGACTACCGAGATGGAGGGGAGGAGTTAGGCCCATGCTGGGGCCGACATGTGTGGTTTTGACCGACGTGAGACCGGAAAGGAAGAGAGTGGCGACGGTGCGATGAGGGTGAGGCATGTCGGCCGAGTGCTTCTTGTTGGCAGCAACGCCGGTCCATTCGATGGATTGCACATGCACGAGGGCTGTCGGCGGCTGATCGGGCGTGGAGGGGCGATCGGGAGGAGGCCGAAGGTAGAAGACCCGAACTATATATTGTTCTGCAACAAACCCCCCATTGCGTTCGTGCCTTGCAACAAGGGGAGATGTTGCAAACCAGTGTATGGTGTAGGGTTGCTATGTGCTGCACGATCAAAATTTGACTGGATGGTAACGGAGGCAACAAGGGAAGATGTTGCAAACCAGTGTATGATGTAGGGTTGCTATGTGCCGCACGATCAAAATTTGACCGGATGGTAACGGAGGCAACAAGGGGAGATGTTGCAAACCAGTGTGTGGTGTAGGGTTGCTACGTGCCGCACGATCAAAATTTGACCGGATGGCCACGGAGGTGGTTGGTGCGCATCAAACTATATGTTTATGAACTTCATTTGAATATAAGTTAAATGATATGCTTTAGATGATATACAACACATTTCACCCTATAAACCTGATTGGAGAGTATGATGAACTTAATCAGATGAGTATTATTTTCATCTGTAAATAGGGGAGTACATTGACACCTTTGATATTTCGATCTTTGATTATTATTATATTTTCTTTAAGAAACAAGTGTGTCTATATTTACGAGAGAAAATAATATTTCTACTATCCTTATAAAAGAAAAAGAGGGCGGAGAACCAAATCATCTCACCCATCCATCAGCAAAATCCAATGGCCCTTAATCCTTGGGTGTTTAACGCTGCAAACCACGCATCAAACCAACAATCCATCGATCATCGATGGCTAACCCAAACCCTGCCCGGCCGCTAAAAAAAGAAACCGTTCGCGCACGACCTCTCGCCCCGCCCGCACGACCTCACGCTCCCGCGCCGTTCCTCCCACAGCCGGGCGCGGGCCGCAGGTCGCCGAGCCGGCGTCCGCAGGTCGCCGAGCCGCCGCCGGAGCCGCCCTTCACCGCGGGCCGCTGCAGCCGCCGCGCCCTTCGCCGCAGGTCGCCGCTCGAGCCGCCGCCGTGTACAGCGAGGTGCAGACGAGCCGCATCGGCACACGCTGCCCCTCCCCTCCGTCCTCCGCTTCCATTTCACGCTCGCCGACGGGCCCACCACCACCGCCGCCGCGGGAAGCCCTGGTGAGTAATGAACTCCCTATTTCCTTGGATGCGTCGCTCCCGGACCTTGGCCAGCAGAATCGCGGTCTGGGCTTCTTTGAATTTGGGATTTGACGGCGATGACTCGATCTGTCGCAGATGAGATCGCCAAGCTGTTCCCCAACTTGTACGGCCAGCCTTCGGCTGAGCCGGTCGCAGCGAAGCTGCTCAAGATCAGTGTCGTGCTTTCTGGTGGCTAGGCTCTAGGGGGCAGAATGTGATCTGCGACGTCTTTGGTAGGTGCGAGTGATCTCTAGCTGCACGTTCGTTTAGCACTAGCTGAGACCAATTGAAATTGGAAATAGGTGTTCATAATTGAATTAAAAAGGTGTTAGTGCACTGCGTCAGTCTCTTCTCTGATGGAAAGTATGAGGATAGATCTTTTTAGATTTTGTTGCTTTGATGTGTTTCCTGAATAATTCTTGTCGTTGACTTGTCATGGTTGGTGTTGTGGATGTGATTACCCGCGGGAGCGTGCCAAAGGCAGCACCATGTATGGATTCAGGGGAGGTCCGGCTGGTGTCATGAAGGGAAGTACGTCAGGTGACTGCTGATTTCGTGTACCCCTAATGAAACCAGGTATGTCAACATAACCTTTACTAAGCACATTCATTGAAATTTCAGTACTTCATATAGACTTTGGTCATCACCATTTTCAAAACGGGAAGTGGATTATCAGTAGGGATTTTGCTTAGGTACTTCCATGAATTAACAGATGATTTTTTTTCTCTTGAAGTATCCTTGTGCTTATAAGAAATTTATGACCATAAGCATGACAAATATATGATGTATTCTTGTCCTTTTCCAACACAAGAGCTCTACCCCAGCACCGCTTCCCCATCTCTGGTCGTTCCCTTGCACTCCTCCATGGCGGCTGGGAAGATGGGCCACCACCGAAGCCGCTCCCAGTAATCGCCAAACTGTACCTGCTAGATTAACGAGGTCGCAGCCGAGGCCGACCATCGCCGCGCCAACTATGGGTTCGATGTGAGTTTATTTGCATATTACGGAGTATTTATTAAAGAAAATGGTTTGAGGTGAAGAGCCAAAGGCCTGAAGCCAAATGTTCCTAACAGAACGACGATCCGCAGGAAACAAGGCCAACGCTATGTGTGCCTGCAAGATTGAAGATCCCAGATATTTTACTTTTCTCCATGATCCTACACCATTGTTGCTTCATGTAGACCCCTTTATCATTCATTTTTAATTTTTTATTGTTCAAATCTCTATATGGTTGTCATAGATGCTATTACAGGGATGTAGCACTATATTTTTCATGTGTTGTCGTAAACAGAACTCCCTTTGTACTGATACATATATGTTTCTTCTTTTAATTACAGTATCTCTTTTCGGACTGGTCGGGCTCTCTAGATTTCTAGATTGGAAGAAGTTTGTTTGAAATCTGCCTTTGGGTTTCAGAAAAGTCAGAATAAGTTCCTACGTACACCAGCCGTAACTAGATAACTCATGTATTACGCAATGCTCTGCGCCATTATCTGTGGAGTATTTGCAGCCGTATTCTTTGTCGTTCGATGCTCAATCAGGTGAGTCTATTTTTCCATTTTTGATTCATAGTCGCTGGCACAAATTGGCCAGTGCATTTGGTCCAATCACTGAAAACAATTTCCACATGTCAATTGGGGAAACATACGCCCATCATCACTGCACTTTTTGCCAATTTTTTTTGCTATTTTGTTCTGTTCTATGTATACATGCAGTTCGTGCAATTAGCTGCAACAACTATTTTTTTCTTTTCTTTTGCTGTTAGGGCTTGCGGCCATACATGTTAAACAATAAGACGATTTAATTTCTGGTCTAACAATACATTTGTTAATAGTTGCAACTAAAAATAGATCTACTTTTTGCTAATAGTGGCCAAATAAAAGAGGTTCCAGACTATGACAAGTTTACATTGTAAAGAATTAGTGCTAACAATAAATTTCTCTCTTTTCTTCTTATTTTATATTGATAATAGCTCCTGAATTAATTTTTAACTACCACTCCCCCTTTGTAGAATGATCAGATTTTTATGCATGAACAATAGCCCTGTTATATTTTAAGAATGGGGCTCTAAAATGGATGGAGGAGGAGCTTAAGTTCAGCAGACAAATACGGCAGGCATGTTGTGTATAGAGTTTGCAAGATATGCTGTTCATTTCTTACACTTATTAAAAAGCTTAGTCAGAACAACTATTTCATATTCCAATACATAATGGATGCACTTTTCTTATATTTCTTCCATGCTTTTCATTGCGTGATTCGATAACCATGATGACAGGTAAGTTGACTATTTTGTATCTGTATTTCAGGTCTGCACCTAATCATTTTCTTTCTAAAGAACACCTCTGAAGTTTCATTACACAGGAAGTGAGTCTGTTATGATCGGCCGGGCCTACAGCCGTAGGAGGCCCACTGGGCAGGCTTAGGCCACAAGTTATCTTAGTTTTATTTTCAGATCGTGGTTATATATACAAGTTGTAAGACTATTTTGAGATGGAAGCAATAAGACTATTACATTGCCGGCTCCCGGAGGAGCCGAACCCTAAAACCCTAGCCGCCTCGCTTGCGCTTGCCGCCGCCGAATCGCAAGGACGGCGCCTCGCCGCCGCCAAGGCGCTCCGCCCTCGCCCACCTCCTCTTTCCCTACTGACCACGCCTAGGCGAGGCAAAACCCTAGTTCCTATCACCTTGGTATCATTCAGCTCGGGTTCGACCATGTCATCACCACCACCATCACCGTCGCTGCCCCTTACCACCACCACCGTCGCCGCATCATCGACAACCGCCACGGGCCCGCTGGCCCTTCCATCGGCGCCGCTGGACCTCATCTCCGGCGCGTCCACCGGCCTGCAGCCGCCCCCCGTCACCGCTACGCCGCCATCTCCATCGACCCTGCCGGCCCAATAGTCCCCGGAGGCCATGGCCGGTGTCCTCAATGACCTGGTCGTCGCGGTCCAGGGCATCCGGCTTTACCGGGCCAGCCCATACGGGCCGCCATCGCCGCTCCCGCCGCCCGTGCCCTCCGGATCACGGCTCTCCGTGGTACTTTCGGTGCCGCGGCCTCACCGGAGGCTACCGGCCTTCTGACCGCCGGCCGCTCAGCCGCCGGCGGCAGCATGATGGGCATGGCAGCGGCCAAGGGCGCCACCGCGTCTGCCGCGCCCGCCCAGCCCGTGGCCGCCCTGGCCCGCGCCGGTACCGTCCGCTACGGCTGCGTCGGTCCACACGCCATCGTCGCCACCCAGCGCCGGCCTGAGTCAGGCCACTCCAGGAGGGCTCTCGATCCAGCAGGTGCGGTTTCCACCGTCGCCTTCTCCGATTCCGGCCTGGCTCACCGGGACGACGCCACCGCCAGTTTACACGGAGGCCGGGGACCGGTCGGTGCCCACGCTGCAGTCCGGGGCACCGCCATCCGCTCTCCGCATCGCCGAGCCAGTGGACACTGGCGCACCGACCCCGACGCCACCCCGGTTCGCCCGGATTGACTTCGCCACCTATGACGGCTCGGACGACCCTCTTAACTGGTTAAACCAGTGTGACCAGTTTTTCAGGGGGCAGCGCACGCCGGTGTTGGAGCGCACTTGGCTCGCTTCCTACCACCTCCGGGGTGCAGCCCAGACATGGTACTACGCCCTCGAGCAGGACGAGGGCGGCATGCCTCCCTGGGAGCGTTTTCGCGAGCTGTGCCTCCTTCGCTTCGGGCCCCCACGGCGCGACAACCGCCTGTCCGAGTTGGGCCGTCTACCCTTCACCTCCACGGTCCAGGATTTCGCCGACCGTTTCCAGGCTCTGGCGTGTCATGCACCGGGGGTGACGGCACTACAGCGGGCTGAACTCTTCGTCGGCGGCCTTCCCGACCACATCCGCGTGGACGTCGAGATGAAGGGGCCCCAAGACCTGCAGACGGCCATGTACTATGCTCGGGCATTCGAGCAGCGCGCCCAGGCCTTAACACGGCCACCCGCGCCTCGTAGGAGCCGACTTCCTCCACGGTTACCGCCGCCAGCGCCAGCACCTTCAACTGCATCACCGACGGCCACCCCGACCGCGACGCGGCCTTTCCGGCGCCTTTCGCAGGCAGAACAGCTCGAGCGCCGCCGCCTGGGGCTCTGCTTTAACTGTGACGCGCCCTACGCCCCGGGCCATGTCTGCCCACGCCTCTTCTACTTGGAGACGACCGACGAGACCGAGGACGAGGACATCGATGCTGGACTCGACGACCCGGCCGCCGCGGAGGTTGCGTCGGCACCCGCGCCCGCGCCGGCTACGACCCTCGTCGTCTCACTTCACGCGTTGGTGAAAGTGCAACTATCCCTAGGTGGTTTTGGTAATTCCTAACAACATATAGCTCATTGAGCTAATGCTATTTCAAGATTAATATTTTAGGAAAGCTCAATGATTGGCATGGCATGGATGAGAAAAGTGGACCCCTCAAAATACTAATGACAAAAGGATTGGCTCAAGCTCAAAGCTCAAGACTCTACATTTTCTATTTTACTGATCCAAGATCACATTGAGTCTATAGGAAAAGCCAATACTATCAAGGAGGGATGAGGTGTTGCTTAATGAGGCTCTTACTCAAAATGCTTAGTGATATACTCTAAAGCCCTCAACTACTTTCTCACATCCACATTTGACCTAAACCAAAAGTCAAACTCGGCCCCACCGATTCTTTCTATCCGGCGCCACCGAGTTTAGATGTCATAGCCACTACCACAAACCCTAGGCAAATCGGTCTCACCGATAGGGATCTCGGTCTCACCGAGATGGGATCGTAATCTCTCTGTTTCCCTTCGTAACGTTTCGGTCCCACCGAGATGAGCGATCGGTCCCTCCGAGATTGCAATGTAAACTCTCTGTTTCCCTTTCGTAACATTTCGGTCTCACCGAAATGAGTGAATCGGTCCCACCGAGTTTACTTGACCAACTCTCTGGTTAGCTTATTACCAAAATCGGTCTCACCGAGTTTGTGTAATCGGTCTCACAGAGATTACGTTATGCCCTAACCCTAACCATATCGGTCCTACCGTGTTGCATGTCGGTCCCACCGAAAATCCTAACGGTCACTAGATTTGCTGAATCGGTCCGACCGAGTTTATCAATTCGGTCCCGCCGAGTTTAGCAAGTTGTGTGTAACGGTTAGATTTTGTGTGGAGGCTATAAATACCCCCTCCACCTCCTCTTCATTCGTGGAGAGAGCCATCAGAACGAACCTACACTTCCAACTTACATTTTCTGAGAGAGAACCACCTACACTTGTGTTGAGGCCAAGATATTCCATTCTTATCATATGAATCTTGATCTCTAGCCTTCCCCAAGTTGCTTTCCACTCAAATCTTCTTTCCACCAGATCCATATCCTGTGAGAGAGAGTTGAGTGTTGGGGAGACTATCATTTGAAGCACAAGAGCAAGGATTTCATCATCAACACACCATTTGTTACTTCTTGGAGAGTGGTGTCTCCTAGATTGGCTAGGTGTCACTTAGGAGCCTCCGACAAGATTGTGGAGTTGAACCAAGGAGTTTGTAAGGGCAAGGAGATCGCCTACTTCGTGAAGATCTACCGCTAGTTTAGCATAACATAATTCAAAGATATGATGAATAACTAAACAGGATCGCATGGCATAATTCACCTACATGTTATCTAAGTAATCAGGCATCATTTAATTCACATATGTGATTTATATGCTAAACAGAGGGCATTCGATATGATGTCTGAACTAAGAACATGGTGTTGAATATTGTGTATATGATGTCTAAACTATGCAATGCAAGACCTTTGTATGCATGATATGAGCGATATAACCGTGCCAAGTTAGAGCATACACCTCGGTGGGGAATAGGACTGGTCATCTGTCTCTCGAATCCATCTCTCGAGGAGCTATCGGGACCCAACAAGAGATCTGCTTGACGGTAGCACTGCTCTCTCAAGGCCTTGTTTTCACTCCAGATTTTTCCATCTCCCTCCCAAATGGCTGATTCACGGGAAGAGTAGTTTAATGTACAAACATTGTCGACATATGGAAATGTAATGAAGAAAAGGATGGGCAAGATATCATTCAAATATATGATGCCTGGTTAAACAGGATGGCATTGCACATTTCACATATATTATGGCTGGCTAAAAGACATGAGGCGCATAATTCCCATATATGATATAGAAACTAAGCAGGTGGCATTACGAACATGTCTAAACTAAGCGGATGACATATATGATGTCAAAAGTAGGCCTTGCAGGCAACATATGCATTATATGACTAACATCATCATGCCAAGGTAGAGCAAACACCTTGGGGGTAAATAGGAGTGGTCGTGGCGTCCGAATCCGCCTCGTAACAGATATCTTCCTCTGGATTACAATCTGGAGAGGGGTGGGGAGGGTTTGCCATTGAACCCACCATGGAGCGATGTCGCATGACATTGTATTGCTGCATAAAACTCTTCTCTTTTTCTCTACATGTTCAGCATGATTGTGTACAATATCGACACGCATACTGAAAAAAATATGGTGAGATTATGTAAGGAGAGCATGCAAAAATTTAGAGTGATGGTAACAACCGGTGGATCGATGTTTTTCCGTTGAACCAAAATAGCCCTAATGGATCGGCGTGAATGTATAGTAATAAGTGATGCAACAAGTGTACAACCTCTTTGCAGTAGCCGTGTAAACCTCAAAGCATCATTGGGTTGGTCATTGAAGCAGTTGAGGCAGAGGTGGCTGTCGGAGGTGTGGAGGAAGATCGAGGAATCAGAGAGGCGGCGTCTGTGGCTTTGCTCTGTTGTGATGGATCGTTACGTCGTTGGAGCAGCTCCGGTGAGCCAGAAGGCGTCAAGGCTGAAGCAAGCACAAGACAGACATCGTCAATCTCAAGTGGGATTCTAATAGCATCTCCAATAGATGATGTAAAATGGATGTAAAATTAACATCACCAAAAACCACCGACTACAACAGATGAGGTAAAACTGTTGACTCTAAACTTAATCGCGAAACTGAAATTTCTTGTGGAATCTGAATGCTCTTGTTAAACGAACGCAATGATAGCAGAGAGGCACTTGACATGTAGTTTAGGGAGGGCCTGCAGTTCATCTTCAACCTGCACCCCTCGAGCCGCCACCACCACCGACCGAACCTGGCCCAGGCGCCGCCTCGCCGCTCAAACAACTCGCCACCGCCGCCTGCCAGCCCTCTAGGCCCCCGCCCCACCTCGAACCCTAAGATAGATAGTGGGGTACCTCTCCGTGAGCCCACGCCCCCGCTGGGTGGTTCTTCCTTAACTCCGCGAGCCCCTAACCCTCGAAAATCGATCGACCCAAAAGTCGATTCGGTCGATCAAGTGTGGCTTAATCGAGCAGAGCAGAAGACGAGTGAGGGGAGAGCAGCAATAGCAGCTCGGCAAGCGGCGATCGGCGAGAGCCGAGCAGCAGCAGAAGGCGAAGCGAAAGCGAAGCGAGCTGGAGCAGCAGCAGCAAATCCGGCTGGTATGGACGCCGCCGCCGAAGGGCCTCGCCTTTGACCGGGGAGAGCGCCCGTGGAGATGTCGCCAGCGGCGCCGGCTTCAAGGTAGCCGCTCCATGGGGTGCGGGATGGAGCACCGTCGGCGCCGGAGGTCGAGTTAAGGAGAAGGTGCGATGCGATGAGTGTACAACCTCTTTGGTGGCGCCGAGTAGGCCTCAGCTTCGTCCGAGGAGTCGGTGAGGATGCTGCGGTTCCGGTGGAGCAGGTTAAGGCGGCGCTGTGGGGATGGAGCAGCCGCGATAGACGAGGCGATCGTCGGAGCAGCTCCTTGGAGGTGGAGGACGGGGCGACTGAACCGGCGGGACGGCGAGATGGATGACGGATCCTCATCCGGGGAGGTGGACGAGGGACGTCGAGCTGTTGAGGTGGACGACGTCGTCGGGGAAGAGGCTCCGGCTGGGCAGCGGTGACATCACGGACGGAGGAGGGTGGGGTTTCGCGGCTGGAGCGGAGAGGTTATGGCGGCCTGGGATTTCGAATGGCGAAAAGGGGGCGATGGGAGGGGGTGAAGCATGACTTAGGGACGCGCTTGTCCAAAATGTAGGGTGTGTTACAAAAGTACCCCCACCGATTTGAACTAAGCGGCCCTTTCGCTCGAGGTTAGAAGGGGATTCGGCGTGTCGGGATTTGGCAGCTGGAGGGAGTTTTTCGCGTTGTAATTTCGTGATAGCAAGGCGCGGGTTGTGAAGGTGCCAGTTTTGGGAGCACGATATCTGAATTTTCGGGATATAACAAGACACAGGTTGAATTTTAGGGACAAGCCTAACGTGTAGTAATATTGTACTTGTACGTACCAAATCAATTCGCACTTCCTCAACCAAAAGAAAACGAAAAAATAAAACTATTCACACCACACAAAGAGAGAGTCTTGCCCCATTTTACTATACAAATGCTATTCAAAGCTACTCCTCCTTCCATCTATATAGGGCCTAATCGCTTTTTTGATGCTAACTTTGACCAAATATTAGAGCAATGATATATGACATGCAACTTACACAAAGCACACCGTTAAATTAAATCATGAAAGGTTCTTTCAATGATATAATTTTCACATTGTGCATGTCATGTACTATTAATCTTGTCAATAGTCAAAGGCGGTTTTAAAAATCTCATTACGCCCTATATAGATGGAAGGAGGGAGTATGAATCCATGTTATGTCTGATTAAATTTTTTCGCTTGCTGTATAATGCATGTAACTTACTCATACCAACATTTTAGTGCATTCCAAATGTCTATACTACCGCTGCAATTCGAACTACATTTGAATTTGTTTCTCTATTTCAATAAGAATCTACAATCATGATTGTTGCCAACTTCAACCATCATAGTTTCCTTGCTATCCGCCAGATATAAATCGGACGGCCTATAATGCAGGATGGCAGGCACACCATCATCAACAACTCCGTTTTTTATAAGAGTAGAGATAAAATATATTAGATGTAGTATAACATGTTCATAACCACACCATGTGTATCACCGTTATATATATTCACACATGCGTCGGTTTGAAACACTATGATAAATTCTTAAAATATCCAAATTCGCTTTTTATAATGAAGTATATATGATCTCTATTCGTCTTTTACACCCACACAACCCTCTTATCTTTGTAGCTAGCGCTAAATTTCCCTTGTGCATGTACACGCCCGCATCCCTCTCACCCTCCCTCAGCATTCTCTAGCTCCATCGCGCAAATTCGTCTTTTCACTTTAGGTCGTTCACCCACGGTGTGTGTAGGCCCCCCAGCTCCTTCTTTACGGCACACATCGATCGATATGCCTCTCTAGCCAGGTGTGCCTAGCACAAACACAAGCTTCCCCTCTTCTCTTGTCACCGTCCATGCCTCACTCCCACCACTCTTTTCATCGTTCTCGTACTCGCACACTCCTCCCCCTCAATATAGTATGCCTCTCGTACCACCTCCTACATGCATCCCTCTCTCTCTATCCTTCTCCTCATGCCTCATTTGCTTCTAACACACACATGCATGTATACCGATCGATCTCCCAACATATACCTAGATCGACTTTAACTACCCCCCATCGATCGACGTACCTCATAAGTTATGTCTCTCCTTTCTCTAACAAAGGGCGATTGATCTTCCTATGTAGTTACGTCTGCTTACCACGGCCACATCGTCCCCCTCATCATTCGTGCATGCCTCTGACCCGCTCTCTCACACGCGTGCATGCACAACAAGCATCCATCTCCTCTCTTATTGATATTGCGGGCGTGCCCTCCGTTTGTCTAGCAAGCCTATCCCACCATTTGTTAGAAGCAACTCCACTACCACCCCCTCCAACACTCCAGCTCTGTCTCTCTCCCAACCTTATTCCTCTCCTGCACATATGCATGGATGCCGATCGATCTCCCTTAATACATGAGGCAAATCGATCTCCTTAATACATGAGGTAGGCCTCTCTCCTCCTCCACACATATACCAGCCATTGTACCTCTATAGTTAATTGGGCCTCCTCTTCCCCACCACACAACGATAGTCGGCGCTGCAGGTAGGTATCCATGCCACGAGACAAACTGCACATGTCCCATCTCACGCTCCAAATGGGCCAGCCACTCTATATCTTTGGCGTGGGCACACACAAATTCGATGGCACTCTTTATCGATCGGCACACACACACACACATCATCCCTCTCTTGATTCTATGGACACCTCAAGCCGATGATACCTCCACTCTCTTCTCGTGGATCGCCCCTCTATATATATGTTATATCCAGGACTCTATTTCACACACATTGCATATGTTACATTTTTGATTGACCCCCCAAAAAAACTCTCAAGAACCCCACACTATATCTCTCTAGGTTTGTATCTCTCTCACACAACCCCACGTAGGTGGTGTACATATACAAGAAGAGGATAGGTGCACCGTGCACGTACTCACGCTTCGTGCCCAGCCACACCCGCGCGGGTACACGGTGGATCACATTTCTTTACAAAATGGAAGCCCACGTGCTAATTTGAACGCCTGTAGCGGTTGTTTACCTAGGGAGGTCGTGTACCACGCGTGCACGAAACAAAGTTTGACTTGACGCGTTGCCGCGTTATTTTTAAATAAATTTATAGCGCTCAATGGCATGTACACAGAATATAAAACGATTTTTATGGAAAAGGTAGTCCGCTCACTATATACAATGGAGACTGCCTGCCTGGTTTGTCGCTCTTTAGAGTATCTCAGACAAGGCTGCGGTGGCCTCTCTCTCTCACCGTTGGTCACTGATTCAGCCGCATCCCGTCCCCCGGGGGAAAGGGAGTGCGTTGGCCTCTCTCTCTCTCACCGTTGGTCACTGATCCGGCCGCATCCCGTCCGCCGGGGGAAAGGGAGGAAGTGCATCGTTTCTCCGTTCGACGGCGCCGAGGCAGCACGTCCCGATCTGTGGTACACGCCGTTCTCTCTGACCAAGCTCCGGCGCGGCAGGGCCTACGCCACCTGCTCGCAGATTCCGCCCGCCGTCGCTCACCTAGTTACATCCCGACGACCTCCAGGTACCCCCTCCGGCCTTGCTCCACTGCCCGTCTTCCCACGTCGTTGCATGTGGATCTTCCATAGTTCTTTGCCCAAAACGTAGCTCGTCCGGCGTACTTTCCATATTGCATTCTCGTCCTCACACCGTTTTAGACAAACACAACCGTGTTGTTATCTTCCCTTAGGACAAGGAATATGCTTCTTTTTTGTCGTCGCATGTGTCATCAACTGTTATTGGCCAGTAATTGTTTCCTTTTTACCTCTTTTTTGCAAACAGGGCTATCCATTTCACCTCGTTGCTATTGCGACCTTTTGGTGAACTGCACAAATCACTTTTTTCTTAAGAGTGTTTTGTGCAGTTGTACTAAAATGTCACACAGGCAACGTCTCTACATTTCAGTGCGACTGCAAAAGGGAGATTGGTTTTGCTCTATCCTCCTCATCCAACTCCGAGCCTAATCTTCTCCAACTGGTTAGCCTTAAGAGAGACTGCAAAGGTGACCGGCTTCTATTTGTGTGTTTATTGTTTAATCAGTAGTCCTCTATTATCGTAATCACACTTAATATCTTTGGAACAGGGACGCTCAGCTCTATTTTAGTGGAACTGCACAAAATGATCAGAATGTTGCATGCTCCAGACAGCTACTTTTTTTCCCAACATGCCTTGTTGATTTAGACAGAGCTAGGGGGACGTTGCTGCCAATGAAAGCATGGATCAATTTTAATTTAACACCTTCTCACAACTCTGTCTTCAGTTGTGATGTAATTATTAGCTCTGATATGCTAATAATTGACATGCATTAGCAAGGAAGTTAGTTTTTTATTGTTTCCAAAAGAGCATCGATGGCAAGACACGCGAAACAAAAGCTGAAAGCTCACACCATTGTACAATTTCATGTCGCTGGAAAATTATTTGTATAGTACGTCAATTATGTAAACAAATGATGGAAGATTGATAGCATTGCCAGAAGCCTCTTTATCATCCGAGTCCATGTGCCATGCACAAAATTATACTCATTCGTTCCTAAATATTTGTCTTTTTACAAATTTTAAACGGGCATATTTTAGAGTGTAGATTCACTCATTTTGCTTCGTATGTGTACTCCCTCCGTTCCTAAATATTCTATTCGTCTTTCTAGAGATTTCAACAAGTGACTACATATGGAGCAAAATGAGTGAATCTAAACTCTAAAATATGTCTATATACATCTGTATGTGCCAGTCCATTTGAAATCTCTAAAAAGACAAATATTTGAGTAGTCACTCGTCGAAATCTCTAGAAAGACAAATACTCCGGAGTATATTTAAGAACCGAGAGGGTAGTGCACAACCGCATGGGAGACTCAGCCCGGTCGTTGCGCCGCATTAATAGTGAGTAATGAGCATTCAAATCATAAGCCCCACCTTTCCCACTGTAAGTTGCTCTGAAGAAGCAACCATCAATACACTCTTCTTTGAATCCGCTCATACTACTCCATCCGTCACTGTTTATACAGCGCGCTTCAGAAAAAAGAAAAAAAATCTGTGGGACCAAGGCGACTAGCGATCGGCCTGAAAAATAGCATTGGTAGTTATAGCACGGCGTCTATTACTAAAGGGAATAATGCGTACACACATGCATGCAGTGCTTCCACCCTGGGTACACACATGCATGCACTTACTCCACTTCGTAGTAGTACAGTACATGGAGAGAAAATTGTGGACTTGATTGCGGTTACCACGCCCTAATTAGTTGAGCATTAAACCAAACGCGTCTAAAGTCTCTCTGGTGGTGGAAATGCATTGAGAGAAATGCATCATAATGAAGCGCGCCTGTAAACTGTGACGGAGGGAGGAGTAGTATGAAGGTGCAAAACCAAGTACGCGTATGGCTAGTCGGTCAACGCACCTCCTCTTGGCATATCACTGACATGTGGGACAGGAGTGTGAGCAAACCGATCTCAATTGACGGCAAAGAGCCAACCCGCCGTTCTTGAGAGAGATGAGGAGCGAGAACACACAAACGGGCTCGCACGGAGGCCAAGATATATTCAAGCATGGTTGGTTGATCGATATCATTCATTACATGTTGGGCTGCCGTTTTCCGCCCTTCTCCGGAATAAACGTGTACTTTATCAGAGAAAAAAAAAGAGTACAGACGCTCCACCATGCAGTTCTAGTAGTAGTACTACTCGTACTACTGCGCTTGGCTCTTTGCCTCTTCATGAAGTTGAACAATGATGGTACTCCGCATGTTGGGTACTACAGTGTATGCCTCTGACAACCTGACACCGAATGGACTGATGCATGTCCACCGAGGGTAGGTTGCATTAGTCAAAAGGCGTAAGCGAGCTTCACCTTGTCCTGCAAGCTTCTCCTCGTTCTGCGAGTTGACGGGACACACCAAAAAGTAGTGCTAGTCCATACTCCCTCCTTTCCGGTTAATATGGCTTAATCTTTTTGCGGGTAAATGAGAGAGCTTTATTCATATATAAGCATTCTTAGGACGATCAGACAAGACTTTGGTCACTAGAAGCGAGGTACCCGCAAAAAAGAAGTAGGAAGCGAGGTGTTTCATCAAGCCAGCTCTCGGCCACATTCAAAGTGCAGCAAGCACGGTTCGCACGAAGATGCGCCGCAAGGTTTGCTGACCTGTTTACATGCTGAATAACAAAAAAAGAGGAAATATTACGAGCGCTACTATTTGTAACAGGATATGAGCCAGAATTAAGCGAGAATTGTGGCGAGTGTTCCATGCAATCAACTTCCATTATCACATGCGAGAACCCTCGAAGAGAACCAAATGTGTTGAAGATTGCTTTATCACATTTTAAAATTATAATAAGAGTGCAGACGCTCCTCCATCCGGTTCCTAGTACTAGTATAGTACGTACCTTTATAGACTATAGTAGTAGTACTAGTAAACTTTGCGCTTGGCTCTTCGCCTATTCGGGAAGTCGAACAATAATAGCACTAGTAGTATAGTGTATGCTTCTGGCAATCGACACCGAATTAAGCTGTTGCCGCCCACCGCTTCGAGCGAGGGAGAGCTTGCATTAGTCAAAAGTTTCTCCTTGTCCTGCGAGCCACCGCGCGCAAGCCCGTCCTGCAACCTTCTCCTCGTTCGGCAAGTTGACGGGACACAGCAAAGTAATGCTAGTCCATACTGCCTCCTCTCCGATTAATATGGCTTAATTTCAAACGAGATAAATACACTGTCTATCACTATATATTTGTAAAAATACGGTCAGTGAACTTCATAATACGCTCATTGCGCTCAATATATATATTTTCCGGTGTTTATACGGTCACTAGCTCACCCTGACTGAGTATGTGTGTGCATGCACGTGTAGGTTGATCACTTGAGCGTGACCGTGTGTGTTCCGTCGTGTGCTCGGACATGCATGCATTAGGGCGTCGCGCGTGTTTTTGCGTCCATGTGTACGTGTGACTGTTGCATACACGTAGGGAGAGTACGTGTAGGGGCCACTAAGGAGCAGTCAAATCACACACTAAGTTAGTCGAAAGAAGCAACCATCATTTCACTCTTGAAATGACACGTACGCAATATAAAATGGTTGATATGGAGAGAAAAAGAAAACCACTATATATACACTAGCAGGAGCCTAAGCTACAAGCCTGCTTGCTTAGGTTGCTCTCTTCACAAGCATAGAACGACGGGCCTGATCCCGCAGCTGGGGGAAGGGAACAATGTTCTGCGTAGACGCGATCGACATCGGCGAGGGAGAAAACCCACAGTCGGTGCGTCCCAATGGAGGGTCACCGCGGTATGGGCCGATGCCGAGTCCCAACCGCCCTTCTAGCTACATCCCGACGTCCCAGGTAGTCCATCTTCCTTTTGGAGCCGGCTTGCTCCACTGCCGTAGCTCCATCTCCATGTCGATCTTTCTCTACTTCTACGGCTTCTACTTGTGATGAGTTTATGTCTCATGAACTAGTGCGATACTATTATTCTAATCAAACTTCTTCAATATCTTTGCCATCGGGGATGCTCAGTCGATTTTAGTGGAACTGCACAAAAGCATCGTATGATCCGAGGGTGCCAACCGTCTTTCCTTGATGAGTTCTACGGCCAGGAAATTAAATCATGTTTAGGGTTTAGGGTTTAAGTCGTAGTGACCCCATCAGTAGTTTTTCTTTCGTACACGCTCTCACAACTTTTTTTAGTTGTGAAGTAAATATTGGCTATGATATGTGAATCATTGAGATGCATCAGCATGCGTGTTAGTTTTCCTTTGTATTTGATGGAATGTTGTAACGGGGCAACCTTGGAATAGGAATGAAAATGGAGTGGAAAGTTTCCGTTTTTCCGGAGAAAAAATGGAAATGGAGAGAAACCAATGTTTCGTTTCGTTGGATCGCGCCATCGAGCAAAACCAACGTTTAAATCACGTCTGTCGTGTTCATGTCTCACCCTCCTCCACGGCTCGACCCCACACGGTCGCTCGGCATGCCACTCACCGCAACCGAGTATACGATAACTTTCCCGCCTGCTTGTCGATGGATCGCGCCATGGAGTACTAGCACTACTGGAAGAGATTGACGAGTTGGGGGAGGACAGCTAGCTGTAGCACAGACTCCCAAGAACTTTTTACATGCAGAGCAGCCGCGTGCACCTGGAAGCGGCGCGGGCGACACTCTCTCGGACGGCGCGCCGCTTCAATGCTGGCGCCAGTGAGAGGCCGCGTCCGCTCTGGCCGGGCATGAATGCGGCACTGACCGTTTCGGGCGGGAAGCACGCGCGGGTGATGAAGAGGGTTTGGATTGGTCAGGACCGGCCGTGGCAGCGGTCCGGACATGCGCAAACAAGAGATGTTGTACGTTAATATTGCTGCGTATATAATTAACAACGTAAATAATGTGCCAGTTGGACAAATATGATTGGAGATGGAGATGGAGATGGAAATGGAATTTTACGTAAACACGGATATGCATGTCTATGTCTATGTGTGTGTGCGTGACGACTCTTGCGACCTGGAAGCGGGGCGTGTTTTTGATAGAGTTTTCTTTCTTGGTACGTTAGAAAATCAGTTTGTCTAATTCACATCTAGATGTTATTTAAGGATATCACATCTAAGCTCCCACAAGTATATAATGTAGCAACAAGAAAAAAACTAGGGAAAAAATAGACCACAAACAGAGTGGACATCAACTTAGATGTGACATAACTATGTCACATCTAGATGTGTCCTAGACAGACCCTTAAAAAATTGTCCGCCAGTTTTCGTTTCTTTTTTCCGGGAATGCGCGTATTCTATTTAAAACCACTGCTATGGAGAGATTTTTTTACTCCATTATAGCCTCTTGTTTGATAGAGTTTCTCGCGTCTCGCTCTCTCACCCTCTCCATATCAAAACAAGATGACAGTGTCCACTCTATCTCTCTCCTCACCGGTGGTCATAGATCCGGCCGAATCCCGTCCGCTGCGGGAGGTGAGGAGGTGCAGCACTGACGTTGTCGCCTTTGGCGACGGAGGAAGCCGATGCACACCGTCCTCTCGGAGCCGGCGCTGGCGCGGACGAAGATCCTCCGCGCCCTTGTTCGCTACCTCGTGTGGGCAGATCCCGCCCGCCCACCTAAACGACATCTCGCCCACCTGAGGTATAACTTTTTGTACTGGTCCAGCTCCCCAGGTCGCTGCGTGCGGGTTTTCTTCTATGCGACTACTCCCCAGCTCCCCATGCATAGTAGCTAGGGTTCGTCGGCTGGTCCAACATCACCTACTAGTACTATTATAGAGGAAATGCCACTCGAAAAGTTGTCCTGATTTATGCCTCGATGGAGGTATACATGTTGTTTCGACAAAAAGTACATGGTGGTTGTGCGGTCATTGTCCATATGGTGATAGTACTATCACTGGTTAAATGAAGAAATGCTTTTTTTCTCGGGTATCCTGGTTTAGTTCCCATCAAGATAATTTTGATGCTTCTGTTTGTTGGTGTACTTTCCATTAATTCTTATTGACAATTGAGATGTCGTTGCTAACCCTTTTTATATTTTTGGAAACAGCGATGCGTGTCTCCATACCCGGGCATGTCTTCCTCAATTTTAGTGGAACTGCACAAAATTGGATGGCCATTGTTGTTCCGCCTCCTTTGTCCTCGCCACGTGGTTCTTCCTTCCTCGAGCTTGATTACTGAGAAGAAACAGACCACAGTGAGGATTTGTCGAACTTCATAGGTGCCTCACCCAAACTTGATGCCAAATGGATGATGCATCACCACGATGACCTATCGATGCTCATGGTTGCGCCTCATGGTTGCGTCGGCTGGTGAAGCTGATCGATTTTCAATGAAAAACAAGCTATCTTCCATCAGTGCTCTTTGCTTGTTATGCACAAAGATGATATCCTTCGTCAGTTCACCTTGGTTGCGTTGGAGACGCAGTCGTCTTTCACGTTGGTGCAATTTTATCACACAATTGGCTATGAACCAAATGTTTCCTCGAAGAAGGATCGACGTTGGTACTAAGAGCATAAGTTTTGTATTGATTTCTAAGCCTTCTCACAACTTTGTCTCCAGCTCCCCTGAAATTTTATTTGTCCAGCTATTAACTTTGATTTAAAAAATGGTGTGGACTAAAAACCGGATGGACGTAGTAGCCTCCATTTTATTTACTCGCATATTAGATTTGGTGAAGTCAAACTTTGTAATACTCTCAAACCTTTCCGATAATTGAAATTAAAATTCTTTATTTGTACACACTCTCACACGTTTCCGATAATTTAGCGCATGTGTGGTTGTTCACTTAAGGGAGGGTAGTGTACCACACATGAAGGAAAGGAAGTGTGACCAGGACGCGTGGGCGTGGATCGTTAGTTCATCGGAAGTAGCACTAGTTTTCTTCACTGTACATTAAATAAAGAGTTTCGTTTTGTACTTACACAATTTAAAACGATTGTTATGGAGAGAATAAGAAAACGACTCCACTATATATTAGTCGTATACACAAGAGTACTATATGGACACAGCTTCATTGACTTAGTGCACCTGCCTTTGGATTTATGACAGGTGAGCCCAAAATGTGGCTGGCTCACCTGTCATACAGCCAAAAGCAGGTGCAGTGAAGGCACCGGAGCTCAGTCCGTACTACAGTAGTATATATATAAGTGGGAGCCTCAACGCTTGTTCGCTAGGGTTTGCACTCTCCACACGCTCGCCACACTACATATATGTTACACGCTGGAGGCTCAGCGTTCATTTGCTAGGGTTTGCTATATTCACAGTCTCTCACCCTCTCTTCACCAGATCTAAACAAGACTGCGTTGGCCTCTTGTCTCTCTCTCCCCCCTCACAGCTGGTGAAGGAGGCGTCCGTATCCCGTTGCACCGGGAAGGGGAGGAGGTGCAGCATTCACTCTATCGCCTTCGGCGAGGGAGGCAATCCACTGCCGGCTGCGCTGTTCTCTTTCACCCAGCGCCTGTGCGGGAGGGCCACCGACCCCTTCTTCCTCGCTGCCGTACGTAGTGTGGGCAGATCCGGCCTCCCGCCGCACGCCTTGCCACATCCCAACGACCCTAAGGTATAAGTTTCTTTGAAACCGTCGTTGCTCTAGCTGCATGTGGATCTTTTTCGATTTGTAGTCGAATCTAGGTCTTGGTTCAAAGAGGAAAGAAGGGTGCGGTGGGCTGGAGCAAGAATATAGGACGTGGTTCAATGAGGAAAAGAGGGGCGGAAAGTAGTATAGACTGGCTATCCAGCCGCTTTGTAGGTCGAAAAGGGAAAAAGGGGGTAACCCAGTACACACATCTGTAAGGAACCGATCTCTTTGTTGAAAAGGGAAAGAAACTGGGGGGTCGGGTAGTTTGTGCAGGACTAGATTTGCTGCCCTCACATAGGAAGAAGGTTCAAAGAGAACAAATATGGGACCAGCACATATATGCTGCTTGGCTACATACTCTGCATCACCCATTTATACGTGTGGGGATTTACATGGTGTTGGCATGTCCCATACAGCTATTTTGCTGTTGTTAATCTAAGAATGCCGCCGGAAAATTGAAGCAATGCCACTGTTAAAAGTAAATTACATTTTTAACGAATGTTGTTTCAAGAGAATGTCTCTGTTAATATGAATCAATGCAACCGTTTTAGAAATGCTACTGTCCTACTTTGTTTTCCATCCAAGATAAGTTAGATGCTTCTTTCTGTCACGTTTGTTTCATCCTCCTTTATCGGCAAGTAATTGTTTCCTTTTTTGCCTCTGTTAAAACAGGGGTATCAATTCAACTTGTTGCTATTGCGACATCTTGCTTTGCTACTCAAACACTTATGTTTTAAGAGTGTTTTATGAGTTCAACTTGAATGTCACACGGTGACTTTGCTTAATTTTGGTGGAACTGCACAAAAGGAGATCGAGATTTGTTTCCAGTCTTCATGGCGAGTTGTTTCAAATCTTGGTCTCAACCACATGATGTGCAGTGTGCTTTGAGATGTTGTGCTACTTGTTTTGGTACTGTTTTAAATAAATGTTGAATTGAAGCTATTGTATTGCTGTGTTTTCCCATTAAGTAGTGAACAAAATGGGACCAACCTGGACATGATGCTTGTTGCTTTGTTACAACAAATTCAGCATCACACCCTTTATAAGCCGAGAATTGATGCCACTCTCGTAATTAACTATGAATCTTATTTCAAAACTGCAACACTTGTTAGGAATTGGCGGGACTACCATTTTGTGGCGCATGTTTCATCCTCCTTTATTAGCGAAGAATTGATTCCTTTTTGCCTCTGTTTAAACAGGGATATCTATTCAACTTGTTGCTATTGCGACATTTTGCTTCGCTACGCGAAACACTTTGCTTGATTTCAGTGCAACTGCACAAAATGAGATTGGATTTCCTATTCGTGTTGGCAGATTCGTATTTTATCTTGTCCGTCTCATGAAAGGTCAGTATATGCCTTCATCCACATGATTGTAAAGTGTGCTTTGAGATGTTGTGCTACTTGTATTGGTACTGTTTTAAATAAATGTTGAATTGAAGCTATTGTATTGCTGTCTTTTCCCATTAAGTAGTGAACAAAAATGGGACCAACCCGGACATGATGCTTGTTGCTTTGTTACAACAAACTCGCATCACCCCTTTATAAGTAGATGGAAGCACATCTGTTGTTGTGCCCACTCTCCCCGAACTGTTTATGCTTTTCGTTATTCTAATGCATTTGGTAAAATTAAGCAATGCCACTCTCAGAATTAATTAACTACTGAATCTTAGTTCAAAACTGCAACACTTGTTAGGAATGGTACTATCCTGCTTTGTAGTTCTTTCTACATGTTTAACCAAGGTATTGTTAAGATAATGTCTATGTTAAAATGAATCAGTTGCATTGTTTTAGGAATGGTACTTTTCTGCTTTGTCGTTCTTTATACATGTTGAAACAAGGCATTGTTAAGATAATGTCTCAGTCAATATGAATGAATCACACTGATGGAGAATTGCTACTTTCCTGCTTTGTTTCCCATTAAGATAAAGTAGATTAGTAGATGCTTTTCTTCTGGGAGTACAAGTTATCAACCATTATTTCTCAGTAATGGTTTCCCTTATACCTATTGTTCCTTACAGGGATATGAAAATTAAAGCTCGGTTTTATTCCGACTTCGATTTTAGTTGAACTGCACAAAAGGAGCCAATGTGTCCAAGGTGAACTGCTGCATTACTGGGTCCATTTGGTCGTTCCACTTTGCAGAAAGAAGCAGTCACTGTTTGCTCTACATTACAGAAGGAATGACCGAGAATCTTTACGGAGTATTATTAGACACCGGTGACATGACTAGTCTGCAGAGACCATTGGCAATTTAACAACACGTGGAGTGCCACAGGCAAAAGTGCCCAAACAAGTACAAGAAGCTACGACGGGACTCCACGATCATAGGCATTACATATTTTGAATGGGAAAAGCTTGTCAAAGTTTAATCATTGATGTTAGCAAGAAGACGTCAGTTTAATATATTGGAATTGGAAAACCTTGTCAAAATTTGCTCATTGATGTTAGCCGAAGACATGCATTTGATATTTTTGAGTGGGGCGCCCTTCTTGTGTGCAGCGTCGAGTGTTTTTTCCTATTCACGTGTTCAGTTTAGAAGTAAATAGTTACTCTGCTGAGATATTCCTGTGTTAAGAGTTTGTTCGAATATTGTCTATGTAATGCCGGGCCTTGTGTTTGATTGCAAAGTTGAGCTTGGAATGTTGTGGCATGCGGCATCACGAGCTATTCACCATGCCTCCTGAGAGTAATGCTTCATATTGTTTTGCATGTCGATCTAATGCTAGTGATTTGCTTGTTAAGAAGATCACCCTCTTCTGTTGTTTCCGTGCTTAAGAAGTTCATCGTCTGATGTTTCATTCATAGCCTATACGACAAGTCGGGTAGGTTAGACGTGAAACCATATGATCTTCCGACCAACTCATGATATTAGGCCGTGATTGGATCGTCGTTTTCCAACCAAAACCGCTTGTAAAACTGACGCTTGTAAATTAAAGCAGATGGTCTCGGGCGAAGGCGCTTGGTTGGTTGATTTCGACTAGTAAAATATCGGTAGTACTTCACACACGATAAAAACGCTGAATGACACTCGGATGATTGCTAATCTAGCCGTTAGCTGCTGTTTTAGCCTTGCCCATGGATGGCATGATACGCACGTCGTGCATGTATCGTCTGGTAATGTCGTCCATATAGCAGTGCTCGTAAAATATACACTGGTCTCTCAAATTACATGCGTAACCCGCCGGTTTTACTTACAGACCTCGGGCCCTCGGTTTCATTATGCCTGTATTTTACGCGTTGTTTCCGATGACGAGTAAATTACACTTGTATGTTAATACAGGTTTGAAATAAACCAGAGCTCCCAAGCGCAGCCTTACCGTTTCATGCCGTCTCAGTTTCTCGAAGGTGCTCATAGGTGTCTGATAATCCTGGCTTCCTGAATGAGCACCGGGCGCTGTATCAGACCATCTGTAGGGCCCACGAGGCCCTCTCCGTTGTCCTTCGAGTTGTTGCGCTCGCCGTGACGCCAAGCATTGTTAACATCGTCAACGAACATGAGGATTCAGGAGATGACTTTATTTTGACTGGATGACACTAGGGACCCACTAGGGCCATAGCCGTACGTACGCAAGTGCCTCCTTATTATGTACAACTATTTTTTTTTGCTTTCTCCTGGTTTCCTGACATCACGGTCCCACACCATTGTCAACCTATGTAGTCAGTATAAACGAGAGAATTGCACAAAGTGCGGCCGACAGCCGCGACCAAGCAGCTCGAGCAGTATTTGTGTTTTTGAGGCGTGAGCACTGCAGAGTTTTTCTTGGTGATGATTTCGTTGTTGTTCAGAGGAGAGCAGGTTATTAACTGGGCGTGCTGTGGCCCGTCTAGCCCAGGCCAGATATCCAACCCATATACTAATTTTTTCAAGATGAAAATGGCTAGCCCAGCTATACGTCTTTTTGAGGAATACCCAGGCAATGTCAACTTGTTATTCTCCGCCCCGCTGGGCTGCATATCTTTCCTAGGAGGGATGCATTAGGCTTAACAGGAAAATGGGCTTTAAAAATAATAAATGGGATGTAATTATAAAAACTGGGCAGTGACTATAAAAAAATTCACCAAACACGAAATTAGTTCATAAAATATTATTTATGGATTTTGAAAATCTTAAATTTTCATTGTTGCACGCGCAATGTTTCGTTGGATTTTTACGTAATACAATCAGACTAGAAATTTCGGGATAAAAATATTTCGGATCCCATCAAAATGTGGGAAATTTTATTGAATTCTGTCTTCAACGGTTGGTTGAAATTATTAATCGTTGTCCTAGCTAGAAAATGGGCTTTACTTTTAACAAACTGTAAATGGGCTGTTGTAAATTCCATTAGAATTCAAAAATGGGCTGTACATTCTTACAAAACGCAAATGGGCTATAAGTTCTCTGCCACACACTTGTGGGCCTACTAAGTGACGCATCCCCTAAAAAAATAAGTTGACGCGTATGCAAGGCTTTGTCAACTTATTATAGTCAACACACGATTCTAGCAGCAGTGGCCGTTGGATGTCTATCCAACGGATGTCGTGCTTCTTCAATATCGGATATTCTTAGCTCCGGCCGCCCAAAAAATGATTCCTCCCCCTGACATCTGGGGCGCACCGTTTCGGAGGCTGACCTATGGGCCTACTAAGTTGGAGCGTACCAAGGGCTTTGTCAACTTAGTCAATATAAATGATTCTAGCTTCAGTGACCGTACGATGTCCATCCAACGGCCGTAGTGCTTCTTTAACCTCTGGTCTTCTTGGTCCAGCCGGCCAAAGCAGCGCCGGTCGTGCCGCCTGCTCTTGCCTCCGTGGCGGTTGTCTTGCGTTGCTGAGGCCTCACCGCCCCATACTACTCCCACCGCTGGCCGTGCCATCCTCCACTCACCCAAACTCCCCTGTTATTCTGCGGCGACGGCAGCCTCACACCGCAGCCGAACCAGTGAACCCTCGTACTCCTCTCTGCGGGCTTCCACTGCTGCGTCTTCCCCTGCTCCGCGTCGTCCCCTTCCTAGGCCTCGCCGTCGTCCACCGCCCTGGTGCTCTCGGCGTGGCGTGATCAACGTGGTCAACGACCGACTTCCATCGAAGAGTATCAGACGTGGAGAGGCTGACAGCTGGGTCCACGGCGGTCGCAAGGAAGTGCCTCCTTATTACACGCAAAATAATTATTCCTCCACCTGACAGTGGGGACCCACCGGACGGGCCACCTTATTTCGCGAAAAAACGTTTCCCCCCTGACTGCTGGGACCCACCGGACGGGCCACCGTATTTCATGAAAAAACGTTCCCCCCGTTGTCATCTCGGACCCAGCGGAAGTGCCTCCTTATTACGCACAAAAAAAATGAATACTCCCCCTGCTAGCTGGGACCCACCTTGGTGGGAGGCTGACTTGTGGGCCTACTAAGTTGATGGGGACGGAGGGCTTTGTCAACTTAGTCAATATGAATGATTCTAGCTCCAGTGACCGTACGATGTCCATCCAACGACCGTAGTGCTTCTTCAACCTCTGGTCTTCTTGCTCCAGCCGCCCAAAGCAGCGCCGGTCGTGCCGCCTGCTCCTGCCTCTCGTGGCCGGCTGAGCTGCCGCGGAGGCCTCACCGCCCCGTACTATTCCCACCGCTGGCCAGGCCCTGCGGCAACGGCAACCTCACACCGCAACCGGACGAGCGAACCCTCATACTCCTCTCCGCGTGGGCATCCACTGCCGCATCTTCACTGGCTCCACGTCGTCCGCTTACTAGGCCTCGCCGTCGTCCACCCCCTGGTGCTCTCGGCGCGGCATGGTCAACATGGTCAACGAACGACTTCCATCGGACGTGGACTGTACGTGGAGAGGCTGACAGGTGGGTCCACGACGGCAGCAAGGAAGTGCCTCCTTATTACGCGGAAAATAATGATTCCTCCACCTGACAGCAGGGACCCACCAGACGGGCCACCATATTTCGCGAAAAAAACGTTTCCCCCGACCATCGGGACCCACCAGCTACACCTTCACACGCAAGGAAGTGCGTCCGGGCAAAAAAATGATTCGCCCACATTGCTGGGACCCACCAGTTACATCTTCGCACGCAAGGAAGTGCGTCCGGGCAAAAAAACGATTCGCCCCGACCGCTGGGACCCACCAGCTACATCTTCGCAGCAAGGAAGTGCTCGATACCGGGACCCACCTGGTCGCGAACGTATGCGATACATATATCTCGGTCGATGTAGAGGCGCGCACGTGTCGTAGCAGAGGCGCAGACATGTCGTAGTAGAGGCGCGCACGTAGCATGTACACGTACGTACAGTGGCCAGGGTGCAAGAAAGAAAATACGACCACGTATGTGTACGTACGGGCGGGGTCTCGAACGCCTACTCGCGCATACGTACAGCCAGGGCTCGTGTACATGGCTGGGTCGGAACAGAGAAACAACATCATCGTCGTGTTCATGGGGAGGCAACGAAATGCGTCGTGTTCACAGGGAGGAAACGGAATGCGTCATGTTCATCGGGAGGCAACGGAATGTGTGGGAGCCAACCGGCTGGGTCGGAACGGAATGCGTGGTCGTGTTCATCAGGAGGGCTTGGATGGAACATGCGATGGAAACAAGGCCTGGCGTACCATAGAACAGAGGAAACGGCCTTGTGTTCGACCAGCCACGTTCGAAACGGGATCCTGTTCATCGGGAGGTGCGGCGTGCCGCGCAAAACGGATTTAAACGGACCTCCTACGGTCGAAACGGGGGTTCTGTTGATCAGGAGGGGTGTGGCGTACCGCAAAACGGACATGGACCTCCTACGGTCGAAACGGGGGTCCTGTTGATCAGGAGGGGTGTGGCGTACCGCAAAACGGACAAAACGGACCTCCTACGGTCGAAAAGGGGGTCCTGTTCATCGGGAGGGGTGTGGCATACCGCAAAACGAGACTCCACGGGATACTGTTCATCTCCACCGTCGACCTCCTCCAGCCTCCACGGGCTACCGTCGACCTCCTCCAGCCTCCACGGGCTCCTATTCATCCAGACTCCACTGCGCGCTACTCCACTGGCTACTGTTCAACCACCCCTCCACGGGCACCCCTCCACCGTCTACTGTTCATCCAGCCCTCCACACCACGGGGTCCTGTTCAACCACCCTCCACGGGCACCCCTCCACCGCTCATGCTCATCCAGCCCTCCACACCACGGGTCCTGTTCATCCAGAGGCAACGCCACCGCCTTCGCTCATCCAACCCCCTCCCCCCGCAACGCCACTGCTCATCCAATCAATCGGCTTCGATTAGGAGCAGAGCGGCGAATCGCTGATCGGGTTCGATTAACACCATCGATCGATCGCTCGGGTTCGAGAACATGTAGCTGCAGCAATCGCCGGGTTCGATTAGAGCCCAACGCCTCGCTCGGGTTCGATTAGAGCCAACGCCACACACACGCGCAGCGCACGCACGAGAAAACGCGATCGCCGCCCCCGACCTCCCACCGTAACCGGGAACTCCCCGAAATTTTCCTCCCCCTCGCTTCAACCATGGTTTTTTCCGTCATGGACAACCCAAAGAATGTCATGCAGCTGCATCTCCGGCCCGCCCAGGACGAAAAGCCCATTTTCTGTCATGATTTTTTTGTCATAGAAGTAGGAGCCCACCACATATATGATGTTACCGGGTTTTGTCACAATTATCGTCATAGAAGTGTCATATGTATGACATAATTTTTTTTGTTTGGCCCAAAATGTCACGGATGTGTCTTTTTTTTATAGTGATGGCTAAAGGCCCAAAGGTATCACACCCCGAGTATGTTGATTTCGATAGTGATGAAGATGACTTGTTAGGTGATGATGATTTACTTGTTGACAACTCTAGTGATGAATACTATGATGAAACGTCAATTAATCATGCTAATGAAGATAAAATGAATGACAATGATAAGGAGAAGATTGAGTTTCTAACTAAAGAACTAAACACTCTTAAGTTAGCTCATGAAACTATCTTAGGAGATCATCGAGAACTTTTAAGGACTCATGAGAAATTACGTTTTGAAAAGCTCATCCTTGAGCAGGAGCATGAGTTCTTAAAGGCAATCAATGATGATCTTCGCAAGAAAAGTTCTTCTTACATTGCCAAGCGTTTACTCTTATCCACTTACATGCCTCAAGTCAAGTCTAGTAACAAGAACAAGAAAGATTCTTCCTCTAGTAGTAACAATAATCTTGCTAAATCCAATGTTGTTGCTTCTAGTAGTTCTCTTGATTCCACTAATGATTCTCTTAGCCAAGTTACACTTGAGCAAGTAAATAGCTTATTGAAGGGAATTATAGAGAAAGGTGTTTACAAGAGCCTTGCCAGGAGTAAGCAATTCGAGGAAATTGTACGCAAGCAAGGAAGGCACCGGAAGAACCAATGTGTTGGTTTTGAACGAAAGTTCAATGCCAATGGAGTTTGAGTGGGAAGAAGATCAATACCCCAAGACGAAGTTTGTTCCTCAACAAGAGAAGTATGATCCTACTTCCTTCAAAGGGACACAAACTCAAGATGATCTTCCACCACAAGACCACAAGCAAAAAGGCAAGGATAAGCTTCAAGAGGAAATTGATGCATTTGAAGAAGCACCTAAGGCCTTGGTCAAGTGGGTTCCCAAGACTACATCAAGTTCTACTTCATCAAGTACAACTACAACTCCGAGGATTCCCATCAAGATGGTGTGGATCCAGAAGAAGAAGAACTAGAAAGTTCTTGAGGGTGACTCCGCCAACATACTTCACTCTTATCATTTTGGCAAGAACAAGTGCAATCAGCTTCCACATTTTGCACTAGTTAAAGGAGTCACAAACCCTCTTGTTGGTAAGACAAGGGACAAGGTAACCTAATACTCTCATAGGCATCATCTTGTGTGTGCATCACTCTATGTCTATGGATATCCTTGTTTGTTCCTTGTGGGACTAACCTGTGTAGGTATTGAAAGTGCAACTCACTCCAAAGGATTGCTCTAAATGATCTACATTAACATTGAGCATCCATATCTACAACACCTACATGAAGTCATCATCTACAAAACCCAAGGTTAGTTCATCCCTCTTAGGGGGGATCTCACATCTAGGGGGAGCTTTACTCTAAGAATTGAGCTAAAGCAACTCTAATGGTGTGAACACAACAACGCTTTATGTAAAAGTGGTAACCCCACTTGTGCTTAAACAATGAGTATGACCTATAATCAAATGTTCTCATTTGACTCCTAGTCAATATACTCACATATAGATGACCTAGTCATCGCCAATTGCTTGATAGATGCTAGAATTGGTTGTGCATGCTTTGCCACATATTTCATTTGCTATTTTACTGTGTGAGCATGTTGGTTGCATATTTTACTCATTCGAGGACATCCATTTGTTGTTTTGATTGTTTGGATCTTTTTTGTTTGCCAAATGGATGGACAAGAATGCCTAAGAACATTCTCTAGCTATCTATGCTTTTCTCATCTCAAACTCTCTTCATGCTACATCACAAAGTTTGATCAAGTAAAATTCGAACCACTCTATGTGAGGAGCACTCGGAGTCCCCGATTCGTCATAGACTTAAACTTCCAAAACTTCTTTGTGCGTTTCGGTCTGACCGATTCATCCATTTCGGTCATACCGAGATCACTAAGTCGATCTAGGTTTTCAATCTCGGTGCAACCGATTTGAACTTTTTGGTCACTCCGAGTTGTTCCACTCGGTCACACCGACAGGGTCAGGCTATATATATCCCCGGGCCAAAATTTGGAAAATTTTCCGAACCCCTTCTCCCGCGCACAGCCTGCTCTGCCTCCATGGGTCTCCGGATCGTCCTCCTCATCGCCAACTGCCTCCCGCCGCTGGTCTCCGCCGCCGTCAATGGAGATCGTCTTCGCCGTTGTCGCCATAGCAGGTCCATCGCCGCACTTAGGGTATGGACTTGATCTTTGTGCTAATCTCACTCCGATTCCGAGCACACTGTTTTGCCATGTATCTTGCCACGATTGAGATCACTCTATCCAGCGAAATCACTCCGTAATTTAGTTGTGGATTGAAAATTTAGGGTTAGGTTTCCGCCGAAACCATCTCGAACCAACCGAGTTGTTGAAATCGGTTCCACCGATTTGGCTAAGGCCATTGCACATGTGATTCTCGGTCTGACCGAGAATTGCAAATCGGTGTGACCGAGTTCAATTCTTTGTGAAACCCTAGCATTCTCGGTGCCACCGAACTGTGACTCGGTCTGACCGAGTTCACCAGTTTAGGTTCCAAAAGCTGCTTCGGTATCACCCATATTTCAAATCGGTAGATCTGAAATGCTTTCTGTGGAAAACTATAACTAAGTTTTTGACTCATTCTTTTGCAAAAACCTGCACTTTGTGATGCTCATCCAATCTATCTCATCTATATCTATTCACAGAGTCTGCTGTCAGTGTTTGCATCATGTCAGATCAGAGTGATAGTTAGAACAAGTCTAAGGAGCAAGTTCACATGAGTGAGGGCACTAGTCCCTCTAGCAGCTATGATGAGGGCAGTAGGAGCACTCCAAGCAACTTGCCAAAGGCTGCCACCAGGGCCAGAAAGAAGAGAACTTCTGATTCTGAGGATGAGGACTATGTGGCTGTTGAGGAAGAGGCCACCTCAAAGAAGAAAGTTCTGAAAAAGGAATATGGCACAACTGCTGCAACTAAGCCAGGAATGAAGACAAAGGTTCCTGCCAAGAGAGTTCCTATGTCAAAGGCCAGAACATCCACTCAAGAAACTTTGGAATCTGCACCCAAAGAACAGGTTGTGGCAGAGAAGAAGAGGAAAGGAAGGGTCAAGAATACCACTGTCAGAGTAATTGGGAAGCCCTCAATGATGGAAGATGAAGAGGAAGAGGTTGCTGCACCAGCACCTAAAGCTCAAAAGCTTATGGGAGATGCTATAAAGTCAGGGGCTGCTCCATCTAAGCCCAAAGAAGCTCCCAAGGCAGCTGCTCCAAAACCCAAAGCTGCACCCAAGAGGAGCACCAGGAACATTCCAACTGCAGAGAAGAACAAGGCCCCAGTGCCTGAAGTAGCTGTAGAAGAAGAAGATGATGAGTCACATGTCTTGAGGAAGTTGAAGCCCAAAATTCCAGATCACAATGATGCTCATCCAGTTGCTCAAAACACGAAAATCAGGAAGGATTCAGGATTGAGACTATGGAGAGAGTCTGATCCATATGCTACCAGGAGAAGGACTGCTGTGGACTATAGATTTCACACAAAGGAACAACAGGACTTCTATGAGACAGTTTTGCTTGACAAGAAGCGCATAGTGTGTGACATGAGATGGGTTGACTGGGAGTACATCAAGGAAAATGAAGAACACTATCCTGGTGTATATGACAGTTTCAAGGCATGTGGAGTTGATAAGTTTGTGGCTCAGAAGCTCACAAAGTGGAATGATGAGCTTATCATGCAGTTCTACTCCACAGCTCATTTCTACCCAGATGGAAGGATTGTCTGGATGTCTGAAGGTACTAGGTACCAGTCAATAGTTGAAGAATGGGCTCAGTTGATCAATGCCCCAGAAGAACAAGAAGATGACTTGGATGTCTATGCCAAGAAGAAGAAGGATCACAACTCCATGGCTAGCATGTACAAGGAGATTCCTGATGCAGATCTTGAGACTCACCAATTTGGTTCTGTGAAACACTTGTTGTCAGGTCTGCCTACAATGAACTGGATCCTCAGGCACACTCTATTGCCAAAATCAGGAGATCACGGAATGATCAGAGGACATTCCATCAACTTGCTGCATATCTTTGATGTTCCACAAAAGTTTAAAGTCATGAGCCTAATTGTGGAAACCATAAAGAGAACAGCTGCAGATCAGAAGAGAAGTTGTGGGTCTGCCCCACAGATCCAGGAGCTGATCAACTCCGAGATGGGCACTGGCACATATCTTTTGGACAAGGAACATATGCCCATCTACCCAGACTTTGAGGACAACACTGTGGTCATGGATGAAGATGAACCATCTTTTGTGCAAGCACAAGCAAAGAGGAAGAAGGCAAGGACTGAAAAGGCTGCAAAGATGCCAACCATGGATGAGGCATCTCAGTATCTTCTGAAGAGCAAGCAAGATCGGCTTGGCTACTTGATTGCCTCCACTCTGAGGATTGAGAAGGGATTGGCCACCCCGACTCAAAACCAGGAGCGCTTGGAGAGGATCATGGAGCAGAAGTTCTATGACTTAGATGTGAAGGTCACTGATATACAGTCAGTTGTTGAGCAACTTCAGGATGAAGTGCAGGAGAAGAAGGGCAAGACTACCACTAATGCTTTTGCTAGAGTGCCCAGAGGACAAAGATCTGCTGCAATGCCAGTCACAGACACCAGAGCAACTTCATCTGCACCAGCTACAGCTTCAGTGCCACCAGCCCCAGCACCCACTCCACCAGCTCCAGCTACATCAACTGATGCCTTCGTCCTTGGAGTCTTACCTACACCACCACCTGAAGACCAAGCCTGAGAGTCGATCTAGCACTATGCATTATTTATGAACTTTTTGGTAACTTGTTGCCAAAGGGGGAGAAAATGTATAGATCATAGGCTTCGAGAGAGAGTGTTGCTTTCTGTTCTCTCTTGCTTTTTGGTGGTTGAACTTTGTTATTTGCTTGTTTGAGATACTTTATGCTTTTGTGTGATACTTGGATGATCATGTGTTTGATCATATGCTACCTTAATGCTTGTTGGATGACATTATCCTTTTATATCCCCATATGATCATTCACTTTACTTGGTGATGAGTGCATGTATTTAATTATTATCGTTTTGAGCGCTCCACCAAGATGTATGTGACATGGAAGAGTAACCCACGATCCTAACTCATTGTGCATTTGCAGTCCAAAGCAAATCTTAAACTATGCACAAATTTAGGGGGAGCTCTTGCTTTTCACATACTTCTCAAATCGACAATGTTTTTCACTCTTATTATCATTTGTCGAAGCTTTGATCAATATGTTGTCATCAATTACCAAAAAGGGGGAGATTGAAAGTGCAACTATCCCTAGGTGGTTTTGGTAATTCCTAACAACATATAGTTCATTGAGCTAATGCTATTTCAAGATTAATATGTCAGGAAAGCTCAATGATTGACATGGCATGGATGAGAAAAGTGGACCCCTCAAAATACTAAGGACAAAAGGATTGGCTCAAGCTCAAAGCTCAAGACTCTACATTTTCTATTTTAGTGATCCAAGATCACATTGAGTCTATAGGAAAAGCCAATACTATCAAGGAGGGATGAGGTGTTGCTTAATGAGGCTCTTGCTCAAAATGCTTAGTGATATGCTCCAAAGCCCTCAACTACTTTCTCACATCCACATATGACCTAAACCAAAAGTCAAACTCGGCCCCACCGATTCTTTCTATCCGGCGCCACCGAGTTTAGATGTCATAGCCACTGCCACAAACCCTAGGCAAATCGGTCTCGCCGATAGGGATCTCGGTCTCACCGAGATGGGATTGTAATCTCTCTGTTTCCCTTCGTAACGTTTCAGTCCCACCAAGATGAGCGATCGGTCCCACCGAGATTGCAATGTAAACTCTCTGTTTCCCTTTTGTAACATTTCGGTCTCACCGAAATGAGCGAATCGGTCCCACCGAGTTTACCCGACCAACTCTCTAGTTAGCTTATTACCAAAATCGGTCTCACCGAGTTTGTGTAATTGGTCTCACCGAGATTACGTTATGCCCTAACCCTAACCATATCGGTCCTACTGAGTTGCATGTCGGTCCCACCGAAAACACTAACGGTCACTAGATTTGCTGAATCGGTCCGACCGAGTTTATCAATTCGGTCCCACCGAGTTTAGCAAGTTGTGTGTAATGGTTAGATTTTGTGTGGAGGCTATAAATACCCCCTCCACCTCCTCTTCATTCGTGGAGAGAGCCATCAGAACGAACCTACACTTCCAACTTACATTTTCTGAGAGGGAACCTCCTACACTTGTGTTGAGGCCAAGATATTCCATTCCTACCATATGAATATTGATCTCTAGCCTTCCCCAAGTTGCTTTCCACTCAAATCTTCTTTCCACCAAATCCATATCCTGTGAGAGAGAGTTGAGTGTTGGGGAGACTATCATTTGAAGCACAAGAGCAAGGAGTTCATCATCAACACACCATTTCTTACTTCTTGGAGAGTGGTGTCTCCTAGATTGGCTAGGTGTCACTTGGGAGCCTCCGACAAGATTGTGGAGTTGAACCAAGGAGTTTGTAAGGGCAAGGAGATCGCCTACTTCATGAAGATCTACCGCTAGTGAGGCAAGTCCTTCGTGGGCGACGGCCATGGTGGGATAGACAAGGTTGCTTCTTCGTGGACCCTTCGTGGGTGGAGCCCGCCGTGGACTCGCGCAACCGTTACCCTTAGTGGGTTGAAGTCTCCATCAACGTGGATGTACGATAGCACCACCTATCGGAACCACGACAAAAACAACCGTGTCTCCTATTGCGTTTGAATCCTCCAAACCCTTCCCTTTACATTCTTGCAAGTTGCATGCTTTACTTTCTGCTGCTCATATACTCTTTGCATGCTTGCTTGAATTGTGTTAAGATTGCTTGACTTGTCCAAAGTTGCTAAAATCTGCCAAGAACTAAAATTGGGAAAAGGATAGATTTTTATTTGGTCAAGTAGTCTAATCACCCCCCCTCTAGACATACTTTCGATCCTACAGTTGGCTGGCATCCGTAATGAGCGGATGATGCTTGTAACGGTCACGATCCATGGTGAGACTCTGGTGGCCCTCTTGGACACGGGTTCTACACATAACTTCCTACCTGAGGCTACTATGCGGTGCCTCGCGCTACAACCGACAAGCGGAGAGCAGGTGCGGGTCACCGTCGCTAATGGCGACCGCCTCCGCTGCCATGGGCTCGCTCGGGACGTGCCCATTACTATCGGCGACGAGCACTTCACCATCACTTGCGCCGACATTGATTTGGGCTGCTTCGACTTCATCCTCGGCGTCGACTTTTTGCGGACTCTCGGTCCCATCCTTTGGGACTTCGACGCCCTAACGATGACCTTCTGACGTCTCAGCCGACACATCTGGTGGGAGGGCATTGGCGGCACCCCGACGACGCCTCCGCTCCAGCTGGCCGTGGCCACCACTGAGGCCGAGCATCCGCTGTTAGATAACCTCCTACAACAGCACCGTGATCTCTTTGCGGAACCACAGGGCCTTCCGCCGGCTCGGGTCTACGACCACCGTATTCACCTCCTGCCGGGCTCGACACCGGTGGCAGTACGGCCCTACCGGTACCCTCAGCTGCAGAAGGACGAGTTGGAGCGGCAGTGTGCACTCATGCTTGCCGCGGGCATTATCTGGATCTCCACATCACCATTCACGGCGCCGGTCCTCCTCGTTCGCAAGTCGGACGACACGTGGCACTTCTGCATCGACTACCGCGCCCTTAATGCTCTCATACTTAAGGATAAGTTCCCTATCCCGGTGGTCGATGAACTCCTAGATGAACTACATGGGGCGCGTTTCTTCACGAAGCTGGATCTCCGGTCGTTGTATCATCAGGTGCGCATGCATCCAGACGACATCGCCAAGACGGCGTTTCAGACTCATCACGGCCACTTCGAGTTCTTGGTGATGCCCTTTGGCCTCTCCAATGCCCCGCCGACGTTTCAGGCCTTGATGAACGATGTCCTCCGGCCCTACTTACGTCGGTTTGTGCTCGTTTTCTTTGATGACATTCTTATCTACAGCGCCTCTTGGGCAGAGCACCTCCAAAGATGTGGTTATCGCCTTCAACGAGCTTCGGGCGCATCATCTTCATCTTAAGCGCTCGAAGTGCTCGTTCGGGACACCTTCGGTCGCTTACCTCGGCCACGTCATCTCGGCTGAGGGAGTGGCCATGGACGCCGACAAGGTGGCGGCCGTTGCCGCCTGGCCGATTCCGCAGTCGCCCCGGGCTCTCCGCGGCTTTTTGGGCCTGGCGGGATACTACCGGAAATTCATCTGGGAGTTTGGTGTCATCGCGGCCCCGCTCACGCGCCTTCTCCGTTGCGACGCATTTTCTTGGGATGCGGAGGCCACCACCGTGTTCGAGGCCCTTAAGGGGGCCCTCACGACGGGTCCAGTCTTGCAGATGCCTGATTTCGACCTACCGTTCACCGTTGATTGCGACGCCTCGGGTGGGGGTTTCGGTGTGGTCCTTCATCAGGGCAATGGACCCCTCGCATTCTTCAGCCGGCCCTTTGTCGCCCGCCATCTTAAGCTGGCGGCCTATGAGCGTGAGCTCATTGGCTTGGTGCAGGCGGTGCATCATTGGCAGCCCTATCTTTGGGGTCGCTCCTTCCGGATCCGGACGGACCACTACATCCTCAAGTTCATGCTGGATCAGAGGCTCTCGACCGTGACGCAACACCAGTGGATCAGTAAGCTTTTCGGGTTTGACTTCACTGTCGAATACCGTCCGGGTCGCCTTAACACGGTCGCCGATGCCCTATCTCGGTGAGACGCCGACACTGACGATGGGTCGGCTGAGGGAGCGGCTTTCTGCATCATCACCGGGCCCTCCTTCGTGCTCTTCGCCGACATCCAGCGGGCGACGGCCGCGGCGGCCGACGCGCTTCTCCTCCAGCAGCAGCTCGCTGTAGGGGAGCTGGATGCGCCGTGGCGCCTCGCCGACGGCCTGCTGCTACATGGGCGCTGGGTTTTCGTCCCGGCGCATGATGATCTTCGTCACCAGGTGCTGCGCCTCGCTCACTCGGCGGGCCATGAGGGTGTGCAGAAGACGCTCCATAGTCTCCGTGCCGACTTCTACATTCCAGGTGATCGTGCCCTGGTCCGTGACTGGGTGCGGTCATGTGTGACCTGCTAGCACAACAAGACGGAGACGCTACGGCCGGCTGGTTTGCTCCAGCCTTTGGAGGTGCCGTCAGGTCTAGGCGGACATTTCCATGGACTTCATCGAGGGCCTCCCCAAAGTGGGTGGCAAGTCCGTCATTCTCACGATGGTCGATCGCTTCTCCAAGTATGCCCACTTCATCGCGCTCGGGCATCCCTAGACGGCGGCCTCTGTTGCTCGGGCCTTCTTCGACGGTATTGTCCGTCTCCACGGGTTTCCATCCTTGATCGTCAGTGATCGGGATCCCGTGTTCACTGGACATGTGATTGCCCTCGCGCATGGGTGGACTGGCTATCGTGGGCGGAGTACTGCTACAACACCTCTGTGAGTGCATCTAGTGCCACCCCTAGTTGGTTTTGGAGTATTGATGACAAATGTGGTTGAGGGACTAATGCGTTTGTGAGAATTGCAGGATAACGCAGGTAGTGTCCCTCATTGATTCGGTTTACCTACCGGAGACGACCCCTAAAAATGTATGAAGACATTGAAGACAATGGTGGTATGTGAAGATATTCACATTGAAGACTATGACATGAGAAGACATTGAGTGAAGACCATGGAGCGAAGATCGTGTTGTTTCGCTGCTTCCTTTTCTTCTTTGTTGAGTCGAGGAACCACCGCATCGTTAAGTGGGGTCCAAGTGATCATAGTCGAATGACCAAGCGATGCTCAACCCAAATCCTATGTCTTCGAGCGAAGACAATGAGAGCAAAACTTATCCAGAGCTGGATGAGTCAGCTTTGCTTGTAGCCCAAGTAAAGTTGCCATGAGTGTTTGAAATCGACCGTTGGAACACGTGTCGGTTCCTTAGTGACCTGTGGTCATTTCGACATAACAGGTCGGGTTGCCTAGTGGCTATAAATAGCCCACCCCTACACCATAAATTGGTGGCTGCTCAGAGTTAGTGCACGACCTTTGTCGCTTGAGAGCAACCCACCTCGAAGCCTTTCAGAGAGAGAAATCCTTGCAGGACAAAGCCCAAAACACCCTGTGAGCCAAAGAGTGTTAGGCATCACCAAGTTTTCCTGTCTGTGTGACTCAAGACTTATTACACTTGATGACTGTGAATCCTCGGCCGGTTAGGCGTCTGCTCAGGCATCCAAGAGTCATTGTGGATTGCCGTGAACGTCGTCTGTGAAGGTTCGGAAGTCTACCTTGAAGACTTACCAGAGTGATTGGGCGAGGACTGTGTGTCCTTAGCTCAAGGGGAATAAGGTGAAGACGCGGTCTTCCGAGTTGAATCTCAGCCTCCCTAACAGATGTACAGCTTGTCACAAAGAATCGAACTGGTCCAACAAATCTCGTGTCTTCAACTAGTGACCGGTTCTATCCTTCCTCCTTTACCCTAAGTTTGTCTTCGTGAAGTCACCGCTATATGTCTTATCTGCTTGACTTCACCGCTTGACTTCTATTGTTGTTTGGCTTCATACTATCTTCCATCCTGATCCTTACTACATAGCTGCTATTAGTCTTGTCCGTTCACATTATTGCATACTTGACTATGGCTTGCTTGTTGTAGTTATCTTCCGCTGCATATCAACTAGGTCATTTCTGTTGTTTGTCTTCGAAACATCCGTGTTTTGAAGATTTTCATAAAAATCGCTTATTCACCCCCTCTAGTCGATAACTAGCACTTTCAATTGGTATCGAGCAAGGTACTCCCTTGTTCGTGTGATTCGTTTAACCACCGAGTTTTAGCTATGTCGATCGCAGGATAATCAAGGTCTCCGCTGCTTGCCCGTGTTCGATGGAACCTGACTATCCCTATCGGAAGAATAAGATGCGCATGCATCTTGAAGCCATTGATGTTGACCTCGGTATGTCGTCAAGAACGGCGCTCCTAAATTTGGTGAAGGTGTCACCCCGCCGATGTCAAGAAGTTCATTCAACTGGACTCCACCGCAAAGAACATCATCTGTGGTCATCGACCAAAGGACAAGATGGCTGTGTGAGTGCTCGAAACGCCAAAGCTAGTCCGGGACTGGCTATCCAAGGTCAACGGCGCCTCAACCCGAGAGATCAAAGAATCGGTGTTCTTCGCAACCTCTTCAACCGCTTCAAGAGAAACGACAATGAAAATGTCCAGCTCACGCTTGATCGCCTCATCGACATCACGAATGAGCTTCATTCTCTCGGCGCCACCGAGGTCACCAAGCATGAAATCGTCAAGACACTACTAAGATCACTTGACAGCTCTTTTGACACCCTTGCCCTCATGATACAAGAACGCCCCGACTTCAAGACACTCGATCCGTCTCGATATACTTGAGAGGCTCAACACACATGAGTTCCAGCTATCTGAGAAAAGAGATATCTATGGTCCAAACTATGGCCGAACTCGCGCTTTGAAGGAAAAAGTTGTTTCCTCATCTGAAGAAGAATCTGACTGCAATTCTGATGATCCTGAAGACATTGGAAAGGAACTTGCTATGCTTGTGAAGAAGTTCCAGAAGTTTCACTAGGAAGAAAGGCTTCAGAAAGTCTTCACAATCTAGCTCAAGAAATGATGAAGCTTCGACTCAAGACTACAAGAAGAGAACCTGTCACAAGTGCAAGAAAACTGGACATTATATCTCTGAGTGTCCACAGTGGGACAATGAGAAGGAGAAGAAGAAGAAGAGCAAGGAATATGATTCTGATGACAAGAAAAAGAATAAATCTTCAAAGTCTTCTTTCAAGTCTTCATCAAAGTCTTCATCGCATAAGAAGAGCTCATCTGGCAAGGCTCGTGCTTTTGTTGGCAAGGAAATGGATTCAGAGGAGGAGTCTGCGCTCGAGGAAGTGGAGGTGGAATCAAGAGGAGTCCGACCAGGCGCTGTAAGTCTGGCTTTAGCCACAGCCTATGTTGCCAAGTCCATCTTCAACATCAAGACAATGACTTCTACACCAACGCTGAAGCTAATGACAAGGACGACCCTGCTCCCACCTACTGCTTCATGGCACGCGGTGCCAAGGTAAAATCACGTGATGCCTACTTTCAAACATCAAGTGAAGATGACTCTGATTGTGAATCCAAACCTAGCTACAAAACACTTGCTAAAATTGCAACTGAACAACAAAGAGCTATGGACCATTGAGGGAGTTCCGGACTAGGGGGTGTCTGGATAGCCGAACTATCATTATCGGCCGGACTCCAAGACCATGAAGATACAAGATTGAAGACTTCGTCCCGTGTCCGGATGGGACTTTCATTGGCGTGGAAGGCAAGCTTGGTGATACGGATATGTAGATCTCCTACCATTGTAACCGACTCTGTGTAACCCTAACCCTATCCGGTGTCATATAAACCAGAGGGTTTTAGTCCAGAGGACTAACAACAATCATACCATAGGCTAGCTTCTAGGTTTAGCCTCTTTGATCTCGTGGTAGATCCACTCTTGTAACACACATCATCAATATTAATCTAGCAGGACGTAGGGTTTTATCTCCATCAAGAGGGCCCGAACCTAGGTAAAACATCGTGTCCCTTGTCTCCTATTACCATCCGCCTAGACGCACAGTTCGGGACCCCTACCCGAGATCCGCCGGTTTTGACACCGACATTGGTGCTTTCATTGAGAGTTCCTCCGTGTCGCCGCCGCCGTAGGATGCCTCATCTCGCCTTTAAAGACGATATTATCGCCAAAGGAGCCTTGGCCGCCGCCGCACTCTTCGCTAGGTGGTTTTCATATGACCGCCAGTCCGGCCACCGCGCCACGATGACCTCTCGAGTCATCGAAACCAATCTCCAGGTTAGTTCGGAACTTGCCGAACAGTTAGATCCAATCGAGCTCTCCTCCATGAACGAGCTCTTGGATCGCATCGCCGCCTCAGGAGTCGCCACAGACTACGACGGATCGGGCCTAAACCGATCCGAGAGAGATCAACTCTCCTGTGCTACCCATCATGTTGCTGTGATAGAGCAGCAATGCGGCGATTCTTCTTGTATCTTAAGGACTAGTTACATCCGGATTCCCGATCCCTCCATGCCGGATTCCCGCAGAGGGACGGACGTTGATCAAGCCCTGAACTTAAAATCAGGCGGTGGGTTGATTCATGGATAACACTCAAAATCCAAACTTCCAAGTTCGAAACTTCGCCCTTGAGTCCTAAATCGGACGGGTTCCGGATCTAGTTCCACCGCCCACCCAAACATTAGCGATCTCTCTCAAATTCGCAAGAGCCCGATGAAACAAAGGCATCATTATCGGGCCGATTCCTCCCGGTTATGAACAGGATAAAGGATCTGCCGAGAGGAGGACGAATCCCAATTTTCTGCAATAATTGCACGGACAAGGAATCTGAACGCCATCACCGTCGCGAAATTACACGCTTTATCGACTTGGTGACCATAGTACAAAAGCATTCATGCGATGGAGAGCGCTCGAAAACCGAAGTAAATTTTGGGACAATCCGCCCGAATACACCCCTAGTCCGAAACAAAAGGGTGCATCATTATCAAGCACCCGGGTTGAATACCAAAAAACCAAAACCCCCTAAAGGGTACGGAACCGTACTAGAGGGTTGGCTCAAAGGACCCTACAAGATCCACAGTACGGAGGGCGCCACTCCAACACACAACCTTCGAGCGTGTTGGATACTATGGCAGGTGGCCAAAAGTGGCGTAGGCTTTCTAGCCCCGGGCAACCAACACAAGAAGACCAAGACGGTATTAATAGTCTTCGAGACTTTCGATCAAATAACATGCGGAAACGAACAATCCTCAGCCTCACCAAGTCTACCAAGTAGCAACAACAAATCCATGGAGCGACACGGCTATCACCTTCAACGCCAGCGATTTAACCTAAATTCAACAGCTAGAGCACCACCGCATTGGTCCTCACCGATAATGGACGGTTTTCGCCTTACTAAGGTACTCATGGATGGCGGCAGCGGATTAAACCTCATCTATGAGGAAACCCTTCAAAAATGGAAATTGATCGAGCTGCATTGAGCGAAGCAGCACAACCTTCAGAGGGATAATCCCTAGTCGAGAAGTACGCTGCAGGAAAAATCACACTAGATGTAGTGTTCGCCCACCGGACAATTACAGGTCCGAGGAGGTCACGCTTCAAGTGGCCCCATTCGACAGCCGGATATCACGCTTTGTTAGGGCGAGAGGCATTCACAATCTTCCAAGCTATACCCCACTACGGGTACATGAAGCTCAAAATGCCCGGACCCAATGGGATAATCACTCGCCAAGGACCCGGATACAACACCGCGCTGAAAATAAGACAGCCAGACCGGCCCTAGAGGCATTGTCCAAGCCCTAGCGGCAGAGGAACTAACCACGCCAGGCCCATGGTGGATAGGGACGATGTGATACTCGATAAGAGGTCCAAGTCCACCTCTTTAAACCAGCAGATTTAAATAGTCAAATTTCAGGTCCATCCAACGGACCCCACAAAGACGGCCTCCATTGGGGCACAATTAAGTCACGATGTCGAAGTCAAGACTACGAGAATTCCTTCGAAAATTGGGACATTTTGCGGCACCCTTCGAGACATGCCAGAATCCCACGCAGTCGGGCAGAGCACAGCCTAAATATCCTAAAAGATTCAAGCCACCAAACAAGCTCTTGGCGATTTTCCGAGCCCAAAAGACACGCGAATGGGAGAAGAGCTAGCCAAACTCTTAGAAGCCGGATTCATCAGAGATATAAAACATCCGGACTGGCTAGCCAACTTAGTAATGGTACCAAAAAAGGACAAATCCTGGCGCCTCTGCGTCGATTTTAAAGACCTTAACAAGGCCTGTCAAAAGGACCCTTTCCCCCTCCCCCGCATCGATCAAATCATCGATGCTACCGCAGGGCACGACTCATTGTGCTTCCTCGACACATACTCCGGATACCATCAAATCAAGATGGCGGAGAAAGATGTCACGCCCAATATGCGACCCTATCCAAAAGGAACTCGAAGGTCCCACCAAGGATAGACCCGCATATTGAAACGCTTTTGCAAGGTGGATATCATTACATCAACATTACATAATAGATGGGTACATAAGGCACAAATGCCACAAGAATACATCAACATCATATACAAGATCAACATCCGACTACGGATGAAACATAAACAGAAGCTCAAACGACATCCACCCTGCTAGCCCAGGCTGCCGACCGAACCTATCCCCGATCAAGAAGAAGGTAAGAAGAACTCCAACACAAGCAAACATCGCCTCACGCCAAGATCATCGCAAACCTGTACCTGCAACTGGTGGTGTAGTAATCTGTGAGCCACGAGGACTCAGCAATCCCATTACCATGGGTATCAAGACTAGCAAAGCTTAAAGGGAAAGGAAGGGTAAAGTGGTGAGGTTGCAGCAGCGACTAAGCATATATGGTGGCTAACCAACGCAAATGAGAGCGAGAAGAGAAACAAAGGAACGATCGTCAACTAGTAATGATCAAGAAGTGATCCTGAACTCCTACTTACGTCAGACATAACCCAGAAACCGTGTTCTCCGCTCGATCAACCCCAAAAAGAGACACTCACGGTTACGCACACGGTTGGTGTATTTTAGAAGAGTTTGCTTCAAGTTTACTACAACCGGATATTAACAAATTCCCATCTGCCACATAACCGCGGGCACGGCTCTCGAAAGTTTATACCCTGCAGGGGTGTCCCAACTTAGCCCATGATAAGCTCTCGCGATCAACGAAGGATATTCCTTCTCCCGGAAGACCCGATCAGTCTCGAATCCTGCTACAAGACATTTCGACAAAGAATAAAACAAGACCAGCAAAGCCGCCCGATGCGCCGACAATCCCGATAGGAGCTGCACATATCTCGCTCTCGTGGCAACACCGGATGAGTCTAGCTACGAGTAAAACCAATCCTCGGGTTGCCTCAAGGTGGCCCCCAGAGTAGCTCGATTCGAACCAGCACTTAGAGAAGCACCGCCCGGGGGCTAATAAAGATGACCTCGAGAGAGCGACTCCCAAGGAAAAGTAGGTGGTGGTGAGGCAAATGGTAAAACCAATGTTGGGCCTTTGGAAAAGTCTTATTCAAAGCGAACTGTCAAGGGGGTCCCATAAATCACCCGACGCGTTAGGGACGCAAAATCCGGGAACATAACACCGATATGACGGAAACTAGGCGGCAAGAGTGGAACAAAACACAGGCATAAGGCCGAGCCTTCCACCCTTTACCAAGTATATAGATGCATTAATTAAATAAGATATATTGTGATATCCCAACAAGTAAACATGTTCCAACAAGGAACAACATCTCCATGTTCCGCCAAGGAACAAACTTCATCTTCACCTGCAACTAACAACGCTATAAGATGGGCTGAGCAAAGCGGTAACATAGCTATACAACGGTTTGCTAGGAAGGGTGCAAAAGGTTAGAGGCTGACATGGCAATTTGGGAGGCTTGAGGAACAAGTGATAGGTAGCGCAGCATAGCGATAGAACGAAACAACTAGCATAGCAATGATAGTAGTGAGATCCAGGGTAGCGGTCATCTTGCCTGAAATCCCGCAAGGAAGAAGAACGAGTCCATGAAGAAGATGAACGGATGAAGCCGAACCAAGCGTAGACGAACGAATCCTCACGATCGCAACGAAACAGGAACTAACAAGAAGAAGCACACAACATAGTAAACACACCACACATGAACATGGCATGATGCACAACAAGTATGATGCATGACAAAGGCTACATGGAGCTACTCATGGCAAGAGATGATGCAAACAAGAGCAACACATCAAAGCAAGTTTAAATGAGGCCGAAACAACATAGAACAATTCCGTAAGTCCTCATATGCAAATTTCGAAATTGTTCCAGATCTGAATAACTTTATGTTCAAGTTGTTAAACAGCAAGTTAAGATGCACCAACATGATCTACACGAAATTCTAGTCAAGTTACATATAAAGTTCATTAGATTCGGAGCTACGGGCTAGAAGATATGAGCAAAACAAGTTAAACATGGCATTGATGCAAAATGCATACAAACATCAAGCAAACACCTCAAAACATGGATGCAACATGATAATATGAAGCTACATGCAAAATCAAGCAAGTTTCATATAAAGCACACTCAAAACGGAGCAACGGATCAACACGTACACCCTATACAAGTCATGACAACAATCTGTCCAAAACAGCAACTAGGCATATTGCAAGCATCAAAACAACATGCTACAGGACCTCAACAAGAAAACAAAAGGCATGGTCATGATGTACAGGTAATGCATGACAAAACATGAACACTGATCTATCTCCAGAAATCACTAGAACATGCTCAAACACACATGGCAAGATTGCAAATAATAACAGTTTCAGGCACTGGCAGAAATAACATCAGGTTGCAATGTTTAGAGCTATCAAACAATGTACTACAAGAACTTATCATGGCAAACAAAGGCATGGAATGAATCTACTAAATGCATAGATCAAATGTCCTTTAGTGACCATGAGCCAAAAAGGATCAGAAACTATGATGGCACCCATGTAAACATGGCAAGTTATATTACAGATTCATACATGGCAGGAATAACGATAAGTAGGCATGTTGGTGAGATTGAACCACTCACCACAGAGCAATACATGGCATGGAAAGGCAATAAAAAGTAAGAAGACATGTCATAGAAGCTATACATGGCAAGAACAACATCATAGCATACACGGATCAACTACAACAACCTTGGCAAAATTGAATAACATGTAAACAATCTGCCAGGAAACATTTTATTGCAAAAGTAGAGCTCGATTGACTCAAGCTATGGCACTCCATAATTACAAAAAAGGGCATGGATGGATATAGAATAACCATATGTTCAAAACATCCTTACTGAAGTATCTCAAAATAAGCATGGATCTCTCGGTAGCATCAAGTTAACATGGCATAAAAATATCAGCAGAACAGGGCTGAAATCAGCAACATCATGAAGCCTAGTTTGCATGCTTGTGCTAGTCACCACAGAGATCACAAAAATACATGGCATACACCCCTGTAAAGATGGCATGGCATATTACAAAACACATTAGGACTCAAGTTCATAGGTTGCACACATCAATCATGGCAAAAATGACAAAAGTGCATGTTCTGATAAGAATCTGAAACTAACATCACATAGCCCTCTTCCAACAGCATTTCGGGCATCAAGATGAGCTCAAAAGCAAATGAAGCAATGAGATGAAATGATGTACTCGTCGAGGCGAACAATTCGACATATTACACGCACGAAACGGAGCTACATGCCCAGAGTTATGATGCGATGAAAATGCATGAAAATTATGAAAATCCTGGGACTTAGCAGAAATTATACCCTCCGAAAGTCAACCCGGACGAGGAGATCCCGGACGGAGCGAAGCGGACGGCGGGCGTTTGATCCCGGACGGTGGATTCATCCACCCGCCCGGATCTGGCCGGAGCGAACGGGCGGCGCGGCAGCGGCCGGGCGACGGAGGAGTTGGCCGGCCGGGCGAGGCGCGACGGCGAGGTGGCGATCGGGCCGAGGCGACGGGCGGCGGGGCCGGCGGTTCATGGGACGCCACGGCGGCGGAGGCGGAGGACGGCGGCGAAGGGCGGCGAGGCCGCAGCCGGGCGACGGCGGCGAACGGCGGCGGGCGCATGGCGCATGGCTGCGCGGGGCGGCGGCGCAAGAAGAGGAGGCGCGCGCCCAGATGGAGCGGGAGGCCGGGCTTGGCCGGGCGGCCTCGGCGGCGGCGGCGGGCGGGAGCCGCCACGTGAGCGCTCCGACATGCTGGCGGCGGCGCTGACGTGTCCGCCGTCGGGCGGACATGTCCGGGCGGCGCGAGGAGGTTTTAGGTTAGGGGATTTGGACCGCGAATTTCGGAGGGGAGGTGTTTATATAGGCATAGGGAGCTAGGAGACTCCAAATGAGGTGCGATGCCGCCACGCGATCGTGATCGAACGACCGAGAGCATGGAGGGAGTTAGGTGGGTTTTGGGCCACTTTGAAAGGGTGTTGGGCTGCAAGGAGAAGGAGGCTTTTGCGGTTACCCGTTAACTGTTGAGTATCAAACGACCTCCAAATGATCCGAAACTTGACAGCGGTTCACGGTGTTATACCAAGGCCGCTTGGCAACCTGGGGCCATTCCGAGAAAGTTTAACACCCGCACACGAAAAGAGGTAAAAGGGAGCGCCGGGGAGCATAGGAGTGCCGGATTGCAAAACAGACAACGGGGAAAATGCTCGGATGCATGAGACAAACACGTATGCAAAATGAAATGCACATGATGACATGATATGAAATGCAAATGATGACATGGCAAAATGCAACATGCAAGCAAATGACATGGCAACAACGACGAATAACTGGCAAACACCTGGCGCATCGAATCCGGGGCGTTACAACACTCCTCCACTAACAAGAGATCTCGTCCCGAGATCTTAGGACCGAGACGGAAGGGAAAAGGGATGAGGTGAAACAAGAACTCAAGAGAAGAACCAAAGAATCGAGAGCACTCGGGAAGAAGAGAGGAACGACGAGAATGACGAGAATCGAAAGCTCACGGAATCAGATAGACTATGAAAGCACTCGTTCTAACCGGAGTGGTTAGAATGAGAAAAGAAACGGATAAGACTGAAAGGAAGGAATGATACTTGATGAAGACATGACACAAAACCTCTGGAAAGAATTGAAAAAGTTGAATGAAAAGAACGGATAAGAATATGAAAACTTGTGCCACGAATGAAATTGAAAGCATCTTTAGAAGGTTTAAACGGAGTTGTTGAGACAATCAACAACGAAAAGAATATGCTTGTTGTGGACTTATAGGTAACATCTCAAGATCATAAGGTGATAATCGGCCACAAACGGAAATGATTTGATAGCTAAGAAGAACGAAGAAATGCAAAACTCCACTTCAAAAGAAAACGGAGAATTAATTGCACTTCGAGAAGCAAGAAGGAAAGATACTTGAGCTCCACCAACAAAATCTTGATGAACTCTTGAAGAAAGAATTAAAACATGAAGAACCGCCATGAAGAACTCCGGTAACAAAAAGGATGATGAGATAGAATGAAGGATGAAAGAATAAGATTAAAGCTTGCGATGATTTAGATGGAGGTTCCGACGAAATGGCTGAGGAAGATTTGAACTCCGGAAAAGAAAAGATGAAAACACTTGGAACTAGAATTTATTCCTCACGAACAAATTCTGAAGGAAGGGATTAATCCTTAGGATGAAATAAGAATAAGATTTATTGTATGCTTATCCTTCATCAAATTAAATTGATGACCAACAATGGATTTTTGCATACTACTTATTCTTCTTGAAAAAGGATTGAGAAGGGATAGCACAAAACTTGAGAAAGTCTTCATGAACCACCGGTAGGATTTGGAAAGAGCGAATGAATGCAGATGATAAACAAGGAAAAAGAATCTTGAACGAACCACCGTAAGAATTTGGAAATGACTGATGAAAGAGAATGAATCACCGGGAAGAATTAGAAGAACCAATATGCTAGAGGGGATTTAGATGCAAAAGAACCAAGAGACAATGAGCTGATTAACGAACATTTGAACGAAGCGCCGGGATAAATAGAGAACGATAACTGGAATGATGGCCTCCGGTGAAAAGAAACAGAAATCAACTACTGAAATACTCCGGATGGATGAAAATAATATCTGACAAATGGAATAATTCGAGAGGATAATACGAAGCTAGAACCACGAATCTTCGAGAGGACGGACAAGGTTTAAGAGGAACTCTTCTTCGGTCTTCAAATGACGATGATAAACACCACCAAAATTAATGAGATACTCCGGAAGAATGGAAAGCAAAGGGGTTGAACCAACAATGAAATGATTTGAAATCGATCTTGGAAAAGGCATGTGACTGATGGAATCCATTCTTACGTCACACTTGAAAAGAAGTGAGAATAACTCCGGGGGAATTAGCAGAGTCAGGTAAGATCCTGGAAAAAGACCTGTGGGTTAGGGCCCACTGAAGAGAAAACACCGTTGAAAAGGATGATGAACAGATAGATGAAGCACCGAACAATTGAAATATTTGAATGAGGTGACAACCTCAATTAATTGGAACACGATTTAATCTCCGAGATGTCTTCCTAACTCGGAATGATTGAATGGCGAGAGGCAAATGAGCAAGGAGAACACTTGACCCAAGGAAAAGAATATGGTCCACCTGAATAACTTGAATGGAATCCGCCGGAAAAGAAAAAGAGATGAAGAATGACGAACGAGACGAAAATTCACCGGTTGAAATAATTGAGGGAAGACTGAAGAGGCCCCACACGAATGGAATTGATGGTCGGAAGAAACTCGAACTCCGGGAAGAAAAGGGTGGGAGGGCGGGAAAACAAAGGCAATTTGGAAGGGGAAATCGACGATTATCTTGAAGAGAAAACACCGGTTGAAATCATTGAGGAAAGAAAGCAAAGACTTTGCACGAGTAGGATGGATACTCAATTACGGACTCCGGTTCCGAAAAGAAGAAGGGAGGGCGGGCGGGAAAAACAAAGACAACTTCGGACAGGGAAACAACATCGATCGAAAATAGCTGAGGATTGAACTTGGCAAAGATGAAGAGACTCGAGTCGGCTTGACGAGAAATGCACCGGATGAAAAGAGCTGAGGAACAACTACCGGAAAACCAACTGCGTGAACCTAAAGAAAAATTTGAAGGGGAAGAGGAGTAATTCAAAACACCTACGTCAAGATTCCTCACCAGAGCGACGAAGCGGCAGAGGAGTAAAAAGAAATCCTACTCTTCGATATAACTAGACTCCGAAAACAGTTTTCTTCTAGACTCAACAACGGCCAAACTACACGATCAATCAAGGGGCTCCTAGGGTCGGTCGAGGCTCGATACTAACTTGAACACGCCCAATATGCGACCCTATCCAAAAGGAACTCAAGGTCCCACCAAGGATAGACCCGATATTGAAACGCTTTTGCAAGGTGGATATCATTACATCAACATTACATAATAGATGGGGATACATACATAAGGCACAAATGCCACAAGAATACATCAACATCATATACAAGATCAACATCCGACTACGGATGAAACATAAATGAAGCTCAAACGACATCCACCTCTGCTAGCCCAGGCTGCCGACCGAACCTATCCCCGATCAAGAAGAAGCGTAAGAAGAACTCTAACACAAGCAAACATCGCCTCACGCCAAGATCATCGCAAACCTGTACCTGCAACTGGTGGTGTAGTAATCTGTGAGCCACGAGGACTCAGCAATCCCATTACCATGGGTATCAAGACTAGCAAAGCTTAAAGGGAAAGGAAGGGGTAAAGTGGTGAGGTTGCAGCAGCGACTAAGCATATATGGTGGCTAACCAACGCAAATGAGAGCGAGAAGAGAAACAAAGGAACGGTCGTCAACTAGTAATGATCAAGAAGTGATCCTGAACTCCTACTTACGCCGACATAACCCGAAACCATGTTCTCCTCTCGATCAACCCCAAAAAGAGACACTCACGTTACGCATACGGTTGGTGTATTTTAGAAGAGTTTGCTTCAAGTTTACTACAACCGGATATTAACAAATTCCCATCTGCCACATAACCGCTGGCACGGCTCTCGAAAGTTTATACCCTGCAGGGTGTCCCAACTTAGCCCATGATAAGATCTCGCGATCAACGAAGGATATTCCTTCTCCCGGAAGACCCGATCAGTCTCGAATCCCGCTACAAGACATTTCGACAAAGAATAAAACAAGACCAGCAAAGCCGCCCGATGCGCCGACAATCCCGATAGGAGCTGCACATATCTCGCTCTCGTGGCAACACCGATGAGTCTAGCTACGAGTAAAACCAATCCTCGGGTTGCCTCAAGGTGGCCCCCGCAGTAGTTTCGGTTCGAACCAAGACTTAGAGAAGCACCGCCCGGGGCTAATAAAGATGAACCTCGAGAGAGCGACTCCCAAGGGAAAAGTAGGTGGTGGTGAGGCAAATGGTAAAACCAATGTTGGGCCTTGCTGGAAAAGTCTTATTCAAAGCGAACTGTCAAGGGGGTCCCATAAATCACCCGACCGCGTTAGGGACGCAAAATCCGGGAACATAACACCGATATGACGGAAACTAGGGCGGCAAGAGTGGAACAAAACACCAGGCATAAGGCCGAGCCTTCCACCCTTTACCAAGTATATAGATGCATTAATTAAATAAGATATATTGTGATATCCCAACAAGTAAACATGTTCCAACAAGGAACAACATCTCCATGTTCCGCCAAGGAACAAACTTCATCTTCACCTGCAACTAACAACGCTATAAGATGGGCTGAGCAAAGCGGTAACATAGCTATACAACGGTTTGCTAGGAAGGGTGCAAAGGTTAGAGGCGACATGGCAATTTGGGAGGCTTGAGGAACAAGTGATAGGTAGCGCAGCATAGCGATAGAACGAAACAACTAGCATAGCAATGATAGTAGTGAGATCCAGGGTAGCGGTCATCTTGCCTGAAATCCCGCAAGGAAGAAGAACGAGTCCATGAAGAATATGAACGGATGAAGCCGAACCAAGCGTAGACGAACGAATCCTCACGATCGCAACGAAACAGGAACTAACAAGAAGAAGCACACAACATAGTAAACACACCACACATGAACATGGCATGATGCACAACAAGTATGATGCATGACAAAGGCTACATGGAGCTACTCATGGCAAGAGATGATGCAAACAAGAGCAACACATCAAAGCAAGTTTAAGTGAGGCCGGAAACAACATAGAACAATTCCGGTAAGTCCTCATATGCAAATTTCGAAATTGTTCCAGATCTGAATAACTTTATGTTCAAGTTGTTAAACAGCAAGTTAAGATGCACCAACATGATCTACACGAAATTCTAGTCAAGTTACATATAAAGTTCATTAGATTCGGAGCTACGGGCTAGAAGATATGAGCAAAACAAGTTAAACATGGCATTGATGCAAAATGCATACAAACATCAAGCAAACACCTCAAAACATGGATGCAACATGATAATATGAAGCTACATGCAAAACCAAGCAAGTTTCATATAAAGCACACTCAAAACGGAGCAACGGATCAACACGTACACCCTATACAAGTCATGACAACAATCTGTCCAAAACAGCAACTAGGCATATTGCAAGCATCAAAACAACATGCTACAGGACCTCAACAAGAAAACAAAAGGCATGGTCATGATGTACAGGTAATGCATGACAAAACATGAACACTGATCTATCTCCAGAAATCACTAGAACATGCTCAAACACACATGGCAAGATTGCAAATAATAACAGTTTCAGGCATTGGCAGAAATAACATCAGGTTGCAATGTTTAGAGCTATCAAACAACGTACTACAAGAACTTATCATGGCAAACAAAGGCATGGAATGAATCTACTAAATTCATAGATCAAATGTCCTTTAGTGACCATGAGCCAAAAAGGATCAGAAACTATGATGGCACCCATGTAAACATGGCAAGTTATATTACAGATTCATACATGGCAGGAATAACGATAAGTAGGCATGTTGGTGAGATTGAACCACTCACCACAGAGCAATACATGGCATGGAAAGGCAATAAACAGTAAGAAGACATGTCATAGAAGCTATACATGGCAATAACAACATCATAGCATACACGGATCAACTACAACAACCTTGGCAAAATTGAATAACATGTAAACAATCTGCCAGGAAACATTTTATTGCAAAAGTAGAGCTCGATTGACTCAAGCTATGGCACTCCATAATTACAAAAAAGGGCATGGATGGATATAGAATAACCATATGTTCAAAACATCCTTACTGAAGTATCTCAAAATAAGCATGGATCTCTCGGTAGCATCAAGTTAACATGGCATAAAAATATCAGCAGAACAGGGCTGAAATCAGCAACATCATGAAGTCTAGTTTGCATGCTTGTTCTAGTCACCACAGAGATCACAAAAATACATGGAATACACCCCTGTAAATATGGCATGGCATATTACAAAACACATGTAGGACTCAAGTTCATAGGGTGCACACATCAATCATGGCAAAAATGACAAAAGTGCATGTTCTGATAAGAATCTGAAACTAACATCACATAGCCCTCTTACAACAGCATTTCGGGCATCAAGATGAGCTCAAAAGCAAATGATGCAATGATATGAAATGATGTACTCGTCGAGGCGAACAATTCGACATATTACACACACGAAACGGAGCTACATGCACAGAGTTATGATGCGATTAAAATGCATGAAAATTATGAAAATCCTTGGACTTAGCAGAAATTATACCCTCCGAAAAGTCAACCCGGGACGAGGAGATCGCGGGACGGAGCGAAGCGGGACGGCGGGGCGTTTGGATCCCGGGACGGGTGGATCTCATCCACCCGCCCGGATCTGGCCGGAGCGAACGGGCGGCGCGGCAGGGCGGCCGGCGACGGGAGGTTGGCCGGCGCCGGCGAGGCACGGCGGTGGAGGTGGCGGACGGGCCGAGGCGACGGGCGGCGGGGCCGGGCGGTCATGGGACGCCAAGGCGGCGGAGGCCGAGGACGGCGGCGAAGCGGGCGGCGAGGCCGCAGCCGGCGCGGCGGGCGAACGGCGGCGGGGCGCGCCGAGGCGGAGGCGGGCGGGCTGGCTCAGGCAAGCGGGCGGCGCAAGAAGAGGAGGCGGGCGGCCGGATGGAGCGGGAGGGCGGCTGGCCGGGCGGGCCTCGGCGGCGGCGGCGGGCGGAGCCGCCACGTGGCGCGCTACGATTGGCGGGCGGCGTTGGACGTGTCCGCCGTCGGCGGACATGTCCGCGGCGCGAGGAGGTTTTAGGGTTAGGGGATTTGGACCGCGAATTTCGGAGGGGAGGTGTTTATATAGGCATAGGGAGCTAGGAGACTCCAAATGAGGTGCGGTTTTCGGCCACGCGATCGTGATCGAACGACCGAGAGCATGGAGGGAAGTTAGGTGGGTTTTGGGCCACTTTGAAAGGGGTGTTGGGCTGCAAGGAGAAGGAGGCTTTTGCGGTTACCTGTTAACCGCTGAGTATCAAACGACCTCCAAATGATCCGAAACTTGACAGCGGTTCACGGTGCTATACCAAGGCCGCTTGGCAAACCTCGGCCATTCCGAGAAAGTTTAACACCCGCACACGAAAAGAGGTAAAAGGGAGCGCCGGGGAGCATAGGAGTGCCGGATTGCAAAACGGACAACGGGAAAATGCTCGGATGCATGAGACGAACACGTATGCAAAATGAAATGCACATGATGACATGATATGAAATGCAAATGATGACATGGAAAATGCAACACGCAAGCAAATGACATGGCAACAACGACGAATAACCGCAAACACCGGGCGATCGAATCCGGGCGTTATAAAAGATCAGGCCGAACGGCATTCATTACTCCATATGGGCCATTCTGCTTCAACATCATGCCCTTCGACTCAAAAACGCGGCGCAACATATCAGCGCATGATTCAAACATGTCCGCCACCCAGATAGGCAAAACAGTAGAGGCATACGAGACGATGTGGTCGCCAAGACCAAACACGCCGGAACTCTAGTAGAAGACTTGAGGGTGACATTCGACAACCTCCGATCATATGACATTAAGCTCAATCCGAAAATGCGTCTCGGGCGCATCAGCCGGAAAGCTCTTGGGCTTCATCAGATCCAATGAGGAATTGAAGCAAACCCGCCAAAATCCGAGCTGTCACAATTGGATATTCCAAAAGACCTCAAGTAGATACAAAACTAACCGGATGCGAGCGGCCTTAAGTCGCTTCATCTCCCGCTTGGGAGAAAAGGCTCGCTTTCTATCGCCTCCTCCCAAGACCAACATTTTGAATGGACGGATGCTGCCACAGCCGGACTCGAAGAAATAAAGGCCATACCGGCAACAACCGGTTCGCCACGCCCAACCCGGGCGAACCTATGTTATTATATATCGCAGCAACACATCAAGTTGTTAGCGCGGTACTGCCGTTGAACGAGAAACGAAGGGCACAAATTCCCTCTTCAAAAACTGTGTACTACGATCCACCGCTCTAACTCCATGCAAATCCGGCACCCACATTATCAAAAGATAGCGATGCGGTGTTCATGGCATCCCGAAGCTGCGACACTACTTTCAAGAGTGTTCAATAACGGTGGCCTCCAAGTACCTCTCAACGATATTATAAACAATCGCGACGAACGGGCAGGATTGCAAATGGGCTATCGAGCTCTTACCATTTGACATAACCTACAAACCACGGCGAGCTATAAAGTCGCAGGTTCGGCGGACTTCATCGCCGAATGGACCGTTTAACTCCCTAAAGAGTACGGCACGCATCTAACCGGATCATGCATTTCGACGGATCCAAAATGTTGGCTGGCTTGGGGCTGGCGTCGATCGACGCCCCAACCGGAGACACAATCCAATACGCATTTCAAATAATGTACATGGACTCCAACAACGCAGTCAATACGAGGCCCTTCTACATGGCCTCCGGATGGCAATCTCCATGGGCATTCAACGCCTAGAGGTGCGCGATTCAAACCTCGCAATATCCCAAGTAAATGGAGACTTCGACGCCAAAGATCCCAAAATGGCAGCTACCGCAACGCCGCCCTAAAATGTCAGCTCGGTTCAAGGACTAGAATTCCACCATGTAGCACGGATAATAACCAGCAGCAGACGTGTTAGCACGCATCGGCGCTAAACGAGACGCCGTCCCTCCTAACATCTTCCCGAACGGCTCTTTAAGCCATCCAGATATGGGAAGAGGAGTCCGAAATAATAATCCGGAGCCAGCTGCATCACCTAACTCGCACCATTCTCGACACAATCGGCGGCTCAGCCAATGAAATAACACCTTCACTCACGAAATAATGGCAGTCATTGCCCGCGGACAGAACCATTCCTAGCCTACTTAATGCGGCAGGAACTTCCGAAGACCAAAATGAGGCCCGCTGCATCGTTCGCGATCTAAAGCCTACAAGGTCCATGAGGGAGAACTTTATAAGAAAAGCACAACCGAGTCCTTCAAAGGTGTATCTCCAAGAGGAAGGGCGAAATCTCTGGCTGAAATTCACGCCGACTCGGCGGGCACCACGCTGCAGCCCGGCCCTTGTAGGAAAGGCCTTCCAGATAGGATTTTATTGGCCGACAGCCCGGCAGATGCTCAGATTTAGTCCAACGATGCGTCGGTTGCCAGCTCTTTGCTAATCGAGCCATATGCCACCCACCCGCCAAAACTATACCCATTACCCGGCCGTCATGTCCGGGGCTTGACATGGTCGGACCCTTAAAGGGGGAACCCACAAGCACAAATACTTATTGGTGATGGTGGACAAATTCACCAAATGGATTGAGGCCAAGCCGTTAAAACGGCAGAATCCGGACCGGTGATAGACTTCATATCCGGGTAGTACACCGCTTCGTGTCCCACACACATCATCATCGACAACGGCACGAACTTCACGGCCGACGAGGTTAAACTCGTGCAAAAACATGGGCATTAAGCTCGACACGCTTCAGTCTATCACCCCAAACTAACGGTCAAGTTGAGCGAGCAAATGGTCTAATCATGAGCGCATCAAACCCGCACTAGTGCGGTCCTCAAGGAATCTAACACGACTTTGGGTAGAGGAGCTCGACCAGACTGGGGCTGCGGACCACGCCAAACCGAACTACCGGATTCACACCATTTTTCATGATACGGCGCAGAGGCAGTCCCGCCTGCGATATAATTCATGACTCACCTCGTAAGCGCATGTACGAAGAAAGAGAAGCTGACCTAGATTGGCAGGACAGTATGGACGCTTTAGAGGAGGAGCGGACGTGGCAAAGGCTCGTTCCGCATTTTATCGCCAGCAGGCTCAAGATATCAAAGGTAGAAGTACGGGCCAAAACTTACAATGTTGGCGAACTTGTTCTACGCCTGCCGGACAAGAAAAAGGACAAACTCAAGCCCAAGTGGGAAGGTCCTTCATCATCGACCAAGTCCTGACCGCGGAGCGCATCGCTCACGTAACGATCGGACAACCGACTCGAGCCGAACCCATGGAACGCAGCCCGCCTCCCAAGATTCTACGCTTAACGCCGACTCCGGGTTCGCCTCACCCCCGCCCACCCTTTGTTTTTTACCGTCTCCTCCTCCTCCTTCTTCCCACTTTTTTTCAATACCTTTTATGGGCTGATTTGTGCTTTGTTCAAGACACACTTGATGTGCCCCCGCACTCATTATACCGGGGCTTCTTTAAATGAAGCTTATTCATACGGGCTTCATGCCCAACACATGTGTCATACTTCCGCATGTACCTTTTATTCACCATTATATGCATCGATATGACTTAAGTTTTGGCCAAGCTGGGTTGCTGGCTCCTATGCTTACCCCTACGCTCCCGATTGTTCGGCTAGGAGGTAAAGGAGCACCTCTGCGATTGTTATCGCTGGTCAGCCGGATGTGTACCTCGATCGGGCGAAGAAAGCTAGCGTTCTTAAGAGAATATTCGGTCGGTGACTTGAAAGATGATTTATTACTTACTTATTTATCTGCCCCTGATGCTTTTTTTCGCTATTTTCGCAGTCCGCATTGCACTTTAGGGCATGCCTCCCGTGGAAAGGAACCCTTAACGGAACTATTCTCCCGGAAGATGTTTCTTACTAACCATGTAATATAACATAACTAGTTGGGCACTTGTCCGATAAAGCAATTATGACCCCGACGCCTTTGTCTCCATGCATGCCCCGGTTCTTTATAACCATAAGGGTATTCGGACACACTCCGGACTGTTGGGTCCCGAGGTTGAAGCTTAAACGGTCCGCAAAGACAAACGATCTACAATCTGGCTAGAAGGCATTTTACATGTTATTTCAAATTACATCGTCAAACCGACTGATTGTACTCCTCTTTAATCCCATCTAACAGGCTGTCTAATTTACACTCCTGTTGGGAATATTTTGCGGCCAGTTCTACTTGGCTGTACATCAAGCTCACAGGGATCTCCTTCCCATCAGGCCCCGCAGGTCCGACCTCGCCATGTGGTTTGGGTCGACTTGTAACGTGTCTTCACCATGGCCCGTGCCTCCTGGCGCCCTAACGGCAGCCGATATCTTCCACAAACGGAGGCGCCGCCGTGCTCTCAAGCTTCTCAAAGAAGCTCACCAAGGCCCTCGGGTAGGGAGACGGATGGCCATAAAGCATGAACGACGCCACTCATCGCCTGCCGAACACGTTCGAGCAATTGCACTAGCTCGGGAAGTTGGTCACCCGTTGACTCAGGCATTTCTCCGTAGGGCGACCTGTGAGACATATTTCTATCAATCGACTTCCTCGCCGAATTCTTCTTTTCAAAGGAATTTGTTCAAGCACTTACTATAAATGCTGCGACGAAGCCGCTGATTCTCCTTCACGGAGCTGCACAGCTGGGCCCAACACCTTTCAGCTCTTCTCCTTGCTGGGTGTGGGCATCTTGGAGCTTGTTTCTCTCCTGCTGCACCTTCATAAGCACCTCTCGCCGCCTTTAGTCGACGCAGAGCTGTTGCTTGTCCGGATCTAGTCCGACGCCTCCGCAATATTATTGTCGATTCACGCCACACTTTGCTAAATAATTATCTTTTCAAAGTACGCCTTACCAGTGGGGTCTCAGTAGCTCCCCCATGGCGGCAGCGGCTTCAAGTTGGGCCTTGCACTCTTGGAGCTCCTGGGACAGCTGGGTATTCTTCTCCGCAAGACCCTGCATAATAATTGATCCTTAAATCAGTTATTTCAACTATTTTAAGTCTCGGGGGCTACTGGCATATAACTATTAAAATTACTTACCCGTATGTCTTTCACATACCGCCCGTGGCTCGTTAACCCATCTTGAGCGGCACGGAGGTGCGCGTTCCGCTTTAAAGGCATTTAACGCCCGGGAGAAACACGCGTCACGAAGAACTGTCCGCGACGCCTTATGATTCATGGCGCTCCACCTCGCATCGGTGGCGGACAGCTGTCGGCATCCTCCGTCGGAGGAGCGTCCGCTTTACGCTTGTATTCGCCTCCCCTCCGGACCATGCGTTGGAGCATGGTGGCGGAGGCTTGATTGGTAACCTCTCCGGACACCGTCCGCGAGCGCTCTTCTCGAAAAGTTAAGAGCATTAATATACCTTCCGGGATCCTTCCTTACAAATAGCGGTGTTCGCATCGCCGTTGGGCGATGTCTCGGTTCGCGCCAAGACTCCTCTTCCGCTGTCGGGCCGGATCGACCTTGTTGGTCGGGCCGCTGGTTCGCTTCCGCCTTAAAGGCACATCCCGCGATACACCATCAGATGGGATGGTCGAATTGAGCGCGGATCAAACGATGGTGTCAAGACCTCGGTCGAGTCACCGGGAGGCCAAAACAAACCGGGTAGTCAGCCGAATGGCGACTAGGGCATTGTCTATGCTACGTTGGTGGAACACCCCGTCAATCAGCCCCACCTTTATGTCCGGATCATCTTCGGAGGCCGGATCCAGGGATCGTTCCGGATCCTCGGGCTGTGGAGCTAGGCTTCGTATGCCCTCCATGTCCCGGCGCAGCTCCTGCGTCGAAATCACAGAGTAAGATACTTGACTTTAAAAAAGTATGGATCGGGTAGATGAACATCCGCTTACCCAGCTCCGAGGGTTATGCATAGAAAATCCATTCAACGGATTCTTGCGGAGGAAGTCTTCCTCCTCTCCCTTGTACAAGCCGGACATGATCTTTGCCAGATCGGCTGCCGAGCCTAGCCCTTTGCGGCCATGACGGTGGCGCCATCTTCCCGCTGAAATCCCACATAGGGTGGCCCCTATATTGGAGTGGCTGCACCCTCGATAATGCACGTGGCCATGACTCCAATCATGGTCAATCCGAATGGGCCAAGAACCTAATCCGCCCATCGATAATGGACGCCCTATCATCTTCCCGCTGAGGGCTCATGGCGCCAACTCAGCGTTTCTTCAAGGGAGCATTGTTGAACTCCGGAGGCCGATCCGGACTGGATCCGCAGAGGGCGTCCTCCATGTAGAACCATTCAAGGCCGGTCTTGGACGCCTTCGGGTGCCGGACAGATATCCGGTCCCGGCGATCGCCATATTTCGCTCCGCCCACTTGGTATATCGACCCCTCATGAGAACGGGTACGAGACAAAACAATCTCTTCCACAGGGCAAAATGGGGCTCGATGCCCAAGAACAGCTTCATAAAAAAGCTACGAAGCCCGCGATGTGCAAAATGGAGGCGGGCGTGAGGTGGTGAAGTTGGAGTCCAGAGAACTCTAGGAGCCCCGGAGAAACGGATGTATGGGAAACCGAGTCCCCTTATTAGATAGGGGACAAAGCATACCCGCTCCCTTTGAAGGGTTGGGGACGCCTCCGCCTGCTTTCCACCCTTGTAGGTGGCCAGTCCAGCTCGAACCGAACCATGAAAGCTGGGGAAGATATCCCTCGATTGAAGTACCACTAGCTCGCTGTGTGGAATCGAGCATCTCCCCAATCTCCGGCTTAGGGCTGGGAGCGAGAGGAGGAGCCGCGTCGGCTATCCATGATGGAATGGATTTTTGTCGAGGCGCTCGATGAGAACTTATGGATGGAGGATGGTGTGAGCTGGATCTAGATCCTCGCCTCTTGTAGGCGCTGCCTGCTCACACGGCTAGGGGTAAAATGTAAAATATCCCAGCCTTTCGCATTCGTGACGACACATGGAAGAAGGCCATTATTGGGCGAGAAGCCAAGGAGCGCAACATTTATAAAGAAGCGGACACTATTCGACGGGAACATGAAGATCAAGGAGAACCCGCCTAGCAACGCCGAAGACACTATCTACGCGCTACCAACTCGCTGTCAGCCAAGCCCGGTTCGGGGCTACCGAGGAGTTCCGGACTAGGGGTGTCCGGATAGCGAACTATCATCATCGGCCGGACTCCAAGACCATGAAGATACAAGATTGAAGACTTCGCCCCGTGTCCGGATGGGACTTTCCTTGGCGTGGAAGGCAAGCTTACGATACGGATATGTAGATCTCCTACCATTGTAACCGACTCTGTAACCCTAACCCTATCCGGTGTCTATATAAACCGGAGGGTTTTAGTCCGTGAGGACTAACAACAATCATACCATAGGCTAGCTTCTAGGGTTTAGCCTCTTTGATCTCGTGGTAGATCCACTCTTGTAACACACATCATCAATATTAATCTAGCAGGACGTAGGGTTTTACCTCCATCAAGAGGGCCCGAACCTGGGTAAAACATCGTGTCCCTTGTCTCCTGTTACCATCCGCCTAGACGCACAGTTCGGGACCCCCTACCCGAGATCCGCCGGTTTTGACACCGACAAACATACTCAAAAACTGTTAGACAAAAGCGATGACCTGTTGGACGCGGAAATGACACGTTCACAGTCCTTAGTTGAAGACATTAAGAATCTTCATGCTAAGTACCAAGAACTTGAAAGTCGTCATGAAACGCTAGCAACTACTCATGAAAGGCTCTCCTATGATTATCTTCAAAGGAAGCAAGAGCTTGAGAAATTGAGAGCGGCTCATGAAGATCTTCAAAAAGAGAATGAGTCACTTCACGCTCAATAGATCAGTTCCGCTCAGGATGGATTTGAACCACCATGTCTAAAATGTCTTGAGCGTGATATCACTACCTCTATTGTTGAATGTTCAACTGCTACTACTGTTGCATTGTCTTCAACTACCAATGTGGTAACTAACCCTCTCAAGGAGGATACCACCGCCATTGCCGATGAAAATGCTAGGTTGAAGACATTGCTTGAAACAGGATGTATAAAAGTCCGAAAGGGCATCGACACTTTATGATGTCCTCAAAAAGCAGATTCTGAACCGAAACCCTAGGAAAGAGGGTGTTGGGTTCGAGAGGAAAATGAATGTTGATGGTTCCTACTGGAAGCCTGAGCAGTATCCCAAAACCACATGGGTTGCTGCAAAGGGACCTTCAGAGGATCCATCCACCTTATCTGGGTTTACTGTGCTAACCCTATTATCATTGATGAATCCTTTGATGCAAACTATAAGCTGTTCAAGAATCAGAATGGTGAAGTGTTTGCCATGTATATTGGTACTAACTGCAGGAATGGACCGCCTATGAAGAAGATCTGGGTTCCCAAAAGCTGTCTTGAGAATCTTCCAGTGAATGTCATCATGACACCACCAGGAAGAAGACAAAACCTGCACCAAAGACGTCATATGGTCCAAAGGCTTCATATGCACAGATGACTCACTTGAGTCACCCTAACGCCAATGTTTTGCAGGAAACAAGACTCAAATTTATGAATATGCGTGTGTCCTCAAACCGCTATGTTCACAGTAACTAAGAACTTTTTCGCTTATTCATATGAGTATCACTCATCTCCTGCAAGGCTATTTGCTAGGGCTCCAAAGACGAAATTCTCATATGCTGCACTTAGACTCATTGCTTCTAAGCCAGCCCTGAAGATGTGGGTGGTTAAGAAGAATTAACTCTCTTTTGCAGGAAAGGGTCTCCAGCCGAAAATCAAAGGCATCTGATGCTATTGCTGGGGACCTAAAACATCTTGTAGGGCACAAGATCAAATTCCCAAATGGTCTCACTATGTATTTTGTTCCTAAATCGTTTGCCATTCATCCTATCAGTCCTAATCTTGATTTAAGCTTCAATAATCCACTTGCTCGTCAAATGTTTATGCTTCACAATGCTCTTGGTGAAGCCTATCCCCCTAACTATACTGTAGGGTATGACACCTCATGCTTCAGAATGGATTATGGATAGTGGATGCACTAATCATATGACTGGTGATCGAAGTCTTCTCATGGACTCAACCTTACGCCCATCGACAAGAGTCACATCACATTTCTTGACACTCGGTAAAAGCAAGGTATTGGGTCTAGGTAGAGTTGCAATATCAAAGGATCAACACATGGACAAAGTGATGCTTGTTGAATCCCTTGGTTTCAACTTAATGTCATGCCTCAATGCTTTGTGACTTGAACATGATTGTGATATTCGAAAATATCGCTGCCTTGTACTAATGGAATCGACAAGTCTCTAGTCTTTGAAGGGTATAGGAAAGATGATCTATACATGGTAGATTTCTCAGCAGGTCCACGACTTGCCATATGTCTTCTTGCAAAAGCTTGAATCGTCGGCTCGCATCGGAGGTGGGGCATCTTGGAATGAGGAACTTACACACACTCGCCAAGAAGAAGCATGTCATAGGCATCAAGGTGTCAAGTTCAAGAAGGATCATTTGTGTGGTGCTGCGAAGTCGAAAGATGACTAGGGCAAAGCAGCCCTCAAGACAATCATGACGACATCTCAACCCTTCGAGCTGCTTCACATGGATTTGTTTGTCCCTACTCATTACTCTACCTCACAACAACTGCTTGTCTCTATGGCTTCGCCATTGTTGATGACTACTCAAGATACACATGGGTGCACATAATTTCTACAAGACTGAAGTGCAAGATGTCTTCCGACGATTCGCCAATCGAGCAATGAACAATTATGGCGCCAAGATCAAGCATATCGAAGTGATAACGCATTGAATTCAAGAACACCGGACTTGATCTTTATCTCGATACCATGGGAATCACTCATGAGTTCTCTCGCCCATACACACCCCAGCAAAATGGCATCATGGAGCGCAAGAATGTAACCCTCATTGAGATGGCTCAACAATGCCCGACGAGTACAAGACTCCAAGAAAGTTCGGCCCGAAGCCATTGATACAGACTTGTCACGCCATCAACCGTGTTTATATCCATAAGCTTCAACAAAACATCCTATGAGCTCCTTTATCGCAAGAAGCCAAATGTCGCCATTTTGAGTATTTGGGGCTAAGTGCTGGATCAAGGATCCTCATCACAAGTCAAAATTTGAACCCAAAGCTCACGAAGGCTTCATGCTCGTTACGAAAGGACTCACACTCTTACAGTAGTCTTCAATCTCTATCTCTACAAAATCGTCAAATCGTAGATGTGCAATTTGGTGAAACCAATGGTTCACAAAGAGAGTTCCTGCCAAGCACACTAGACGAAGCTCCACCCAATGAATCTATCAAGCTAATGGGAACTGGTGAAATCATGCCTTCAAGCACAGCTTGAAGAGGAACTTATCATTTCGCACCTAACCAACTCAAGACAATGCTCACCAAGACAATCCTTCCAATGACGACAACGATCGGCATGAGCAAAGTCTTCATCCAGTTCATCCTCGAGTTGCAAATGAAGTACAGATTGAGAAGATAATCGATAGCATCAACGCACTGGTCCGCTTACTCGCCAAGAGCAACACAACTAGCAAATTTCTGTGGGCACTTTTCCTTTGTATCAATATCGTAACCCAAGAAAGTTGTCAAGCTTTTATGGAACCAGAATGGATTCAAGCTATGCAAGAAGAACTTCAACAGTTCAAGCTGAATAATGTTTGGGAACTTGTCAAGCGCCCCGACCTCGCAAGCATGACATTATTGGCACCAAATGGATATATCGAAACAAGCAAGATGAGCATGGTCAAGTCGTCGTAAACAAAGCAAGGCTTGTGGCTCAAGGATATACTCAAGTTGAAGGAATTGACTTCGATGAAACATTTGCTCCTGTAGCTAGGCTTGAAGCTATTAGATACTACTAGCCTATGCTAACCACCACAACATCTTGCTCTATCAAATGGATGTGAAGAGTGCATTTCAACGGCAAGATTGAAGAAGAAGTATATGTCGCTCAACCACCGGCTTTGAAGATCCAAAACATCCCGATATGGTGTACAAGCTAAATAAAGCAATCAGATGGCCTCAAACAAGCTCCTCGCTACCGGTATGATACAATCAAAGACTTCAAGAGCAAAGGCTTCAAACCTGGACCCCTTGATCCCACACTCTTCACGAAGACATATGATGGTGAACTGTTTGTATGCCAAATATATGTGGATGACATCATCTTGGCTGCACCAACCGAAGTATAGTGATGAGTTTGGATACATGATGCAAGAGCAATATCGATGTCCATGATGGGAGAGCTCAAGTTCTTCCTTGGTCTTCAAATTCACAAGAAAGAAATGGCATCTTTATATCTCAAGAAAAATACCTCCAAGATTGTCTCAAGAAGTTTGGAATGCAAGAATGCAAAGGATACACGACGCCAATGCCGCCTAAACACCACTTGGGTCCCGACGACAATGGTAAAGAGTTCGATCAAAAGGTATACCGCCCATGATTGGTTCCTTACTTTACCTATGTGCATCTAGGCCAGATATTATGCTTAGTGTTTGCATGTGTGCTCGATTCCAAGCGGCACTAAAGGAATCGCATCACTTAGCTGTGAAGTTTAATTCTTCGATATTTGGCTCACACCCCAACACTCGGATTATGGTATCCAAAGGGCTCAAATTTGATTTAGTTGGATTTTCGGATGCTGATTATGCTGGTGACAAAGTGGATCGCAAGTCTACATTAGGCACATGTCACTTTCTCGGGACGATCACTGTCTGTTGGTCTTCAAAGAAGCGTAACTGTGTCACTCTCAAGCCGCAGAATCTGAATACATTGCTGCTTTGGATCTTGTCGTGCTCAGCTTCTATGGATGAAGCAAACTCTCAAGGACTATGGCATCAATCGACACAAGTACCTCTTTTCTGCGACAACGAAAGCGCCATCAAGATTGCCAACAATCCAATCCAGCACTCGAAGACAAAGCACATTGAAATTCGTCATCATTTTCTCAGGGATCATTCACGTCAACACTGAAGAGCAACTGGCAGATATCTTCACAAAGCCCTTGGATGAGAAAAGGTTTTGCAAGTTACGGTGTGAGCTAAACATCTTGGAATCCTCAAACGTCCTGTGATCAAGCACACATCCTAACACTTATGCATGATTGGTGACTTAGATGTGCAACACACGAAGTAACGTATATCTTCAATGAAGACTTACATTCCAAGTGTGAATACATTAACGTGGAATTTGACTTCGGAGGGCCACGATAATTGTGCGCCATGTCTGGGTCTAATACTTCCTATACGGTGGGTAACGCCACCACCAAATTTCTTTGTTTGAAGTGTTTCACTCATGGCGTTATTTCTTGAAGCTATTCACATTTGATTTGACTTCAACTTCAACCTATTTTCATGATTTTCACTATGATGATTTGGTTGCTGTCTGCTATATATATTTCTGTCCTCTACAGCATTCACTTATAGCTATGTCTTCAAGTTGAATATTTTGAACTAAGTGAATGTGATCGGACCCCAATCTCTCTATGCTTTCTATCTCAAACTCTATCTGTCCAAATCATATGCATTCTATTGAAACTGTCGAATGTCTTCTCTGCGTCCTTGTCAGCAGAAGACACAGAGACAAACTCTAAGTCTGTTTTAAATGATTCATCATTACTGTTGAACTCCGGAGAAGCCGGAACGACCCTCCGACAAACCGGGCGAGCGTGGGAACGTGGGATAACTCATAGTATGTTGCATGCGTGCCACGTGCCTCTCAGATGTGAACCACCAGGGGCACCTGCGTAATTGCGCTACGCCGCACACCTCGCTATAAATACCTATCCCCTGCGTTAAAGAAAATCTTCTTCCACCTCTCCACCTCGTCAAAACCCTAGCGCCACCGCTAGCTCTCGACGACGCCGGCGACAAGCGCTTAGCTGCCGCGACTTCTCCGACGCCGTCCTCACGCCGCCGCGAACATCTTCATCTCCGCCGCCAGAGGTGTCCTCCGTCGCCAAGTTAGGGCACGGTGGACTGAACTGCTCGCCTCCTTTCCTTCCGTCAAGCAGTTCTTCAAGCGGTAAATATATCTCTATTTTACCATCTTTTGATCTTCAAGATTCATCCTACTTGCCAAAAATGGTTTCTGCCCATACAAAGTTAGATCTATTCTGTTCGTGATCTCGCATCGCTTAGTATATTCACTTAAGCTTCACAACTAGTTAGATTCCTCACTTGTACTTATTCACGGATTCGCATAAATCTGGAACCAACTCTCAACAGATAAGTGAATGTCTTCGCATCATGAGGTCAATGTCTTCAAACCGATTTATCTTCAAAATCTTCCGAGAATGCATATGACCTCTTCCCTTCCTCGTGATCTCTTAGTGCTGTCACGGTACATGTCCGTGGAGAATCCTTGGTTCTCATAGTCGCATTCGCTTGCAGAATTCTTACAAAGATCAAACCAACTCTCCCGGCTAGTTCACATCTCATCAAGCAAACGCAAGCCTTTGAAGCCTTTGATTGTGAAGCCATTCAGTTTGAAACTCATGGCTACAGATAAATCAGTCAGGAAGGGCGGCAGACAGCGTCGTGAGGGAACCTCAAAAGATCTGCCTGATGACCTCGCAGAGCTGTACAAGACAGATCCTGAAGAGACTTATAATCAGCGCAAGACACGAATCCAATGGATTCGACGCTATTGGGCTGAACAGTGGTTCAAGTACAATTTCGTCACACAAGAATATGCCGAGAAGAATGCCATCAGAAGCCCTTGGGGTGATATTCTGTTTCGAGGCCTCCCTTCCAAGAGCATGGCTGAAGCTATTGCACAAGGTTTCTATCCTTGCATGGTCCGTGGACCTCAGCCTGAAAATGTCGACCCGACGTCTTTGCTCTGGTGTCGCGATGACAATCTCTTCAAGCGCAACTTCCAGCACGCAAAGGCTTCCGCAAAGGAAAACAAGAAGTCATTGGGATTAGACTTCAACCCTGGTCCCTCTCGCTCCCCCGGCCGACGGCTCACGTGACGTGAACCCAATGTCATTGGTCCGTTTTCAAACCTTGAAGGCCTCATCACTTATATTTTGGTCCAAGGTGCCAAAGTGGATCACTCGATGACAATGATGACTCGATGAAGCCCCAGCCCAGCCAGACGCCTCGATGCGGCTATATCTCCCACGTGTCGGGCACGACTTAGAGGCATAACCGCATTGAAAGCAATGACGCAAGTGAGGTAATCTTCACACAACCCATGTAATACATAAGGGAAGAGATACATAGTTGGCTTACAACGCCACTTCACACAATACATAAATAAACATCCATCATCCAGATTACACTCGTGGTCCGACTATGGAACCAAAATAAAAGAAGACTACCCCAAATGCTACACAGATCCCCGATCGTCCCAACTGGCTCCACTATCGATCATCAGGAAAATACACATAGTAACGACCACGCCTCGCCGAACTCCCACTTGAGCTCGGTGCGCCACCTGACCGCATCGTCGGCACTGCAACTGTTTTGGTAGAATCTGTGAGTCACGGGACTCAGCAATCTCACACCCGCGAGATTAAGACTATTTAAGCTTATAGGTAGGACGGAGTTGTGAGGTGGAGCTACAGCAAGTTTACTAGCATATATGGTGGCTACCTTCGCAAAAAGAGAGCGAGAAGAGAAGCAAGGCACGGTCGTGAAGCTAGTAGCGATCAAGAAGTGATCCTGAAACTACTTACGCCAAACATAACTCCAACACCGTGTTCACTTCCGGACCACGAGAAGAGACCATCACGGTTACACACGCGTTGATGTATTTTAATTAAGGTCAACTTCGGGTTTTCTACAACCGACATTAACAAATTCCCATCTGCCTCATAACCGCGGGCACGGCTTTGAAAGATAATACCTGCAGGGGTGTCCCAACTTAGCCCATCATAAGCTCTCATGGTCAACGAAGGATATTCTTTCTACCGGGAAGACCCGATCAGTCTCGGAATCCCGGACTACAAGACATCTCGACAATGGTAAAACAAGACCAGCAAAGCCGCCCGAATGTGCCGACAAATCCCGATAGGAGCTGCACATATCTCATTCTCAGGGCACACCAGATGGGCAAGACGTCGGGTTGGCATAGACCTGGATTGCCAGGGGCGCCGGACATCGCCAGTTGGGCCAAGACTCAAGGAGCACTTGGTCCGGGGTTAAAATAAAGATGACCCTCGGCTCGCGAAACCCGGGGAAAAAGGCTTAGGTGGCAAATGGTAAAACCAAGGTTGGGCCTTGCCTTTGGAGGAGTCTTATTCAAGGCGAACTGTCAAGGGGGTCCCATAAATCACCCAACCGTGTAAGGAACGCAAAATCAAGGAACATAACACCGGTATGACGGAAACTAGGGTGGCAAGAGTGGAACAAAACACCAGGCATAAGGCCGAGTCTTCCACCCTTTACCAAGTATATAGATGCATTAATTAAATAAGAGATACTGTGATATCCCAAAATAACCATGTTCCAACAAGGAACAAACTTCATCTTCACCTGCAACTAGCAACGCTATAAGAGGGGCTGAGCAAAGCGGTAACATAGCCAATCAACGGTTTGCTAGGAAAGGATGGTTAGAGGTTTGACATGGCAATATGGGTGGCATGATATAGCAAGTGGTAGGTATTGCAGCATAGGCATAGAAAAAGAGCGAGCATCTAGCAAGCAAAGATAGAAGTGATTTCGAGGGTATGGTCATCTTGCCTGCAAGGTTCTCAGAGTTGTCGAAAGCTTGATCCTCGTAAGCGTTCTCAACAGGTTCCTCGCTCACGCACTCGCCTCCGGCTCTACCCAAAGCAAGAACACAAACAATGGAACCACAATAAATCACGGTGCAATGCACAAGCAACATGATGCAATACATGGCATGATATGCGAGATGTGATATGCAATGAGTATGCGTGCTCCGGAAGGAAAAGTGATGAACAAGGCATCAAATTGGCAAACCAAGTATGCCGCTGGAAAGGTGAGATGAATTCGGTTGAAATCAACATAAAGATCACCGGAATCGGATGCACGGTTTGCAAAAGGCAAGCACAACAAGAATGACACAATTCTGCCATTAACAGCATGATGCCACATAGCAAGCAACAAGAAATTAAGCTACTGCACCCAAACGTACCAACAAAGCATATGGCAGTGATCTACTCAAGATACTTGACAAAAGATGAACACTGATCTACGGCTAATTCACACCATAACAGGTCCAAACAAGCATGGCAAAGTGCAGAATATATCAGCTTCACAGACTTAGAGAAAATACTAACATGCCAGAAATTAACATCAGGAAGACATGTTTAGAGCACTAAAACAACCTGCTACAGGAACAAGACATAGCAAAATATGGCATGGCATGAATCTACTCAAGGCATTGAACAAAAGTCCCTTACTGACCAAGAGCCAAAAGGGATCAGAAAATGTAATAGCACCCATGTCAATATAGCAAGTTTCATAATGATTCAGCAAACAGTAAGGTGACATTGACAGAATTATGAAGGCATCTTCGCGAGCTCGATGCACTCACTACAGAGCATTTCATGATAAACTAAGCATACATCCATCAAGAAAACATGGAATAGAAGCTATACATGGCAAGAACAACATCATAGCATACACGGATCAACTACAACAACCTTGGCAAAATTGAATAACATGTAAACAATCTGCCAGGAAACATTTTATAGCAAAAGTAGACCTCGATTGACTCAAGCTATGGAACTCCATAATTGCAAAAAAAGGGCATGGATGGATAGAGAATAACCATATGTTCAAAACATCCTCATCAAGTATCTCAAAATAAGCATGGATCTCTCAGAGCATCAAGTTTACATGGCATAAAAATATCAAGATAACAGGGCTGAAATCAGCAACATCATGAAGCCTAGTTTGCATGCTTGTGCTAGTCACCACAGAGATCAAAAAAATACATGGTATACACCCCTGTAAAGATGGCATGGCATATTACAAAACACATGTATGACTCAAGTTCATAGGATGCACACATCAATCATGCAAAAATGACAAAAGTGCATGTTCTGATAAAAATCTGAAACTAACATCACATTGCCCTCTTCTAACAGCATTTCGGGAATCAAGATGAGCTCAAATGAAAATCATGCAATGAGATCAAATGATTTAATCATCGATACGAACAAATCGGTGTGCTACACGCCCAAAATGGAGCCACGGATGCAAAGTTATGATGCGATGAAAATGCAACAAATAATCTGCAGAATAAATAACTTAGAGGATTTCGAGGGGAGCAGAAAGTCAACCCTCGTTTTGGATCTCAGATCCGGAAGTCGAGGTCGCCGGAGTTCGAACCAGCGGCGGCCAGAGAGGGAGAGGACGCCGGAGGCGGGAGCCGGCCGGAGGAGGAGGCGGAGACGGCGAGGTGGCCGCGGGCGGCACGGACTCCGGCGACGGACTCGGGCGGCGGCGATCATGGAGACGCGGGCGGCGGGCGATGGGGCGGCGCCGGGGAGCCTCGTCTGGCGGCGGCGCTTAGGGCGGCGGGTCGAGGCGGAGGCGGGCGACGGCGCAGCGGCGGGGGACGGGGCTGGCTCCTGCTGGCTGCGGAACCCTGGCGCTGGCGATGATGGGCGCTGCCACACGGCGGCGGCTGTTGATTCGCCGGCGGGCGGGCGGACGCGTCGTCGCCCGATCCGGACGTGTCCGCGGCGCGAGGGGCGCGCGCTAGGGTTATGGGGTGGAATTGATCCGGATTTCGGGAGGAGGTGTTTTATAGGTAGAAGGAGCTAGGAAGCTCCAAATGAAGTGTAGTTTTTACCACACGATCGTGATCCGACGACGGAGAGCATGGAAGTGACTTAGATGGGTTATTGTGCTGTTTTGAAGGGGTGTTGGGCTGCAACACACAAGAGGATTTCATGTTACCCTGTTAACTGTTGAGTATCAAACGACCTCCAAATGGCACGAAACTTGACAGTGGTCACCGGTGGTGTACCAAGGCCACTTGGCAAGCCTCGTCCATTCCGAGAACGCTCAACACCCGCTCACGAAAAAGAGACAAGAGGGGTGCGCCGGTGCATGTAGGAGTGTCGGATTGCAAAACGGACAACGGGGAAAATGCTCGGATGCATGAGACGAACACGTATGCAAATGAGATGCCCATGATGACATGATATGAGATGCATGACAGGAACAAAATGCAAAACAAAAGACAAAAACCCAACCACGGAGGGAATACCATAGCACATAGCTGAAAATGGCAAGAGTTGGAGTTACAAATATGGAAAGTTACATCCGGGGTGTTACAACACTCCACCACTACAAGAGGATCTCGTCCCGAGATCTAGGACTGAAAGAACTCCGGATATTCGGAACGGAGGTGATCCTCGCGCTCCCAGGTGGCTTCTCGGTCGGAATGGTGTGACCACTTCACTTTCAGGAATTTGATTGACTTGTTGCGAGTCTTACGCCGGTTTCTTCAAGAATAGCAACGGGTGCTCATGATAAGAGAGATCTTCTTGGAGGTCAATTTCTTGAAGTTGATAGTGCGCCAGAGTCTTGAAGCACTTGCGGTTGAGACACGTGAAACACATCGTGCACATTCGCCGGTTGGATGGAAGTTCGTTGATAGGCGAGATCGCCTCTTTTGCCAATGATCTTGAAAGTACCCACGTATCTAGGGGCAAGCTTCCTTTGATACCGGGCGGCGAGTGCCTTTCATTGAGAGACGCAGAGGTAGACATGGTCTCCGATTTCAAAAGCCACATCACGGTGCTTGTCATCATAATAGCTTTTCGGCGCGATTATGCTGCTTTGAGATTCTCACGAATGACTTTGCACATTTCTTCGGCTTCTGTGATCAAGTCGTTGCCAAGAAGTTGGTGTTCACCTGTCTCGGACCAATTAAGAGGAGTACGGCACTTTCTGCCATAGAGAATTTCGAATGGGGCCTTGCCCGAACTCGCTTGGAAGCTGTTGTTGTAGGAGAACTCGGCATATGGAAGACAATCTTCCCACTTCATACCAAGGAAATGACACAATCCTCGAGCATGTCTTCTAGGATTTGATTGACTCGCCGACTTGGCCACTTGTTTGAGGATGGAAAGCTGTGCTGAAACGAATGTTGGTGCCCATGGCCTTCAAAAGAATCCCAAAACTTGGAGGTAAAGATGCTGCCACGGTCTCAAGAGATCAATTGTGGAATGCCGCAAGGAGACAATCCTCGATGTGTATAGCTCGCCAACCGAGCTGCTGTGATAGATTCTTTGATAGGAAGAAAATGAGCCACTTTAGTAAGCTTGTCAATGACAACGAAGATAGCATCATTTCCACGCTTGACTTAGGAAATCCAGTCACGAAGTCCATCTCGATATGATCAAACTTCGATTCGGAATAGCAAGAGGTTGAAGGAGACCAGCTGGTCGCTGGTGTTCGCTTTCACCCTTCTCGCAGACATCACATTCATTCACGAATTGAGCAATTCTCGCTTCATTCGAGTCCACCAATACGATCGCTTGAGGTCATGGTACATCTTCGCATTTCCGTGATGAATGGATAGAAGAGAATTGTGCGCCTCGCTCATAATGACTTTACGAGATCACCCTTAGGAACCACAATCCGTCCTCAAGAAAAGAGTATCTTTGTCATCAATGTGGAAGCACTTGTATTTGGAAATGCCCTTGTCGATACCATGTTTCACCTTTTTCACCATGATATCCGGAGTTGTGCCTCACGAATTTGGTCTTCCAAAGTAGGAGAGACTATGAGGTTGGCAAGAAAGCCTTGAGGAACAACTTGAAGATTCAGCTTATGGAAAGCTTCACAGAGATCCGTTGGAAGGGCTTGAGAATTAAACTGCTAAAGAAGCCTTCCTGCTCAAAGCATCTGCAATCACATTGGCCTTGCCCGAGTATATTCAATACTTGGGTTGTACTCTTGAATCATTTCACCCATCGAGTTTGCTCGAGGTTGAGGTTGGGTTGAGTGAAGATATACTTGAGACTCTTGTGATCGGTGAATATGTCCACTTTCCTTCCCAACAAGAGATGTCTCCATGTTATCAATGCATGGACAATCGCCGCCAACTCAAGATCGTGAGTGGGGTAGTTCTTTCGCTGGGCTTCGGTGACGAGAGGTATAGGCCACAACTTTCTTCTCTTGCATTAACACAGCACGAGACCTTGAAGAGAAGCATCACGTAAAACTTCAATGGCTTGAATTCATCAGAGGAGTTAAGACAGAGCTGTGACGAGTTTCTCTTTGAGAGTATTGAAAGCAACATCACACTCGGGAGACCGGACATACTTGACATGCTTCTCAGAGGAGGTTGGAAAGAGGCTTTGCAATCTTAGAAAAATTCTCAACGAATCTTCGCAATAGCTTGCGTGTCCAAGAAAATGCGCTAAGTCGCTTGACATTCCGAGGAGGTTCCCAATTCACAACCGCAGACACCTTCTCGGGATTAACAGCGATGCCCTTGGCGGAGATGATGTGACCAAGATGAAGAACTTCATCAAGCCAAAATTCACATTTGGAAAACTTCGCATAGAATTGATACTCTCTGAGCTTGTCGAGCACCAATCGCAAATGTTTGGCATGATCCTTCTTATTCTTGGAGAAGACCAAAATATCATCGAGATAGACCAATACGAATTCATTGGTGTAGGGGTTGAAGATGAAGTTCATCATTCGAGAGAATGTTGGAGGAGCATTGACAAGGCCGAAAGACATGACAGTATATTCATAAGAACCAAAGCTTGTTCTGAATGCTGTCTTGGGAATATCTTGTTCACGAATGCGAATTTGATGATAACCCATCTGAAGGTCAAGCTTGGAGAATACTTTAGCACCTTTGAGTTGCTCGAAAAGCTCATTGATGTTGGGAAGTGGATACTTGTTCTTGATAGTCTTCTTGTTCAATGGACGGTAATCGACGCCACAATCGGTCCGTGCCATCCTTCTTCTCGACAAAAGAACTCCACAACCCCATGGAGATGAACTCGGTCCGATCAAACCAGACGCTCTTGTTCATCGAGCTGTTTCTTCAATTCCTTCAGCTCATTTGGTCCAAGCTTGTATGGACGCTTGCAACGGGTTCAATGCTGTGCTCAAGATCGATAACTAATTCGACCGGCCGGTGAGGAGGCATACCCGGAGCTCTTCCGAAAGACATCTTGATACTCACAAACGATCGAATCGAGAGATAGCATCCAACTCGCCCTTCTCATTGAGAGAAAACAACCAATGGTTTCATCACGAAGCGGCATAGATGATCACATCCTCGGAAGAGTGTGTCAATTGAATTTCCCTGGCAGCACAATCAAGCTGAGCTTTGTGCTGAGAAAGCCAGTCCATCCCGAGAATTAGATCAATATCTGAATCACCAAGAACCATTGGAGAAGAAAGAAATCTATAGTCGCCCATCTTGATAGAAACATCCGAGCCATCATTTTGTATTCATGAACAAACCCGGAGAGGAAACCGCTATCGGCTTAGGCAGATCGACAAGATGCAAATTGTTCATGGATGCAAAAGGTCTTGATATGAAAGAAATAGATGCACCAATATCGAATAAGACTTCGCAGAATATGATTAACCGAGAGATTACCCATTATCACGCCAAGAGATTCCTCCGCTTGAGCTGCATTCATCATGTTCACCATTGCAGACTTGGGATTATGCTTGACCACCGCATTGCTTGAAGATCTCACAGAGGAGGAGGCGAAGGCGCTTTGGTTGAAGCACTTGTTCGATAGTGACCTTCTGCCGGCACTTGTTGCAAGTCACCTCCGAGAGCGGACGGTGATAAGGAGCATTTGACCTTGGAGCTTGAGAATTAGACTTGTTACGATAGCCTGGGTTGGGTGGGTGGAAGATCCACGACCACCTGAGTTCTTCTCACTGGTAAGGCCGATTTAAACGGAGGAGGAGGAAGGTAGAACTTTTGCTGCTTAGCTGCCACTTGTGAGGAAGAAGAAGACTGAATCTGCATCCCCGATTCTCTTCTTAGAAGCCTCACACTTGAGCTGGGCAGCTTCTTGCTTCAAAGGCCATGTTGTAGAATTCATCATACTTTTCCGCTCAAAAGCACGAGAGCTAATTGCAGATCTTCTCCGAGGCCACCTCCGAATTGATAGATCATACTCTTTTCATCGTGACATCTTTCTTAGCGAAGCGAAGCGAGTTCTCGAACTAGATATTGTATTGATACACGACATGCCGCCTTGCTTGAGATTGCGGAACTCCTCACGCTTGCTCTCAACAACACTTTTGCGGAATGTGGTGAGCTTTGAAGTCTCGGGACTCATCCTGTAATTACACGACCTCCTCTCGAATCTTTGTATTGTCGATACCACTCGGCAGCTTGGTCCTTGAGTTGAAACGAAGCAAACTTGACAAAGTCCTCGTGTCCGACATTGCTACATTCAAAATGTTTGCAGATGTCCACAAGCCAATCGTCGCCGTCTGTGGCCTCGCACGTAAGCTGAAAGACTTCGCTGATTAGCAAGGAACCGATTGAGGGTAGCGGCGCGGCTGATTGTTGCCTTGGCCTTGATTTCCTTGGTTGCCTTGCCCTTGGGTACGCTCTTGCAAGAGTTGCGTAATCATCTCGAGCATTTGCGTTGGTGGCTGCCATGATAGTTGCCATGCCTCCGGAGGCGGAGGTGGAGGTGGAGGGTTGACCGACTCCCATCATTGCGTTCCGGATTCGACGCGTTGGCGGAGCCATCTCAAGAGGGTGACATCCGTTAGCATCTTGATAGACAGATAGACAAGTTGAATCAACGGATAGAAATTGCAACATATAGTCTTCACAATAAACATTCGAACAAGGATGAACGAATGAATTACAAAAGCTAACATCACACGTCCAATAAGGTGAGAAGCCACTTGAATAAGGGTTGATGAAAAAAAATAACAAGGTACGACTGGAACAAATAAGTGGTAAGGATTACCCAATCGCAAACCAAATATCTGCGGGAAGAAATGCTAAGAGCTACTTGAATCCCACCTATAAACTCCCAAAACTTTCTGGTTATCCAATCTGGTGTTGGGGATACAGGGGACACAAAATATATCACCCAAACTAACAATACCTAGATCCAGATGTATCCATCCGTCAACACATAACCAAGAAACCTTCGGAAATCGTGTACCTCGACCTTCGAAAAGCATCCGTTATACGAGTCATGGCAATACTCCCGAGCTCGCCCAAGATTGGGTTATCGGGTTATCTCACCAACAACTGTATAAAAAGAGATTTTTATGTCGGCAAAGCTCGTATTCCGAATCGCAACGATAAAATTGTGACGACAACACCTCGGAGCTCGACTCCCCGGACACCGCCACAACCCCTAAATGTCGAGGCACCAAGAACAATGTTCTCGCCACAAAACCATCGGAAAGATTCCAAGATACCAGCGTGATCCTAAAAAAATTTAGTGAAATTTGAGGAGAGGAGAGTCAAAACTTCTACGCCAGAGACCTCACCAGAGCGATTTAAGGACCGAGGAGTAAAAAGAATCCTACTTTCCGATATATATAATCCTAAGACTCAAAACATTTTTGTTCTAGACTCAACAACGCCAAAGAAACAATCAAGCAGGGGCTCCTAAGTCGGGATGGCTCGATTACCAACTTGTAACGCCTCGATGCGGCTATATCTCCCACGTGTCGAAGCATGACTTAGAGGCATAACCGCATTGAAAGCAATGTCGCAAGTGAGGTAATCTTCACACAACCCATGTAATACATAAGGAAAGAGATACATAGTTGGCTTACAATCGCCACTTCACACAATACATAAATAAACATCCATCATCCAGATTACACTCGTGGTCCGACTACGGAACCAAAATAAAAGAAGACTACCCCAAATGCTACACAGATCCCCGATCGTCCCAACTGGCTCCACTACGATCATCGTGAAAAGACACATAGTAACGACCACGCCTCGTCGAACTCCCACTTGAGCTCGGTTGCGCCACCTGACCGCATCGCCGGCACTCGCAACTGTTTTGGTAGAATCTGTGAGTCACGGGGACTCAGCAATCTCACACCCGCGAGATTAAGACTATTTAAGCTTATAGGTAGGACGGAGTTGTGAGGTGGAGCTGCAGCAAGCGACTAGCATATATGGTGGCTACCTTCGCAAAAAGAGAGCGAGAAGAGAAGCAAGGCACGGTCGTGAAGCTAGTAGCGATCAAGAAGTGATCCTGAAACTACTTACGTCAAACATAACTCCAACACCGTGTTCACTTCCCGGACTCCGCCGAGAAGAGACCATCACGGTTACACACGCGGTTGATGTATTTTAATTAAGGTCAACTTCGGTTTTCTATAACCGACATTAACAAATTCCCATCTGCCTCATAACCGCGGGCACGGCTTTGAAAGATAATACCCGCAGGGTGTCCCAACTTAGCCCATCATAAGCTCTCATGGTCAACGGAGGATATTCCTTCTACCGAAGACCCGATCAGTCTCGGAATCCCGGACTACAAGACATCTCGACAATGGTAAAACAAGACCAGCAAAGCCGCCCGAATGTGCCGACAAATCCCGATAGGAGCTGCACATATCTCATTCTCAGGGCACACCGGATGGGCAAGACGTCGGGTTGGCATAGACCTGGATTGCCAGGGGCGCCGGACATCGCCAGTTGGGCCAAGACTCAAGGAGCACTGGTCCAGGGGTTAAAATAAAGATGACCCTCGGGCTCGCGAAAACCCGGGGGAAAAAGGCTTAGGTGGCAAATGGTAAAACCAAGGTTGGGCCTTGCTGGAGGAGTCTTATTCAAGGCGAACTGTCAAGGGGGTCCCATAAATCACCCAACCGTGTAAGGAACGCAAAATCAAGGAACATAACACCGGTATGACGGAAACTAGGTGGCAAGAGGAACAAAACACCAGGCATAAGGCCGAGTCTTCCACCCTTTACCAAGTATATAGATGCATTAATTAAATAAGAGATACTGTGATATCCCAAAATAACCATGTTCCAACAAGGAACAAACTTCATCTTCACCTGCAACTAGCAACGCTATAAGAGGGGCTGAGCAAAGCGGTAACATAGCCAATCAACGGTTTGCTAGGAAAGGATGGTTAGAGGTTTGACATGGCAATATGGGTGGCATGATATAGCAAGTGGTAGGTATCGCAGCATAGGCATAGCAAAAGAGCGAGCATCTAGCAAGCAAAGATAGAAGTGATTTCGAGGGTATGGTCATCTTGCCTGCAAGGTTCTCAGAGTTGTCGAAAGCTTGATCCTCGTAAGCGCTTCTCAACAAGTTCCTCGCTCACGCACTCGCCTCCGGCTCTACCCAAAGCAAGAACACAAACAATGGAACCATTAATAAATCACGGTGCAATGCACAAGCTGTTGGGGAACGAGTAATTTCAAAAATTTCCTACGATCACACAAGACCATGGTGATGGCATAGCAACGAGAGGGGAGAGGTCCGCCCACGCACTCGTGAGACCGAAAGCGAAGCGTTATGACAACGCTGTTGATGTAGTCGACGCTCCATGATCCGACCGATCCAAGCACCGAACGCACGGCACCTCCGAAGTTCGCACACGCTCAGCTCGATGATGATCCCTGACCGATCCAGCAAAGTGTCGGGATGAGTTCCACAAGCACGACGGCGTGGTGACGATGTTGATGCTCCACCGACGCAGGGCTTCGCCTAAGCTCCGCGACGATATGACTTCTCCGGCGCAGGCTTCTCCTAAGCTCCGCGACGATATGACCGAAGTGGAATATGGTGGAAGGGGCACCGCACACGGCTAAGTCAAGATCCGTAGATCAACTTGTGTGTCCCGGGTGCCCCCTGCCCCGTGATATAAAGGAGGGAGGGAGGAGGAGGCCGGCCCTAGGAGGGCGCGCCATGGAGGAGTCCTACTCCCACCGAGTAGGACTCCCCTCTTCTCCTAGTTGGACTAGGACTTGGGGAAGGGGAAGAGGGAAGGGTGCGGCCCCTCCCCTAGTCCAATTCGGACTAGGCCATGGGGCGCTGCCTGCCCTAGGCAGCCCTCTCTCTTTCCGCAGGGCCCAATAAGGCCCAATACTTCTCCCCGGCGAATTCCCGTAACTCTCCCGGTACTCGAAAAATACCCAATCATTCAGAACCTTTCCAACTCCGAATATAGTCGTCCAATATATCGATCTTTACGCCTCGACCATTTCGAGACTCCTCGTCATGTCCCCGATCTCATCCGGGACTCGAACTCCTTCGGTACATCAAAACTCATAAACTCATAATATAACCGCCATCGAAACCTTGTTGCGTGCGGACCCTACGGGTTCGAGAACTATGTAGACATGACCTAGAACTATTCTCGGTCAATAACCAACAGCGAACCTGGATGCCCATATTGGTTCCTACATATTCTACGAAGATCTTTATCGGTCAAACCGCATAACGACATACGTTGTTCCCTTTGTCATCGGTATGTTACTTACCCGAGATTCGATCGTCGGTATCCAATACCTAGTTCAATCTCGTTACGGTAAGTCTCTTTACTCGCTCCGTAATACATCATCTCACAACTAACTCATTAGTTGTAATGCTTGCAAGGCTTAAGTGATGTGTATCACCGAGAAGGCCTAGAGATACCTCTCCGACAATCGGAGTGACAAAACCTAATCTCAAATACGCCAACCCAACAAGTACCTTTGGAGACACCTGTAGTACTCCTTTATAATCACCCATTACGTTGTGACGCTTGGTAGTACCCAAAGTGTTCCTCCGTAAACGGAGTTGCATAATCTCATAGTTACAGGAACATGTATGAGTCATGAAGAAAGCATTAGCAACATACTAAACGATCAAGTGCTAAGCTAACGGAATGGGTCATGTCAATCACATCATTCTCCTAATGAGGTGATCCCATTAATCAAATGACAACACATGTCTATGGTTAGGAAACATAACCATCTTTGATTAATGAGCTAGTCCAGTAGAGGCATACTAGTGACTATCTGTTTGTCTATATATTCACACATGTATTATGTTTCCGGTTAATACAATTCTAGCATGAATAATAAACATTTATCATGAAATAAGGAAATAAATAATAACTTTATTATTGCCTCTAGGGCATATTTCCTTCACAAGCAACATGATGCAATACATGGCATGATATGCGAGATGTGATATGCAATGAGTATGCGTGCTCCGGAAGGAAAAGTGATGAACAAGGCATCAAATTGGCAAACCAAGTATGCCGCTGGAAAGGTGAGATGATTTCGGTTGAAATCGACATAAAGATCACCGGAATCGGATGCACGGTTTGCAAAAGGCAAGCACAACAAGAATGACACAATTCTGCCATTAACAGCATGATGCCACATAGCAAGCAACAAGAAATTAAGCTACTGCACCCAAACGTACCAACAAAGCATATGGCAGTGATCTACTCAAGATGCTTGACAAAAGATGAACACTGATCTACGGCTAATTCACACCATAACAGGTCCAAACAAGCATGGCAAAGTGCAGAATATATCAGCTTCACAGACTTAGAGAAAATACTAACATGCCAGAAATTAACATCAGGAAGGCATTTTTAGAGCAAGCAAACAACCCGCTACAAGAACAAGACATAGCAAAATATGGCATGGAATGAATATACTCAAGGCATTGAAGAAAAGTCCCTTACTGACCAAGAGCCAAAAGGGATCAGAAATGTAATAGCACCCATGTCAATATAGCAAGTTTCATAATGATTCAGCAAACAAAAGGTGACATTGACAGAATTATGAAGGCATCTTCATGAGCTTGATGCACTCACTACAGAGCATTTCATGATAAACTAAGCATACATCCATCAAGAAGACATGGCATAGAAGCTATACATGGAAAGAACAACATCATAGCATACACGGATCAACTACAACAACCTTGGCAAAATTGAATAACATGTAAACAATCTGTCAGGAAACATTTTATAGCAAAAGTAGAGCTCTATTGACTCAAGCTATGGCACTCCATAATTGCAAACAAGGGCATGGATGGATAGAGAATAACCATATGTTCAAAACATCCTTATCAAGTATCTCAAAATAAGCATGGATCTCTCAGAGCATCAAGTTTACATGGCATAAAAATATCAGTGAGTAACAGAGCTGAAATCAGCAACATCATGAAGCCTAGTTTGCATACTTGTGCTAGTCACCACAGAGATCACAAAAATACATGGCATACACCCCTGTAAAGATGGAATGGCATATTACAAAACACATGTAGGACTCAAGTTCATAGGATGCACACATCAATCATGGCAAAAATGACAAAAGTGCATGTTCTGATAAAAATCTGAAGCTAACATCACATGGCCCTCTTCTAACAGCATTTCGGGCATCAAGATGAGCTCAAATGAAAATGATGCAATGATATGAAATGATGTACTCATCGAGGCGAACAAATCGGTATGCTACACGCCCAAAATGGAGCCACGGATGCAAAGTTATGATGCGATAAAAATGCAACAAATAATCTACAGAATAAATAACTTAGAGGATTTCGAGGGGAGCAGAAAGTCAACCCTCGTTTTGGATCTCAGATCCGGAAGTAGAGGTCGCCGTAGTTCGAAGCAGCGGTGGCCGGAGAGGGAGAGGACGCCGGAGGAGGGAGCCGGCCGGAGGAGGAGGCGGAGACGGCGAGGTGGCCGCGGGCGGCACGGACTCGGCGACGGACCTGGAGGCGGCGGCGATCATGGAGGCGCGGGCGGCGGGCGACGGGCGGCGCGTGGGAGCCTCGCGGGCGGCGGCGCTTAGGGCGGCGGGTCGAGGCGGAGGCGGCGACGGCGCAGCGGCGGGACAGCCGTGGGGAGCTGGCTCGCGCTGGCCAAGGCTGGGCGCGCGATGTGGGCGCGCCATGTGGCGGCGTGATTCGCCGGGCGGCGGCGGGCGGACGCGTCGCCCGATCCGGACGTGTCCGGGCGCGAGGGAGCGGCACTAGGGTTATGGGGTGGAATTGATCCGGATTTCGGGAGGAGGTGTTTTATAGGTAGAAGGAGTTAGGAAGCTCCAAATGAAGTGTAGTTTTACCACACGATCGTGATCCGACGACGGAGAGCATGGAAGTGACTTAGATGGGTTATTGGGCTGTTTTGAAGGGGTGTTGGGCTGCAACACACAAGAGGATTTCGCGGTTACCCGGTTAACCATTGGAGTATCAAACGACCTCCAAATGGCACGAAACTTGACAGGTGGTCTACCGGTGGTGTACCAAGGCCACTTGGCAAGCCTCGGTCCATTCCGAGAAGGTTCAACACCCGCTCATGAAAAAGAGACAAGAGGGGTGCGCCGGTGCATGTAGGAGTGTCGGATTGCAAAACGGACAACGGGGAAAATGCTTGGATGCATGAGACGAACACGTATGCAAATGAGATGCCCATGATGACATGATATGAGATGCATGACATGAAAAAAAATGCAAAACGAAAGACAAAAACCCAACCACGGAGGGAATACCATAGCACATAGCCGAAAATGGCAAGAGTTGGAGTTACAAATATGAAAAGTTACATCCGGGGTGTTACACAGCTCCTGCTCCTGCTCCAAAGCCGCAGAAGCTTAAGAAAGTCAAGGCTCCAAAGTCAGCTGCTCCTCCAAAAGCTTCTCGTGAAGCCATCGCCATCGCACCTCTGAAGCCGATTGCATACCGAGGATCAATCCGCATCTCCAAGAAGACGGAGAAGAGAAAGAAAAGTGTCAAGAATATCGAATCGACATCGACCCTCGCCGCCATTCTGCGTGAAGAGCACATTGATCTGTCAAGTATGACGATCTTGCGATGATGCTCTTGAGCAGCTTATCAAGAGCAAAGAAGAAGCGAAATCTTCAACAACTTGCCTCTCTTTGATGTGGCAATCATCCATCACTTCATTGATGAGTGGTTTGACACACCAAACATCGCTTTGAAGATCTGCAACTTCCAATTGGCCTCGGCGTCTCTTTCAACGGCGCCATTGCTTCGAGCTAGCTCTAGCTCAGCGGATTGTTGAACTGAAGCACAAAATTGACTATGAGAAGGCTCACCAAGAAGCATATGGCTGCACTCGGTGTACAAGACGTCAAAAACTTCAAGGTCATGCTGCACGACCTCAAAGAAAACTTTGTCAAGAAGCGTGAAGAAGCCGAGGCTCTCGTGAGCGCATGAAGGCTCTGGCCGACAAGTGTGTGCTTGCCTACAATGAGGCCGAGAAGCTTAAGGCACTTGGCCGCCCCGGCATCGACCCTGGATGGCTGCAAAGAAAAAGAAGTCTTCACTGACCAAGCTGCACCTTCAAGGCGGAAGAGCCCGCATAGTCTTCCCAAGCAGCATGACTGGCTCAAGCCAAAGGTACGGTCAATCGCTTCAATGAAAAAAGACGAGGGCTGCCGAGGCTGAAGCGAAAAAGGAAAATCTCGACGCCTCGATGCTGCTCCCTCCAAGAAGAAGCTAAAGACCAAGAAGAATCAGGCTGCTCCCACAGAGCCCTTGATTGTTGAACCCATTTCTATGGTTCGCCCCGCCCCGCAACCCAAGAACTTGAATGACTGCTCATGAGCCCGCTTCCACAGAGGCTCCTGAAGTGAAGAGACTCAAAGAATGACCCCCCCCATCGCTGAAGACATTGGTCACCATGACAATGTTGAAGATGATGAAGTTCTTCCTCAAATCGAGTACAATGTGGTATCATCGCTTTGTTAAATGCATTTAACAGCGAACTCATCAAGATTGGTTGTCCTCTCGACGCCAATTGCACAGATGCTTCATGGGCTGATCGCCGCAACAACAAGACTCCCCAAGATTCCCCAACAACAAGTCACTCCCCAACAGCAACACCAAGAAGAAGAGGAAGACTTTGAGGCCCAGCAACCCCATCTCCAAAGGCGCCGCCAAGATTTCGCAGAGCTTCGCAAAGGTCAAAGGCCTCAAGTGCCTCTTCCGAAAGCGTTCGTAGGAGAAGTGCACCACCAACCTATTGCACGCCAAGTGTTTTCGAAGCCACCCAACTGTGAATGTCTCGAAGTCCGAAGCCAAAGCTGCTGAAGACAATCCGGCTGCATCAGCCGCTGACGCCCAAGAAGAAGAAGAAGAACATGTTCCTACACCCCCAGTAATTGAAGAAGTGATCCCCGATATCAACGTGCCAGTGCCCGACCCTCCAGCTGCTCAAGTGGAGGTTGAAAACAATGAGGCTGCCACCTCCAACACCAATGAAGCCAATGACGTGGTCATGGCTGAAGCCAATGTGGAGCCTGTCCCAACTGCTCCTGAAGCCAATGAAGGAACTGTGCCTGAAGCCAATGAGGCAACTGCTCCGGAAGCATCTACTGAGCAGCCTGAAGCCTCAGTTGTTGCCACTGCTCCAGTTCCGCCACCAAGGCCCCACACAATCGAGCAAGCATACAACTATGGCGAGCTAGTCACGAGAAGATGGCCCGCTCGTCCCTCCGCCTCATGCCTCTCGGGTCCTCAATTCGACTATCATATTGCGCATAGGCCTCCAATCCGTAAGCCGAAGCCAAGATCGCCAAGGTTTCGTGCATCGCCACCTCAACTGGTTCTTTCAATGCAAATGGCTTCAAAGCCCACAATACTTTCTTTGACAAAGGCAAAGAACCCCTACAAAAGGCCAAGGATCTCATCGACCGGTTCGAGCTAACAAAGAAAGAAGCTATTACTCCTGTGTTTCAGATGACCAAGGCCGATTTTCCTCATATGCGCCGACATCGGGCTATTGCGGACTGCCGTGCTTAGAAGAAGCACTTGATTGCTTTCATGATGCAGGTCCGCTTGGCTTCAGAATGCATAAAGAGCTTTGGAATGAAGAATTAGTGCTTCAATTCTATGCCACACTCCACATCCGCGGCTACAACAGAGATACGAAGACATGGGTTCTCGAGTGGATGACTGGAAATGTCCATCATGAAGCCAAAGCTCTTGACATCATTGAGCTCACAGGCCTACCCACTCCCGGAGAGCTGTTTGAAACTCGATGTCAACTCCACCGCGATGCCTTGAAAGCATATTTCATAAGCCGTAACCCGACATGAGTCGATGTCGAGCATGATGAAGCCACTGCCACATGACGCTGAATACCCTCAACACTTCTTTGTTGATGACCTTGAGTATCTGCCTCGTACCATATATCACATCATACGGCGAATTCTATGGACAATAAAAGGGCATTCATCGTCTGCAAAGCTTGAAGGAGCAATGAAGACATTGGTCTTCTACATCCTCAATGGCATCAGCTTCAACACGCAAGATTTCTTCATCCGATAATTGGCTGCCTTAGGATCTGATCTGTTTGGTCTGAAGTTCTATGCTCCATGGGTCATGCGCCTCATCAAGATGCACTCGCTATCAACTATCAACCCTCCGCCGCAATCATCCGATCTTTCTACCAGAGGTTGATATGTCCGCTGAAGCCATATACCCGAGCCCGCCAAAACGCCATTAAGTCTTTGAACGCAGATCACCACAGCTTCTCTCAACCTATGGAAGGCGCCAAGCCGATCTCGTGTCTATCCTCGGCTGGGAACACACGCCCGCCTCATCGCACGGATGAAGCCATCGAGAGCACATTGGCCAAAGGTTCTAAGCGCCTCGAGTCCTCAACGATCGAGACCTTCTTGTGGCGCCGCATCAAAAGCAAGATAAGCATCACCCTGGCTAAAGCGCCAAATGCAAAGCCTCTTGGTGGACGTCAATCGCATTCGTAACCTTGCCACCAAGAATGCTTTTGTCACTCACGAGACTTGTCGGCGATCGTGGAAGAGTTTGACCCTGCTCAGTGTTGAAGCTGATCTTCAAGACGATGGCTTCACTGAACGTTTCAAGTCTGACTCCACTCCTCCACGGAATGCAGTCCTACGGCGAACTCCATCTCTTGAAGACTCTGACTATTCTTCCTCCGCGACAATAGTCAATGCAAGAGTGATCGATGATGAAGCCTATGCTACTTCACCGCCCCCTACTTCTGCACGAATCGACACTGCACCCAGCTCGTCTGCACCGCCAACCAACAACGACAACCCTGCTGCATCATCTTCTTCAGAAGAGGACGAGTAGATGCTCTATGTCTTCAAACCTTTTTGGTCCTTACTGACAAAAGGGGGAGAAGCATATGAGTTTGACAGTCTTCAAGCGGGTTCATAAGGGCGGTTGCACTATATTTTGCCTAGTGTTTACAACTCCCGTTTTTTAAACATTTGGTTCTTATGAGTTGTAACACTTAAACTCGATGGTCGTCTGCTACTTATTTGCTTTACCCTGGTACGATGATAAATTCCGCATGTGCATTTATAACTTCCGCACTTAGATCATTCTCTGAGACGTCCATTTTTCATTATGCATGTCATTCTCTTAGCAATATCATTTCATGCATGATGAATTATCTTCATAAGTTGAAGAGGATCTCCACAAGTACAACCTGCCATGTGCATTTGCATTCCAAAAGCAAACTACTTATATGCACATCTTCGTGGGGAGCCTTTGCCACTTATGAAGACAATTCCCTATCCTTTACAATTTCACATATTTTATCCCGTTGAAAACTTCAACCAGTTTGTCATCAATCACCAAAAGGGGAGATTGTAAGTGCATCTAGTGCCACCCCTAGTTGGTTTTGGAGTATTGACGACAAATGTGGTTGAGGGACTAATGCGCTTGTGAGAATTGCAGGATAACGCAGTAGTGTCCCTCATTGATTCGGTTTACCTACCGGAGACGACCCTAAAATGTATGAAGACATTGAAGACAATGGTGGTATGTGAAGATATTCACATTGAAGACTATGACATGAGAAGACATTGAGTGAAGACTATGGAGCGAAGATCGTGTTGTTTCGTTGTTTCCTTTTCTTCTTTGTTGAGTCGTAGGAACCACCGCATCGTTAAGTGGGGTCCAAGTGATCATAGTCGTAATGGTCAAGTGATGCTCAACCTAAATCCTATGTCTTCGACGAAGACAATGAGAGCAAAACTTATCCAGAGTGGATGAGTCGCCTTTGCTTGTAGCCCAAGTAAAGTTGCCATGAGTGTTTGAAATCGACCGTTGGAACACGTGTCGGTTCCTTAGTGACCCGTGGTCATTTCGGACATAACAGGTCGGGTTGCCTAGTGGCTATAAATAGCCCACCCCTACACCATAAATTGGTGGCTGCTCAGAGTTAGTGCACGGCTTTTGTCGCTTGAGAGCAACCCACCTCAAGCCTTTCGAGAGAGAAATCCTTGCAGGACAAAGCCCAAAACACCCAGAGCCAAAGAGTGTTAGGCATCATCAAGTTTTCCTGTCTGTGTGACTCAAGACTTATTACACTTGAGGACTGTGAATCCTCCAAACCGGTTAGGCGTCGCGCTTTGTGCATCCAAGAGTCATTGTGGATTGCCGTGAACGCCGTCTGTGAAGGTTCGAAGTCTACCTTGAAGACTTACCAGAGTGATTGGGCGAGGACTGTGTCCTTAGCTCAAGGGGAATAAGGTGAAGACACGGTCTTCGAGTTGAATCTCAGCCTCCCTAACCAGATGTACAGCTTGTCACCGCAATCGAACTGGTCCAACAAATCATGTGTCTTCAACTAGTGACCGGTTCTATCCCTTCCTCCTTTACCCTAAGTTTGTCTTCGTGAAGTCACCGCTTATATGTCTTATCTGCTTGACTTCACCGCTTGACTTCTATTGTTGTTTGGCTTCATACTATCTTCCATCCTGATCCTTACTACATAGCTGCTATTAGTCTTGTCCGTTCACATTATTGCATACTTGACTATGGCTTGCTTGTTGTAGTTATCTTCCGCTGCATATCAACTAGGTCATTTCTGTTGTTTGTCTTCGAAACATCCGTGTTTTGAAGACTTTCATAAAAATCGCCTATTCACCCCTCCTCTAGTCGATAACTAGCACTTTCAACCTCTTATCACTCCGCCCTCCGTGCGACGCCGTTTGAGGTGGTGTATGGCCGGCCACCACCGCCGATTCTTCCGGTTGATCCGGCCCTGGCGCGGACCGAGGCGGCCGGGGTTCTTCTGAGAACCGCGGACGAGATGTCGGCGTAAGTCCGCAACGCCTCCTCCAGGCCCAACAGTTGGCCAAACACTACTATGACGGCAACCATCGCGAGGCGGAGTTCGCGGTGGGTGAATGGGTCTGGCTGCGTCTACTTCATCGCTCTACGCAGTCCCTGGACCCCTGTGCGAAGAGGAAGTTGGGTCCTCGTTATGTCGGTCCCTTTGCTATCCTGGAACGCATTGGGAAGGTGGCTTACCGTCTTCAGCTTCCGGCGGGTGCACGGATCCATGATGTCTTCCATGTGGGTTTGCTCAAGCCCTTCCATGGAGAGCCACTGTGGTCTCCCCCACTCTACCGCCGGTTGCTGACGGTCATCTACTTCCGGAGCCGGTGAAGGCGTTGAAGGCTCAGCTACGTCGTGGCTCCTGGTACATGTTGATCCAGTGGGGTGGACTTTCTGAAGAGGATGCGACTTGGGAGCAGCGCGAGGAGTTCCGCCAACACTATCCAGATTTTCAGCTCGAGGACGAGCTGTTTGCGCAGGCGGGGAGAGATGTTATGACCGGCCGGGCCTACAGCCGTAGGAGGTCCACCGGGCACGCCTAGGCCGCAAGTTATCTTAGTTTTATTTTCAGATCGTGGTTATATATACAAGTTGTAAGACTATTTTGAGATGGAAGCAATAAGACTATTACATTGCCGGCCCCTGAGGAGCCGAACCCTAAAACCCTAGCCGCCTCCTGCTTGCGCCGCCGCCGCCGAACCGCAAGGACGGCGCCTCGCCGCCGGCTGCCGCGCTCCAGCCCTCGCCCACCTCCCTCTTTTCCCTACAGCCTACGCCCTAGGCAGGGCAAAACCCTAGTTCCTATCAGAGTCACTATGGCTATCATGGAAATTCGAGTATTTAGCATTTTCAGTATGTTATTTCCCCCCTTTTTGTGAGTTAACTGACATAAGGTTGCTTCAAATGGAATATGTACTAATAGTTGCATCACATTATGCATTTCCTTCATTTTAAACCTGCCAAGTTACTTGTGTGTCCGTCATGATATTGGTGCGATTTATTTTCTAAGGGTATATTCGTCTCATTAGAAATTTATTTTCTGTGGCTTTTGTCTTCCTAAATTTTGCGTCTTTTTTTCCTGGTTAGCTAACCAATTATTATTCTAGCGCATGATCTACTAAGGGCTTTTTACCTTATTGTGCAGTTTATCATTCTAGAACACTAGACTTTTCTCCACAGTTAGGATGTTGATATGAAAAGTTTAATTCATGTTTAATCCTTCCAGAGCTAAGCTTGGCTTAGAGAAACTGTGGCTTGCTGCATGCCATCTGTGTCATACAAAAATGTTAAATTCCATTTCTTCATTTTTGTACATGAATATGTTGCACTACATGAGATGAGACAAACTCAGAATGGGAGCAAAATAGTCCTGAACTCCTGACTACTGGCGAACTCTTCTAGCTCGCCGTGTTCCCACTAGTGGCGTTGTAGTCAAGCCCAACAATTCAACTTGTGAAGATAACATGTAGCCCGAACCCAAGAGGGAACGGATTTAGTTTTCCCAGGACAACTATTTTTTTTATTAAAAATTTGCAGCCATGTTCACTTGGGCAATACCAATCTTTACTATACAATCATTTTGGTCTTCTTGAACTTCAAATGACATCATCAAAAGATAATTTATGGTTTGTATTAAACTTGACCTTTAGACATGCGGGATCATCAGGCACTATAGATATTCTTTTTCCCCAAATTTCTAGAATATGAATTAAGAATTCAATACTATGTGATTTTAATAGGCTGCTTCTATCGAGACGTGCGTTGCACGTGCAAGCTTACTAGTAGTATGAAAGGACAACTAAACACGAAACGGCTTGTAAAAGGCAAAAGTACACCGAAAACAATATTGAACAAGCATTAAGGTTGTCCCGACAAGATTTAGTAACCCTGCATGACAAATCTGAGAAATCTGGCAATATATACCTACTGCCCTTCGTGGGTGTGGATCGGTCGTCGTCGAGGTATGGAGTTGGCCCTTCGTCGGAACAGATCGGCTAGAGGGATCTTGTCATCAGCGCCAGCACCTCACCGACACGGCCAAGGAACCAAAATCTAAGTCAAAATAAGGACCTTGGGCAGGAAAGAGGAAGAAGACCGTTTCTACACCATCAGGGAGTGACCGTGTTGGTTGTTTCTGTTTAGCGCAATGTGGGGCTTATCTGAGCCAGCCTTGCGTTTTGTTCGCGTTCAGCTGATGGTAAATTCATTGTCGAGAGGCATGAATGAATTTAGAATGGGAGGTCAGACAGTGAACCACGGGGATAAAATTACTGATACAACTCAGAACTATAACTGAAATTTCATTCTGGTCCTCAAAATATAGAGGGCAAGCTGAACCTCCGAGAAACCTAGCTCTAGCCAATGAAACATAATTGTACAACACTATCTATGTTCTTCACAAATGACAGGAAATTGCCAGACCCTGTGGTGCTCTCGTGCCCTGGTAGTACATTCAGGAGTGTTGCTTAAATCTAAGCAGCCCCCCTAACTTTATTATTTGCCCCTATAATATTGACGATTCCACGTCTCATGCGCCTATGTTCTCGATGCTGGCACCTTTGTTGATCCGTTTAATGATTCCTGCTATAACCTGGTTTATACCAGACGAACAAAAGTAAATAAATAACTAAATATCATCAGACTCTGAAGAATTGTTATCCAGTCGGAAAATATTAAGAACCTATTTTTACCTTTCCAGGGCCGAGTTCATAGCTCTTCTCAAGGCCTCTACCCAAAAGAGTCGTCACAGTAGTCTCCCATTGCACAGGAGAGGTGACCTGTTTCTCCACTAAGTTAGTCACACACAAGTCACTGTATAATAGGGCTGCGACACGAATTCAAGTATAGTCTAGAGCCAATACCTGTTGTGCCAAGATCTTCTTGATTGTGTCAGGATCTGAGTGGGGCTGTGCATCAACATTGGAGATTACTGGGATTCTTGGTGATCTAATCTCTGTAGCAGCCAATGCAGATTCCAATCTTGAGACAGCAGGTTGCATGAAGCTTGTGTGGAAAGCACCAGCAACAGCTAGGCGAACCTGGCAAGATAATTGTCAACATCATATACAAACCTTTGATTACTATGACTATGCAACAGAGGAAATGGTTTTCAACAATGCCTCTTAGATAGACAGCAAAAGGGCAGTCACTTTTCCTAATCCCCCACGGCAAGTCACAGTATCAAGTTACATATTACTCCCTCCGTCCGGAAATACTTGTCGGAGAAATGAATGTACCTAGATGTATTTTAGTTCTAGATACATCCGGTGACAAGTATTTCCGGACGGAAGGAGTAGTATACAGTTACCCCCTCTGTTAAAAAACAGTATACACCATGTTAGAATGCATGTAGTGAAATTTTCTTAGCCTTCACCACCAATTCAAACAAAAGCTATATAAATTGATCACAGGAAAATGGTACTACCATCAGACATTTCACCAATTATACTCTTGCAATATTATTCTATTATTAGTACTATGGTCTGTTGTCTGACATATTGCCACCAAAATTTATAGTCAAAGTTGCGTAACAATGAAGATGTACAAAATGGTTTATGTTTTTGACCAAGGGAGCACTATTCAGTATAATGACCTTGCGCAGTTTCAGTTTTCAAAACCACTATAAATTACGATAACCAGGTTTCACACTTCATTGTAGGTATACCAAATGTTTACATACATGGACCATCGTCGAGAAACTGGATGCATGGGAACACTAACCGTCATTCTGGCCTTAAAAGACTTTGCTTTGGCTTCAACTGCTTCAATACCCTTCACACCACCAGAAACTGCATAGTTACCCTGCAACAAGGTATTACCATGCTAAGACCTTTTAGCAAGCCTCAGTAGGAAACAAATAACCTCAGAGTCAGGAATGACTTACAGGACACAGAAAATTTGCTATTTGAACTCTTTCCTTTTCATCCACATCCTCATTTGCAGCATCGCATAATTGTTGCACCTTTTCTGAATCTAGACCAATTACACTAACCATCGCACTATTGGCAGCGTCTGAGGCATCCTACAAAGATAAAGACCATGAGCAATCTATTTGGAAAGTCAGAAACTCAAAGTACATGAACATGTCTTATTGGCACTAACCTGCATGGCTTCTCCTCTAAGCTTGACAAGCTTCAGACCATCCTCAAAGCTGCATGTCGAAAACTGCTTAAGCATACATACTTGACACACTGAAAAAAAATACTCCCTCCGTTCCCAAATAATTGTCTTTCTAGCCATCTCAAATAGACTACAACATACGGATGTATGTAGACATGTTTTAGAGTGTAGATTCCCTTATTTTGCTACGTATGTAGTCACTTGTTGAAATCTTTAGAAAGACAATTATTTAGGAATGGAGGGAGTACTAAGCTATGGGGCTATTAATTTGAACATCTTGTAACAGGTATAGCAGATTGAAGATGATGTTCATCAGGATTGAATTGAACATATACTCTGAGTTAGTTTCATTCTGATCATGAATTTAAATGCTTATATCTAAAACAGCAAATGCATGATTTCATTAACGGAACAAGGGCAATACCTAAAGGCACCAGCAAATGCAAGTGCGGTATATTCTCCCAAGCTGAGACCACACGTGACATCTACGGAGTTAATTACTGATTGGCCTTCTTCACGTGCGCGCAACACTTCTACAGCTGCAAGGCTGGTAACATATATAGCTGGCTGCAAAATGGTTTTGTTCGACAATCAGTATACAGCTCTAACTGACAAGATCAGGAACTGTATCTGAACCAAATCATCCTTCACAATCAAATGTATGCAGCATAGCTGAGAAAAATAAAATGCAAAACAATCTTGTGGGTTCCCTTTTGAAGCAACATGGCAGGCTACAAAGCATGGATGTTGGTACAAAAAACACTTAGCTAGCACTGTAACTGATTAACCATATTTAGCACTTAATAGGTATTCATGGCTGAGAACTATATTGCACTGAATGACTATTAAGGAGACATGTTTCAGTTGCTAACAGTTAGCAGCAGCGGAGGGTAGACACCTAAGAATACTACTTGCATGGATATGAAAACGAATAATGTAAAATACAATGGGAGTGAAGAATCTGAAATTCAGAAACCTGACTGATCACTGTTGAGTTCAACTTTTCTTTTGGTCCATCGATGCAGAGATTCAGCAAGTCATAGCTACATTCAAAATTAAACAAGCATGAGCATCTTCGGTTTCCCCTTGGAATTGTTATGGACACTTGTTAACTTTAAAGCGTAAGTTTGCTAGGGGGAGCAAACAGGTAAATCGCATCGGAGGTTTGTAGATACCCAAGTATATCATTTGCCTTATCAAATAGTTCTGCAGCTGCTCGAACATTAAGAGCCTCTTTACCCATTCCAACAGCCTGAGCACCCTGAGAGGAAAAGAAAACATAAACACAAATAAATGAGGCAGCACACACGATGCACATGTATTTGAATGCAAGGGAAATGTATCATTGTAATTAAAATAATCTCCTACGAGAACCTAATAATCATAAGCTAATCTCTCAAGGCCAAAATATGATCCACGTCAACTGAAGCAGTGAAGTGATTTTTCTCCATTCGTATAACTAACCAAGTTAAAATGAACACTTCCCACTGCCTGATATCCCTTCAGATTTGCCATCTTTGCTAGATATTTTACTCAGCTTGATGCCAATTACGTATTTTAGAAGTTAAAACACCTTCGCACGAATAATTGCATAACGATCACCATTACCACAACTTAGCTAAGTACAATTCTGGTTGTCATAATGCCATGCGTGTATCAGACACGTCAGCTGACGAGCGAGAAGACTCGTACCTGGCCGGGGAAAAGGAATGCGGTGGTGGGTTTGTAGTCGGCGAAGAGCGTGTCGGCGCCCGCTGCCACTGCCGACCCGACGGACACTCGGGTGGAGACCCGAGATCTGAACGGCGCCCTCAGGTTCGTCGCCGGGCTCGGCGCGGACGGCCTGAGCAAGGCGAGCGTGGAAGCCATCGGAGAGTCCGAGCGGAGGCGGCGAGGAGAGAGGCGTGGGAGGCGAGGAGGGCGGAGGAGCATGAGAGTGCGGCCGCGAGCTTTGTAGCTTTGCTGGCGAGTAGCGGGGCGGAGGGAGGCGGAGGCGGAGCTCACGAGGTCGAGGTGGGTGGGGACTTGTGGGCCTCTAGGAAAGGCCTAGCTTGTGTTAGCTGGGCTTGGCTGACTAATGTGGGCTCGTTTCAGGTTTCTTCCGCTGCGAGTGAGGCGTTTTGGCTCCCAGCTCATTTGCACCTGCGCTAAATAAAAAATTTCAAAACAAATAATAGAAAATTTTTAAAAATTCCAATTTTTTTGGCATGGTAGATGATTTGGTACGTGATGTCCGCTCCAAATTTTAAATTATTTGGACATTTGAATAGCTCTCAGCAAAAAGACAAATCTAGGGTCTGTTAAAAAGTGTACCGTTTTGATCTAATTTGTCTTTTTTGCTGAGAGCTACTCAGGTGCCCAAATGCTCTGAAATTTTGAGCGAACCTCACGTACCAAATTATCTACCTTGCACAAAAAATTTGGATTTTTTTTATTTTTTTGAACTTTTTATGAATTGTTTGTTGACCGGGTGCAGATGAGCCCGTTCAGAATTGGATATTCGAATCAAAGCTGTGTTTTTTGTTTGAAAGTAAAATTTCTATCTTATGCATTCAAAACTAGCCGCGGCTCGGATGACCAGTGGTCAGTTACATGTATATATGAATTTTGGTGTAAGCTGAGAGCTTCTCCTCTTTAACATAGAGAAGAAAAAGGAAAAGATAGGAAGGTGTACAGATAGGCAGAAAGATTATATACCACATGCTCAACCTATCAGCCCACCTCCTTATCTACTTGTCGCTTTGCTCAATTACTCCAAAGCTTTAGTAAATCCGCAACATTGTGAGATATCATTCTAGATTACCAAAGCTTGTTGTTGAAGGTGCGATCATTCCTTACATTCCAAGAGCAACGACGCACGCAACGAAGATCACACACCAGAGGCTTTGAAAGGTGTTTGCGGAGCAATGACTTCCACGAAATCAGAGATATTTGCGGCGTCCTTGGCTGTGTTTGCAATGCCCAATTTTGACCATAACCCGTGACTTAATTGGCATCACAAAATGACATGGCTAATGGATTTGGTAGCCGGCCATGTTGCACAGTCCGCAACAAAAGATATGGCATCCAGTGCTTACGGACCATGTTGTCCCTAGTGTCCAAACATTCGCGGAAGGCCAGCCACAAAAAAACCTTGTGTTTGAGTGGGATGATAGTGTGCCAAACGAACCTGGTGTGCTGCCATTATACTCCTCTAAAGGTCAACAACCAATAGAAGAAGGAAGTGGTCAGGTCTGAACGTTGTAACGATGAAACGCACCTATCATGGCCACTGCGCTTTGGTTCAACCTCAGCCAAGCACAACGTGAGGTGGTCGAGTTCTGTGGCTGCAGTCTGTGAAAGGTTCGGGTGTAGCTTGATGGCCCATTTGTTTTGCCTGGACTGTGAAGAAATGTTGTAGTGGGGATCTCTAGCGAAAGAGTAGAGTGTAGGGAAGACTAAGTGTAGCCTTCCAATTGGCAGCCAAAGATCATGCGAAAAAGAGATGAGCGAACCCCCCCCCCCCCATGCTGCAGCTTGTAGACCGCATAACCAGTGAAGTGCAAGCTTTGATTGTCTTCCCAACAGCCATGTCACTGCTTGAAATGATGTTAGAAATCCTTTGCCGACATTATCTTTGTGCAAACCATTGATAACAAGGAATGTCATTATCCTGCAGTACCTTGGCGGCGAATTTGCAGATTAGAGCAGTATTGTGAGCCTGGATGTCTCTTATGCCCATCACCCCCCGCCCCGCGCCGATTCCTTGGGGGCAATAACTTGTTCCCACGCCATAAGGCAGTCCCCTCCGTGTACTAAAATTTTTTCCTACCCATAAGAAAGCTCTTAGGAGTTGCTCAAGCTTTTCCAAAGACTCTTTGGGCCTAAGAAAACTCCCCATATGATAGCTTGGGATGGTGGATAAAACAGCCTTAATCAGTGTAAGACGACCACCCCAAGCTAAGAGGGATGCAACCCAACAAGAGAGCCGTTGGTCAACTTTCTGGATGACCGGCATCAGAAGCCCATGAGATATCTTGTGAACAGAAAAAGGTAGACCAAAATAGGTGCAAGGAAATGATGAGAGAGTGCAGCGCAAGACAATGGAAATTTCACTTGCGGTATCTTGATGCATGCTGATAGGGACAAGAGTGCTCTTCTGAAAGTTGATTTTCAATCCCGTGAAATCAGAGAAAGTGTCAACAATATCTTTGATCACCATGGCTTGTGATACATCTCCTTTTGAAGAGCAAGAGGGTGTCGTCAGCGTATTGCAGTACCGAAAAGAAGGACTCCACGTTCAGAGGGTGAGCTAGGCGCCCTTCATGATGAGCTTTGCAAAAGGGACGTTGCAGAACATCTGCCACCAAGATAAATAAGTGCGGTGCCTCAGCCCCTTCTTGGATTGAAAAAAATCTCCAACCTCTCCGTTGATGATGATTTGAGCAGAGCTAGTGATAAGCAGACCCTCAATCCATTCCATCCATCTTCTGTTGAAGCCTCTGGCCTTGAGAATTTGCAGCAACCCTGACCAACTCACACTATCGAAAGCCTTTTTGAAGTCTAACTTTAAAGCCATCATTGGAATTTTTCTCTTATGCGCACACTGAACTAACTCAGCTGCCAGAGCAAAGTTCTCCCAATTGAACGCTGCGGCAGAAACCCAGATTGCAGAGAGTGGATCAGCTCTCTGATAATTCTTTGTATCCGATTGGCTAGTACTTTTGTTGCGAGCTTGGGAAGGGACTGAACTAGTTTTTTTTTTGAAAGATCCAGACTCTTTTCATTGGCTTAGCAGGGGAGAGTTACAAAATTTGTGATCAACTGATCAATGAAGAAAAAAAGAGTTACAGAGGCGTAGGAGGAGGGAGCAGGACCCTTCCCTCTCCGCTGCCAAGCAAAAAAAAACTAGTCTATTCCTCGCATTGTATCCCCGAAAGGGGGCGCTATGGCATGTGCTCTGGCGAGTCTCCATTGCTCGATGTCTCTCCGGCAGGCCTCTGTTATACTGAGTGCACTTGGTGTATTTTATCTGAATGTGCATCTGTTTCTCTCAAGCCAGATTTGCCAGGTGTCCAATGCCACCATAGTCTTGAGTCCTCTTCTTTCCCTTGGCGCCGCAGAGTTTAGGATTGAGGCGACAACCTCTGTTGTAGTGTTGCATGCACTCTAGGAGGCTGGGGAGAGTGCCGCACAGCCCATCCAGGTGGCTGCCTTGACCCAAACCTCTTTTGATATGTTGCATTCCCAAATTAGGTGGAAGGAGGACTCGAGGTTACGGCAGCAGAGCTGGCAGAAGTAGGGATTTTCCCAGCCCCTACATTACAGGCGATCGTTGCACCAGAGCCGGTTTTGATGGAGTAGCCAGAGAAAAAACTTGATCTTTCTGGGTGCCCATATCTTCCATACCAGGCTTTTCATGGCCGAGGTTGGTTGCGAGGGGAGTTGAGAGTGGTACGCTGACCTCGTCGTGTAGTCTCCACCGGCATTCCAGGTGATCTTGTCGTCGGTCCCGCCACGCCGCCAAGCTGGCTTCTCGATGCATCGCCGCAGAAGACGACGACGGGGATGATTTCCGTGTTGTTGCCGCTACCGAGGTCCATGATCCATCTGTCATCGCGCAGACGCCTCCGCGAAAGGCGATTCTTCCTGGTTGTGCTGAATAGGTCGGGTAATCTTGCAGAAGCGGTTGCTCGCCGAGCCAGAGCGATGCTGAATAGCACTCGCTGTTGCCGCCCATCGCCGACAACATTGCCGAGGCGAAAAGTTTCTATCCTTGTCGCCGCAAGGCAACTCCGAGTCGCCCATGGCCTGGCCGGGTCCATCCACGCCAGCCAAAGCCAGCAGAGGCGCAAGGCACGCGCGAACCGCTCCATGTTGGGGATGCCGAGGCTGCCATGCTCGATCGGGGACGTGACAAGTTGCCAGTTCACTTTGCATCTACCTCTGGTGACCTCCTCGTCTTGTGTCCACAAGAACCGACGTCGCGCCTTGTCTACATCCTTGTATAATCTCTTTGGGATTCGTAGCACAACCATGGCGAAAGCCGGCAGCGCATATAGGACGCACCTGACGAGTACGCGGCGCCCTGCGATCGGCAGGAGCCGGCCTTTCCAAGCTGCCAACCTTGCGCGGATACGGTCCAGGAGGTACTGAATGTGCAAGAGCCGGATGCTGAATAATTAGGCATTTTCCCGTTTAGTTTAATCCAGAAAAATAATGGATAAAACATGAATAGCAATATATTGATGAAACTAGAAACTAGCAACAATTCGCTGAGACTAGTAATGCAATCAAAATCATAAGCAAAATGCATCATATCCATGTCAATTGCTATTAGCAATAAACCAAATGCTAGCCCTAATAAAGGAGGATAAGATGGCATACGGCGCAACAGCGAAGGTGCGAGATGTCCCGATCGTCATGTCGCCAAGAGGTCGTTAAAGTCGGGAAGAAGTCGTTGTTGGGGAACTCGTCGTCGGTGATGTCGCCGTCAGCAGCCACGATGAACAAGACTCAGCGATCGCAGAAGGACGCTCCCCAAAACCTGATCGCCTCTCCTGCATCGGATCACAAGAGGCGGGGTTTCGAGGCTCGCTGTCTCACTTCCCGATGCACGCCAGAAGAGAGATGGGAAAGAGATAGGCGGCTCAATGCTTTGAATGAGACGAAAGGTTGTTGTACCTCTTTGGAACAACAGAGGAGCGGCCTCTTATATACGTGAGAAGAGTTGAAACTGGGCCTTCATTAGTAGAAGAGAAACCGGTGCAATAAACAGCATTAAACAGACGCACTAAAAACCATTAAGGAGAGAAGAAACGAGCGCACTAAAACTCACACAAAGTGTTCGGTTTCTTCTCCCATTTATGCGTCAATTGTTTCAACTTTCTTCTCGCGTGATAAAGCAGCGCATACACGTGGCATTGGTCAATTTTCCACACAACCTTGTCATGCATGGATGGGCCACATGAACCTCTGGGATTTACTTTGAATTATTGACAGAAAATATGAATTATTGTATGGGTTATGCCCAATAATTCCAACAATCCCCCACCAGATCTCAGAGGCACATAAAATTTGCCTACGGTTCCAAAACATTGTTTATATACCGGTTTTTCGGTGGAGACTGTTAAGTTAAACTTCCACCTAGAACTCCATGCTACACTTGTTCACAACTTGAACAGTGGACTACGCCTTGAACTGCAAGTTTTGTGCAAACAAGTTTCACGTAAAAGCCTTGATCGATACTAGACCGCTGAAAACTTTCCCGCGGGTAGGAGCATATACGTCATACTCCGGGGCCTCTTCATGAGTTTATTAGAGAACACCCAACTCTCACAGACCGCGACGTTTAACAGTCTAACTCATATAGGTGTGTTCTTTCTAGATGTTCTGTAGGACAACATCTTTGCCTACCAAGCCATTCAGAACACATTAAGATAAATATCAGCCTACCATACAGATTAGGAGAGAATTGCATCATAACGGAGTGGATTTTTGTCAAATAAATATTCTCCTCTCAGTTATCCAATAGCTTGTCTCGCCAATTCTTATTCACGGGATCTCCGATCACAAAGAATGGGTTACCACCATGAACAACTTATGTAGTGGGTCTCAATCCCATCTCCTTCGATGCATTGTCTATCACATTTCATGATAAACCCTTTGTGAAGGGATCGCGATTCTTCGATGTGTTTATATAGTCCAACGCTATAACTCCGAGTTTCTCATGAACTGATGATTTCAGTCTCCTTCTCACATGTCTAGATGACTTCTTATTATCCTTAGAACTGTTTACCTTGACGATCACCGCTTGATTGTCACAGTTCATTAGAATAGCTGGTATTGGTTTTTCAACCACCGCAAGTCCATCAAAAGTTCTCGAAGCCATTCTCGCTTCAACTGCTGCCGTGTCTAATGCCGTGAGTTCTGCTTCCATTGTTGACCTTGTTAAGATGGTCTCGCTTGCAAGACTTCCAGAAACAAAGAAGCACCACCAAGTGTAAACACATAACCACTTGTCGCTTAAGCTCATCAACATCAGATATCCAATTTGCATCACTATAACCTTCAAGTACTCTTGGATACCCGGTATAGTGAAGCCCATAACCCGCAGTACCTTTCAGATAGCGATTATTCTCTCAAGTGCATGCCAATGAACATCTCCCAGGTTTGAAACAAACCGACTTAGTTTACTCACAGAAAACGATATGTCAGGCCTTGTAGCACTAGCTAAATACATAAGCGAGCCAATGATTTGAGAATATCTCAATTGATCCTTTGTTTCTCCTTCGTTCTTCCGAATCAAAACACTTGGATCATAAGGTGTCGGAGAAGGTTTGCAATCTGAATATCCAAAGCGATCCAGAATCTTCTCCACATAGTGAGACTGCAAGAGAGTGATCCCACCATCACCACCTCTTAAAAGCTTGATGTTCAAGATAACATCAGCTACTCCAAGGTCTTTCATCTCAAAGTTTTGATTCAGAAAATCTTTCACTTCCTCAATGACTTTGAGATTTGTTCCAAATATAAGTATGTCATCAACATACAAACATAATATAACTCCTTCGCCCCCACCATGGCGATAGTACACACACTTGTCGGCTTCGTTTGCAACAAAGCCTGTAGATGTCAAAGTTCTTTCGAACTTCTCGTGCCATTGCTTAGGTGCTTGTCTCAAACCATACAAAGATTTCAACAACTTACACACTTTTCCTTCATGACCATCTACTACAAAACCATCGGGTTGTTCCATGTAAATTTCCTCCTCCAACTCTCCATTTAGGAAAGCTGTCTTAACATCCATTTGATGGACAAGAAGATTGTGTGAGGCGGCCAATGATAGTAGTACTCGAATGATGGTCAATCTTGCCACAGGCGCATAAGTATCAAAGAAATCTTCACCTTCTTTTTGGGTATATCCCTTGGCTACAAGCCGCACCTTGTACTTTTCAATCGTACCATCAGGCCTAAGTTTTTTCTTAAACACCCACTTACACCCTACAGGTTTACACCCATAAGGACGATCAATGATCTCCCATGTCCCGTTAGCCATGATAGAATCCATCTCACTACGCATGCCTTCTTTCCGAAGAGTCGCATCGGAAGATGCATAAGCTTCAAATAGAAGTGGGAGTATCATTCACGAGGTACACAATGAAATCTTCACCAAATGACTTTGCGGTCCTTTGTCTCTTGCTCCTTCTAGGAGCTTCATTGTCATCCTCCTCGTGAATATCCGTGTGTTTTTCTCGAATGTTCCAATGGAACAAGAGGTCCGGAGTTGCCTCGACCTCTGACTAGATGAGCTAGGAATATCCTTCATAGGAAAAATATCCTCAAAAGAAAGTCGCATTATTCGAATCCATGATGGTACCAACATTCATGTCAAGTACCTCAGATTTCACCACTAGAAATCTATAGCCAATGCTATGGAAAGCATAACCTAGGAAAACACAATCAACTGTTTTTGGCCCAAGCTTACGCTTCTTGGTAATTGGTACATTGACCTTCGCCAAACAACCCCAAGTTCGTAAGTAGGAAAGTTTAAGCCTTTTCCTTTCCCATTCTTCAAACGGGGTAATCTCTTTATTCTTTGTGGGAACTCTATTTAGGACATGACTTGCACTCATCAAAGCCTCCCCCCACCTTTCCTTGGAAAGTCACGTTGTATCTAACATGGCGTTGACCAAATCAGTTAGAGTTTGGTTCTTTCGTTCAGCAACCCCGTTTGACTGGGGGGAATAGGGAGGCGTCCTCTCATGTATTATACCATGTTCCTCACAAAATAAATTGAACTCGTTGGAAAAATACTCTCCACCGCGATCCGACCTAAGCCTTTTGATTTTTCGATCGAGTTGATTCTCTGCTTCGGCTTTATAGATTTTAAAGTAGTGCAAAGCCTCATCTTTTGTTTTCAACAAATATATCATGCAATATCTAGTAGAGTCATCGATTAGAGTCATGAAATATCTTTTTCCACCTTTTGTCAACACACCATTCATCTCGCAAAGATCTGAATGTATGAGTTCAAGTGGTGCCAAATTCCTCGCCTCAACAGTCGTATGAGACTTGCGAGGTTGCTTTGCTTGCACACAAACTTGGCACCTAGAACCTTTGACAATTGTAAATTTCAGGATTAAACTCAAATTTGCTAGCCTCGTCATGACACCAAAGTTAATATGACAAAGTCGTGAATGCCAAACATTTGATTCAGTTTCACTGCAAACATGATTAATAACTTTAGTGCAAAAGTCTGACAAAGATAAGCGGAACAAGCCTCCGCTCTCATAGCCTTTCCCAACGTCCACACTTAGATACTACAACCTTATTGGACTCAAATACCAATTTATAACCATCTCGACACAAACGATAACCGCTGACGAGATTTTTATTTATAGCAGGGACATGCTGCACGTTCTTCAGCCGCACGATCTTTCCCGAAGTAAACTTGGTCGACTGCACCAACACCATGAATGAAGCATGTGTCCCATTTCCCATCAAGACGGGTGTAGTTCTTGCGACTGATAAGAAGAAAACATGTTTATGTCGAACACACATGTACATTGGCACCGGTGTCAATCCACCAATCTGGAGAATGACATACTGAAAGAATGGTAGGAAATTTACCATACCCGACATCTTTCATGTCAACATCGCCAATAACAACATTAGCGGTCTTGCTATTGTTCTCATTTTGACGCATGTCCCAGCGGTCCTTGCAGGATGAAGCCCAATGTTCTTCACTGCCACGTACATGGCACTTTCCTTTCTTCTTATAAGTATCCTTCTTCTTCTTAAAGTTGATAGGTTGTGGGGCTTTGTACTTGCCATCAAATTTTCCTTTGCCCGCATAATTATTTTTGTTCTTGGGTTTGTGGTTTTGGAAATTTCTCTTTTGTACCAAATTGGCACTAGTATTCCCCTCATAGAAACGAGCACGTGTGTCTTTTGCCCTCGCCTTCTCTTCCACATCAAGAGTGCCAATTAGATTGACAACAGTAAATTCTTGCCTCTTATGCTTCAGAGAGGTAGCAAAATTCCTCCACGAAGGTGGGAGCTTGGCGATGATGCCTCCGGCAATGAATTTGTCCGGTAACACACAATTGAGATGCTCAAGTTCTTTAGTGAGCGACTGAATCTCATGAGCCTGCTCAACAACAGAGCGGTCATCAGTCATCTTGTAGTCATGGTACTGTTCCATGATATACAACTCACTTCCTGCATCCGCGACTCCAAACTTGGCTTTGAGCGCATCCCACATATCTTTACCGACCATGATGGTCATGAATGGATCGACAATCTTGTCGCCAAGAACACTCAAGACAGCACCTCTGAAGAGGGTGTTTGTAGCCTGGAAAGCTTGCTCCTGCTCAGCAGTCAGCTCTCCCTCTGGCTTGCCTTTAGAGGCGTGAAAACAGTTCATGGTGGTAAGCCAAAGAACTGCCCTCGCACGCCACCTCTTATAGTTCACGCCCTCAAATGGTGCGGGCTTGAGAGTTGCAGCAAAAGCAATAGGAGAAAATTGCCTACACATATCAGGTTTTTGGATTGTTGAATAATTAGGCATTTTCCTGTTTAGTTTAATCCAGAAAAATAATGGATAAAACATGAATAGCAATATATTGATGAAACTAGAAACTAGCAACAATTCGTTGAGACTAGTAATGCAATCAAAATCATAAGCAAAATGCATCATATCCATGTCAATTGCTATTAGCAATAAACCAAATGCTAGCCCTAAAAGTGAGGATAAGATGGCATACGACGAAAGAGCGAAGGTGCAGATGTCCCGATCGTCATGTCATTTGAAGAGGTCGTTGACGCGGGGAAGAAGTCGTTGTTGGGGAACTCGTCGTCAGCGATGTCGCCGTTCGCAGCCACGATGAACAAGACTCCAGCAGTCGCGTAAGGACGCTCCCCAAAACCTGATCGCCTCTCCTGCGTCGGTTCACAAGAGGCGGGTTTCGAGGCTCTTTGTCTCACTTCCCGATGCACGCCAGAAGAGAGATGGGAAAGAGATAGGCGGCTCAATGCTTTGGAATGAGACGAAAGGTTGTTGTACCTCTTTGGAACAACAGAGGAGCGCCTCTTATATACGTGAGAAGAGTTGAAACGGGCCTTCATTAGTAGAAGAGAAACCGTGCAATAAACACCATTAAACAGACGCACTAAAAACCATTAAGGAGAGAAGAAACGAGCGCACTAAAACTCACACGAAGTGTTCGGTTTCTTCTCCCATTTATGCGTCAATTGTTTCAACTTTCTTCTCGCGTGATAAAGCAGCGCATACACGTGGCATTGGTCAATTTTTCACACAACCTTGTCATGCATGGATGGGCCACATGAGCCTCTGGGATTTACTTTGAATTATTGACAGAAAATATGAATTATTGTATGGGTTATGCCCAATAATTCCAACACTGGAGCCTGCCGATGCAGAGTGGGAGGCCTAGATATCTGATTGGGAAACCCACTATGGCGCCGCCGAAATTTTGTGAACTAGTGATATAGGCCTGAAATCTGAGATTTCGAGAGGTGTTTGTTTCTTGGGCAAGAGAGTAATCAAGGCAGTATTTACCCCTTTGAGCTCAAATTTGTGATGATAGAAATCCATAAAAAAGAAGTTCGTCTTTTATTAAATTTGCACACTTCTTATAGAATTCATTGGTGAATCCATCGGGCCCTGGGCTCTTGTTGTTTGGGGAGTGGTTGATGGTGGCTGCTATTTCTGCCCAAGAGAAAGGCTCCTCCAGATGATCCAGGTAGTTTGCCTCGTATAGTGTATCAAGATGAATCACCGGCAAGGAGGGAGATGACTGACCCAATAGGTTTTTTTTTAACAAAGTTCCTCTTTGTGTAAGCTTCGATGAGGTAACAAAAGAGGAATTAGGTCGCTAGAGGGTTCATCTATTTATTCATTACTACTGCCAAATTTAGCCATCTTTGCCGATTCATGAGGGACATAATTCGTTCCTCAATGACAATGCACGAATGAAGCTTGCACAACATCACACACTAGATGGTGACAGTCCTCGAAGATAGCATCAGCTGCCCCATATGACCGCCCTCCTTTCTTCATCGAAATCACCTCAACAATATCAGAGTCTATAATCAATATGTTTGCACCCAACTGACTAGGCAAGGAACACGCCGAAGAGATGAGCACTGACTTCAGCCGATACGACATTGGAGCACCATGAATCTGCTTATCACCAGCAACAATCATGTCTCCCTTATTATACCTGAGAACATTCAACTAAAAAATTATATCCGAGAATATAACCAACCGACGCATATGAGATCATTATCGAAGGCAACATCCACATTTAACTTCACAGTACCTAATGTTAGCTTGATCAACCACATCTTTTCGCCCTAGCCTTCGGGGAAGACTTGGCTATGAAATTCGCCATTAGAGCTCACAGAGAAGAAACTATCCTGCCGGATGCGGTAGCCAGCTGTGGCGACGGAGCGGGCATGTGCTGCGAGCGCCTCGAGTTTCTGCCGAATGTGACGCGGCTGCTGGATTCACCCCAGAGTGGCAGTGAAGGTGTCCGACTACTGGATCCGCGTCCGGCTGGCTCCAAAAGGGGAGCTCGGGTCTTGACCCAAGACCGGCGAAGCACGACCCATGCGGCTATTTCCTCCTCGTCCGAGCAGGCCGCACGCTCCTAATTGATGTCATCGTCGGATCCGGACAGTCCGGACTTCTATATGCTACTCGCCATGCCACGGCTGGCTAGAGATGGCTGGGGTAGAACAAAGTGGACTGGTTGAAATGGCCAGGGTTTCATCCGGGGTGGGGATAGGGATGGATTTTGTGGGGTCGAGGGTTGGCCGGCCAGATGTGGAGGACGCATCCGGACGGCCCCAAACCCGCCTCACATATGGGCTGAAAATGATGGTGCCGAACAGGCGAGACATGTGAGCTAGGTTTGGGTCCGGTTCAATGACAATTTTTTGTCCAAACTGCATACGGGCTGTCCGCCCAGATTTATGGGAGAAGTAGGGGGTTCGACTGAAGATGCTCTAACACTGGTTTGCACTCATGACTATGACTTATTTTGTGTTTGATGTATCTAGTTAGTGTGAGAATATTTATTCAATTCAGTAAAACTCTATGGTTACACAAAATTCATTATAATTTCAGGTTGTTTTCAGGTCAAAACTTTTCAAGTTTGACCTAGTATATTAAAAAAAACTAATTTGATGTTTGGAGATGGTTATATATTTTTCTTTGAAGTTGGTCAAATTTAAATACATATGTTCTATAAAACACTCAATAACCAAAGGTGAAGAAACAAAAAAAAAACAAAAAATGAAAATGAAAAAAAGGAAACAACAATGCATTGCTGCTACGCCCTTCTTTTTACTGGAGGTATGGGTTGTGCTTTAACGCGCCGGACTGAGAAATGAAAGCCTGTGCCTCAAAGTGTTCGCTTGCATCCACTGTTCCAAGCATGCATGAGGGCGATTTGACGGACACGGACACGGCTGCGTGCGCGCATCGATATCGCCCGCAGGCCAACTGGCCGCGAACTCTGCACAAGCACCATGCTGAACCAACCAACCAGCCGTCGGCGGCGACCGTCGTCGACCGACCGCGACGGCTGGGCCGCGGGCCATGTGACCGATCTACTAGCTGCGTACATCCCCGTACTATCAGGATCATACATGCCCACGCCACTGGCGTGTACGAGCGAGCACCACACAACTAGCTAGGCGGCAGACGCCGCGTTCCTGTACGTGCGCGTACGAGGGCCCTGGACACTTTGCGCGCTCTCACCAAATAGACTGCCGCGCACGGAGATAAAGGGGGTGTTTGTTTTCAGGGACTTATTGGTTTAGGGACTTAAAAAGGTCCCTATAAGTCCCACCTAAACCAAACACAAGGGATTTATTGGGACTTATTGTGATGATTTGGGACTTATCAAATAAGACTCTCAGGAGGAGCTTATTGGGACTTATTCGCTCCAGGCTCGTTCCACGCGCCCGTCGCGCCACGCCTCGGTTCGCCGCCCGCCTCTCGCCCCATCGCCGTCCGTCGCCGCCCGCCTCTCGCCCTCGCCCGTCGCCGCCCGCCTCTCGCCCGTCGCCCGCCTCTCGCCCGTCGTCGCCCGTCGCCGCCCGCCTCGGTTCGCCGCCCGTCGCCGCCCGCCTCGGTTCGCCGCCTCGCCGCCTACGCCTCGGTTCGTTGCAGCGGTGCCTCAATCGCCGGACAGGCCCTCTCCTGAGCCTCGTTGCAGCGGTGCGACATGGACTTATAAGTCCCTGTAAACAAACAGGTAGGGACTCTGGACTTATAAATCCCTGTAAACAAACAGGTAGGGACTTATGACTTATAAGTTGGGACTTAAAAAAGTCCTAGGACTTATGAAACAAACAGGGTCAAAGACAGCCACTATGAACTGACGCTTTGGCCTTTTTTTTCTTGACAAACGCCTTCGGAGTTTAAAAAATAAATCAACAGTGCTGCTATTTGAAGATGTGTTTCTGAAAAAAAAAACTATCTGAAGACGTCAACTTGGAGTATTCGCTTTCCCCGCTTTGGGCATGCAGGGCAGGGTGCAACTAGTGCGGTTCGTTTTCCTCGCGACAAAGCCTTCATTTGCTTATTTTTGCAGGCCAAGTTGCATGTCGACGTTGGGCTGTAGTTGTACACTTGTACTTCGCTTCTCTGCTTTTAGAGCTGTACTTCAGCAATAGCCCAAGAAGGAGGAGAAAGAAAGCCGAGCGCTTCCTTCCGTCGCCGTCCTCCAGCGGCTCCCCTCCGCCGACGACCCTGGTTATCGATGGTGAGGGGGGTCGCTGGATGCACGTGGGTGGACCATTTTAGGCTTTAGTAGTTTAGGTTTTGGGCCGTTCATCGTCTTAGCTTTGGCGGCGGCGATGGGGTGCTGAATAAATATTTTTCAAATCCTATCCCAAGTAGGCGATCGGTCCTATGAGTGGGGATGTATTTGAAAATCAATCTATTCAAGCAAGGATGGGATGGCATGGCGGCGGCGGCACCCTCGTGGTGGACGTGTGCTCTTAGACTTCGCCGTTGCGACGGCGTGGAGCTTGGGAGGTAGTCCAAAAGCGGATGCAGATTGTAGTCTGCATCGACGGCACCTGGAAGATGATGAATCATGTGCTGGGTTTGTGGTTCGTGGATGGCGGGTATGGTTTTCTCCTTCGACGTTTTAGTCCTGCAGAGGTGCCAGATCTGGAGTTCGATGGCGTGTACGGGGTGTTGCCCCGGGCCTGATTCGTTGTAATGGTTCCACCTTTGATGAGCCACCTTGAAGGTCCGCAAAACTGCATATCAGCGATGGAGTCGTGTCGAGCTCAGGTGAGGAGGTGATCCGTCTGTGGTGGTGCCAGAGGTATGTGAAGGGCGTTGGTGTCAAGCTCATAGGTTTCTTCAGTCTTGATTGCTATTTTCCTTCTTGGTTGGTGTTCCCTTGTGCAAAGGCTAGTGTACTGCTGTCATTTCAGTTTTGTTAGTTTGTTTTGTACGTGACTTGTACTATAAATCTTATGATATAAATGAGACATGTACTATGATCTCATGCAGAAAAGGTGTACTTTGGCTATCTATCCCACCTAATTAATTTTTTTCCAATTAAAGATCTTTCCACAGATTGATTTGTAAATTTGTCTCAAGAACGTCTATAATCACAATAATATGTGCATTTTTTATTGGTGCTACAATTGCACTCTATACTTTATTTATGGTAGATCCAGGTATTTGATTCATTGACCCTACACCTCTCTCCCAGCTGGCTTGTGTATCTCCCCGAAAACCAAAGGAAAAAAAAGGAAAATGAGTCTTCGTGTCCTGTTATTGAGGACCTTGTTTAAAAAGAGTACGTCGTCTCAGAGCATTACCAGGACTAACTAGAAAAGCTTTGGGTTCCCCGACACCGAATACCCTAGAATCATCGATGGCCTCCTCTGAAGGGGTCCGCGTTCCCGTTGAGTACTATGTGTTGGAATCGCGTGGTTTCTGGGAAACCTCATGACAATTCATGAGTTGCATGATCAAGAGCATGAGTTTGGACCAGCGGTACCTTGTGTCATCGAGGCACATATTGCAGAGTAATGAGTGGACGATTTGGCGGCTACCGTGTGTCTTGATAATGTCAATGTTGTCTGAAGAAATAGACGGAGTCAGAGATTGTGTGGAGAAGCTCAATTTGTTTGAGTATGAGGAACTAATCAAAGAATCATATTGATATGGAGGTGTAGGAAAATAGGAAGGATTCAATGAGGTTAATTTGTTGGTATGAGGAGGCAGGAGGATATATTGTTGGAAATATGCCCTAGAGGCAATAATATTGTATTATTATATTTCCACTTTTATATTAAGAGTTTATATTTCATGCTGTAACTGACATGATCCTAGAATATGTGATTCAGTGGAAAACTCGTATGCATGTGTGGAATGATAAGCGGTAAAGAATAGGTTCCTAGTCTCGCCTCTAAGACTGGCTCAAGTGTTCTTGGTGATCATGTTTTCTGGATCTTAGGATATTGTTAAGTGAAATGATAGTCCTGAAGCAACATTGAGAGTATGACATTAGAAGAACTTTCATACCGAATTGGCCCAAACTTGTTTGTCATACTTTGAGATAATATCGTCTGAAATCAATTGATATAACACGGAGTGTTAATATGTGTTTTAGTTCCTTAGACCATGCATGAGTGTATCATAGTCACTTCTTACCGTACGGTGGACTTCGGGGTTGCTCAAACGTCATTTGTAACACGGCGATCATAACGACAACTTATAGGTTCATCAAAAAGTTTGACAAGGGACTAGATAGCTCAAGAATGGGATTTGCTCCTCCGACAATGGAGAGATATTCTTAGGGCCTTCACGGTGTGACAGCATCCATCATCGTCTGTCCAGACACAGGTGACTGTCACAGGGATGTCGGAACATTTCAACGAGAAATAAGAACAAAACTATCAACAAGAGTGACGATATAGTGAGCATGTGTATGACTCAAGAGGATACCGGCACACCTCAGGTTTTCTAAAATATCACAAAGCAAAGGGAACATCACATTATAACCAAAGGTTCACTCGAATATCATTTGTGTAATCACAGGGATCGATATGGACGTCCACGGTTCCGCTATCAGTCATTGAATGAAGGAGTTTCGTTCATGTCTATGATTTACCGAACCTATGGGTTCACAATCTTAAGGTAATCACGGTCTGCTGAGTGTTAGTAGGACGGAGTATTGAGTATTTATTTGTGGAATTGTTTCATTAATATTCGGAATAGTTTTGAGAGGAACTAGAAGCGTTTCGAGGTCACCGAAAGGGTTTCGGAGTTCATCGGGCAATACCGGGTATTTTCAATAAGTAATATATAGGTGGAAAATGTTTCTAGAGATTTTAAATTAATAATAAAATGCTCTAGTAAATGTTAGGAGGCTCTATATTTAATTTAATATCAATAGGCCTTAAAAGGTCAAGAGGTGGAAGTAGTATTGGGCCACCATGGCCCAATGGGGAAGACTCCCCACTTTTCCAAGTGGGGAGGCCAAATTGGAGTGGGGGGAGGAGGAATCCTCCCCCTTGGCCGGTACACCAATGAGGGTCTTTCCCTCCTTGGTGGCAGCCCCTCCCCCCCTCTAACCTATAGTATATAGTAGAGGATTTGCCCTTTATGATACACAACTTTCGGAGCCTCCTCTAGTCTTCTAGTTCTAGTTCTAGCACTACAAAAAAATACACTTCCGTGATGATACGTGTTTGTCACAGTAGGTCACCTTTTCTGTCATGTATGTACATCCATGACGATTTTATGACAGAATCAAGATAGTCATACCTGTGCTGTCGTAGAAGTGTTCCATGATAATACCAAAATTATCATCACGGAAGTGTTCACTTCCATGACGATAAATGAAGCGTCATGGAAGTGCTTTTGTCAAGGGTAACCGACACGTGGCATCCACCGTAACGGGTCACCGTTAAGCTACCGGGCCCGGTTTTGGATCCGATAACCCGTTAACAGACCGGACCAATGGGGGTTTTCCATGTGTAAAATTCTCATTGGCCGAAGGAAACACGTGTCAGATCGTCATTGGGTCAGATAGGCGCCTATGATATGTCAACACGTGCGACGGCTGGCCCATTTAGCTTACAAAGGCCGGCCCATGAAAAGCTTGTTAACGGTCTGTTCGCATATAGCCCATTTTACGGCCCAGTAACTCACGACCCGTGAGGGCCTTCCCGAAATCGGCCCAACAGCGTCATGTGGGCCATCGAATATAACACCAACCCATTTCACTTTCGGCCCATGTATGGCCCACGACGTCTTTTGGCCCATATGAGGCCTTTCGTATCATTAGGCCCTTTAGTGGCCCACGGTGACTCTAGCCCATAATGAACAGTAAATTTCTTTGTACTCATTAACGGCCCATGATTCACATCGGCGGTTTCCAGCCCGTGTTAGATTTTGGCCTACTGACAGCCCATACGTTCTTGGGCTCTTTTCCGGCCCTCGATTACTTTGGCCCATTACTGGCATGTTCCCCTAATGGGCCAAATTTGGCCCGTGGCTAGAATCAGCCCGTTTGTGGCATGTTAACCCGTTGTGCCGTTTCCAGCCCGTCCTATATTCTGGCCCATTAACGAATTATGCCTATGCCAAAATTAAGCCTTTGCTTTCTTCTGGCCCGTTAACGACCCATTACCGTGCTGGCCCAATACCAATTACGCCCGTTTACGGTCCATGTGGACCCATTTATCCGACGGCCTGAGGCCCACCGATTCTACGGCCCGTTGGAGGCCCATTTATCCGACGACCTGTAGGAGGCCCATGGATCCTACGACCTGTAGCAGGGTCAAGGTTACCACGGTCCGTATATGGCCCATGGTTGTTGCAGCCACTAGCAAACCAGGGAAAAAGAAGACTAGGAAATAAATAAGCCCAAAACTAACGCTAGGCTATTAAGGCGATTGCACAGATTACATCCACTGGGCATCAAAGTTCGCCACGAGCAAATATAGGGAACACCCTACACTATACAAAAATGGCTTGCTGTTTCCTTCAGCCGATGGCTGCACGTTAAGAACAAATTTTGTATCGCAACAAAACAAATTACAACCATAAAACAAAAGGAAGGTTGGCATAAAAGTTAACAGTATGGCAGATAAATGCACCACGAGAAGTTTAGAAGCTCAGTTCATTTGACCCGACTGTTATGTTTTCATGTTGTATTGTCCGATTGAGCACCATAACCTTCGCCTTCATTTCTCCTAGGCTCCTGAACAACATAGCAAATGTCTGATAGTCTGGTTTCAAAACCATGCATATCTTGACGACATCGAACAATGGTTGTCCTTGTTTCAAAAAGGGTCTTTGTTAGGGAATGGACTTGTGTCTGGAGCGCAGATATAACATTGTTTTGAGCTTGCATATCCTGATCATGAGGCAGTTTGGACGAGATTGCCTTAAAAACCAACCCAGTATTACGCAGGAATGTGCTTTTGGCATTGTTAGTGGACAGGTACTGACCCACTGCAACAAGAGGTGACATTGCGGTTATAGTTGCCTCGTCACCTTCAGAAGGTGGCGGTTCCACCATTTTTTCCATAGCTTGCTGAAAAGTTGAGTTTTTACATTAGTAGTAACAGAACATAAGATATTAAGGAGGCATCAAAACCAAACAAAATAGCTTTGGTCTATATACATAACTTATTCTGGTGAACCCGTGTAAAATATTAGTTGTATTTTAATCCAAAGTACATAATAAAACCAGGTTCCAAACATATGACCATGTACCATGGCTAATGTATTGTCTATTTCTTCACATTGTATTGACAGCTAAGGATAAAGTGACAAATTTTATAATATGGTAAGCATAGTATGGCATCATTCATATCACAAAACAACCGAAAACAGACAAACAAGCAATTGTAACATTGTGTGGGCAAGTCCAGCACGGAACTAGATTACAGATCAAGATCAAAGGAACATCACTCCTATCTTTTAAATCTTGTAAGGTGCAATGATACGCTAAGAAAATTGTGTATAAAATTGAAAAGAGGAATAGACATTGGCTGCAAACCATGCATTTCAATGCACGAGTCAGAGTAAGTAGTAGTTAAAAGGCATGAGGATTAAGGAATTACAACAACGGCTTTGACTGGTGTAGTCATGCCCTTCGTCTTGCTGGTGTGACAATCCTTGAATATTTCCACAACATTTGGTTCAAGTACTTTTTGGTCCTTGCAGGCTTTCTTCTGCATTTGGAATAAGTCAATATAGATCTGATAATATGGCACAGCGAAAAGAGCGAAACAACAGCTAATTACAAGAGCCTTGCAGTGTGCAATATAGCTATGAGATCCCATTGTCTGTTGGAATTTCGCTTTCTACGATTGGCCTTGTTCTTTGAATAGTTCACCTACAAGAAAATAGATCTGTGAGGCACATGCGTAAATAGGAGTTCAACATGTGATCTGATCACATACATATAACATACCTGATACTTTGGATCAGACCAGTGTTTAATGAGCCCTCTCCAGTCTTCATCCGATATATTTTTCCACTGGAGATGTTTGGGCAAGTTCACTGTTAGCCTTGCCTTCAAAGTGAGTTTTCCTCAAGTTATACCGATACTGTCTGCATCTACTACTATTACTCCACACATCGACCGCTATCCAGCATGCATCTAGAGTATTAAGTTCATAAGAACAGAGTAACGCTTTAAGCAAGATGACATGATGTAGAGGGATAAATTCATGCAATATGATAAAAAACCCATCTTGTTATCCTCGATGGCAATAATACAATACGTGCCTTGCTGCCCCTACTGTCACTAGGAAAGGACACCGCAAGATTGAACCCAAAGCTAAGCACTTCTCCCATTGCAAGAAAGATCAATCTAGTAGGCCAAACCAAACTGATAATTCGAAGAGACTTGCAAAGATAACCAATCATACATAAGAGAATTCAGAAGATTCAAATATTGTTCATAGATAAACTTGATCATAAACCCACAATTCATCGGTCTCAACAAACACACCGCAAAAGAAGATTACATCGAATAGATCTCCACGAGAGAGGGGGAGAACATTGTATTGAGATCCAAAAAGAGAGAAGAAGCCATCTAGCTAATAACTATGGACCCGAAGGTCTGAGGTAAACTACTCACACTTCATCGGAGAGGCTATGATGTTGATGTAGAAGCCCTCCGTGATCGATGCCCCCTCCGGCGGAGCTCCAAAACAGGCCCCAAGATGGGATCTCGTGGGTACAGAAGGTTGCGGCGGTGGAATTAGGTTTTGGCTCCATATCGATCGCTTGGGGGTACGAGGTATATATAGGAGGAAGGAGTACATCGGTGGAGCAACGTGGGGCCCATGAGGGTGGAGGGCTACTGGGGGGGTAGGCGCGCCCCACTACCTCGTGGCTTCCGGAAGCTTCCTCGACGAGGGTCCAAGTCTCTGGATCATGTTCGCTCAAAATCACGTCTCAAGGTTTCATTCCGTTTGGACTCCATTTGATATTCTTTTTCCGTGAAACTCAAATAGGCAAAAACAGCAATTCTGGCTGGGCCTCCGTTAATAGGTTAGTCCCAAAATAATATAAAAGTGAATAATAAAGCCCAATAATGTCCAAAACAGAAGATAATATAGCATGGAGCAATCAAAAGTATAGATACGTTGGAGACGTATCAAGCATCCCCAAGCTTAATTCCTGCTCGTCCTCGAGTAGGTAAATGATAAAACAGAATTTTGATGTGGAATGCTACTTGACATAATTTCAATGTAATTCTTCTTAATTGTGGTATGAATATTCAGATCCGAAAGATTCAAGACAAAAGTTTAATATTGACATAAAAATAATAATACTTCAAGCATACTAATTAAGCAATTATGTCTTCTCAAAATAACATGGCCAAAGAAAGTTATCCCTACAAAATCATATAGTCTGGCTATGCTTTATCTTCACCACACAAAATATTTAAATCATGCACAACCCCGATGACAAGCCAAGCAATTGTTTCATACTTTTGACGTTCTCAAACTTTTTCAATCTTCACGCAATACATGAGCGTGAGCCATGGACATAGCTCTATATGTGGAATAGAATGGTGGTTGTGGAGAAGACAAAAAAAAGAGAAGATAGTCTCACATCAACTAGGCGTATCAACGGGCTATGGAGATGCCCATCAATAGATATCAATGTGAGTGAGTAGGGATTGCCATGCAACGGATTCCCTAGAGCTATAAGTATATGAAAGCTCAACAAAAAAACTAAGTGGGGGTGCATCCAACTCGCTTGCTCACGAAGACCTAGGGCATTTTGAGGAAGCCCATCATTGGAATATACAAGCCAAGTTCTATAATGAAAAATTCCCACTAGTATATGAAAGTGATATCATAGGAGACTCTCTATCATAAAGATCATGGTGCTACTTTGAAGCACAAGTGTGGTAAAAGGATAGTAACATTGTCCCTTCTCTCTTTTTCTCTCATAATTTTTTTTATTTGGGCCTTTTATTCTTTTTTTATGGCCTCTTTTTTTTCGTCCGGAGTCTCATCCCGACTTGTGGGGGAATCATAGTCTGCATCATTCTTTCCTTTCTTGGGACAATGCTCTAAAAATGATGATCATCACACTTTTATTTACTTACAACTCAAAAATTACAACTCAATACTTAGAACAGAATATGACTCTATGTGAATGCCTCCGGCGGTGTACCGGGATATGCAATGAATCAAGAGTGACATGTATGAAGGAATTATGAACGGTGGCTTTGCCACAAATACAATGTCAACTACATGATCATGCGAAGCAATATGACAATGATGGAGCGTGTCATAATAATCGGAACAGTGGTAAGTTGCATGGCAATATATCTCGAAATGGCTATGGAAATGCCATGATAGGTAGGTATGGTGGCTGTTTTGAGGAAGGTTTATGGTGGGTGTATGATACCGGCGAAAAGTGTGCGGTATTAGAGAGGCTAGCAATGGTGGAAGGAAGAAAGTGCGTATAATCCATGGACTTAACATTAGTCATAAAGAACTCATATACTTATTGCAAAAATCTACAAGTTATCAAAACAAAGTATTACGCGCATGCTCCTAGGGGGAAGATTGGTAGGAAAATACCATCGCTCGTCCCCGACCGCCACTCATAAGGAAGACAATCAATAAATAAATTATGCTCCGACTTCATCACATAACGGTTCACCATACGTGCATGCTACGGGAATCACAAACTTTAACACAAGTATTTCTCAAATTCAAAACTACTCAACTAGCATGACTCTAATATCACCATCTTTATATCTCAAAACAATCATCAAGCATCAAACTTCTCTTAGTATTCAACACTCATAAGAAAGTTTTTTACTAATCTTGAATACCAAGCATATTAGGATTATTTAAGCCAATTACCATGCTATTTAAGACTCTCAAGATAATCTAAGTGAAGCATGAGAGATCAATAGTTTCTATAAAACAAATCCACCACCGTGCTCTAAAAGATATAAGTGAAGTACTAGAGCAAAACTATATAACTCAAAAGATATAAGTGAAGCACATAGAGTATTCTAATAATTTCTGAATCATGTGTGTCTCTCTCAAAAGGTGTGTACAGCAAGGATGATTGTGGTAAACTAAAAATAAAAGACTCAAATCATACAAGACGCTCCATGCAAAACACATATCATGTGGTGAATAAAAATATAGCTCCAAGTAAAGTTACCGATGGAAGTAGACGAAAGAGGGGATGCCTTCCGGGGCATCCCCAAGCTTTGGCTTTTTTGGGGTCCTTAGATTATCTTGGGTGTGCCATGGGCATCCCCAAGCTTAGGCTCTTTCCACTCCTTGTTTCATAATCCATCAAATCTTTCACCCAAAACTTGAAAACTTCACAACACAAAACTTAACAGAAAATCTCGTGAGCTCCGTTAGCGAAACAAAACAAAAGACCACTTCAAGGTACTGTAATGAACTCATTATTTATTTATATTGGTGTTAAACCTACTGTATTACAACTTCCCGATGGTTTATAAACTATTTTACTAGCCATAGATTCACCAAAATAAGCAAACAACACACGAAAAACAGAATCTGTCAAAAACAGAACAGTCTGTAGTAATCTGTAACTAACGCAAACTTCTGGAACTCCAAAAAATCAGCCAAAATAGGAAGACCTAGAAAATTTGTTTATTGATCAGCAGCAATTGGAATCAATATTTTATCACGTTCTGGTGATTTTTAAAAATTATTTTCGTGAACAGAAAGTTTCTGGAAATTTCTGCAAGATCAAATAACTATCATCCAAGAAGATCCTATAGGTTTAACTTGGCACAAACACAAATTAAAATATAAAAACACATCTAAAAAGAGGCTAGAACAAAGATGTATTGAATAACAGCAAGGAAAAATATTGGGTTGTCTCCCAACAAGCGCTTTTCTTTAAAGCCTTTTAGCTGGGCATTGATAATTTTAATGATGCTCACATGAAAGACAAGAATTGAGGCATAAAGAGAGAATCATAAAACATGTGACAAACACACTTAAGTCTAACATACTTCCTATGCATAGGCATATTATAGGAAAACAAATTATCGTAGCAAGCAAAAACTAGCATATGCAAGGAAGCGGAAAGGAACAATAGCAATCTCAACATAACGAGAGGTAATTTAGTAACATGAAAGTTTCTATAACCATATTTTCCTCTCTCATAATAATTACATGTAGGATCATAAGAAAATTCAACAATATAGCTATCACATAACATATTCTCAACACGATCCACATGCGTGTGAAGTTGACACTCTTCCAAAATAGTGGGATTATCATTATCTAAAGTCGTGATTTCTCCAAGCCCACTTTTATAAAAAAATTCATAAGATTGAATATTATCCAAATATGTGGGATCTAAAGTTGACACTCTTCCAAACCCACTTTCAATATTATTGCAAACACTATTATCAATCTTATATTCATCATGGGGCTTAAATAAATTTTCAAGATCATAAGAAGAATCTCCCCAATCATGATTATTGCAACAGGTAGTGGACATAGCAAAACTAGCATCCCCAAGCTTAGGGTTTTGCATATTATTAGCATAATTTACATCAATAGAATTTATAACAAAATCATTGCAATCATGCTTTTTATTCAAAGATCTATCGTGAATCACTTCATAAAGCACTTCATCACAATTTTCAGATTCACAGATTTCAAGCAAAACCTTATAAAGATAATCTAGTGCATCCAAATCACTAGGAATTGGTTAATCATAATTGGATCTCTTAAAAAGATTGGCAAGCGGATGAGGATCCATAGATATTAGCTTCTCTGTTTAGGAATAAATACTCAATTATTTCAACCAAACGAGAAAATGAGCCAAGTAAGACATCAAGGCAAACGAAAATACGAACGGAAAAAGGGCGAATAAAACGGAAAGGGTGAAGTGGGGGAGAGGAAAACGAGAGGCAAATGGCAAATAATGTAATGCGGGAGATAAGGGTTTGTGATGGGTACTTGGTATGTTGACTTTTGCATAGACCTCCCCAGCAACGGCGCCATAAATCCTTCTTGCTACCTCTTGAGCACTGCGTTGGTTTTCCCTTGAAGAGGAAAGGGTGATGCAGCAAAGTAGCGTAAGTATTTCCCTCAGTTTTTGAGAACCAAGGTATCAATCTAGTAGGAGGCTACGCGCGAGTCCCTCGCACCTACACAAACAAATAAATCCTCGCAACCAACGCGATAAGGGGTTGTCAATCCCTACACGGTCACTTACGAGAGTGAGATCTGATAGATATGATAAGATAATATTGTTGGTATTTTTATGATAAAGATGCAAAGTAAAATAAAAGCAACATAAAAAGCAATGGAAATAACTAAGTGTTGGAAGATTAATATGATGGAAGATAGACCCGGGAGCCATAGGTTTCACTAGTGGCTTCTCTCAAGAGCATAAGTATTTTACGGTGGGTGAACAAATTACTGTTTAGCAATTGACAGAATTGAGCATAGTTATGAGAATATCTAGGTATGATCATGTATATAGGCATCACGTCCGAGACAAGTAGACCGACTCACCGCATCTACTACTATTACTCCACACATCGACCGCTATCCAACATGCATCTAGAGTATTAAGTTCATAAGAACAGAGTAACGCTTTAAGCAAGATGACATGATGTAGAGGGATAAATTCATGCAATATGATAAAAACCCCATCTTGTTATCCTCGATGGCAACAATACAATACATGCCTTGCTGCCCCTACTGTCACTGGGAAAGGACACCGCAAGATTGAACCCAAAGCTAAGCATTTATCCCATTGCAAGAAAGATCAATCTAGTAGGCCAAACCAAACTGATAATTCAAAGAGACTTGCAAAGATAACCAATCATACATTAAAGAATTCAGAAGATTCAAATATTGTTCATACATAAACTTGATCATAAGCCCACAATTCATCGGTCTCAACAAACACACCGCAAAAGAAGATTACATCGAATAGATCTCCACGAGAGAGGGGGAGAACACTGTATTAAGATCCAAAAAGAGAGAAGAAGCCATCTAGCTAATAACTATGGACCCGAAGGTCTGAGGTAAACTACTCACACTTCATCGGAGAGGCTATGGTGTTGATGTAGAAGCCCTCCGTGATCGATTCCCCCTCCGGCGGAGCTTCGGAACAGGCCCCAAGATGGGATCTCATGGGTACAGAAGGTTGCGGTGGTGGAATTAGGTTTTTGGCTCCGTATCTGATCATTTCGGGGTACGTAGGTATATATAGGAGGAAGGAGTACGCCGGTGGAGCAACATGGGGCCCATGAGGGTGGAGAGCGCGGGGGGGGGGTAGGCGCGCCCCCTACCTCATGGCTTCCTGGAAGCTTCCTTGACGTAGGGTCCAAGTCTCCTGGATCATGTTCATTCTGAAAATCACGTTCCCGAAGGTTTCATTCCGCTTGGACTCCGCTTGATATTCTTTTTCTGCGAAACTCAAATAGGCAAAAAAAGCAATTCGGGCTGGGCCTCCGGCTAATAGGTTAGTCCCAAAATAATATAAAAGTGAATAATAAAGCCCAATAATGTCCAAAACAGAAGATAATATAGCATGGAGGAATCAAAAATTATAGATACGTTGGAGACGTATCAAGGATACGTGCATCACACCTAACGGCAACCGCTGCCTTTGATACTAACTTGGCTGACTCTGTAGCATCACGTGGCCTTTTTAAACCTTCCTCCAAATGGATCTCCATTCTTCCTCCTCTAGATTTAGTTAACCTATCGAGCATTATCCTTGATGTTTGTTTCCTCTTGCGCCTAGGTGCTAGTCCAACAACGGACATAGGAAGTGTTAGTGTACATCAAACTGTGAGACTACATATAAAGAAGCATGCAATCAGAATTTGACTCAAAGAACTACCTTCTTGCTGTTGAAGCTCACAAGGTTCATCTGATCTTGCCAACTTGTCTTGTGTCAAGAGTGCTTCAGAAGTAGTGTCAGGTGGCAAGGGAGCTTGGGAATATGCTGCTAGCTAAGTTGACAAATGAGTAACTCGTGCAACTGGTGGTACCGTGGAAGGTGTTGCAACAACTGGGGTTGTCTCTGCTTGTTTGGTGGCAGCTATTGGATTCTGTTTGGCTTGTTTTGCAGCTCGTGTAGCACGGGATACCCCGTTTGTACAATTTTCCGCTGGACTTTGACCTTCTATTGCACCATCAGTACTAGCAGACACTACAAAAAAATACACTTCCGTGATGATACGCGTTTGTCATAGTAGGTCGCATTTTCTGTCATGCATGTACATCCATGACGATTTTATGACAGAATCAAGATAGTCATACCTGTGATGTCGTAGAAGTGTTCCATGACATTACCAAAATTATCATCATGGAAGTGTCCACTTCCATGACGATAAATCCCGTGTCACAGAAGTGCTTTCGTCAAGGGTGACCGACATGTGGCATCCACCGTAACGGAACGCCGTTAAGCTACCGGGTCGGGTTTTGGATCCGATAACCCGTTAACAGCCCCGACCAATGGGGATTTTCCACTTGTAAAATCATCATTGGCTGGAGGAAACACGTGTCGGCTCATCGTTGGGACAGATGTCATCCACTCATTGGACAGAAGGCGCCTATGATACGTCGACACGTGGTACGGCCCAACAGAGGCCCATTCCCCTGAAAAGGCCGGCCCGTTTGACTTGGTCAAAAGGTGGCGGGTCGGCCCATGTAAAGCCTGTTAACGGCCTCTAACATCCCAAATTTCCTATTTGGAATGTTTTACAATTATAGCTAAGCATCTATGCATTCTGTTTGAATTTGAGTGCCATTTGAAGTTTCTGAAGTTTTTGAGTTTTGGAATTTGAATTCAAACTTGGCAAGTGGGAATCATTTCAAAAACTATGCCTGATAAATACTTGAGCAAAAGTATGAGAGGAGCAAACATGACACTCCAAAAATATCAGAGGAAAACAATGCCAAAAGTTTTGAATTCAAATTTGAATTTTATTTGAATTTGGAAAAATGATTTTTATAAACTTTGGATTTTGACCTCGAAAATGTTCAAATAATAGGAATATTCCTGATCATTTTGGTATATATATGTCCTATATAAAATATTTATAGTTTATATATTATCCTCTTTTGTTTTTCAAAAAAAATTGAAAAGGAAAACCTCAGCGCCAGCCAAAGCCACTAGCCCAGCCAGCCGAGGCACCTTAGCCAGCGGCCCAGCCCGGCCCACCAGCGCCAGCCAAGCCGGCGCCAGCGCCAACCGACGCCCCCTCGCCGAATCGCTCGGCTCGGTCGCCCGACTGCAGCAAGCCTCCCCTCTCTCTCTCGACGGTGGGCCCCACCTCCTTCAACCCCACCACGCCACCTCGCGGCACTTGCCCGCCGGATCCCGAAGGATCCGGATTCGATCCGCGCCCGATTCACCCCGCCCAAGGTGAGGCCCCGCCTATAAGCCCCTCCCGCACCCCATTCCCCCTTGCCCCTCGCCGAACCTCCCTCTCTCCTCACGCTCGCCGGACTTGCCGAACGCCGCGCCGCCATTTGCCTCGCCGTCGCCGCCTAGCCTCCCGAGCTCCACCCACTCCACTGGACCACCCCCTCATCGCCTCAAGACCACGGGAGCCCTCCGCCGACCTCCCCGACGACCGGAGAGGCCAACACACTCGCCGCCCGAGCCTCCGCCGCTATCGAACGCCGGTAAGCCGCCGGAGATCACCTCCCCCGTCCGATCCCAATCCTACGGCTAGGATTAGAACCTCAGAAGAATCTACGCTTTAAATAAAACCGGTTTTACCCGGTTCGTTATGTGTTTATTTTAGTTAGGTTTTATTTTTAGTACCGCCCGATTCAGTTTAACCCTAGGCCGTTTTAGTTATATTACGCAAGAATCGTTAGTTAGCCCATTAGGCCATTTTTCATTTATTTTCGTTTTCTGTTTTAATGTAATAGTTCCAGATTTGAAAAATTCATATCTTTTATTCTACTTAATATTTTTAGGTGATTCTTTTTTGTTGGTTTGCAAATTTCTTATAGTTTCTGTAGAAAATATTATTAGCTATGTTAAAATTAATTAAAATTGCTTCATTTTAGATTTAGTCAGAATAGTAAATCTGCCATAAAATGAGCTAGGAAAAATATTTTATATGATTCTTTTGTCCCAAATTTGTTTTGACATTACCTAACCATAGGAATTCATTTGGGTATTTTAGGAATAATAAAAATTTATTTTTAATCAGAATCATGTTATCCTAATTAATTAACTAGCTACTGTTTTCCTATTATTTTAATTAGTAAATAAATTTATTTTTCACATGTGATTGATTATTCTAGGATAGTTTCTGTCACTTTATAGGATGAACTTTTATTTTATAATAAATAAAACTTTTAATTTTATTTCCTTAATAGAAATTGAATTAGGCCTAATAGGAGTTTCATAATAGATTTTAAGTTAATTCTTTTTGCTCCTAATTGCTTAATGCATTCTTTTCTGTTAAGTTAACAAAAACTCATGCTTAGGTTATGTTAAGAAAATTTTTGTTATATAAAATTATTTTTAGTTGTTGCTTGAAGTAGGAAAAACTTGAGTTGGTTTTTCTTTGAGTTTTCCCTTTGGGTTTTGATTTGTTTGTTTGGTGTGTTATGTTACTATGCTATTGTATTTTGTGATCCTATGCTATATGCTTATTGTGATTATTGTTTGTCTCAGTAGAGTTTCCGGAGTGCGAAGCTTGCTACTACGAGTCTTTAGCTTACGAGGATCATCAGCAAGGCAAGTCTTGATCATGTTATTTCAATACCTATGATTTTGTGCATTAGAAATTATACCACCCCACCATGCATGCAGTAGTTGAAATTTTGAAGTTATGTTCTTGAGTAGTATCATGTGGTAGGATGAACCAATCCCTTGTTACCATGACCCGGGACGAAGTAGTTTATTTTGCTATGCTCGAGACGGGTTTTGGTTGAGTGAAATTCATAAGAAAGATGTGAGAGTCAATGATGATGACAACCCCATGAACTACAAGATCAAGATGGACTTCGAATTCACTCTTTGGGTGGAGGATTTGTTGACGGGCACCTGGAGAACCCGGTGGTTGGCGGGATGCATGGAGAAGTGCCATGACTGTTGGGGAACGAGTAATTTCAAAAATTTCCTACGCACACTCAAGACCATGGTGATGGCATAGCAACGAGAGGGAGAGTGTCGTCCACCCACGTGAGACCGAAAGCGAAGCGTTATAACAACGCTGTTGATGTAGTCGACGTCTTCACGATCCGACCGATCCAAGCACCGAACGTCGGCACCTCCGAGTTACGCACACGTTCAGCTCGATGACGATCCCGGACTCCGATCCAGCAAAGTGTCGGGATGAGTTCCACAAGACGACGGTGTGGTGACGATGATGATGCTCCACCGACGCAGGGCTTCGCCTAAGCTCCGCATGACGATATGAATTCTCCGGCGCAGGGCTTCGCCTAAGCTCCGCGACAATATGACGAAGTGGAATATGGTGGAGGGGGCACCGACACGGCTAAGGAACGATCCGTAGATCAACTTGTGTGTCTCGGGTGCCCCTGCCTCGTATATAAAGGAGCAAGAAGTGCGGCCAGCCAGAGGCGGCGCTGGAGGAGTCCTACTCCCACCGAGTAGGACTCCCCCTTCCTAGTTGGATTAGGATTGGAGGAGGAAGAGGAAGAGGCGCCGCCTCTCCCTGTCCTATTCGGACTAGAGGGGGGGAGGCGGCCCGCCCTGGCCGCCCTTCCTCTTCTCTCTATGGCCCATCAAGGCCCATAGACCCCGGGGTTCCGTAACCCCGGTGTTCAAATAACTTCTGTTTTCATCCGAACCTTCCAAGTCCAAACATAGGCTTCCAATATATCAATCTTTATGTCTCGACCATTTCGAGACTCCTCGTCATGTCCGTGATCACATCCGGGACTCAACAACCTTCAAGTACATCAAAACTTATAAACTCATAATGAACTGTCATCGAAGCGTTAAGCGTGCGGACCCTACGGGTTCGAGAACTATGTAGACATGACCTAGAACCATTCTCGGTCAATAACCAATAGCGGAACCTGGATGCCCATATTGGTTCCTACATATTCTACGAAGATCTTTATCGGTCAAACCGCATAACGACATACGTTGTTCCTTTGTCATCGGTATGTTACTTACCCGAGATTCGATCGTCGGTATCCAATACCTAGTTCAATCTCGTTACGGTAAGTCTCTTTACTCGTTCCGTAATACATCATCTCACAACTAACTCATTAGTTGTAATGCTTGCAAGGCTTATGTGATGTGTATTACCGAGAAGGCCCAGAGATACCTCTCCGATAATCGGAGTGACAAAACCTAATCTCAAATACGCCAACCCAACAAGTACCTTTGGAGACACTGTAGTACTCCTTTATAATCACCCGATTACGTTGTGACGTTTGGTAGTACCAAAGTGTTCCTCCGTAAACGGAGTTGCATAATCTCATAGTTACAGGAACATGTATAGGTCATGAAGAAAGCATTAGCAATATACTAAACGATCAAGTGCTAAGCTAACGGAATGGGTCATGTCAATCACATCATTCTCCTAATGAGGTGATCCCATTAATCAAATGACAACACATGTCTATGGTTAGGAAACACAACCATCTTTGATTAATGAGCTAGTCTAGTAGAGGCATACTAGTGACTATCTGTTTGTCTATGTATTCACACATGTATTATGTTTCGGTTAATACAATTCTAGCATGAATAATAAACATTTATCATGGTATAAGGAAATAAATAATAACTTTATTATTGCCTCTAGGGCATATTTACTTCATCTCCCACTTGCACTAGAGTCAATAATCTAGATTACACAAGAATGATTCTAACACCCATGGAGTCTTGGTGCTGATCATGTTTTGCTCGTGGAAGAGGCTTAGTCAACGGGTCTGCAACATTCAGATCCGTATGTATTTTGCAAATCTCTATGTCTCCCACTTGGACTTGGTCCCGAATGGAATTGAAGTGTCTCTTGATATGCTTGGTCCTCTTGTGAAATCTGGATTCCTTTGCCAAGGCAATTGCACCAAGATTGTCACGAAGATCTTCATTGGTCCCGATGCACTAGGTATGACACCTAGATCGAAATGAACTCTTTCATCGAGACTCCTTCATTTGCTGCTTCAAGCAGCTATGTACTCCGCTTCACATGTAGATCCCGCCACGACGCTTTGTTTAGAACTGCACCAACCGACAGCTCCACCGCTTAATAAAAACACGATCCGGTTTGCGATTTAGAATCGTCCGGATCGGTGTCAAAGCTTGCATCGACGTAACCATTTACGACTAGCTCTTTGTCACCTCCATATCGAGAAACATATCCTTAGTCCTTTTCGGTATTTTGGGATGTTCTTGACCGCTGTCCAAATGATCCACTCTGGATTACTTTGGTACCTTCCTGCCAAGCTTACAGCTAAGCATACGTCGGTCTGGTACACAGCATTGCATACATGATAGAGCCTATGGCTGAAGCATAGGAACATCTTTCATTTCTCTCTATCTTCTGCTGTGGTCGGGCATTGAGTCGACTCAATCTTATACCTTGTAATCTGGTAAAAACCTTTCTTTGCACGATCCATTTTGAACTTCTTCAAAACTTTATCAAGGTATGTGCTTTGTGAAAGTCCAATTAAGCGCCTTGATCTATCTCTATAGATCTTGATGCCCAATATGTAAGCAGCTTCACCGAGGTCTTTCATTGAAAACTTTTATTCAAGTATCCTTTTATGCTATCCAGAAATTCTATATCATTTCCAATCAATAATATGTCGTCCACAATATCGTAAATGCTACTGAGCTCCCACTCACTTTCTTGTAAATACAAGGCTTCTCCAAAAGTCTCAGATAAAACCATATGCTTTGATCACACTATCAAAGCGTTTATTCCAACTCCGAGAGGCTTGCACTGGACCATAAATTGATCATTGGAGCTTGCACACTTTGTTAGCACCCTTTGGATCAACAAAACCTTCTGGTTGCATCATATACAACTCTTCTTCTAGAAATCCATTCAAGAATGCAGTTTTACATCCATTTGCCAAATTTCATAATCATAAAATGCGGCAATTGCTAACATGATTGAGACAGACTTAAGCATCGCTTCACGGTGAGAAAGTCTCATCGTAGTCAACCCCTTGAACTTGTCGAAAACCTTTCGCAACAAGTTGAGCTTTGTAGACAGTTACATTACCATCGGCGTCGGTCTTCTTCTTAAAGATCCATTTATTCTCAATGGCTTGCCGATCATCGGGCAAGTCAACCAAAGTCCATACTTTGTTCGATACATGGATCCCATCTCAGATTTCATGGCTTCCAGCCATTTCGCGAATCTGGGCTCACCATCGCTTCTTCATAATTTGTAGGTTCGCCATGGTCAAGTAACATGACTTCCGAATAGGATTACCGTACCACTCACTGTGCGTATTTTACTCTGGTTGACCTCTGAAGTTCAAGAGAAACTTGATCCAAGCTTCATGATCATCATCATTAGTTTCCTCACTAATTGGTGTAGTTGTCACAGAACCGTTTCTTGTGATGAACTACTTTCCAATAAGGGAGCAAATCTGATTATCTCATCAAGTTCTACTTTCCTCCCACTCACTTCTTTCGAGAGAAACTCCTTCTCTAGAAAGGATCCGAATTTAGCAACGAAAACCTTGCCTTCAGATCTGTGATAGAAAGTGTACCCAACAGTCTCCTTTGGGTATCCTATGAAGACACATTTCTCGATTTGGGTTCGAGCTTATCTGGTTGAAGTTTCTTCACATAAGCATTGCAGCCCCAAACTTTAAGAAACGACAACTTTGGTTTCTTGCCAAACCACAGTTCATACGGTGTCGTCTCAACGGATTTAGATGGTGCCCTATTTAACGTGAATGCGCCGCCTCTAAAGCATATCCCCAAAACGATAGCGGAAAATCGGTAAGAGACATCATAGATCGCACCATATCAAGTAAAGTACGATTCACGACGTTCGGACACACCATTTCTCCGTGGTGTTCGGGTGGCATGAGTTGTGAAACTATTCCACATTGTTTCAAATGTAAACCAAACTCGTAACTCAAATATTCTCCTCCACGATCCGATCGTAGAAACTTTATTTTCTTGTTACGATGATTTTCTACTTCACTCTGAAACTCTTTGAACTTTTCAAATGTTTCAGATTTGTGTTTCATTAAGTAGATATACCCATATCTGCTCAAATCATCTGTGAAGGTGAGAAAATAACGATACCCGCGTGCCTCAACATTCATTGGACCACAAACATCGGTATGTATGATTTCCAACAAATCAGTTGCTCGCTCCATAGTTAGGAGAACGGCGTTTTGGTCATCTTGCCCATGAGGCACGGTTCGCAAGTACCAAGTGATTCATAATCAAGTGATTCCGAAGCCCATCAAGATGGAGTTTCTTCATGCGTTTTACACCGATATGACCTAAACGGCAAGTGCCACAAATAAGTTGCATTATCATTATCAACTCTGCATCTTTTGGTTTCAACACTATGAATATGTGTATTACTACTATCGAGATTCAATAAAATAGACCATTCTTCAAGGGTGCGTGACCATAAAAGATATTACTCATATAAATAGAACAACCATTATTCTCTGATTTAAATGAATAACCGTCTCGCATCAAACAAGATCCAGATATAATGTTCATGCTCAACGCGGCACCAAATAACAATTATTTAGGTCTAAAACTAATCCCGAAGGTAGATGTAGAGGTAGCGTGCCGACCGCGATCACATTGACTTTGGAACCGTTTCCCACGCGCATCGTCACCTCGTCCTTTGCGATGCTGCTCGTCTATTCCGTAGTCCCTGCTTTGAGTTGCAAATATTAGCAATGAACCGGTATCAAATACCAGTGCTACTACGAGCTCTAGTAAGGTACACATCAATAACATGTATATCACATATACCTTTGTTCACCTTGCCATCCTTCTTATCCGCCAAATACTTGGGGCAGTTCCGCTTCCGTGTCGATCGCTTGCAGTAAAACACTCGATTTCAGGCTTAGGTCCAGACTTGGGTTTCTTCTCTTGAGCAGCAACTTTCTTGCTGTTCTTTTGAAGTTTCCTTCTTCTTTCCTTTGCCCTTTTCTTGAAACTAGTGGTCTTGTTGACCATCAACACTTGATGCTCTTTCTTGATTTCTACCTCCGCTGCTTTCAAGATTGCGAAGAGCTCGGAATTGTTTTGGTCATCCCTTGCATATTATAGTTCATCACGAAGCTCTTGTAGCTTGGTGGCAGTGATTGGAGAATTCTATCAATGACACTATCATCCGGAAGAGTAACTCCCAGTTGAATCAAGTGATTATTATACCCAGACATTGGGCATTTGCTTGAAATATTAACTTCAACTCCTGGAACATCTCATATGCTCCATGACGTTCAAAACGTCGTTGAAGACCCGGTTCTAAGCCGTAAAGCATGGCACACTGAACTATCGAGTAGTCATCAGCCTTGCTCGCCAGACGTTCACAACTTCGGCGTAGCTCTGCAGCAGGCTGGCACCCAGCGGTGCTTCCGGGGCGTAATTCTTCATGCAGCAATGAGGATAATCCTCGTTACGGACCCAGTCCGTGTAATTGCTACCATCATCTTTCAACTTTTCTTTCTCAAGGAACGCATTAAAATTCAACGGAACAACAAAGACGAGCCATCTATCTACAGTAAACATAGACAAGCAAAAATACTATCGGTACTAAGTTCATGATAAATTTAAGTTTAATTAATCATATTAAAACCTCCCACTTAGACAGACATCTCTCTAGTCATCTAAGTGATTACGTGATCCAAATCAACTAAACCATGTCCGATCATCACGTGAGATGGAGTAGTTTCAATGGTGAACATCACTATGTTGATCATATCTACTATATGATTCACGCTCGACCTTTCGGTCTCCGTGTTCCGAGGCCATATCTGTTATATGCTAGGCTCGTCAAGTTTAACTCGAGTATTCGCGTGTGCAACTGTTTTGCACCGTTGTAGATGGACGAGAACTTATCACACCCGATCATCACGTGGTGTCCGGGTACTCGAACTTTGGCAACGGTGCATACTCGAGGAGAACACTTCTTGATAATTTTAGTGAGAGATCATCTTATAATGCTACCGTCAATCAAAGCAAGATAAGATGCATAAAGGATAAACATCACATGCAATCAATATAAGTGATATGATATGGTCATCATCATCTTGTGCTTGTGATCTCCATCGCCAAGCACCGTCATGATCACCATCATCACCGCGCGCGACACCTTGATCTCCATCGTAGCATCGTTGTCGTCTCGCCAACTATTGCTTCTACGACTATCGCCATCGCTTAGTGATAAAGTAAAGCAATTACATGGCGTTGCATTTCATACAATAAAGCGACAACCATATGGCTCCTGCCGATTGCCGATAACTTCGGTTACAAAACATGATCATCTCATACAATAAAATATAGCATCACGTCTTGACCACATCACATCACAACATGCCCTGCAAAAACAAGTTAGGCGTCCTCTACTTTGTTGTTGCAAGTTTTACGTGGCTGCTACGGGCTGAGCAACAACCGTTCTTACCTACGCATCAAAACCACAGCGATAGTTTGTCAAGTTGGTGCTGTTTTAACCTTCGCAAGGACCGGGCGTAGCCACTTTCAGTTCAACTAAAGTGAGAGAAACCGACACCCGCGGTCACCTTTAAGCAACTAGTGCTCAAGCGGTGAAACCAGTCTCGCGTAAGCGTCTGGCGTAATGTCGGTCGGGCCGCTTCATCTCACAATACCGCCGAACCAAAGTATGACATGCTGGTAAGCGGTATGACTTATATCGCCCACAACTCATTTGTGTTCTACTCGTGCATATGACATCAACGCATAAAACCAGGCTCGATACCCTTTGTTGGGGAGCGTAGTAATTTCAAAAATTTCCTCGCACACTCAAGACCATGGTGATGGCATAGCAGCGAGAGGGGAGAGTGTCGTCCACGCACCCTCGTGAGACCGAAAGCGGAAGCGTTATAACAACGTGGTTGATGTAGTCGTCGTCTTCACGATCCGACCGATCCAAGCACCGAACGACGGCACCTTCGAGTTCGCACACGTTCAGCTCGATGGCGATCCCGGACCGATCCAGCAAAGTGTCGGGATGAGTTCCGTCAAGACGACGGTGTGGTGGCGATGATGATGCTCCACCGACGCAGGGCTTCGCCTAAGCTCATGACGATATGACTTCTCGGCGCGCAGGCTTCGCCTAAGCTCGCGACGATATGACGAAGTGGAATATGGTGGAGGGGGCACCGACACGGCTAAGGAGCGATCCGTAGATCAACTTGTGTGTCTGGGGTGCCCCTGCCCCGATATATAAAGGAGCAAGAAGTGCGGCCAGCCAAGCGGCGGCGGAGGAGTCCTACTCCCACCGGAGTAGGACTCCCCCTTCCTAGTTGGATTAGGATTGGAGGAGGGAAGAGGGAAGTGGGGCGCCCCCTCTCCTTGTCCTATTCGGACTAGAGGGGGGGGTCTGTGGCCTGCCTGGCCGGCCCTTCCTCTTCTCTATGGCCCATCAAGGCCCATAGACCCCAGGGGTTCAGTAACCCCGGTGTTCCGGTAACTTCTGTTTTCATCCGGAACCTTTCCAAGTCAAACATAGGCTTCCAATATATCAATCTTTATGTCTCGACCATTTCGAGACTCCTCGTCATGTCCGTTATCACATCCGGGACTCGAACAACCTTGGTACATCAAAACTTATAAACTCATAATGAATCGCATCGAAGCGTTAAGCGTGCGGACCCTACGGGTTCGAGAACTATGTAGACATGACCTAGAACCATTCTCGGTCAATAACCAATAGCGGAACCTGGATGCCCATATTGGTTCCTACATATTCTATGAAGATCTTTATCGGTCAAACCGCATAACGACATACGTTGTTCCCTTTGTCATCGGTATGTTACTTACCCGAGATTCGATCGTCGGTATCCAATACCTAGTTCAATCTCGTTACGGTAAGTCTCTTTACTCGTTCCGTAATACATCATCCCACAACTAACTCATTAGTTGTAATGCTTGCAAGGCTTATGTGATGTGTATTACCGAGAAGGCCCAGAGATACCTCTCCGACAATCGGAGTGACAAAACCTAATCTCAAATCGCCAACCCAACAAGTACCTTTGGAGACACTGTAGTACTCCTTTATAATCACCCGATTCGTTGTGACGTTTGGTAGTACCAAAGTGTTCCTCCGTAAGCGGAGTTGCATAATCTCATAGTTACAGGAACATGTATAGGTCATGAAGAAAGCATTAGCAATATACTAAGCGATCAAGTGCTAAGCTAACGGAATGGGTCATGTCAATCACATCATTCTCCTAATGAGGTGATCCCATTAATCAAATGACAACACATGTCTATGGTTAGGAAACACAACCATCTTTGATTAATGAGCTAGTCTAGTAGAGGCATACTAGTGACCATCTGTTTGTCTATGTATTCACACATGTATTATGTTTCCGGTTAATACAATTCTAGCATGAATAATAAACATTTATCATGGTATAAGGAAATAAATAATAACTTTATTATTGCCTCTAGGGCATATTTCCTTCAATGACATCTTGCGGAAAGCTTCACCCAGCCACGAAGAGACGGATGGATGCCCCTTTGATCGGAAGCTTACCTGTGCAGCCGCAAGCCATTATGGGCTCTGGCTGGGTCAACCCTAGTTGTGACGCTGGCTGGACGGTACTACGAGATGTAGAAGAACGGTAGGATTGGATGGGTACCGGCAAGAGCAGAAGAACTCTTTGGAAGACCTGTTTCATTAGTCCCGTCTTCAAACACCATGAAGTGCGAAGACTTAAAAGGAGGAATGATTCTTGCGGGTAAAGTCGCAAACCTCTGCAGAGTTAAAGATCTAATCGATTAGCCGTGTCCCGATTACGGACAATTTGAGCCTCTGGAACTTGGAAGTTTGAAATCTCAACACTAAAACTAATAATAAATTTGAGGGGTTATGACTTAATAATTTGGGAATGAGACATTGGTTGGCGGAACCATCTCAATAACTACCAACAATTTGTAGTAATTTGCAAGCAAGTCCCTTGTAGTAGGAGAAAATTGGCTTTTCGCAAAATGATGAAACTTAGAGCCCCACAGCCAAAATGCATATAGTGTTAGTAATTTTATTATTGTTATTCTCTTCATGACTTGCCGCTTATTCAAAAAGCTGACCTACACGGCTGCAACGTCTTATGTTGCGTAGATTTATTCGATCGGGAGTGAGGCTACGCTCGCGCTTGGCGATTGCCCTTTGAGTCGGATGGACTCGCTATTTTCGACTACGCTTCCGCAGCATTAGTAGTTTATTTCTCATGAGTTGGCCTTTGGCGAATTTATTCTATTGTAATAAAGACTCTATATGAGAATCGTGTAATAAATTCAGGTGTGATTGAACTTTGATTATTTCATCGATGTCTTGTGGGTACCGGCATGATCTTGGGATGGTATGACATAGAGATTTGACCGATTTTGGGTCGTCGCCACAGAGATGGTATCGAGCACACGCGACCATAGGATCGTAACCCCTAGGATCGGAAAGCCATAGGAAGAGACTATTTACTTTATATCCTTATCATTCCGTAATTCTCCCTGTTCAATTCGACTCCTCTCCGATTTTCAACATTCTAGATGGCGTCGAGTTCACCCAGTTTTGCTACGGAGTTTTGCCGGCCCGATGAAACGATGCCCTTGGCGGAAGCTGGTCCAGATGGTGAAGAAGCTGAAGATTGCTCGCCTTCAATCACCGGAAGCCAACCAATGCACTTCCGCGGATACCGCTACATGATCGAGGTGCACATTCGGGGAGAACCTTCGGAGGACATCTGAGCCTATTGACTTTGAGTTCACCGACTTCAACTGGATCATCGGAAGGGACATGGCGATCTATCGTGCACTTGGACATCTCCGAGAGGAGTACAGGCCGAGCTCGATCCCTCGGACCTCGCCATGGTTTCTCGCAGGCAAGGAATGGAGATATCATCCGTGCCGTGAGGGCGACTCCACTCTCTTATATCCGGGACTTGGAGTGTCTCCACAGAAGCGGAGATTCGGATCGCCGTAGCTCGAAGGTACACAGGAGGCTATTGTTCCGTGGCTGGGCTGGAGGAGAAGGCACACGCAGACTTCCTTAATCATGAGGAAGAAATCGCGGACTTCATGGAGAGTCGTCGACACGAAGATGAAGCTTGCGCAATAGAGGAAAAGATGGACTTGGGAGAGGACCTTTTCCGAGTGGAGATGACGGACCCTCGTGAGCAATGATCAGGATTATGAAGGAGTTCCTTTGGAGAAAGCCGCAAGAGGAGGCGCCAAGCAGAGAGGACGCCACACGGAGGACATCGCACGGAGGACGCAAGGATTATTGATGAAGACATTTAGTCGACCACCATGTTATTTTACTTTTTAAATCGATCAGTTAGGCCGATATTTTCGATTAGTCATGAGCTTTTGTAATCGAGATTGAACCATGTTTGAGTGGATGAATAAATGATTGGTGTGTTTATGTTTGTGCATTCATATGGGTAGTGTTATTTCTCATTAGACCATTGTTCTATTCTAATTTTCTCATCCACCCCAAAACACCAGATGCCTCCGAGGCGTGACCCGGTCTCAACTTCCCGCGGAGCTCACCCAGGCTGCTCCAGAGAGAGAACGCCATCATCAGATGCTCATCTAGAATCGTAACAACAACAACAACAATCCACCGCCACCACCACCCCTGTTGACAACTTGACTCGATTCCCGAGGCTGAATCCGCGGTGTTCTCTAGCAAAGATTGAGCGATTGTGGCGATGATTGGCTCCGCAATATCGGAAGAGAGTTAATCACCGCTGGGAGCAACAGCGATGCGAGAGAAGGTGCGCTTTGCCGACATCAACTTGATGGACCTGCAGCTTCTTGGTGGGAGAACTACACCGCCACTTATCCCATCGGCACCATCACATGGGATCAGTTCCATGAGCCTTCCGCACCGCTCATGTTTCATTTGGAGCCATGAGTGCGAAGAAGCGTGAGTTCCGCAACTTACGCCAGGGAACCGTCTTGTGGCGCGAGACGTGGATGAGTTCAGCAAGCTAGCTCGTTATGCCCCGGATGATGTGGCCACAGATGCCGCAGCAGGAGAAGTTTCTCGAGGACTCAATGACGAGCTGGGAATGCAGCTTATGGTGGCTACTTTAGCCAACTACCAAAGAGCTGGTAGACAAGGCCATCGTACTTGAAGGAAAGCAGCAGCAGATTGAAAGTCGCATAGCGGAAGTACAGCCGGGGAAGCACAACTCAGGAGCTCAGCAGAAGCCCCGTTATGCCCCATACTCAGGAGGGCATATCCATCACAACCATGGAGGACATAACCATGGAAGCAATGGGAACAACCGCAGCCAGGACAACAGGTCAGGCAATGGCAATGGCAATGGAAACGGTAATGGGAACCAGCACCGTCCTGCCCCGGCTCCGAAGGATCTGAGTCACATCACCTGCTTCAAGTGCCAGAAAACAGGGCACTATGCCACCGACTGCCCAGAGGCCAAGCAGAGGAATGGAAACGGCAATGGAGGCTCGTGAAGAAGCCCAACCCTTTCCCTCGTGCTCGGGTGAACCACATTGACGTGGAGGGCGTCTATGATCAGCCGAACATCGTGGTTGGTAAGTTTTATTGAATTCACGTTCAGTTTTGGTACTCTTTGATTCGGTGCAACGATTCATTCATATCAAGGGTAGTTGTGGAAAAATACAGGTTGCCCACTAAAACCCTTAGAAACCCCCTTCGCGTCGGTTCGCAGGAGGAGAAATGATGGCGAGGCTTAGGCTGTCATGCAACCCTCAACATCGGGAACCATAAATTTCCGCAAACCTCATAGTGTTGGAAACCCGGACCTTGGATGTAATCCTAGGCATGGATTGGTTGACGAAGTTTGAAGGAACATAGATCGTGCCCGCAAGTCTATTCTGCTCACCACCCGGAGTAGAAGAGGATCAAGTATGTATCCAGCGTAGCAGATGAAGAATCGGTGAATTCCCTCATGGGAGTTGTGCAGGAGGAAGTGCGATGGTGCAAGATTTTCCGATGTGTTTCGGAGGAATTACCAGAATGCCATCGGATGGGACATTGAATTTCTGATCGAGTTATTGCCGGCACAGCCCCAATATCCAAGAGACCTTATCGGATGCCCCCGAATGAGTTGAAAGAGACCAAGGATCAAATTAATGAGTTATTGGAGAAAGGATATATTCGGCCAAGCTCATCACCTTGGGGAGCCCCAGTTCTTTTGGTAGAGAAGAAGGATGGAACCTTGAGGATGGTTGTGGATTATCGTGCGTTGAACGAGGTGACCATCAAGAACAAGTACCCTCTGCCGATGATTAATGATCTGTTTGATCAGCTAGTTGGAGCCAAGGTATTCTCAAAGATCGATCTTCGATCAGGGTATCATCAGTTGAAGATCCGTGAAAAGGATATACCCAAAACAACATTCACTACCAGGTATGGTTTATATGAGTATACCGTCATGTCATTTGGATTGACTAATGCTCCTGCATACTTCATGAATTTGATGAACAAGGTATTTATGGAATATCTGGACAAGTTTGTTGTGGTGTTCATCGATGATATCTGATTTTCTCCAAGAGCGAGGAAGAGCATAAGGAACATTTGCGTCTAGTTCGGAGAAACTTGAGAACATCGTTGTATGCCAAGTTCAGCAAATGTGAATTTTGGCTGAAGGAAGTTGGATTCCTCGGACATGTTATTTCAGGAGAAGGAATAGCGATTGACCCGCCAAGGTTGAATCGGTCACCGATTGGCGGTCACCCACCTCGATCAAGGAGATCCGCAGTTTTCTTGGACTCGCAGGATATTATCGGAGGTTTACTGAGAACTTCTCGAAGATTGCCAAGCCCATGACTGAGCTATTGAAGAAGGAAGCCAAGTATGTTTGGACCGAGGATTGTGAGGCCAGTTTTCAGGAATTGAAGAAACGTTTGGTTACAGCCCCAGTGCTGATTTTTCCGGACATACATAAGGAATACCAGGTTTATTGTGACACTTCTCGTCAAGGACTCGGAGGAGTACTAATGCAGGAAGGAAAAGTTGTAGCCTATGCCTCCAGACAGCTACGACCTCATGAGATGAATTATGCCACACATGATCTGGAGTTAGCAGCCGTAGTGCATGCACTCAAGACCTGGAGACATTTCCTCATCGGAAACCGTTGTGATGTCTACACAGATCACAAGAGCTTGAAGTATATTTTCACGCAGAAGAGTTGAACCTCAAAGCGGAGGAGATGGCTAGAGTTGATCAAGGACTATGACATGAGATTGCATTACCACCTGTAAGGCTAATGTTGTAGCAGATGCTTTGAGCCGTAAGAGTTATGTGAATACTCTTACAGCAGGAGGATTACCCCAGGAGTTAGTCGATGACCTCGAGATCTCCGGTGGAGATAGTTCGAGAGGATTTGTTGCAACTCGGAAGTTCAGTCCACTTTGGCCGAAAGGATTCATGAAGCTCAGAAGTCGGACAAGGAAATTGATGAGATAAAGCAGAAGATGAATGAAGGAAAAGCTAAAGGATTCCGTAAGGATGAACACGGAACTATATGGTTCGAGGATCGTATTTATGTGCCCAATGATCCCGAACTCGGGAAGCTAATTGTTGGGAGGCTCATGATTCGCCGTACTCAATTCACCCGGTAACACCAAGATGTACCGGATTTGAAGGAAAGTTTACGGTGGGCGGTATGAAGAAGGATATTGCCGAGTGCGTAGCGATATCGATGTTTGTCAACGAGTAAAGCAGAACATCGAAGCCAGCGGGGTTACTTCAACCTTTGCCGATTCCGATTGGAAATGGGAAAAACTTGGAATGGATTTTATCACGGGATTACCCGGGACTCGTTAGGTTATGATTCCATCTGGGTAGTGGTTGATCGTTTGACCAAGGTAGCTCACTTCATTCCGTGAAGACTACCTATACCAGTGCTAAGTTGGCCAAGATATACATGACCAGGATCGTATGTGCGCATGGAGTTCGAGGAGTATCGTGTCGGATAGAGGAACACGGTTTACCTCAAAGTTTTGGAATCGGTTGCATGAAACTTTGGAGTGCGAGGCTGGAATTTAGTACAGACTTTTCATCCATGAGCAGATGGACAGACCGAGAGAGTCAACCAGATTCGGAGGACATGTTGAGAGCTTGTGTGCTAGACTATGGGTCTAGCTGGGATGATAATTTGCCAGACGCAGAGTTCTCATACAACAACAGTTATCAATCGATCGAAGATGGCCCCTTCGAAGCTCTATACGGAAGGAGGTGCAGAACACCATTGTTGTGGGATGGTGTTGGAGATCGATCACTTTCGGTTCCGATCTTATCGAGATTCGAAGAGAAAGTCAAGCTGATTCGGGATAGACTCAAGATAGCACAGTCGAGACAAAAGAGTTATGCCGACAGTAAAAGCAAGGAAGTAACTTACGAAGCGGGAGACCGAGCATATCTTCGTGTGTCTCCACTACGTGGAATCAAGAGGTTTGGTGTCAAGGGAAAGCTAGCACCCCGATTCATTGGCCCTACAAAATCCTCGAGCGTCGTGGAGAAGTTGCTTACAAGTTGGAATTGCGGAAGGATTGTCGGAGTTCATGATGTCTTCCATGTTTCTCGGTGAAGAAGTGTCATGCCGACATGGCGATATTCCGTTGAGAGACACGGTGCCCCTAGAGGCCATACAGCTTGCGGTGATCGACTTATAAGGAGAAACCCGTCCGAATTCTCGAGACTGCAAGCAGAGTCACCCACAACAAGGTCATCAAGTTTTGTAAGGTCTTTGTGGAGTCACCACTCGAAGAAGAAGCCACACAGGAGCACGAAGAAGACCTTCTTTGAGACCACCCGCACCTATTTGCTAGCCAACCCGAATCTCGAGGGTGAGATTCATCTTAAAGTGGGTAGGTTTGTAACATCCCAAATTTCCTATTTGGAATGTTTTACAATTATAGCTAAGCATCTATGCATTCTGTTTGAATTTGAGTGCCATTTGAAGTTTCTGAAGTTTTTGAGTTTTGGAATTTGAATTCAAACTTGGCAAGTGGGAATCATTTCAAAAACTATGCCTGATAAATACTTGAGCAAAAGTATGAGAGGAGCAAACATGACACTCCAAAAATATCAGAGGAAAACAATGCCAAAAGTTTTGAATTCAAATTTGAATTTTATTTGAATTTGGAAAAAATGATTTTTTATAAACTTTGGATTTTGCCCCTGGAAAAATGTTCAAATGATAGGGAATATTCCCCTGATCATTTTGGTATATATATGTCCTATATAAAATATTTATAGTTTATATATTATCCCTGTTTTTGTTTTTCAAAAAAAAAAATTTGAAAAAGGGAAAACCCTCGGCGACCCAGTAATTTGCCCAGCCAGCCGAGGCACCCTTGGCCCAGGCCCACCGGCCCACAGCGCCAAAGCCAAGCCAGCGCCAGCCAAGCGCCCCCCTCGCCGAATCGCTCGGCTCGGTCGCCCGACCGCACTGCCTCCCTCTCTCTCTCTCGACGGTGGGCCCCACCTCCTTCAACCCCCGCCCACGCCACCTCGCCCGCCGCCTCCGGATCCGAAGGATCCGGGATTCGATCCGCGCCCGATTCACCCCGCCCAAGGTGAGGCCCCGCCTATAAGCCCCCTCCCGCACCCCATTCCCTTGCCCCTCGCGGAACCTCCTCTCTCTCCTCACGCTCGCTTGGGACTTGCCGAACGCCGCGCCGCCATTGCCTCGCCGTCGCCGCCCTAGCCCTCCCCGAGCTCCACCCACTCCACCAGACCACCCCCCTCGTCGCCCCGCACTCGCCGGAGCCCTCCGCCGACCGGAGAGGCCAACACACTCGCCGCCCGAGCCTCCGCCGCCGTCGAACGCCGGTAAGCCGCCGGAGATCACCTCCCCCGTCCGATCCCAATCCTACGGCTAGGATTAGAACCCCCGAAGGGGTACGCGCTTTTAAATAAAACCGGGTTTTTACCCTGGTTCGTTGCGGTTTATTTTTAGTTAGGGTTTTATTTTTAGTACCGGCCCGATTCAGTTTAACCCTAGGCCGTTTTAGTTATATTACGCGCAGTGCGTTAGTTAGGCCCATTAGGCCATTTTTCATTTATTTTCGTTTTCTGTTTTAACAGAATAGTTCCAGATTTGAAAAATTCATATCTTTTATTCTACTTAATATTTTTAGGTGATTCTTTTTTTGTTGGTTTGCAAATTTCTTATAGTTTCTGTAGAAAATATTATTAGCTATGTTAAAATTAATTAAAATTGCTTTATTTTAGATTTAGTCAGAATAGTAAATCTGCCATAAAATGAGCTAGGAAAAATATTTTTATATGATTCTTTTTGTCCCAAATTTGTTTTGACATTACCTAACCATAGGAATTCATTTGGGTATTTTAGGAATAATAAAAATTTATTTTAATCAGAATCATGTTATCCTAATTAATTAACTAGCTCTGTTTTCCTATTATTTTAATTAGTAAATAAATTTATTTTTCACATGTGATTGATTATTCTAGGATAGTTTCTGTCACTTTATAGGATGAACTTTTATTTTATAATAAATAAAACTTTTAATTTTATTTCCTTAATAGAAATTGAATTAGGCCTAATAGGAGTTTCATAATAGATTTTAAGTTAATTCTTTTTGCTCCTAATTGCTTAATGCATTCTTTTCTGTTAAGTTAACAAAAACTCATGCTTAGGTTATGTTAAGAAAATTTTTGTTATATAAAATTATTTTTAGTTGTTGCTTGAAGTAGGAAAAACTTGAGTTGGTTTTCTTTGAGTTTTCCTTTGGGTTTTGATTTGTTTGTTTGGTGTGTTATGTTACTATGCTATTGTATTATGTGATCCTATGCTATATGCTTATTGTGATTATTGTTTGTCTCGGTAGAGTTTCCGGAGTCTGAAGCTTGCTACTCTGAGTCTTTAGCTTACGAGGATCATCGGCAAGGCAAGTCTTGATCATGTTATTTCAATACCTATGATTTTGTGCATTAGAAATTATACCACCCCACCATGCATGCAGTAGTTGAAATTTTGAAGTTATGTTCTTGAGTAGTATCATGTGGTAGGATGAACCAATCCCTTGTTACCATGACCCGGGACGAGGTAGTTTATTTTGCTATGCTCGTGAGCGGGTTTTGGTTGAGTGAAATTCATAAGAAAGATGTGAGAGTCAATGATGATGACAACCCCATGAACTACGAGATCAAGATGGACTTGAATTCACTCTTGGGTGGAGGGCGGTTGGCGGGCACCTGGAGAACCCGGTGGTTGGCGGGATGCATGGAGAAGTGCCATGACATCTTGCGGAAAGCTTCACCCAGCCACGAAGAGAAGGATGGATGCCCTTTGACCGGAAGCTTACTGTGCAGCCGCAAGCCATTATGGGCTCTGGCTGGGTCAACCCTAGTTGTGACGCTGGCTGGGCGGTACTACGAGATGTAGAAGAACGGTAGGATTGGATGGGTACCGGCGGTAGCGGAAGAACTCTTTGGAAGACCTGTTTCATTCGTCCGTCTTCAAACACCATGAAGTCACGAAGACTTAAAAGGAGGAATGATTCTTGCGTGTAAAGTCATAAACCTCTGCGAGTTAAAGATCTAATCGATTAGCCGTGTCCCGATTCTGAGACAATTTGAGGCTCTGGAACTTGGAAGTATTCGGAAATCTCAACACTAAAACTAATAATAAATTTGAGGGGGTTATGACTTAATAATTTGGGAATGAGACATTGGTTGGCGGAACCATCTCAATAACTACCAACAATTTGTAGTAATTTGCAAGCAAGTCCACTGTAGTAGGAGAAAATTGGCTTTTCGCAAAATGATGAAACTTAGAGCCCCACATCCAAAATGCATATAGTGTTAGTAATTTTATTATTGTTATTCTCTTCATGACTTGCCAGCTTATTCAAAAAGATGACCGACACGGCTGCAACGTCTTATGTTGCAGAGATTTATTCCGATCAGGAGTGAGGCTACGCTCCGCGCTTGGCGATTGCCCTTTGGAGTCGGATGGACTCGCTATTTTCGACTACGCTTCCGCAGCATTAGTAGTTTATTTCTCATGAGTTGGCCTTTGGCCGAATTTATTCTATTGTAATAAAGACTCTATATGAGAATCGTGTAATAAATTCAGGTGTGATTGAACTTTGATTATTTCATCGATGTACTGTGAGTACCAGCATGATCTTGGGATGGTACAGACACAGAGATTTGACCTATTTTGGGTCAGGTCGCTACACGGCCTGTTCGCATATAGCCCATTTATAGCCCGCTAACCCAAGGCCTGTTACACCCTATCCGAATTAGGCCCAGTAGCGTCATCTGGGCCACCCAATATGATTCCAGCCCGTTTTCACTTCTGGCCCCTGTATGGCCCATGACGTCTTTCGGCCCATATGAGGCCCTATGTAACTCTTGGCCTATTAACGGCCCGTGGTGAAACTGGCCCGTAATGAACAGTGTATCACTTTACACCCATTAACGGCCCATGGTGAAACTTACTGTCATTTTCTGCTTGTGGGCCAAATTCTGCCCATGGTTACAATCGGCCCGTTTGTGGTCTGTTAATACGTTGGGCCATTTTCATAGCGTCATCAAATATGGCCTATTAACGATGGCCCGTTATGGTCGGCCCATGAACGGACGATTCCAACTCTAGCCCGTTTACGGCCATAATGCGGTCCGTTTGGCCCATGTTTGCCAATCGATCATCTGACCGTAGAAGGCCCATTGATGATCTGACGTGAAGGCCCATTGTTTCTATGGCCGTAGAAGGCCCATTGTTTCTCGGCCTGTAGAAGGCCCACTATTTCTCTGACGATAGGAGGCCCAAAGTGTCACTCTGATAAATATTAGCCCATGGTTATTGTGGCCTAGTTTTAAAAAATAGGTTATTGCAGCCACTAGCTAACCGCGGAAAAAGAAGCGCAATGACTACAAGCAAACAAATAAACAAGACAACAAGGAAATAAATAAGCAAGCAACTAACGCTAGGCTATCACGGCTATTACACATATTACATCCTTTGGGCATCAAAGTTATAGCGGTGCAAATATAGGCAACAAAGCAGCATATCATATACTTTGGTTGTCAAAGTTGGCGACCAGCACAAATAAACGCCCATGACAAAACAAATCCGAGCTGAAACCACTTGAAGATCTCAAGAAAAAATATCACAGGTACCCATAATTGGCAAGATGCTTAGAAAGCTTATTAACTTTCTCTTGTTTGGCGCTTAAATCCTCCGGTAGCTTGTTGTTGCAAGAAAATATGCATCTGAATTCTGCGGGGACTTCCTTAGTCCTTGACTTCTGTCATGACACATCGATAGATGTCTTTCAACTTGAAGTTGAGACTCAAGAAGACGAACTGATTCGAGCAGCGAGTTCGAAGAGCTTGTGCGGCGATGAGTGGCCGATAACTCGAACACTACATCAAGACAGGACTTTTGGGTTCCCTCTCTGTCGTCAAGATAGTTTTATCACTTTCTTGGAGATCAACAGGGATGTCTCACTATCTTGAACCTTATCTGCATTACTTCCTTTACCATTGGATAACGTGGTCTTTGTTCTCCAATATTTTGTCCGCATTCTAAAAGAGAAACAAGCGAGACACATCACATGTTTACCATGTTGTATATGAAACTCATTTTGGTAAATGAGTTCGGTAGTAAAGTGGACACGATAACAGACATGAAACAAACATATATCTATGTACCATGGTCACTTTATGGTCTATATCATTCTAGTTTTGTTGCCAAATCAAGATAGAGACACAGTTCAAATAATATTTGTTCAAGACAAAGCGAGAATAGACAGAATATAAGTGTGGGTAACTATAGAGCAATAACAACACTTGTAATGTGCATGACATGAGAACATAACTGTTTATTCAATTGAAACTGAAATCAACATAGAGCAGGTTACAACAACAAACCAGTTAAAAAACAGGTTTAAAACATACTGTTGCGCCATTGGAGTTTCAATTCCATCCTTCAAATTTGAAAATAGTTGGTATGAGTAAATATAGTAATGCAAGAGCAAAGGAGTATGAACCATAGCTCTGAACCGACACGAGAACAAATCTTCTTCTCCTTTAAGCGTTGAGTTGGGATTGGAGTGGTGGTCCTCGTGCTTTGGGCACTCAGTTCCCTTACTAACTGCTTTCGTGTTTGGGTGCTCTGTGGTGGAGGCGGTCTTGTGTCAAGCTGGCCAGGTTACTATCTGCCGGGGTTGGGGTTAGAAGGGGTGTAGCTGGTTCTCTGTCCAAGCTGGGTAGGGGTACAATCTGAGAGAGTCAGGTTATGTGTGGTGGATCTGGTCCTTGGGCAAGTACAACCGTGGTTCTATCTGCATCAATGGTAGCACTATCTTTTACGAAGACCGTGTTGTTACTCCCTTGAATCTGCCATCACGCTCTCCAATTCAAATGGTTGATAAACAAGAAAAGTAATTGAAAGTATAGACATTGTATGATAGACAAGTGCAATGGATAGTGGGGAATAAAAGAGGGCATGAAATAATTCATATTTATGTTGTCTAACCAAACAGGATAGCATGACACAATTTCACATATATGACGACTAACTAAACAGGATAGCATGACAGAATTTCACATTATGATGGCTAACTAAAAAAGATGGAAAGACATAGTTCAAAATATGAGACTATGTAAACAAGATGACATGACATAACTATATAATGTGTTTATTAAATAGGTTGGCATGCCATAATTCACATACATTCACGGATAGAATGCCATAATTCAAAATATGATATTTGTAAACACTAAACAGGATGAGATGATATAACTATATGATGTCTTTATTAAATGGGTTGCCATGCCATAATTCAGATAGATGATGTGTATGTACTATGTAAACATGATGGCATGATATAATTCAAATATATGATTTATATAGTAAGCAAGTAAGCAGATGGCAATCTATATATGATGTAAAAACTAAGCAATGCACAACATGCATGACATGGGTAATATAACCTGCCAAGTTTGAGCATAGACCTCGGGAAATAGGACTGGTCATCGGTCTACGAATCCTCCTTTGAGGAGCTCTCTGTAACCAACAAGATGTACGCTTGGCGAGTAGCATTATCACTCTCTGAATACCTTGTTTTCACTCGAGATACTTCCATCACCGCTTCAAATGGCTGATGCAGGAAGAGTAGTTGAATATACAAACATTGTCGACAAATGGAACACGTAATACAAAAAATGATAGCATGATATAATTCACATACATGATGATTGGCTAAACAGCATGGCATTGCATAATTCACATATATAATGCCTTTGCAACAAGATAGCATTGTATAATTCACATATATAATGTCTTGCAACAAGATGGCAATGCATAATTCACATATATGGTAATTAGACACTTTGAGCAGGTGGCATTCACACAAAGCATGTCTAAACTAATCAAATGACATAGCAATGCGAGACACCACACGCACGATATGAGCAACATAACCCTGCCAAGTTAGAGCATACACCTCGGGGAATAGGACTGATCATCGTCTCGAATCCTCCTCGAGGAGCTATCCGTAACCAGCGAGATATGCGCCGTCGAGATAGCATAGTCTGCTCGAAGACCTTATTTTCACTCCAGAATTTGCCATCACCGTGTCAAATGGCTGATGCACACGAAGAGCGATTGAATGTACTAACATTGTTGACAAATGTAATATGTAACAAAAAAAAGATGGCCTGATATAATTTACATATAAGATGTGCGGCTAAGCAGGATGGCATTGCAAAATTCACATATATGATGCTGGCTAAATAAGATGGCGTTGCATAATTCACATAAGCGATGAATAAACTAAGCAGATGGCATTCTCACAAAGGATGTCTAAACTAAGCAGATGACATATTTGATGTATAAAGTAAGCAATGCAAGACACCATATGCATGATATAACCAACATCGGCATGCCAAGTTAGGCGAAGACCTCGGGGGTAAATAGGAGTTGTCTTCTCCTTACGAATCCCCTCGAAGCAGATATCTTCCTCTCGATTACAATCCGAAATGCGTGGAGGGGGGCTGCCTTTGCGCCTACCATGGGCGGCGTCGCATGAAATTTTATTGCCACGCATAAGGCTCATCTCTTTTGCTCTACATGTTCAGTTCCATTGTTTACAATAAGCTGTCATGCATAGGAATAAAACATAGTGAGATTATGTAAGGAGTGCATGCAGAAATCCGAGTGATGGTAGCAACCCGTGGATAGACCCAAAACCAATAATAGCGGGTAGATAATGGCTTCAGTTAAAAATACAGATAATGGCTTCTTTCTTTGTTTGTTTCCCACCCAACATGAAACTCATAGTAGACACCGGAGATTAACCGGATAGTAGAAAGATACTATTGATAGCGGCCCGATATGTACCCCACAACCATTTAAAAACTCAAGTTTGACCATTAGTTTGGAGTGACTCATAGTCTAATCGGTGAACAGGACGATAAAGTAGCATGTAATATTAGCGATGCATAACGTGGCGGAACACGAAAGAGTGCGACCTCTCTTGCGGACCCGTGTAGTCCTTGAGGTCATCTGCTCGGTTGATGATGGTAATGCAGTTTTCATGGCTGCGGTGGCGGGAAGAAGATCTGAGGCGGCGAAAGACAGTCTGGGGCGGATCCTGCTGTCTTTGGACCCTTACATTGTTGGAGCAACTGAGCTGGGGTGGATGATGGCACAGCAGGAGCGGGACAAACCACGCAAGGTTTTCTTTGACAACTATCCGTAAGAGAAGTAATTCTGTAAGGGCTCGTTTGAATTGGAGGATTCCAACAATGCAGGGATAGGAAATAGATAGGAATATGATAGGAATGCACGTGCAAAACAGAGAATTTTAAAACACAGGATTTCTGCCAATCTGGATGTTTGATTCACAACAATTGGAAGATCACAGGATGCAAAGAAGCATGCTGAGATTAAGTCAAACCACAAGAAAATGTACAGTTATAATGCTATTATGCTACTATCTCTTAGTCTTGTGCTTCATGAATAGGAATTTGAAAAGGAGGACAAGTGAAAATTAAAATTCCTCGTTTTTTCTTTCAAGGAGACACTAAAGGAACAAATCCGTGTGCTCGATGGACAATATATATAACATGTAGAGTAAAAAGAGATGCAACAAGTGTACAACCTCTTTGGTGAAGCCATGTCGATCTCAGCGTGATTGGGTTGGCGGTGAGGATGCTCGGCTGACTTTCTTTGTCGGAGGAGGAAGAAGATCTTAGGCGTCTGGAGATGGAGCCGAGTCTGCTCATTGTGATGGAGGGTTTAAATCGTTGGAGCAGCTCCGGTGAGTTATACGACGCCGAGGCTGAAGCAGGACAAGAGAGACAACGAACAACGTTAACCTGAGTGGAATTCTAATAGCATCTCAATACATGACATAAAATACATAACCACAAAGTGCTAGATGTAAAATACATCAGCCGCTCATCTCTGAACTTAAGCGTAAAACTGAACTTAAGCGCCAAACTGAACTTAAGCGCCGAAACTGAATTTTGTTGTCGAAACTGAACGCACTAGCAAGGTGAGGCTACGTCGGTCGTGACTTTTCATCTCTGGTCGATCGATTTTGCAGCCGTTGGATCTGAAATCAAGGGCTGCGGTTCATCTTCAACCTCCACCCCCACGAGCCGCCACCACCGCCGGCCAAACAGCAGCCCCGCCGCCATGCGGCGGAGGTGCACCACCCGCCCGCCCAAAACACTCCCCACCGCCGGTCCGCTGCCGCCTCGGCCATCCCTCTAGCCCCCCTCCCCATGCCGAGCTTTTCTCCGGCGATCCCACGCCACCGCCCGCCAACGCCCGCCACCATGGCGACCACCGCCCCATCCACGAACCCTAAGATAGATAGTGGGGTACCTCTCTGTGAGCCCCCCTCCCTTGCGGCTGGTTCTTCCTTCACCCAGCGAGCCCCACCCCTGAAAATCGGTGACCCAAAAGTAGATTGATCGACTAAAGTGTAGCTAAATCGGAGCAGCATCGCAAGCAAGAGCAAGAGCGAGAGCAGCAGCAGCGAGCAAAGCAATAACAAGCAGACCAGACGGGGGACCGAGAGCAAGAAGCGAGCAGCAGCAGCGGCGAAGCTAAAGCAGCAACAGCTCCTCTTGATGTGGGCGTTGCCGCCGAGGAAGCGACACCGTGGAGGAAGTGGTGGCGGCGCCGCCGTGGATGGAGCCGCGCCGTGTCGGCTCGGGACCGGCGCCTGCAGCACCGTGAGATCGAATCAAGAAGAAAATGCGGCGATTAGTGTACAACCTCTTTGGTGGCGCCGATTAGGCGCAGCTTCATCCGAGAAGCGGTGATGATGATGCTTTTCGGTGGTGCGGTGAAGGCGGTGGTGTGGGAATGGAGGTGGCGCGAAAGGCGAGGGGAACGTCGGGCAGCTCCTTAGAGGTGGAGGGCGGGGTGGCTGAACCGGCGGGACGATGAGATCGACAGCGGATCCTCATCGATGCGGTGGATGAGGGCGTCGAGTGTTCTTGTGGACGGCGTCGTCGGGGAAGAGGCTCGGTGGGTGGCGGACGGAGCAGGGTGTGGGGTTTCGTCGCGGGTTTCGCGGCCTCGGTGTATGAATGGGTGGGCGGATGAGATGGCGGTGGGGAACCATGGCTTAGAGGCGCTTGTCGAAATGTGGGGTAAGTTACGAAAGTAACCCCACCGATTTGAGGCGGTTCTTCGGTTCGAGGGTACCACGGGCATTTCGCGTGTCGGGATTTCACAGGAGGTGGGAGTTTTTGCGGCGTTGTAATTTAGGAATAGCAAAGCGCGTGTTGAGATGGAGGGTGTTGTCGAGCACAACAAGACAAAGATATATCTTAAATATTTGGGCTAACAACCCAGCGGGTTGAAATTTCGGACAAGCCTAACGTGTCTTGTACCAAATCAATCGCACTACAAATGTCATTCAAAACTTTGAATTCATGTTATGTTCAATTAAAATATTTAGCTACGTGTATAATGCATGCAACCTACTACTCAAATGAACGTTTTAGTGCATTCCAAACGTATATACTACCGCTTCAATATAAACTAAATTTGAATTCGTTTCTCTATTTGAATAAGATCTACAATAATGATTGTTGTGAAGTCAAAGCATTTGAATTCGTTTCTCTGTTTTAATAAGATCTACAATCATCATTATTGTCAAGTTAAACCATCGTTTGTGTATTATCTTCACAACACACCACATGATTAGTCTCGAGTTACATATGAACTATGTGTACTATATGAACTCGAACTAGATTTTTTGAATCCACTTTATTTTGATTTCAAATCACATTACATTTCTAGCTCTAGCTAGATCTTCATAATCTAAACCATGTCTCATATGTATAATGTGTTTATCACATTATGTATGGTGCCCCCCTCACGCCTACAAGTATTTAGATGTGAGTTGCAAACACCACACATTACCACAAATTCAAATAAAATGTGAGAATGTTAGATATATAGTATTGTTTAGATTGTTGGATATTTAGTTGTAAGCTGCAAGCGCCACACATTATCACAAATTCAAATAAAATGTGAGATTGTTTGATGTATAGTATGGTTTAGATTGTTCGGCATTTAGCTGTGAGTTGCAAACGCCATGCATTATCATATTATGGTATAACATGTGCACAACACGTGTATCACCGCTATATTCATGCATGCAATGTTTAAAACACTATGATCTCCTATTCAAATATATGAATCCGCTTTCATATCAAATTATGATCTTTGCTAGTCTCTTACACCCACACAATCCTCTAACCTTTGTATCTACCACTAACTTTCTCTCGTGCATGCACACGCCCTCCTCGCGCTCCCCCTCCCTCGACATTCTATCCACCGGGCATATTCATTTTTTTCTTTAGGTCATTCTCCCAGAGTCTCCACAACTCCTTTCCGACACACACCGATCGATAAACCTCTCCAGCGATGCCTGCCTACAACATACACACACACACACACCTTCAATCTCCTCCTTTATGTGTCCTTGCCTCGTGTCTCTCATACGGTCAGACACACGTGTAAACTCTCGCCCCTCTTTTCATCAATCTCACAACCGCACACTCCTCCCCCTATCTAGCTAGTAGTTGGGCCTCTCACACCACCTCCTAGCTACATTCTCTCTGTCTATCCGTCTCGTTGGGCCTTATTTGCCTCCAACAAATGGACATACACTGACCGATCTCTCGCTATACATATAGCTAGCTAGGTCCTTATAACTCATTTTTACCCACACGTCAATCGATCTACCTCATTAGTTGTGTCTCTCCCTTCCTCCGACAAACAACAATTGATCTATCGATCTAGTTAGGTTTGCTTACCAAACACATGGTTCCCCTTCATCATCCATGGATGCGTCCCGACAGATCTATCACGCACAGGCACACACAGAAACACATCCCCACTCTTATTGATAACATTGCAGTTCCACCCTCATTTTGTCTAGTAGGCCTCTCCCACCATCTTCGAGAAGCAACTCCATCACCCATCCAGCACTCTACCCCTCTCCCTCCCTCCCTCTCTCTCTCTCCTCTCTCTCTCTGTCCCATCATATTTCCCGTCCTTCAGTTATGTATGGATGTCGACCGATCTCACTCAAGACATAGCTGGGTCTCTCCTTCTCAACACATATCTGAGTCGTTCTACCTCTATAGTTAGGCGTGCCTACCCCTCCCCCACCCCTCCCCCACACACACCGATACATCAAGCGCTCTAGTCATGTCTCCCGGCCACACACAAACTTGACATGTGCCCTCTAACGTTCGGTAGGCCAGTCGCCCTATATCTTTGACTTGCACACACACACAATTTCGATGGCTCTCTTCATCGATCTCGCACCCACCACTTGATCCTCTCTTTGACTCTATCGATAGCTATGACCCTCCTCTCTTCTCGTGGATTGCCCGACCCTCTATGTATGATATGGATAGGCCTCCATTTCACACACATTGCATGCAAAATTTTGTTTGAGATGTCATCGACACATATTCCCGCAAATAATTCACGAAAACAACCCCCCCCCCACCCCACCCCAAAACAAAAAACACTCACGAACGCGGTTTGTATCTCTCACACACACCCACGTAGGTGGGGGACGTGCACGAAGAGAAGAGGTGCATGCACGATGCACGTACTCCCGTCTCTTTCCCAACCACACCCGCGCGGGTACACGGTGGAGCTCATTTCTGTATGAAAAAGGCAGCCCACGTGGTAATTTGGCACGTGTACTGGTTGTCCACTTGGTGGAGGGTGGATCGTCTACCACGGGTGAACAAACAAATAGAGATTTGACGTGTTATGTTTAAAAAAGAGGCAAACCATGTGGGGCCTACCTTAGAGGCAAGGCTCTATACACTGGAGTACTTTTGATGTGTCCGTCAACTCATGAGCGAGGAGTAGCTTGCTTAGTCGCCGTCTCCCCCCACAGGCGCGGTGGCTCTGAGGATGAGGTGAAGCTTGCTCCGCCTTCGCCCGCTCCCTCGCCCATCTTGTGCGGTGGCTCGCAGGACGAGGAGAAAAATTACTACTCCCTTCATTTACTCCTCGTCCCTACTACCTTGGTTATAGAGATTATATCATATTGTTTGGAATATATATGTCCTTTAGTAGATTTCAATATGAACTACTAGTGCATACTCCAAACAATGATGTATATAGACATATTTTAGAGTGTAGATTCACTCATTTTGCTCCGTATGTAGCACTCTCCCTCGCCCTCGACCCTCGCCCACGTGGTGGGCGTGCAGCAATTCATTCGGTCTCATATAGCGAACAATATATACTGCACTACCATTATTGCTTGACTTCCCGAAGAGGCGAAGAGCCAATCGCAAGGTTAATATTTTGGAGATGCCAAGCGCAAGGTTATAGGAGAGCGAGTAGTAGGTGCCGTGCCATTTATAAATAAAGTTTTTTTCTTGATGCACGTCACGCAATATGATAGGTTCATATGGAGAAAAAAACCACTCCACTATATACATAGTTAGGATGGGCCAGCCTACGGTTGCTTCTTTGGGGTTGCTCTCTTCACACTCTCTCACACAAAGCATTGTGGCCACATCTCTAACATCCGGCGGATCACGTCCGCTTGGGGAAGGGGATGCTTAGTGTAGATCACGGTGGCCGTCGCCGACGGCGAAACCCACTATCGGCACGTCCGATCAGGGGTCCCGCCGTTCTCTCTCACAAAGCGGTGAGGTTGCCTTCGTCCCTTGCTCCTTTGCCGCGGCGTGGGCGGTTGCCGCCTCCGCCGCCCTCCTCAAGGTTGAGCTCGTCCCTCGGTACAACTCCCTTTACAGCCGGCTTGCACCTTGCTCCAGCTGCCTACATCACTCCCTATGGATATTTCTCTACTTCTTTGCCCCGCACATACCTCTCTTGGCTTCTCGTCTTGTATTTGTGATGAGTTTATGTCTCATCAACTAGTCCCGATAATCTTATTCTAATCACGCTTCTTCAATTTCTTTGCAGGGGATGCTCATCTCGATTTTGGTGAAACTGCACAAAATGATCCGATGGTCAAAAGGTTGCAAACTTCATTTATTAGGAAGCTCGAACATTGCCGACAAATTGAAGCCTGGTCGGGGTTCACGGTTCAAGGGCTAGGGACTGCATGGATCGTTTTTCTTTAGCTGCCTCTGTTCCAAAATAAGTGTCAACTTTAGTAGTAGTACAACTTTGTACTAAAGTTTGCACAAAGTTGAGACATTTATTTTGGAGCGGAGGAGTACATATTGCTATGATCATCAATCATTGAGATGCAATAGCATGCATGTTAGTCTCCTTTGTATTTGATGAAATGTTGCAGCGGGCAACCTTGGGCCATAAGATACATGTAATGAAGTGGAAGCTTCATAGCATTATACAAATTTATCTCGCTGATAAATTACAGAGACGTACTATACTAGTACTTCCTCCGTTCCTAAATATAAGTCTTTGTAGAGATTTCACCATGAACCACATGCAGATGTATATAGATGCATTTTAAGTGTAGATTCATTCATTTTGTTCCGTATGTAGTGGAATCTCTACAAAGACTTGTCTACTAGTAATAGCTAGCCCCCACTACTAGGAATTATCTATCCTCTCCTTGAGCCGCATCATCAAAATTGATGTAGCCGTTAGATGAAGTAAATCAGTCCATAATAGCCGTCTGATCTAGACGTTGAGAGGCTCTGCACTAAGCCACATGCAAGCATGCAGAAATACCGTGGCACATGCATGTGAGTGGGTTTTAAATCACATCAACATGTCTCCATGCAAGCATGCACCGGTAGCATGCATGTAAGTGAGCTTTTAAGTCCCATTAACATGTCAAAAAGAAAAATATAATCCCATTATGCAGTAGGAGTTGGCTGATCTCTTTTCCTTACGTGGGATGATCTAAATGATGATGGGAGTTTATTTAGTTTGGCTACCACATATGTCATGCGGTTATAGAGTTCTTTTTTAGTTCTATGAAATCGATAATTTTGCGCAGAGAGATATACCGCTGTTCATGACAGCGTGCGAGGACTTATCTAGTAATATTTAGGAGCGGAGGAGTACTATGTAAAGAGTTAGGTGTCGCATACGGTGATAGTGTGAGGTGGGCCATGTAATCACTTGAGCCTGCATGTTTTCACTTTGCTCTTGCGCCTCCGCTGTAAGAATGGAGAAAAATGTAATCTAGTACTCCTTTAGCGGCGTGGGACATCCAGCAGTCCTACCACCTCGATAATAAAGACCAATGAGCCGTCAAATCACATAGACCCAGCAATAAGTTGGACGGACGAAGCAACCATCACTCTTGTGCCGGTGAGAGGTCGCGTCCGCTCTGCCGGGCATGAATGCGGCACCGATTCTTTGGGCGGCGCTGACCGTTTGAGGCGGGAAGCCTTGCTGGCGATGGAGGGCTTTGGGTGGGCCAGGCTGGTCGAGGAGGCGGGCGTGGAAGCTGTCGCATGTCCCTACCGGACACGCCCGGAAACGAGAGGATGCACCGACTCTCGCGGCTAAAATCGTACACTACACAACATCTCTCTATAGGAGTAGGTCGATCTGTCGCTCTCTCTACCACACACATGCTGTTAAACACACACACACACACGCACACACACGCACCTTGGTCCCGTTGCACCTTCTAACGTGACTTATTACACCTAGATGGAGGGAGTAGTAAGTATACGAGATACGGTGGCACACTAAGTTAAGTCGAATACAAGTGCCCGAAATTAGTGTGCATGTTATAATAAGGAATCACTTAATATAATGCATTGAGCGAAACAGAGGGATCAATTGGACGGTGTTCCCGAGCGATGGCGAGATGTGTGAGTAAGATACACCACTTGGCGCTTTTAATTTTCTTTTTAATTTGTTTGTTTCACCCTCATTGGTGGGACCCAGCATTACTACGTGGAGAGAGGTAAGGTGACTAAGGCTACATAATTTCTACACCCTTGTGGATAGTCTTACCACCAAAGCCACATGACACGATTATGATTGAAATCCCAATGACTCCCACACACAAAAAAACACGGCATGCTTGTCACACGAATGCAGGAATGTATAAAGGTTATTTCCTCTCGTTGAACATAACGGGAGGGTTGTGTAGCTGGTTAGCCTGTTCGCTCATCAAACTTGAGGTCTCGGGTTTGATAACTACACTTCAGCATAATTTGTGCCAGGAGGATTCTTTGACTGGTCAAAATGTTTTCTAGGGTTTGTACGCTTCACACTCTCTCCAGTATATATATATATACACGCTGGAGCCTGAGCACTTGTAATTGCTCTCTTCACACTCTCTCGCCCTCTCCAGCTGGAGCCTCAGCGCTTGTAGTTGCTCTCTTCACACTCTCTCGCCCTCTCCATATCTAAACAAGACTTCGTTGGCCTCTCTCTCCCCTCACTGTTGCTCAAAGAGCCGGCAGGATCCGTCTGCCGGGAAGCGAAGGAGGCTTAATGCTGTGCATCGGCGAGGGACTACCGGCGCAGCTGTTCACTTTCCACCCAGCGGTGGCGCAGGAGGGCCTCCGACACCTTCTTGTTCGCCGCCGTCCCGTCGCCCACCGAACCACGCCCCAAGAACCTTAAGGTATAATTTACTTAGTCCACATGCATTGCTCTAGCTGCATGTATACCACGAATCTAGGACGTGGTTCAAAGAGGAAAGGAGTGGGGGAAAGTAGTGGGAAAAGTTGTATATAGCATGAATCTAGGACGTGGTTCAAAGAGAAAATGAAGGGGGAAAGTTGTATAGCATGAATCTAGGACGTGGTTCAAAGAGGAAAGGAATGTGGGAAAGTAGTGGGGAAAGTTGTATCGCATAAATCTGGGGCGTGGTTCAAAGAGGAAAGGAAGGGTCGAAAGTACTAGTTCAAAAAGGAAAGGAAGGGACAAGGCTGTAGAGTTTGAGCGGGACTAGATTTCTGCGCTCACATAAGGAAAGGTGTCTAAAGATAACAAAGCTGGGACCAACACAAATATGCTCCTTGGTTGTTTGTTCTTTGTTGCAATAGACCGTGCATGACCACGAGTACATCGGTAGATGCACATGGTGCTGGTCGTCCTTTGTCCGTGCAACTCATTAGCTGTTGTTAATCTAAGGCCTGTTTGGTTAAAAACTCCTAGTCCCTACCTGGTTGGTTCCAGGGACTAAACATGGACTAGAGGTTATTAAATGACATGCTAAAAGACCATGTTACCCCTAGTAATGAACTAATAGAGACAAGGTGCGATGCGTGGCAGGGGCAACTGTTGGAAAAAGTCCCAAAAAGACTCCCTCGGGGTCTTCTTTCTTTAGTCCCAAATGCCCACTTTTAGTCCCTAAAAGTCCCTCCTGTTTGGTTTAGATGGGACTGACATGGAGTTTTTTTAGTCCCTACACCAAAATGTCCCTGTAAAAAAACACCCTCTAATAATGCCGCTGGAAAATTGATGCAATGCCATAGTTAAAAACAAATTACATGTTTAACGAGTTTTATTGTTAATATAATCTCTATGTTAATATTAATCAATGCCACCGTTTGAGAAATGCTACTGTCTTTCTTTCTTTCCCATTTAGATAAGGTAGATGCTTCTTTTTGTTGGCTTCTGTGTCATCCACCGTTATTGACCACTAATTGTTTCCTTTGGACCTCTGTGTAAACAGGGTTATCTACTTCACCTCGTTGCCATTGTGACCTTTTGTTGCACTGCACAAAACACTTTTGTTTTAAGAGTGTTTTGTGCAGTTCAACCAAAATGTCACACCGACAACGTTGCTTGATTGCTTGATCTTAGTGGAACTGCACAAGAGGAGATCTTACTTCCTATCCGTTAAGGCAAATTTGGTTCAGATCTTCTTCTTGTGAGTTGTTTAATTCCGCATCATGAGAGGTCGATACTAGCCTTCTTTCACATGATTCTGCGGTGTGCTTTCATATGTTGTGCTACTTATGCGATAATGTTGCTTGATTTTAGTGAACTGCAAAATGGAACAAGACTTCCAATCTGTATGTGCACGTAATATCCCATTGAGGTAAGATAAGGATATTTCACAACTGCTGGCCTGTATTTTGCCACTTTCATCAGAAATTTAAGTTTAGTACTATACTTGTGCTCCCTAATTGACATGCCAAATCTTACATTGAAGGCGAAGAACAAGCGGAAGAAAAACAAAAATCAACTCCGGTCTTGTAATGAAACCTTTGGGCTGTGATGACACAAGTAATGATATAGTTTTGCATCTTAATTTATTGCTATGGCTGGAGCGAGCAATTGTTTTGCCAGCGATTTGATGCCACTCTTAATGTAATATGTAATTATCTCTACTTGTGCAAACAGGGATCTTCTTTGAAGATACCATATATTTTAGTGGAACTGCACAAGAAGATGTTGGAAACATTAAACTAATCGAGGAGTATATAGTAAGCATGGCCACCACCATAGATAGCAACAGATGGTTCCGGAGAAGTGCTTCATCTGTATGCTCTACACAATAAGCCTCCTGACAAAGGTTGGTACTCGCCCACTGATTTCATCCATATGATTGAGCTTTGTCATCTCTATTGGTGTTGTGCTCTTGTTTAGATCTTGTCATGAAAAAGTGGTATTGTCCTTGAGAAGTGCTTCATCATGCTGTTTTAAATATTTCCTTTCCTTTTTTGAGCAAACAGGGATGCTAGCATTTAGTAGTCCTCTTGTCTTTGCACAACAGGATCATCTTCCTCTGAAGAAGAATATGGAGTGCGTGAAGTGACTAGTTCGATTATGCGGGATGAAGAAGCCTGTCTATCTTCTCATCGGAAGGAAGCAGTTGAAGGATGGTTACATTACTCCCCACAAGACCAAACTAACTTCAGCTCGGAAGGGTGATAAATCTCCATTTTTTTGCTGTGATCTTGTGAGTACAATGTTGTTCTAGGATTCTTTCGGTGAGTTCCATTTTTCTAAAAGTGTGCTCTACATGGACCATGTATGTGCACTGTTGAAGCTGTCAATTCATAGTACAGTTTGCTTTATACTAATCACTTTTTGTATTTGTGCAAACAGGGTGCTCGACTTGATTTCAATGGGAACTGCACAAAATGTTCATGAATACATTGAATCATTCATTTCCACCACAAGAAAGGAGGTGCCGATAAGTTCAAGGCGTTGCAACATATAAGGCGAAATCATACAAGCTACTGGCGAATTTGGTTGATTTTGGTGGGCGCACAAAAGAATAGCTGGTTTATTTAGCACGAGGTGCCATGTCAATGTCTGAGGCGATGGCAAACCCTGCCCATTCCACAATCGTAGGCATTTGATATTTTGGAATGGGACAACCTTGTCAAATTTTGCTCATTGATTTTAGCAAGACATGCGTTTGATATTTTGAATGGGGCGCCCTTCTTTGTTAGCAGCGTCGATCAATTTTTCTTTATTCTTTAGTTGTGAAGTAAATATTGCCTCGACATGTGAGTCGCTAAGATGCATAATCATCGATTGTTTTGAATGTTCTCTATGAATTGCCGGGCTGTGTGTTTGATTGCAATGTCTGAAGCGCTAAAAAGCTGCTCAAACTCTTTGTACTCCTTATGTTCCTTTTACTTTGCACATTGTGAAAGTGCATACTTTTTGTATAAGATTGGTCAAAGTAGAGATACTTTGATTGCAGACAAAACTTGTATGCAGACTAGAAAGGACGGAGGAGTACATGTGAAACTACTGCAAGCGAGGTGATCACCACAGGAATAATGCTAGTACGTATTGTTTTGCATGTTCATCCCATGCCCGTGATATAGGAATTGAACTAATCGAAATAAATTCATTCATACGGTCGGATTTCATATAAACATGCGGATTTCATTACATTTCATACATTCTTCAACTAAAAAGGGTGCGCTGGAGGTATAATTAATTAACGAAGCTACCCACTGTGTCCCATGAGCGAGCAGAAGCTTGGTGACTTAGCTGCAGGTGCAATTGCGTAACTAACATGTGGCCTGTTGGGCCCCGTGTCGATCGACCAGCTGCACCAGCGATTAAGTAAGCAACATTCTTCTCGGCGCAGCTCTCCGACTCACGTCGCCGCCAAGAAGCTAACGGCCATCAATGGTCAACCCGCCTAGCTTGGCTTCAACCGGAGGTAGCAGCGGTGGCCTTACTTGGACCGGCGGCGGCGACCTACCGTGTTCTACTCTTCCTCGTTTTACGTGGTGGCGGCCTCGTTGGCGCGGGCGGGGCCTCGGCGGGCCGCGATGTCCTCTGTCTCGTTGCCGGCGGGCGGCGCCTCAGCAGAGCGGTGGAAATCCTCCCCCACATTGCCGGCAGGGTGGGCCTCAGCTGAGCCGGCGATGTCCTCTGCCTCGTTGTTGGCGGGGCGGGGCCTCGGCGGAGCCGATGGTGTCCTCTGCCTCGTTGTTGGCACCACGGGGCCTCGGCGGAGCAGGGCCTCGTCGACGCCAGCGAAGCGGGGACTCGTCGGAGCCGACATTGTCCTCTGCCTTGTCCTCGGTCTCGCCAAACAGCGCCTCGCCCACTTCATCGCCCTCTTTGCTAGCCTCTTTGTAGGCGGCCGCAGCCTCTGCCACCCGCATGCGGTACCGCCAGCGCTCGAGGCAGCCCTTGTGGGCGGAGCGGTACGAGTCGAGCAGCGCCTCCTGCTCCACCCGCTCCACGGCGATCTGCTCCTCCGCCTGCAGGTGCTCCTGGAGGAGATGGTGGTTGTAGGCGGCGTCGGCTGCGCCTCCCGGAACTGCTCCTCACGCATCTGCCTCACCCTGTCCATATATTGGGCACGGGCCTCGCCGATGGTCATGGTGCAATGCACCGGCGAGGATGGCGCGGAGGAGGGGGTTGGCGCCGGATCATCGACTACCATGGTCTCCATTGGGACGTCGTCGTCCTTCGGCTGCTTGCCGGCCAGCCGGTTGGCAGCAATGGCTGCCATCTCCTTGTGGTCCGTCGTCCACCCATCCCGAAGAGCGCTGGAGCGCGAGGAAGCCATGGTGGGCAGTAGTGGTGTGGACAGGAGAAAGGGAACGAATGCGGATGACTACGGCTATGGCTGGCGCAACAGTTTATATAGCAATGGTGGGCGGGCGGAGGGACGGACGTGTGGCACCGGAGTAGCCGCCTCGGCAACCGCGTATCATTAATGTGGGCGGCAGATGGGCAGACGGACGACACTTGTGTCGTTTGAAAGCGAACAATCGCACTGCACCGGGAAGCGAAGCGGCGGTGACTATTTGAGCGAAAAGCCAGCGAGCGAGAGGCGACTTTACTTGGAGAGGATGACAATGGGGACCCACCAGGACCATAGCCTCACGTACGCGAGTGCCTCCTTATTATATATATATAACTATAATTTATTTTGCTTCCTCCTGGTTTCACGACATCACGGTCCCACACCATTGTCAATCTATGTAGTAGTCAATAAGCGAGAGAATTGCACAAGAAGCGGCCGGCAATTTGGGACCAAACAGCTCGGCGATATTTGTGTTTTTGAGGTGTGAAACCTTTGCAGAGTTTTTCGATGTTTACCCCAGATATTAATTTTCTCCTCTGAACAACAACGAAAACATCGCTGCAGGTATTAGCTGGCGGGCTGTGGCCCGTCTAGCCCGAACAAGATATCCAGCCAGGATATTAATTTTTTCAAGCTGAAAATGGCTAGCCCAGCTATACTTTTTTAGGAATACCGAGGCAAGGTCAAGTTGTTATTCTCGCTTGTTGGCTGCAAATCTTTCCTAGGAGGGATGCATTAGGCTTAACAAGAAAATGGGCTTTAAGAAATAATAAATGGGATGTAATTATAAAAGCGTGCAGTAACTATAAAAAAATGCACCAAACACGTGATTACTTTATAAAATATTATTTTTGGATATTGAGAATTTTAATTTGATTAATTGTTGCGAGCGCAATGTTTTGTTGGATTTTTAGGTAATATAAATTTATATTGAAATTCTATTTAATCTGACTAGAAATTTCGGGATAAAAATATTTTGGATCCCATCAAAATGTGGGAAATTTTATTGAATTTTGTTTTGAACGGTTGGTTGAAATGGGCTGTAATTTTAACAAACTGTAAATGGGCTGTAGTAAATTCTATTAGAATTCAAAAATGGGCTACACATTCTTACAAATCTCAAATGGGATATAAGTTCTCTGCCACACACTTACGGCCTTACTAAGTTGTGCGTCCCTAAAAAACAGAGTTGCAGCGTATGCAAGGCTTTGTCAACTTATAGTCAACACACGGTTCTAGCGGCGGGGGCGTTGGATGTCCATCCAACGGATGCCGTCTTCATCTTCAATCTCGGATATTCTAGCTTCACCCTCCCAAAAATGATTCCTCCCACGACATCAGGGCGCACCGTTTCGGAAGCTGACCTGTGGGCCTACTAAGTTGACGTACCAAGGGCTTTGTCAACTTAGTCAATATAAACAATTCTAGCTGCAGTGAACGTATGATGTCCATCCAACGGCCGTCGTGCTTCTTCAACCTCTGGTCTTCTTGCTCCAGCCGCCCAAAGCAGCGCCGGTCGTGCCGCTTGCTCCCGCCTCCTGTGGCTGGCTGTGCTGCCGTGGAGGCCTCACCGCCCCCTACTACTCCCACCGCTGGCCAAGCCATCTCTCCACTCACCCACACCCCCTGTTATTCTGCGGTGACGGTAGCACAGCCAAACCAGTGAACCCTCGTACTCCTCTCCACGTGTGCATCCACTGCCGCGTCTTCCCCGGCTCCGCGTCGTCCTCTTCCTAGGCCTCGCCGTCGTCCACAGCCCTGGTGCTCTCGGCATGGCATGGTTAACGTGGTCAAGGAACGACTTCCATCGGACATGGACTGTACATGGAGAGGCTGACAGCTGGGTCCACGGCAGCCGCAAGGAAGTGCCTCCTTATTACGCGCAAAATAATTATTCCTCCACATGAGAGCAGGGACCCACCGGACGGGCCACCGTATTTCGCGAAAAAATGATTAGCCCCACATTGCTGGGACCCACGAGCTACATCTTCGCACGCAAGGAAGTGCGTCCGAAAAAATGATTCGCCCCACATTGCTGGGACCCACCAGCTACATCTTCGCACGCAAGGAAGTGCATCCGAAAAAAAAGATTCACCCCCGACTGCTAGGACCCACTAGCTACACCTTCGCACGCAAGGAAGTGTGTCCGGGTAAAAAAAACGATTCGCCCCCTGACTGCTGGGACCGAGCAGCTACACCTTCGCACGCAAGGAAGTGCGTCCGGGCAAAAAAAAAGCGATTAGCCCCACGATTGCTGGGACCCACCAGCTACATCTTCGCGAGCAAGGAAGTGCACGACAATCGGGACCCACCTGGTGAGCGTATGTAGCATTGTCATTCAGTCGTGACGTGTGCGTACATCTTGGTCGATGTAGAAGCGCGCGTGTCGTAGTAGGCGCGCGCGTGTCGTAGTAGAGGCGTCGTCTGCAGCCGCCGGTGCAAGAAAGAAAATCTGACCCGCGTATGTGTACATACGGGCATGGTCTCGAACGCCTACTTGCGCATACGCACGGCGGGGCTCGTGTACATGGCTGGGTCGAGCGGAGAAATAAGCGTCATCTTCGTGTTCATGGGAGGCAGCGGAATGCGTCGTGTTCATGGGGAGGCAGCGAAATCGTCATGTTCATGGGGAGGCAACGAAATGCGTCGTGTTCATGGGGAGCAACGAGTGCGTCGTGTTCATGGGGAGCAGCGAAATGCGTCGTGTTCGCCGGGAGGCAGCAGGCAGCGTGGGAGCCAACGGCTGGGTCGGAGCGGAATGCGTGGTCGTGTTCGCCGGGAGGCTTGGGCGGAACAAGCGATGGAAGCGAGGCTTGCCGTACCGCAACGGAGAAGCGGACCTCCACGTTGAGCAGGGTCTGTTGATCGGGAGAAGTGCAGCGTGCCGCCAAAACGGAGAAGCAGACCTCCTATGGTAAAGCAAGTCTGTTGATCGGGAGGGTGTGGCGTACCGCAAAATGGGCGAAATGGCCTCCTACGGTGAAAGCAGGGGTCTGTTGATCGGGAGGGTGTGGCGTACCGCAAAAGCAGACGAAAGCGGACCTCGTCACGGTGAAGCGGGGAGTCTGTTCGCCGGGAGGGTGTGGCGTCTTGCAAAATAGGACTCCACGGATCTGTTCATCTCCACCGTCGACCTCCTCCGGCCTCCACGGGCTACCGTCGACCTCGTCCGGCCTCCACGGGCTCCTGTTCATCCAGCCTCCACCGCGCTACTCCACCGGCTCTTGTTCAACCACCCCTCCACCTTGTCTCTGTTCATCCAGCCCTCCACGGCCACGGGGTCTGTTTAACCACCCCTCCACGGGCACCCCTCCACATCTCTTGTTCATCCAGCCCTCCACACAGCAGGTCCTGTTCATCCAGAGGCAATGCCACGCTCCTGTTCATCAACCCCCATAGCGCTCCTTTGTTCATCAATCGATCGGCTTGATTAGCGGCGATGAGAAGAATCGCTCGATCGGGTTTAGTTATCGACCATCGATCGATTGCTCGGGTTCGATGAACGCGTAGCTCGCTGCGGTCTGTCGCTTCGGGTTGATTAGAGCCCAACGCCTCGCTTCGGGTTGATTAGAGCCAACGCCTCACACACCGCAGCAGCGTCGTGTACGAGAGACACGCACATCGCTCGGCCCCGACCTCCCACCGTAGCAAGGAACTCCCGAAATTTTCCTCCCCTCGCTTCTACCACGGTTTTTCCGTCATGGACGGCCCAAAGAATGTCATGCAGCTACGTCTCCGGCCCGCCCAGGACGAAAAGCCCATTTTCTGTCATGATTTTTTGTCATAGAAGTAGGAGCCCACCACATCTATGATGATACCGGGTTTTGTCACAATTATCGTCATAGAAGTGTCATATGTATGACAAATTTTTTTTCGTTCAGCCCAAAATGTCACGGATGTGTCTTTTTTTTGTAGTGAGAATCTGCATAATTGTTCCGCTTCCGTTTCCGTGTGTCCTTAGTACTAACACCATCGCGTGTCATTTTGTGTTCTTTCCTCTTTCTCTGTGCCATGCTAAGTCAAGCCGACAAGAAAAATGAATAAAATTTAGTTCTTCAGAACAAATTGATGCGTGATACAGATGAACTGAACTTTGATTTTAGACAATCACATGATAGGAGGATGTAATATGTACGAAAAATAGGACGGCATGAGATAATTAGAACTATGATGTGTAAACTAAGCAGAAGGCATTTAACTAAATTAGAAGCAATGCAATGGAAGGTTGACACCATATAAAAGATGCTACAAATATCGCTATGCCAAGTTGACAGTGTCTCGTCATAACTGGCGTTTAAACAAACGTGAAGCAGTACAAGAAATAAATCATATGCAAGAGGCAAACAACATCACACTACCAAGTTAAATGTCTCCCATCATTAGTGCCATTGCATATTCACATCATTGCATATTCACAGCTTATTGTTGTGTAAACTAAGTAGAAGACATTTCAACAAATTAGAAGCAATGAAAGCTAGACACCATATGTAAGATGCAACGAATATCACTCTACCATGTTAAAACTGTCTCGTCATTAGTGCCATCTCAACAAATTAGTAGTACAAGCTAGAAAATAATGCGAGATGTAAACTATATCAGACTCCCAAGTTAAACGTGTCTTGTGAAAAGTGATTGTTGCAGGTTACACAACAGTAGTACTTTGATGTAAGAACATGGTGTGATAGACAGATATTGTATGTTTTAGAAATAGGAACACGTGTCTTATTCACAAGTATAATGTGTAAAGTAAGCATATGGAATTCAACAAAATTAGAAGCAATACAAGCTAGACATCATACATAACATGCAACCACATATAACAATGCCAAGTTAGAGGGAGCACCTGTGATGGTGCACTAGGGGAGACGTGCTCATCATCAACACAACTACGTTGAGTGTCTATGCATGTGTTGTCTTGAAAATCTTCTTGCCACTACTCCCCAGCTCCCCATGTACAGTAGCTAGGGTTTGTCGGCTGGTCCAACATCACCTATTTTTTACTATTATAGAGGAAAGGCCACTCCAAAAGTTGACCAGGTTTATCATTTATGCATCGGTGGAGGTATACATGTTTTTTTCCGACAAAAAGTACATGTTGGTTGTGCAGTCATTGTCCATATGCTTGTATTGCTTCTGCTAATCTAAAACTATCACTGGTAAAATGAAGCAATGCCCATGTAGAGGCGTTGACAATTAAGATGCCGCTATTAATCTTGTTCCACTGCTAAAACAAAGTAACGACACTACTTAAATATCATTTTTTATATTTTTGCAAATAGGGATGCGTATCTCCATATTTGGGCATGTCTTCCTTAATTTTTAGTGGAACTGCACAAAATTGGATGGCCACTGTTGCTTAGTTCTTCCTTTTTCGAGCTTGATTACCGAGAAGAAACAAACCACAGTGAGGTATCAAACTTCTTTGGTGCCTAACCCAAACATGATGCCAAAATTGATGATGCATCACACCACAATGAGCTATCGATGAACATGGTTGCGTCTCATGGCTGCATCGGCTGGTGAAGCTGATCGATGTTCAATGAAGAATGGGCTGTCTTCCATCAGTGCTCTTTGCTTGGTACCACAAAGACGATATCCTTCACCAGTTCATCTTGGAGCAGTCGTTTATGTTGGTGCAATTTTATCACACAATTGGATATGAACCAAATGTTTCCTCGAAGAAGCAGCGACGTTGGTACTAAGAACAAAAGTTTTGTATTGATTTCTAAGCCTTCTCACAACTTTGTCTTCAGCTACCCTGTAATTTTATTTGACCAGCTTTGAACTAAATATGTGGTCTGACTTTGATTAAAAATATGGTGTGGACTAAAAACCCGGATTAAGGTAGTACCCCTTCGTTTTTATTTACTCTGCATATTAGATTTGACTGGAGTCAAACTTTAACACAACAAACCATAATTATTGAGAGAGGGCTGTAACATCCCAAAATTCTAAATTTTGGAATGTTATAATAAATAGATAGATTTGATTGATTGTCTGATTGATTGGTGAAAGTGGCGAATTGAAATTTTTGAAAGTTAAATGAGAGGAATAAAGGACTTTCCCAAACTTTCACCATTGCTTTCGGATCTTCGTGAATTCAAATACTCTTCATCACAAAACCACGGAGAGAAGATGACATGACTTCTTCCATTTATTTAAATGACAAGGGTGTTGAAAATATTTGAAATTTCATTTGAGAATATTTCCAATTCTGAAACTTTATGCAACTCAATGATTTTCACGGCGAAGATAAAATGACTTCTTCAAAACATATGAAATATGAGTTGGGAGTTTCAAAGAATTAAATTCAAAGTTCTTTTGAATTTATTTTCAATTGGAGTTATTTGAGTTTTATTCAAATTATTTTTCTCCAAAAATAAAATACATGGAAAATAGGGTAACATGATTCCCTACATCGAGAAAATTGGAGAGAAATAAATTTGAAGTCATTTTGGTATTTTTAAAATGATTTTGATTGGATTTTATTAGGGCAGTAGCACTGTTTGAATTATTTGAATTTTGTGTATTTTATTTGAAGCTGGAATAAAGTTCATCTTGTAGGAAATCTTTTTCTGAAAATTTTGATATATTATATGCCTATATAATATTTTCATTTTATTTTGTTTTATTATTTTTTTCTCTGTTTGTTTAAAAAAAAGTCCCTCCTCCGACTGGGTCGGCCCAGCTCCCAGGCCAGGCCACGGCCCAGCCCGCGCCGCTCGCCTCCCCCGTCCCCGAGCGGGACTCCGCTAGGGAGTCCGCCGCCGCCACGGCTCGCCGGCGCCGTGTCCGCCCCGGCCTCCGTGCCCCCTTCCCCAAGGCGTCGCCCCTCCTCTTATAAATCCCCTTCCTCTGCTTTCGCATGTCATCCTCTCGCCAAGCCGCCGCCCTCTGCCCAAGACAAGGACAACCGCCGCCGCCGAGCGAACTTCGCCCGCGAACCACTACTCCGCCGCCTCCGCCCCTCCGCCGTCTCCGCCCCTCGCCGCCGTCTCCGCCCCTCGCCGCCGTCTCGCCCTCGCTGCCGACCAGGGCCACCGCCCAAGGACGCCGGAGCCGCCGCCGCCCGATCTGTCGGAGCCGGCCGATCCGCCGCCGCGGGATTTCTTCGCGAACCGGTAAAACCCGCGCAAAACCCGAACCGGTTTTCTTCGGGTTTTTTTCAGCGTAAGTCGGTTTTCTTTTTTTAGTTAGATCTAATTAGAAAACGTTCGCTGGTTAGGTCTTCTCAGCGAACAGTTCATTCGTTAGCGTTTGTTAACGAACGTTCGTTTTTTAGCCTTTTTCTTTTTCTGTTAATTTTCGGTCAGGGACCCATCCGTGTATATTTCTTTTACAAATTAGTCCCTAATCTTCAAACGGCCATAACTTTTCACCCGTTAGTCCAAATCCAACGAAACCAACGCCCACTTCTTCGTTATGATCCCCTCTATCCAGTAATCCAACTTAAACATGTTTTTGAAAGTTTTAAAATTTGGATTCAAACAGATTTGTATTTAAACTTCGTTTGATCATAACTTGAGTTTTGTAACTCCGATTTAGTTGATTCTTTTTGCAAATCGAAGCTCTTGACCTAAACTTTCGATAAGGCCAAATTCACATAATTTTGGTACTGTTAGAAATTGTTTTATGTTGCAAGAGTTATTTGCTTGGTTTTGATGTTTTCCGAATTGTTTTCTTTGTTCTTTCCGATCTTTTGGTGATTGCTTATGTACGAGTGCTATTGCTTGCTTACGATAGATTGACGGAGTGTGTGAGTAGACCTATCAAGAGTTTTGAGTGCGAATCATCTTCATCAACATTGCAGGCAAGTAACACTTTGATCATACCTCTTCTCATACCAGTTTTTATGCATTAGATCTATCCTCAAACATTGCATTCATTTAGGATTTAATTAAATTGTGGGATGGGAAGTAGTTGAGGTAGTACCTATTACTGTTTTATTATCAACCCTTGGGAGTTACTTCTCGTTTGCTTATTATGCCATGCTATGCTAGTAGGCGTGGATTGGGTGAGTGTATTCCATGACGGATGTGAGATTGTTAAATTAATGGTTTATTTAAGGTGGCAACAAACACACATCTGGGTGGATTCAGGCACTGGTTTCTATCGAGACTTGCCTATATTTCTTGGACCGCCACCCAGGCTCAAAGGGATCATGAGATTATTCAAACTAGAAACTTCCGTGTGCAGCCACAAGCCATTATGGGCTCTGGCATAGTTGATTAAGTTGTGCGAACTCTTACGGGTAGACTATCGGATGTAGGGAAAGTAGGTGTGCGGTCTACCCACAAGTAAGGTGCTAGTGCTTACGAAAGACTATGTCTCGGTCATCCGTTTCTCAAACATCATGTAGTCACGAGAAATCCAACGGAGGCGATCGAGTCTTGTGGGGAAAAGTCATAAACCTCTGCAGAGTGTATAAACTAATCATGGTTAGCCGTGTCCCGGTTATGGACAATCTTGAGTATCTAGTTCTTGGATTATCTGTTGATCTCATCATGTTACTCTAATTAATATTGTTGGGTTGTTAATGAGTACTTTTAATTGGGATTGAGGATCTGTCAACCATTCTCAATGTTTAACAACCACCATGATAGTTAAATAAATTTATTCCTTTGCAGTAGGAAAAATTGGCTTTTCGCAAAAGCGTAACCATAGAGCTTTCCACCAGCCATATATGCATGTAGTATAGCTTATTCTTTCATTACTCTCTATGTGTTACTTGCTTGCATATTCCATGTCTTGACCGTTTCGGGCTGCAACGTTTCATGTTGCGAGACTTTTCGAACGACAGTAAGTGATACGTTAGGGTTACGATTTCTACACTCAACTTTGCCGTTGGTGTTGATGGGAATCCACAACCTTGTTGCTTCCGCTATATTTGGATTGAGGTAATAGTATTTACGTTACTTTATACATGTGATTTACCTCTGTTATAAATCCTTGATCTTGTGTGTCGACATACCGATCCGAGGATGACACTTAAGCACGAGACTTGATCCATTCGGGTCGGTCGCTACAAGATGGTATCGAGCACATGTTGGTGTGGGGCGTGACCCTAAGCGACAAGCCCATAGGTTAGATTTTTCTCTACAACTTCATTTTCAAAAAGATCTTTTACCTCTCTTCTCTTCTGAGCTTATTCAAATATTTTCCCTTTTAGTGAGACCATTCCCCTTTTCCCCTTTTGACCACGAAGATTCGTCTGATGATGAGACCACTCCAAGGAGGCAAGATATCGGACAACTAAGACCATTTGGAATGAAGAGGATATTACCGTGCATTACAATGACGGAAACTACAACTGTTGAAGACTCTGAAGACTAGGAGAATTTGAAGGCTTTGAAGAATTTCCGGATTTGTATGACCTAGGAAGGCACCCCTTATGGAACTTGGCAGACTATGGAGGCTGTCAATACCCGAGATTAAGGTGTATTGAAGAAAGACCGGAACATAGAGCATCAGAACTCAAAGTTTTGTCAAGGAAACGCTAATGCAGGAGACATCAACTATGGAGAGATAGCTCATGGAAATGACAAGAGCAAAAACACAGCTATCCATGATGTTATCGCCCGCTTATGCTATTGTCACCGTGCTGAGTAAGCATGCATATGCATGAAAGGATTGGATGGTAGAAGGCTGATGGAGCACCTATCAGCAAGATGAAGTTTTTAACCTTTGCTGGTGTATCGCTAGGATCTGGAGTGTTACATCAAGAAGTTAAGATGGACCTAAAAGAAGCCGTATTTGACAAAGAAGTGTTTCGTGAAGAACTCAGGACCCGAAGCTGAAAGTAGTCAAGATGGAGGAGCAGAACCTTGAGACATCAAAGATTCGTCAGGACTGAAGGACAGTAGGATCATGGTTCATGCCAAGGATGTTGAAACCCAGAAGTTTGGAATGCAACCCCAAAAATATTAAAGGATGTCCTGAGAGATTTCACGTCAACAAAGATGATCTGACAAAAAGGACAAGCATGACCGGAAGAAGCCATTGGAGGCATGAACAAGACTTGAAGAGTTTGATGACTTTGAAGATTTATTGACCTTTAGAAGACCAAACCCCTATTATATACCTACGTTAGATGCGATGATTGTGAGCTGTCATTTGTTTGATGTTTTTCGGACAGCCACAATAAAACCCATCTTTTCAAAACTATTGTTTGTCTTGTGTGTATCCCTCTCTATCTCTCTTATCCCACCCCAAACCCATGGACCCATTAGAGGATGAATGGAGATGAGCTTGTATTTTCTGGACCGATGAGTCAATTGGAGACAGACCGATGGATTCAGAACATGGAGGATCGCATGGAGAATAACTCTATAGCCGGAAAGAATATGGCCCAGCATGCTCTTGAGTGCTTTGAAAGAGGTGCTGCTATTTGGTGGAGGATGTAACGAACCATCAATGGATGGCAAGGAGTCACCGTTTGGGAAGAATTTAAGTTGACTCTGCTAAAGTCTCGGCTTGTGTCCCAGAAGTTGAAGCCTTATGGAAATGATATGGAGAAAGTGCATGCAAGCTTTGTGGAGAAATAGGACACAACCATAAAGAAAATAAGGACGAATACCCTCATAAGCAGAGGATTACCAAAGGAGTTAGCCGAGGATTTTCAGGGAACTTCGATTGGAGATTGTTCCCAAAAGGTTTTGTTGCAGCAATGGAAGTTCAGTCTACATTGTTGGGAAAGATCCGTGAAGCTCAGGAGGATGACAAAGAGATTTCTGAGGTAAAAGAGAGGATGAGCAAAGGAAAAGCCAAAGGTTTTCGTAAGGATGAGCACGACACCTTATGGTTTGAGGATAGCATACATGTACCCAATAATGCAAAGATCAGGAAGTAAATACTTCAGGAGGCTCATGACTCACCATACTCGATTCGCCCTGGAAACACCAAGATGTATTTGGATTAGAAGGAGCGTTTATGGTGGACTGGTATGAAGAAGGATATTGCGGAGTATGTAGTCGTAGGTGATGTATGCCAGAGAGAGTAAAAGCGGAATATCAGAAGCCAACAGGATTGCTACAGCCTATGCCGATAACCGAATGGAAGTAGTATAAGCTTGGCATGGATTTTCATTACCGGATTTCCCAAAACCCGATCGGGATATGGTTCTATCTGGGTAGTAGTTGACTCGCTTGACAAAAGTGGCTCATTTTATCCCAGTGAAAACCACCTATACAAGTGCGAAGTTGGCCAAGATACATTTGACAAGGATCGTATGTGCGCATGGAGTTCCGAGGACCATCGAGAGAGAACACAGTTTACCTCAAAGTCTTGGAATCATTTGCACGGACTTTGGGTACTAGGCTAGAGTTGATACAGCCTTTCATCCATGAGACAGATGGATAAATCAAGAGAGTCAATCAGATTTTGGAGGACATGTTGAGGCGTGTGCGCTAGATTATGGATCTAGTAGTTATGATAATCTACCTTCTGCGGAGTTTCTCATTCAACAACACTACCAAGTCGGTTTGAAGATGGCCCTTTTGAAGCTTTGTATGGGAGAAGGAGCGGACACCGTTGATGTGGGATGAAGTTGGAGACCGTCGGTTGCTTGGACCAAATGTGATCAAGGAGTGAGAAGAGAATGTTAAGTGGATTGAGATAGGTGAAGGTAGCTCGATCCGAGCGGAAGAGTTATCTTGGACTCAAAACGCAAGGAGGTAGTCTATGAAAATGGAGCAGAGCATATCTTCGTGTGCCACCTCTATGAGGAGTTAAGCGATGGAGTTAAGGAAAGTTAGCCCCGAGGTTTGTAGGACCATACCGAGTTTGGAACGTATGGGAGAATTGGCTAACAAGTTGGAGTCACCCAAAGGCTGTCCAGGAGTTCAGGATGTGTTTCACGTTTCCCAAGTTGAAGAAGTGCCATGCGAGATGGCCAATATTTCCTTGTAAGGACGCTTGACCCTGGAAAGGATAATGATGTTCCATGAAGTGGAGTATGGACTTCATAAGTATAAGTTTTATCTCGGTATGTGGGATATCCCACGAGGATGAAGAGATGAATTACTATTGGATATAAAGGAGGTAAGATGTTGGAAATATGGATCAATGTAAATTCCATGGTGAGTCTGAGTAATCACGTCTCAGTTTGGTACAAATAGAAGTAAGGAAGACAATAAAATTGGATGGATTTAAGAAATACTAGGAAGCTGGAAGTTGGATGTTGGGATAACGACCAGCTGCCCCGATGATGAGTTCAAGGATTTTAAGTGATGAGATGGGCCATAACCCACAGGCCCAGGACCTGCCAAGAAGCAAGCACACCCTTGCTGAAGGAAAACCCTGGAAGGGGATATGCCGTTATCAACCGACGATTCTATAGGAGTTTACGCAAAACCTGAGAGTTGTTAAGGAACGATAGATGTTTGTTTGGCTTGCAGAATCAATGGATTTTTCCGAACTTGGTTCGTCGACAAGAGAAATTCTGCAAGGCTTGTGAGGATGACCGAGTGTTAGAATGCGAGATTCGCTAAACCATGTACAAGGTAATGATGTGGGTGCGGGATGGATTGATCACCATACCGACTTACTCTTATTATTCGCTTTGCTATATGGAATGGTAAATCTGAATGACCTACCTATAGTAGAGTGACGACGATATTAAACCTTGTTGAACCTTAGAATGGCATAAGCATTTTTCCCTTGTACACGGCAGTTGTTGCCAACCGTAGGTTATATGGTGAGGTTCAACCCAGACCCATCTCCTGCAGGACAAACCATAAATTGTTGACCACCATGAGATATCGATAGTTGATTAGTATTGGCGCCAGACCTATCAGCTATGAAGACCCAATCTCGGAATAACCTTACCAAGAGGAAAGGACAACGGAATTGAGGAAAAGGTTATGCCACTACCGGAAGAGCCCAGAGAAGGAATTATCCTTATGATGTGAGAAGACCGACACTGTCAGGAATAAGGATGGAGTATATGAGTTCTGATGGAACCGTAACCATGCTTCTAAGGGTGGTAGCAACCCAGACCCCCCGGAGACGATCGATGGATTTTTTGAGAAGACCCCAAACCCTAACCTATTACTTTCTAGCCTCTCCGAATCTCGAGGACGAGATTCATTTTAAGGGTGGTAGTTTTGTAACATCCCAAAATTCTAAATTTTGGAAAATGTTATAATAAATAGATAGATTTGATTGATTGTCTGATTGATTGACTGAAAGTGAGTGAATTCGAAATTTTTTGGAAGTTAAATTAGAGGGAATAAAAGGACTTTCCCAAACTTTCACCATTGCTTTCAGATCTTCGTGAATTCAAATACTCTTCATCACAAAACCCTGGAGAGAAGATGACATGACTTCTTCCATTTATTTAAATGACAAGGGGTGTTGAAAATATTTGAAATTTCATTTGAGAATATTTCCAATTCTGAAACTTTATGCAACTCAATGATTTTCACGAGCGAAGATAAAATGACTTCTTCAAAACATATGAAATATGAGTTGGGAGTTTCAAAGAATTAAATTCAAAGTTCTTTTGAATTTATTTTCAATTTGGAGTTATTTGAGTTTTATTCAAATTATTTTCTCCAAAAATAAAATACATGGAAAATAGGGTAACACGATTCCCTACATCGAGAAAATTGAGAGAAATAAATTTGAAGTCATTTTGGTATTTTCAAAATGATTTTGATGGATTTTATTAGGGCAGTAGCACTGTTTGAATTATTTGAATTTTTGTGTATTTTATTTGAAGCTGGAATAAAGTTCATCTTGTAGGAAATCTTTTTCTGAAAATTTTGATATATTATATGCCTATATAATATTTTCGTTTTATTTTGTTTTATTATTTTTTTCTTTGTTTTTTTTAAAAGTCCCTCCTCCATTGGGCGGCCCGGCTCCGAGCCGAGCCACGGCCCGGCCAGCGCCGCTCGCCTCCCGTCCCGGCGGGACTCCGCTAGGAGTCCGCCCGCCGCCACAGCTCGCCCGGCGCCGTGTCCGCCCCGGCCTCCGTGCCCCCTTCCCCAAGGCGTCGCCCCTCCTCTTATAAATCCCCTTCCCTCTGCTCGCGCCGTCGCTCCTCTCGCCGCAAGCCGCCGCCCTCTGCCGCACAACGACAACCGCCACCGCCGCCGACGAACTTCGCCGCCGGAGCCACTACTCCGCCGCACTCCGCCCCTCGCCGCCGTCTCCGCCCCCGCCGCCGTCTCCGCCCTCGCTGCCGACCCCGGGGCCACCGCCCCAAGGACGTCGGAGCCGCCGCCGCCCGATCTGTCGGAGTCCGCCGCCGCGGGTTTTCTTCGCGAACCGGTAAAACCCGCGCAAAACCCGAACCGGTTTTCTTCGGGTTTTTTTTCAGCTTAAGTCGGTTTTCTTTTTTTAGTTAGATCTAATTAGAAAACGTTCGCTGGTTAGGTCTTCTCAGCGAACGGTTCATTCGTTAGCGTTCGTTAACGAACGTTCGTTTTTTAGCCTTTTTCTTTTTCTGTTAATTTTCGGTCAGGGACCCATCCGTGTATATTTCTTTTACAGATTAGTCCCTAATCTTCAAACGGCCATAACTTTTCACCCTTTAGTCCAAATCCAACGAAACCAACGCCCACTTCTTCGTTATGATCCCCTCTATCCAGTAATCCAACTTAAACATGTTTTTGAAAGTTTTAAAATTTGTATTCAAACAGATTTGTATTTAAACTTCGTTTGATCATAACTTGAGTTTTGTAACTCCGATTTAGTTGATTCTTTTTGCAAATCGAAGCTCTTGACCTAAACTTTCTGATAAGGCCAAATTCACATAATTTTGGTACTGTTAGAAATTGTTTTATGTTGCAAGAGTTATTTGCTTGGTTTTGATGTTTTCCGAATTGTTTTCTTTGTTCTTTCGATCTTTTGAGTGATTGCTTATGTACGAGTGCTATTGCTTGCTTACGATAGATTGACCGGAGTGTGACGAGTAGACCTATCAAGAGTTTTGAGTGCGAATCATCTTCATCAACATTGCAGGCAAGTAACACTTTGATCATACCTCTTCTCATACCCAGTTTTTATGCATTAGATCTATCCTCAAACATTGCATTGATTTAGGATTTAATTAAATTGTGGGATGGGAAGTAGTTGAGGTAGTACCTATTACCTGTTTTATTATCAACCCTTGGGAGTTACTTCTACGTTTGCTTATTATGCCATGCTATGCTAGTAGACGTGGATTGGGTGAGTGTATTCCATGACAGATGTGAGATTGTTAAATTAATGGTTTATTTAAGGTGGCAACTTAAACACACATCTGGGTGGATTCAGCACTGGTTTCTATCGAGGACTTGCCTGTATTTCTTGGACCGCCACCCGGGCTCAAAGGGATCATGAGATTATTCAAACTAGAAACTTCCGTGTGCAGCCACAAGCCATTATGGGCTCTGGCATAGTTGATTAAGTTGTGCGAACTCTTACGGGTAGACTATCGGATGTAGGGAAAGTAGGTGTGCGGTCTACCCACAAGTAAGGTGCTAGTGCTTACGAAGACTATGTCTCGGTCATCCGTTTCTCAAACATCATGTAGTGCGAGAAATCCAGCGGAGGCGATCGAGTCTTGTGGGGAAAAGTCATAAACCTCTGCGAGTGTATAAACTAATCATGGTTAGCCGTGTCCCCGGTTATGGACAATCTTGAGTATCTAGTTCTTGGATTATCCTGTTGATCTCATCATGTTACTCTAATTAATATTGTTGGGTTGTTAATGAGTACTTTTAATTGGGATTGAGGATGCTGTCAACCATTCTCAATGTTTAACAACCACCATGATAGTTAAATAAATTTATTCCTTTGCAGTAGGAAAAAATTGGCTTTTCGCAAAAACTGTAACCATAGAGCTTTCCACCAGCCATATATGCATGTAGTATAGCTTATTCTTTCATTACTCTCTATGTGTTACACTGCCAGCATATTCCATGTGCTGACCCGTTTTCGGGCTGCAACGTTTCATGTTGCAGACTTTTCAGACGACGAGTAAGTGATACGTTAGGGTTACGATTTCTACACTCAACTTTGCCGTTGGTGTTGATGGGAATCCACAACCTTGTTGCTTCCGCTATATTTGGATTGAGGTAATAGTATTTACGTTACTTTATACATGTGATTTACCTCTGTTATAAATCCTTCGAGTACTGTGTGTGTCAGCATACCGATCCAGGGATGACACTTAAGCACAGAGACTTGATCCATTCGGGTCGGGTCGCTACAAGGGCAAACTGTACATACAAAATAATTGAAATTGAATTTCTTTATTTGTACTCACTCTCACACCTTTCCGATAATTTGGCGCGCGTGTGGTTGTTCACCTAACGGAGGGTAGTGTACCAAACATGAACGACAGGAAGTGCGACCAGGACGCGTGGATCGTTACTTGATTGTAGTTTTCTTCACTGGTATGTTAAATAAAGAGTTTCGTTTCGTACACAATTTAAAATGATTGTTATGGAGAGAAAAAGAAAACCACTCCACTATATTAGTACTATATAAGCTAGAGCCTCATCGCTTGTTCGCTAGGGTTTGCACCTCTTCACACTCTCGTTGCACTACATATATATATATATATATATATATATATATATATATATATATATATATATATATATATGTAGTGCAATGAGAGTGTGAAAAATGCCGAAACTCAACGTTCCTTTGCTACGGTTTGCTCTATTCACAATCTCTCACCCTCTTCATCAGATCTAAACAAGACCGCGTCTCTCTCTCTCCCCTCACAGCTGGTGACGGAGCTGTCCGGATCCAGTGGCACCAGGAAGGAGAGGAGGTGCAACGTTCACTCTGTTGCCTTTGGCGAGGGAGGCAATCAACTGCCGGCTGCCGTTCTCTTTCAGCCAGCGCCTGTGCGGGAGGGCCTCCGACCCCTTCTTCATTGTTGCCGTACGTAGTGTGGGCAGATCCGGCCTCCCGCCGCACGCCTAGCCACATCCTGACGACCCTAAGGTATAACTTTCTTTGAAACCGTCATTGCTCTAGCATGCAGATCTATTTCGATTCTGTAGTAAAATCTAGGTCTTTTTTCAAAGAGGAAAGAAGGGAGGGTGGGTGGAGCATGAATCTAGGACGTGGATGAATCTAGGACGTGGTTCAATGAGGAAAGGAGGGAGGGAAAGTAGTACAGACTGACTGTCCAGCCGCTTTGTTGGTGGAAAAGGGAAAAGGGGGTAACCCAGTACACACATCTGTAAGGAACCGATCTCTTTGTTGAAAAAGGGAAGAAACTGGGGGCTCGGGTAGTTTGTGCAGGACTAGATTTACTACCCTCACATAAGAAAAAGGTTCAAAGAGAACAAATATGGGACCAACGCTGATATGCTTCTTGGCAACATACTCTGCATCACCCATTTATACGTGTGGACGCACATGGTGCTGGCATGTCCCATGTCCCATACAACTATTTTGCTGTTTTTAATCTAAGAATGCGACTGGAAAATTGGAGCAATGCCACTGTTAAAAGTAAATTACATTTTAACGAATGTTATTTTAAGAGAATGTCTCTATTAATATGAATCAATGCAACTGTTTTAGAAATGCTACTGTCCTACTTTGTTTTCCATCAATATAAGGTAGATGCTTCTTTTTGTGGCCATATGATTCATCCTTCTTTATTGGCTAGTAATTGTTTCTTTTTTACCTCTGAAAATAGGTATATCTATTCAACTCGTTGCTATTGCGACCATTTGCTTCACTACGCAAAACACTTCTGTTTTAAGAGTGTTTTTTTGCAGTTCAACTTAAATCTCACACCAGCAAGTTTGCTTGATTTAGTTCAACTACACAAAAGGAGATTGGATTTCCTATTCATGTTGGCAGATTGATATTTGATCTTGTGTGCCTCATGAAACACTACTGCAGGATGCTGCTAACACGACACTACGATCAGAGACCCTTTGACGAAACTGTGTTCGATGCATTAATCACAAACGGTGGTGTAAACAAACCGTCAAAAAAGGTGCAAAACGTTTGCGATAGTGGAGCCATCAAACACGGTTCAGATTTTATTGCGTGTGCGATGCAGGGCACACAATTAATCCATTCAAACTGTTTGCGATGAGGCAGAACAACAGAATCGGGCATCCATATCAATGTGTGTGCGATATAGGCATACAGTTCGCTCCGATGAACTGTTTGCTATTAGGGAGTGCAACAAAAATAGTTAGCCAGATAAAGGTGTGTGTGATATATGGCATACGGTTCACTCGGACAAACTGTTTTCGATTAGGGAACACAACAGAAACGGTTCAACTTAACAAGTTGTGTGTGATAAGCGGCATACAGTTCACATGGATGGACAGTTTGCGATGAGCCAAAAGAACACAAATGAATCGCGTAAACAAGATGTGTGTGATACGTGATAAACAGCCGACTCAGATGAACTGTTTGCGATGAGAAATTACAACATAGATGGTTGATACAGTTAGTTCGTGTGCGATTCTGTGTGTATAAAAAACTTTTAAAAATGCAAACTAGTTGCTTGCGGTGGCTAGGAGTATTGCACACGATGCGTCTGCGAGTACTCGTGTGCGATGATTAGTAACACATATGTTTCCTTATGTTAACATGTGTGTGAATTTGCAATATGGACAGTTAATATGCAAATGCCTTCTGGACATTGGGCACATGCTTAAACTCAATGAACTGTGTATGATACTAATACTTTCCATGAAAATTTAAGAACTTGGGTAGCAACATTTGAGTAACATATATATAGTGGTTACACTATTCGACAAAAGGAGGATCTTCGTAACACGGTTTTGACAACCATATGGTCCATATCTGCATATTTAACATAGTAACAATTATCACATTTTAAGAGGCTAAGGGCCAACAACCATATGGTTCATATCTACATACTTAACATAGTAACATCTAGCACATTTTAAGAGGATGAGGCCAACAACTACAACTATCCGCTGGAAGCAGCTTGATCACGGCGACTCAACATGTCGTCAATGAAAAGGAAGAACCCTCCTGTGCCTTGGTAGAGCATGAGTAGAACAGTGTCTCCAATTATCCAATATGGATGCATTGCCACGACAAGCGAGAACTTGTTAATTTGAATAGCATGTAACACATCAAATCACTTTGCGGCCTCACGCACGGTATCTCCACGGGTGCCACCTTACCTGGCCCGGGACCGTTTGCGCCTTTTGGCTCACGTATATGATAGTGTTGCTAGCATCCATATGACAGAGAACCCGGGCCGACATTACTAGTCGTGAATCCAAAGTGGCACTAACTTACAGGGACATGCATACATGACCCAACAACGAACGTGTCGGTCATCAACGTATGAACCCAAGTCGTAGCGAGCTACACGGACTTAAAGGAACAACACATGACATTTCCACGAAAGGACAGACACAAGAACGAAGCAGGACACATGCCGGCCAGCCCAAGTGTTCCGGAGCAGTAGCAAGCTACCATGGCTTAGTGGAAGCACTAGGAGACATTTCCCCATAAAAGAGGCTACCAAGAATAAACAACTAGGTTGTCGGATCCCACAAATACCAAGCATTTCAATAACATACACACAATATGCTCGATATGTGCAAATACAACATGGCATCACAACAAAACTCTATGACTCAAAGTATTTATTCAATAGGCTCCGAGGAGCCAGATATTACAAACATGGGTCACATGACCCCACATACAGAGCATACAAGCAATGGAAGCATAACATGTCTGAGTACAGACAACTAGAAATGAAAAAGGCTGAGAAGCCTGACTATCTACAAGACCCTCCCAAGGGTACAAAATCGTAGTTGAGGTAACAAGCTAAACATCGAAGTCCATGCAGAACTACTATTGAGACTGAAGTCTCTCTGCAAAAACATAAATTAAGCAAACGTGAGTACATATGTACCCAGCAAGACTTACATCATAACTAGATACATGTGCACCAGTATCAACAAAGGGGTGGTGGAATTTAACTACAGCAAGCCAGCTTTGACTCAGTGGCTATCCTATACTACGCTGCTGGTAACTGTGGGATCTTGAGAAGAGGTGTCTAGAGGGGGGGTGATTAGACACTAAGTACCTAAGTTGCAGTTTTTAACTTTTTATGTTTAAGTGGAGATTAGTCACGATTTCAACATTCACAATACATAACAAGCAAGCATGCAAAGAGTATATAGGCAGCGGAAATTAAAGCATGCAACTTGCAAGAAAGTAAGGGAAGGGTTTGGAGGATTCAAACGCAATTGGAGACACGTATGTTTTTGTCGTGGTTCCGATAGGTGGTGCTATCGTACATCCACGTTGATGGAGACTTCAACCCACGAAGGGTAGCGGCTCTTGTGAGTCCACGGAGGGCTCCACCCACGAAGGGTCCACGAAGTAGCAACCTTGTCTATCCACCATGGCCGTCGCCCATGAAGGACTTGCCTCACTAGCGGTAGATCTTCATGAAGTAGGCGATCTCCTTGCCCTTACAAACTCCTTGGTTCAACTCCACAATCTTGTCGGAGGCTCCCAAGTGACACCTAGCCAATCTAGGAGACACCACTCTCAAGAAGTAACAAATGGTGCGTTGATGATGAACTCCTTGCTCTTGTGCTTCAAATGATAGTCTCCCCAACACTCAACTCTCTCTCATAGGATTTGGATCTGGTGGAAAGAAGATTTGAGTGGAAAGCAACTTGGGGAAGGCTAGAGATCAAGATTCATATGGTAGGAATGGAATATCTTGGTCTCAACACATGAGTAGGTAGTTCTCTCTCAGAAATAGGATGCTAGAAGTGTAGGTTCAGTCTGATGGCTCTCTCCACAAATGAAGAGGAGGTGGAGGGGTATATATAGCCTCCACACAAAATCTAACCGTTACACACAATTTACCAATCTCGGTGGGACCGAATCAACAAACTCGGTCACACCGATTTTAGTAAACCTAGTGACCATTAGGGTTTTCGGTGGGACTGACTTGCATCTCGGTAGGACCGATATGGTTAGGGTTAGGGCATAACGTAATCTCGGTGAGACCGATTACACAAACTCGGTGAGACCGATTTTGGTAATTAGCTAACCAGAGAGTTGGTCAGGCAAACTTGGTGAGACCGATTACTCAAACTCGGTGGGACCGATTTTGGTAATGAGTCAACCTGAAAGTTTGCATTGTAATCTCGGTAGTACCGATTCTCAAACTCGGTGATACCGATTTTGATAATGGACATACACAGAGAGATTACAATCCCATCTCGGTAAGACCGAGATCCCTATCGGTAGAACCTATTTGCCTAGGGTTTGTGGCAGTGGCTAAGACATCAAAACTCGGTGGCGCCGGATAGAAAAAATCAGTGGGGCCGAGTTTGACTTTTAGGTTTAGGACATTTTGTGGAAGTGGGAAAGTAGTTGAGGGTTTTGGAGCATATCACTAAGCACATGAAGCAAGAGGTTCATTAAGCAACACCTCATCCCTCCTTGATAGTATTGGCTTTTCCTATAGACTCAATGTGATCTTGGATAACTAAAATAGAAAATGAAGAGTCTTGAGCTTGAAGCTGGAGCCAATCCCTTGTCCTTAGCATCTTGACGGAGTTCCCACATCATTTAGTCCATGCCACTCCATTGTTGAACTTATCTGAAACATACTAGATAAAAGTGTTAGTCCAACAAGAGATATGTTGACATTAATTACCAAAACCACCTAGGGAGCACTTGTGCTTTCAATGTCCCCCTTTTTGGTAATTGATGGCAACATACATCAAAGCTTTAGATAAAGATATAAAGAGTAGCAAGTAGAGCTTTGGAAAGACATGTAACAAGCATAGGCTCCCCCTACATGTATGCAGTCATGTGAATATGGAATATGGAAGCATATGAGAGCATAACCATGATAGAGTAGGCAATGTGTTACATATATCTTGGCCATATGCATCAGAGCAAAATATTATTAAGGAAAATACCTTCATGCTCATGAGTCCTTCTTGCAAACAGTATGTGCATCAGCAAGAATTCCTCATACACATGATAGTGATGCATATACTTACCTTGTAGTCTTGAGTTGGCTTAGGATGGAATGAACCTGCACAAACAAGGTTAGATAATACAGGTACATCTACTAGCCAGAGCAAACAAAAGAAACCACAAGAATACCAAGACTGAGATGACATGAAGAAAGTGAGTACAGAGTACCACATTGGATTAGACATGTCCCCAAGAATAATGATATGCAATGAATTCAAATGATTTCCTTCCCTTAGGTGTCTTGCTCCCCCTGAATCTAGAATGGGATATTGGAGAAGATAGGGAACAGAAAATCAGAGCAGAAAGATATAAATGAACAGAGCTTAAAGCAAATAAGCACATATGAACATGTCTTTCCCCCAAAAAGACACGTGGCATCTCTCCTCTTGAACATCAAGCATCTGGGATCCTTGAGAAATACTTTCTACTTGAGTATTCTCCCCCTGGAGATCTCTCTCTCTCTCCCTTGAGGATCTCTCTCTAAATGATAAGCTTTGATGTGATCTCTCTCTCCCCCTTTGACATCAATTTCCAAGAAGGGTTTTCGGAATCATCGAATGGGGTTGGTCCTGAGTCACAGCACAAAGCACTTTGTGAAAAATGTGATGCTTGTGAGGACAAGATTCATTGAGTGGAGCTGGATCGGAAGAAACACAGAATAAGTGGCAAACTGTTTTTCTGTTGTGAAATCGGTGGCACCGAGTGGTATGCTTTGGTGGTGCGAAAGGATTGGTTGGACCGAAAACAACAAATCGGTGAAACCGAGTTCATCCTGAGAAAACACTTGTCACCTTAGCTCACTAGTCTTAGTAAAATCTCACAAAGATTTGCAAGGAATTAACTTAAGGATCTGCAATGAATTGGATGCGAGAAAATGCAGAGCGACTAAAAGAAAGAAGGAAATCTAGATGAAGGTTTTTTGAAAGGAAAGCAAATATGCATGAGACAAATGCAAAGGCACAGACAAGAGCACGAGAGAACTTCATCTAGAGATGGTCGGTGACATAGTCACCTATGTTAGAGTATATTGACTTATGTGTCAAGTGAGATCACTTGATCATGGGTCATACTCATCGTTTGAGCTCAAAATGGGGTTACCATTTTTCGTTTAAGCATTTTGATGTATTCACATCTTGTCGAGTTGCTTTGCCTCATGTCTCGGAGTAAAGCTTCTCTAAGATGGAATGACATACCTTGGTTGGTGGTGATGACCATGTAGTTGAACTTGTGTGGGTTACTCAAGGTTGATGTAGCTCATCAAGAGTTGGGAGCACCACTTGGAATTTGAGTCCATCTACCTACATGGGTTAGTTATTGCAAGGAGTAGCACTTGTGAAAAAGAGAATTTAATCATGAAGCTCAATTATAGAGATTTTCAAAGGATATATTTGAAAGATTCCCCGCTTCCTTGACTTCAACCACCATAGTGTAGAGACTTGGTGATGTAGAGATTGCTTAAGATATGAATGGTTTTCAATCTCATGGAATTTGATTCAACCAAGTACCTACATGGGTTAGATAACATACAAGATACAAATATATCCAAGATATAATATATTCATCATAAGAGAAATATCAAGGATTAGTCATAATCTTATGTCTTGCATGTATCCAATGGAGTTTCTACTCCAAGTTTGAAGCATCAATGATGTTCAATTCTCCTCTTAACCTGCAAAACACCTTCTCATCAAGGGGTTTAGTGAATATTTATTTTATCTTCAATTATTTCTACTGTCAAAATATGAGAGAGGGAATAAAATGACTTTCCCAAAATAAAGAAATAATGAAGATCTAATAAAAAAATCAAATAAGTTTTTATTTGGAGTTTTTCGCTATTTTATTTGAATTTAGGAAAAAAGTGTGTTTTTCAAAATTGCATTTTAGGCCCAAAATAAATGTTCATCTTGTCCGGCTTGATTTTAGAAGTCGGGGAAAATTTATTTCGGGATTTTTGGAGTCCGTCTAGTATTTCTTTCGTTAGTATTTCTGCGCGAAATTATTAAAAAAACGCGAACCGACTCTGGGCCGTAACCGGCCAGGACTCCGCCTGGCTGAGGCTTTATATAGCGCCTCCCGAGGCCCGGGACAGCCCAAGCCGCCGCCGCGCCCCACCTAACCCTAACCCTACCCCGCGCCCCGCCGCCCGATCCGCCGCCGCCTCGCCGCAGCATTCTTGACGCAAGCGCCGCCGCCCTCGCCGCCGCGCCGCGCCCCCGGGCCGCCGCCCTCGCCGCCCGAACCCGCCGCCCTGGAGCTGCCGCCGCCGACGCCTTCGCCGAGCCGCCGCCGCCAATCTCGCCGCCCGAGCCGCCGAGGTTGAACCGCCGCGGTTTTCCTAGAAAACCGTTCGGTTTCGCCGATTTTGTTCGTTTTTTAGTTTCGTTTTTATTTTTTAGATCGGTTTTCTTTTCCGGTTTAGATTAAATAGCGAGCGTTCGCTTGTTCGTTCATTTTAACGTACGCGTTCATTGTTTAGATCCAGGTAACGAACGTTCGTTCGTTAAGCTGTTCGTCCTTTTTCTTTTTCTCGGATTTATTCCGCGATTTTCTGATCGCGATTTCTTATCTGATTTTCGATCTAGTATAACATTTCGCTCGTTTATCGGAATCAGGCGATTCAAGCGCCTGGAGTTTCATCTCGAAACCCTCTTTCCGAATAATCAACTCAAACAAGTTTTTGCTTCTGTAAAATTTGACTTAGGTCCAGATTAGTAAAACGAAGCCTGTTTCTTTCGCTGTTTGACTTTCGTTGCTTCGTCCGAGTTGTTTCTTTTTGCAAACTGGAGTTCTTAAGTTGAAATTTTTGGTTAGATCTTTTATTTGAGTTTTACCTGTGCATTACTAGAGTACTTATTCTGTGCTTGTTTGTTTGCGATAGAGTACCCGGAGTGCGCCGCTTGCTACTTTGAGTCTCTAGGTTTCACGGATCATCAGCAAGGAAAGTAACACTTTGATCATACCTTTTCATACCCAGTTTTTATGCATTAGATCAATCCTCAAACATTGCATGATTAGGATCTAATTAGATTGTGGGTTTTGGGAAGTAGATGAGGTAGTACCTATTACCTGTTTTATTATCAAACCCTTGGGAGTTACTTCTATGTTTGCTTCTTATGCCATGCTATGCTAGTAGACGTGGATTGGGTGAGTGTATCCATGACAGATGTGAGAATGTTAATTAATGGTTTATTTAAGGTGGCAACTTAAACACACATCTGGGTGGATTGAGGTACCTGGATATTCCAGGATTGCCTGTTTTCTTTTTGGACCGCCACCCAGGCTCAAAGGGATCATGAGATTATTCATGCTAGAAACTTCCGTGTGCAGCCACAAGCTACTATGGGCTCTAGACTAAGTTGTGCGAACTCTTACAGTGGTAGACTAGCAGATGTAGAGGGATGTAGGTGTAACTGTCTACCCGATCGTAAGGTGCTAGCGCTTATGAAAGACCGTGTCTCGGTCATCCGTTTCTCAAACACCATGTAGTGCGAGAATACCAATGGAGGAGATCGAGTCTTGTGGGGAAAAGTGCACAAACCTCTACAGAGTGTAACAAACTAATCATGGTTAGCCGTGTCCCCGGTTATGGACATCTTGAGTATCTAGTACTTGGATTATCATGTGAATCTCATCATGTTACTTTAATAAATTTTGTTGGGTTTTAATGATGATGTTTAATTGGGATTGAGAATGCTGTCAACCATTCTCAATATTTAACAACCACCATGATAGTTAAATAAAATTTATTCCTTTGCAGTAGGGAAAAATTGGCTTTACGCAAAATTTGTAACCATAGAGTTTTCCACCAGCCAAATATGCATGTAGTATAGCATTACTCTTTCATATTGCTCTCTATGTGTTACATTGGCAGCATATTCCATGTGCTGACCCGTTTTCGGGATGCAACGTTCATGTTGCAGACTTTTCAGACGACGAGTAAGGTGCCTTAGGTCGTGGTTCTATACTCAGTGATGCCGTTGGAGTTGATGGACTCGCTTATCTTCCAAGCCTTTCGCTGTTATCGTTATTAGATGGTCGTAAGCCATATTTATTGTAATAAGTTCTCCTTTGGAGACATTCAATGCAATAAGTGTGTGATTGCTACTCTGTTATAAATCCTTCGAGAATCTTGTGCGTGTCAAGACATTCTTGATCCGAGGATGACAACGATGCTCGAGAGATCAGAATGTTTGAGGTCTGGTCGCTACAAGATGGTATCAGAGCACACACTGACTGTAGGACACGACCACTAAGCTAAAGCCCTAGATCACTACTCTTTCTTCTCATTTCTGACTCCTCATATTTTCTATTCTTTTAGGATGGCGGATGCAAGGAACAAGTTCACACAACCGAATGAAGATACACCCTTCGGATGTCACTTGAAGGAAGTCACTAGATACCTGAACATCGGAGTACCAAGCTTCACCGGGACCTACAACGCCACTTTACCCGAAGAGGAGCGTTGGATGATTCATGTTCAAGTTCCAGGAAGGACATTTGCACCTGTCACGGAGCCCATAGAGTTTTCCTTTGATGCACCAACCTGGAGACTAGGGAAGAGCATGGCAGCCCACATCGCCATGTGACATATTGGAGAAGTTTACCGCAATGATCTCAAGAATACTATCTACCAAATTTGTGGGTGCCGAGATGAGCAATGGGAGATGATCAGCACCAGGAGGGACATATCAATCACAGCTTATATCCAGGAGTTAAACCAGCACATCCGACGTCAGAGGAGAACCGGATGTCTTGTGAGCATGGAGGATCGCAAAGGCTATGACAAGGATCAAGGAGCTAGAGGAAGAACTCAAGGCTACACGTGAAGATTACATGGAAGAAATTGAAGTGCTAGTGGAGAAGAATGACCACTTAACCAGGAAGCTCGGAGTTTTCATGGGAGACCCCGCGCCAGGAGGAAATAATGACGATTCCACTTGCCCGGATAACTATATCATCATCGACGACACCGACTCGGATCCCGACGACAGTGATGATGACTATGTTAATGAAGCTGGAGCAGATATCATGGAGTCTTCATCGGAGCAGTTTTTCTAGTTGACCACCATAACAGTAGTAGAATTTCCCCCATTGTAATTAGTTTAGTCCAAGCACGTTGTAACGATAGTTAGACTGTTGTATGCCCTTATTTGAAATTGATTGGAGTGATGTTGTTTGCTTTTGTCTCATGTGCATATGGGTAGTGTTTTCTCACTAGACCTCATTCTATTCTATTTCTCATCTTCTCTAAAACCCTCAGATGCCTCCGAGACGCGACACCGGATTTGTTTTCCCACCGGAGATCACTTAGTTGATTCTGCAGCAGAATGCATTGATTCAAACACTGGTACAGAACCAAGGCAACAACAACAACAACAACAACCCACCACCACCACCACCTGTTGACCATTTGACTCGTTTCTTGAGGCTAAATCCGCCGGTGTTTTCCAGTAGCACCGAGCCGATTGTTGCAGATGATTGGCTCCGCATGGTTGGAAGGGAGCTGACCACTGCAGGATGCACTGATGTGGAAAGAGTGTGTTTTGCCGCACATCAGCTTGACGGACCCGCAGCATCATGGTGGGAGAATTACACCGCCACACACCCTATTGACACAATCACGTGGGATCAGTTTCAGCAAGCTTTCCGTATTGCCCACGTTTCAACAGGAGCTATGACCATGAAGAAGCGTGAGTTTCGCAACTTACGCCAAGGAGGACGCACTATAAGCCAGCATGTGGAGGATTTTAGTAAGTTAGCTCGGTATGCCCCAGATGATGTTGCTACAGATGCTGCTAAGCAGGAGAAGTTTCTGGAAGGACTGAATGATGAGCTGAGCATGCAGTTGATGGTAGCCACTTTCAATAACTACCAGGAGTTGGCAGATCGTGCTCTTATGATTGAAGGGAAGCAACAACAGATTGATAACCGCAAGAGGAAGTATGGACAGGGGAAGTACAATTCTGGAGCTCAGCAGAAGCTACGCTTTACCCCGAAACCGGGAGGACAATTTCAGCATACCCATGGAGGAGGCAGCTCACACAATCATAAGGTTCCAAGAATGGGAACGGGAATGGAGGAAGCAATGGACAAAACCGCACCAACCCGTCCACCCCAGCCAAGAGAGACCTGAGCCAAGTCACTTGCTTTAAGTGCCAGAAGACTGGACATTATGCCAACGAATGTCCCGAAGCCTAGAATGGCAATGGTAATGGAAGCTCAGGGAAGAAGCCGAACCCTTTCAACAGGGGACAGGTAAACCACGTTAGCGTGGAGGAGGTTGAAGCCCAGCCAGATGCAGTAATAGGTAAGTTTTTGGTTAAGTCATTTACTGCAATCGTTCTTTTTGATACTGGTGCATCGCATTCATACATATCACGGGGATTTGTGGATAAGTACAAACTGCCCACCAAGGTTCTTAGAACACCTATGCTAGTAAGCTCACCAGGAGCGGAGTATATGGCCAGTCGTGGATGTTTTCAAGTACCTTTGAGCATAGGTAGGCATGTTTTCCCCACGGATTTAATCATTCTAGAATCGCAAGGTTTGGACATGATTCTAGGTATGGATTGGCTATCGATGTATGGAGGGAACATCGATTGCGCTAGTAAGTCGATTTTGCTTACAACACCCGAAGAAAGAAGGATCAAGTATGTATCACGGCATGAGCCGAGGAGGGCGCAGGTAAATTCCTTATCAGGAGTTGTGCAGGAGGAAGTACCAGTGGTGAAGGATTACCCGGACGTGTTTCCAGAAGATTTGCCAGGCATGCCACCGGATAGAGACATTGAGTTTTTGATTGAACTATTGCCAGGCACCAGGCCGATATCTAAGAGACCATATAGGATGCCCGCACAAGATTTGGAAGAAATTAAGAAGCAGATTAAGGAGTTATTGGATAAATGTTTTATTCGCCCAAGTGCTTCGCCTTGGGGATCGCCAGTGCTTCTAGTGGAGAAGAAGGATGGCTCATTGAGAATGGTTGTTGATTATCGAGGACTGAATGAAGTGACAATTAAGAACAAGTACCCATTGCCGATGATCAACGACTTGTTTGACCAATTGCAAGGAGCTAAGTTATTTTCCAAGATCAATTTGCGATCGGGATACCATCAGTTGAAGATTCGAGAGCAGGATATACCTAAGACGGCTTTTACAACAAGGTACGGGCTATATGAGTATACCGTTATGTCATTTGGTCTGACTAACGCACTTGCCTATTTCATGAACATGATGAACAAGGTGTTTATGGAGTTTTTGGATAAGTTTGTCGTGGTTTTCATTGATGATATTTTGGTATATTCAAAGAATGAAGAAGAACATAAGGAGCATTTGTGTTTGGTACTCGAGAAGCTCAGAGAACATCAGTTATATGCCAAGTTCAGTAAATGTGAGTTTTGGTTGAAGGAAGTAGGATTTCTCGGACATGTTATATCCAGAGAAGGTATAGCAGTGGATCCCACTAAAGTTGCCCTTTGTGACAAATCGGGAAGCACCAACGACAGTTGGAGAGATCCGGAGTTTTCTTGGACTGGCAGGATACTACCAGAGATTCATTGAGAATTTCTCGAAGATTGCGAAGCCTATGACGGAGTTGTTGAAGAAAGACACTAAGTTCAATTGGACTGAAAAATGTGAGGCTAGTTTCCAAGAGTTGAAGAAACATTTGGTTACCTCACCAGTGTTAATTCTGCCAGATCAAAGCAAGGATTACGAGGTGTATTGCGACGCTTCACGTCGAGGACTTGGAGCAGTGCTTATGCAGGAGGGAAGAGTTGTTTCGTATGCTTCACGACAGCTTAAGCCTCATGAGTTAAATTATGCTACTCATGATTTGGAGTTAGCAGCCGTAGTACACGCACTGAAGACTTGGAGACATTTCCTTATTGGAAACCACTATGAGGTGTACACGGATCACAAGAGTTTGAAGTACATCTTCATGCAGAAGGAGTTAAATCTCAGGCAAAGGAGATGGTTGGAGCTCATTAAGGATTACGATATGGATTGCATTATCACCCCGGAAAGGCTAACGTAGTAGTAGATGCGTTGAGCCGCAAGAGCCATGTCACCACACTAATGACCGGAGGTTTACCAAAAGAATTAGCCGAGGATTTGAGAGCTATGTTTGGAGATAGTTCGAGAGGCTATGTAGCAGCATTGGAGATCTGATCTCTGAAAGTCGTTATATCAACTAGAGGGGGGTGAATAGGCGATTTTATGAATTCTTCAATGAGGAATTTTCGGTGAGGAAATTCTAAGTGAAGAACTACTTGCAGTGGAATAAGTACTCGAAGTAAGCATAAGAGAATGCGGGCATGGTCATCATGATGAAATGAAGACAATCAAAGAGTGCGAGAAAGCGTAAACACAGGATAGCACAAGATGAAGACAAACAGTGAAGAATTGAGCGAGGAAATTGAGAAAGTCTTTAGTCAAAGTCTTCAAACACAGATATGAACGAACACTCAACACAAGTAATGAGGAAATGAAAGAGTTGAGGAAATAGAACCGTTAGGTTGGTGAAGACAATGATTTGGTAGACCAGTTCCAACTGCTTTGTCTCGGTTATGCGTCTGGTTGGGCGGTGAGTATTTACAATCGAGGACACACAGTCCCGGACACCAAGTCGCTGAGCACGCAGCTCAGGACACCAAGTCCTCACCGTATTCTCCTTGAACTAAGGTCACATGACCTCGTCCAATCACTCGTGGTAAGTCTTGAGCGACTTCCAAACCTTCACAGACTTGGTCACTCGGCGATCCACAATTCCTCCTGGATGCTCTAGACCATGACGCCTAACCGTCTGGAAGAAGCACAGTCTTCAAAGGTAACAAGCGTCGGATCCACGCAGGATCAATCTCTTGATGATGCTCAATCACTTTGGGTTTGTAAGGGGTTTGGTTTTGGGTTTTCCTCACTCGATGATTTTCGCTCAAAGTCCTCGGAGGATGGGTTGCTCTCAAATGACAAGTGTCAAGTTCTCTCGAGCAGCCAACCAGCTAGTGGTTGTAGGGGCGGCTATTTATAGCCTAGGGAGCAGCCCGACATGATAAGACATAAATGCCCTTCAATGATATGACCGTTAGGTGGATAAGATATTTTGGGACAGGTGGCCAAGAAGACAAAGAATCGATCGGAAATTTGACTCTCAAATTCCTCGGGGCTATCATGTTCCTCCTTTGTGTAGGAAATCCGCACTAGCAAATTCCTAACTCCTCGGTCGAACAAATTCCTCGGCGACGGAAGAACTTCGTCTCACATCCTTTGAAGAAATTGGTGAGTTGTATGAGATTTCAAAGGCTTCACTCGAAGGGATTGGTAGGTGTAGGATTTTAGTTGAGCATCACATGGAAATTTTTCCTTAGTATTTCCTCGACCCCTTTAACGAAGACGGTGTTTCCTATGACTCAAGAAAAAGAAAGCGAAACTACAGAAAAAAAAGTCTTCACGCTTCATGTTCCTCAAATGAATACCAAGTCTTCAAGGTCACACCAATTTCTTCACTTTCAAAGTCTTGAATATCAAAGTCTTGATCGAAGAACTTCATTTTAGGGTCGACTTTCTGTAAATATCAAACTCCTCATAGACTTATAGACTTGTGTACACTCATAAACACATTAGTCCCTTAACATATAAGTCTTCAATACACCAAAATCACTAAGGGGCACTAGATGCACTTACAATCTCCCCCTTTTTGGTGATTGATGACAATATAGGTTAAGTTTTCAACGGGGATAAACATATGAAGTGTAAATACTGATATTGAGGAATTTGATTGCAAGATATGGAAGAACTCCCCCTGAAGATGTGCATAGCGAGGAATTTGCTTTTGAGGCAATGCATATTTGAAGAGTTGAATCATGGAGATCTCCCCCTATATCTTGTAATTCATACACGCATTTGACATATAATATGAGGAATTTGAAATGCATGATGAAATATGGTGACTGATGTAGTTCAGCATGCGTGCATTAACATATAATGAGGAATAAGCATGCAGAGGAACACATCAAAAGTATCAGAGCACCATCGGGTTTAAGATTACAACTCGATCCAATAAAAGTTTCAGAAGAACGAGAGTTGTAACTTAGCAAAAATGTTGTATATGGGCGTAAAAATAGACCCGTTTGAAGACTAACTCAAATTTCTCCCCCTTTGTCATCGAATGACCAAAAGGATAGAAACTGAGGACTAACGCATACGAAGAATTTCAAGTTGATGAAGGAGCGCTTGGCGTTATCGGGTCGATTGTCGTAGTAGGGCTGCTGCTTGATGTAGCGACGACCCAAAATCGGTCAAATCTACGTATGCATACCATCCCAAGATCATCGATACTCACGGTACATCGATAAAGTAATCAAAGTTCAATCACACCTGAATATCATTAAACGATTCTCATATAGAGTCTTTATTACAAGGGAATAAATTGGCTCAAGGCCAACTCATGAGAAATAAACTAATAACACCGCTTGAGCGTCGAAGATAAAGCGAGTCCATCCGACTCCAAAGGGCAATCGCCAAGCGTGGGCGTAGCCTCACTCTGATCGAATATACCCGCAACATAAGGCGTTGCAGCCATGTAGGTCAGCTTTTGGAATAAGGCGGCAAGTCATGAAGAACAACAATAATAAACTTACTATCACTACATGCATTTTTGGCTGTGGAGCTCTAAGTTTCATCATTTTGCGAAAAGCAAATTTTATCCTACTACAGTGGACTTGCTTGCAAATTACTACAATTGTCGGTAGTTATTGAGATGGTTCCGCCAACCAAAATCTCATTCCCAAATTATTAAGTCATAGAACCCCTCAAATTAATTCATTAGTTTTAGTGTTGAGATATCCGAATACTTCCAAGTTCCAGAGGCTCAAATGTCCGTAACCGGGGACACGGCTAATCGATTAGATCTTTAACTCTGCAGAGGTTTGCGCACTTTCCCGCAAGAATCATTCCCTCCTTTAAAGTCTTCGCACTTCATGGTGTTTGAAGGCGGACGAATGAAACAGGTCTTCCAAAGAGTTCTTACAGCTCTGCCGGTACCCATCCAACCCTACCGTTCTTCTACATCTCGTAGTACCGTCCAGCCAGCGTCACTACTAGGGTCAACCCAGCCAGAGCCCATAATGGCTTTGCGGCTGCATGTAAGCTTCCGGTCATGGGGCATCCATTCTTCTCTTCGTGGCTGGGTGAAGCTTTCCGCAAGATGTCATGGCACTTCTCTATGCATCCCGCCACCTTGGGTTCTCCAGGTGCCGTCAACAAATCCTCCACCCAAAGAGTGATTTTCGAAATCCATCTTGATCATTGTAGTTCATGGGGTTGTCATCATCATTGACTCTCACATCTTGCTTATGAATTTCACTCAACCCAAAACCCGTCTACGAGCATAACAAAGTAACTACTTCGTCCCGGGGTCATGGTAACAAGGGGATTGGTTAATCCTACCACATGATACTACTCAAGTTTAATGACTTCAAAATTTCACTACTGCATGCATGGTGGGGTGGTGACAATTACTAATGCACAAAAACATAGGTATAGAAATTAACATGATCAAAACTTGCCTTGCTGATGATCCTCGTAAGCTAAAGAGTCGTAGTAGCAAGCTTCGCACTCCGGAAACTCTACCGAGACAAACAATTCACAATAAGCATATAGCAATAGGATCACATAACACAACATAACAAAAGTAACATAACACAACAAAACAACCAAAACCAAATCCAAAGGAAAACTCAAGGAAAAACCACTCAAAGTTTTCCTACTTCAAACAATAGCTAGAATAGTTTTTTTTATATAACAAAATTTACTCAACATAACCTAATCATGGTTTTAAGTTAACTTAACAGAAAAGGATTCACTAAGCAACTAGGAGCAAAAAGAATTAATTTAAAAGCTATTATAAAACTCCTATTAAGCCTAATCCAATTCCTATAAAGAAAAATAAATTAAAACTTTTATTAATTATAAATAAAAGTTCATCTATTAGAGTGACAGAAACTAACCTAGAATAATCAATCACAAGTTAAAAATAAATTTATTTACTAATTAAAATATTAGGAAAACAGGAGCTAGTTAATTAATTAGGATTAATAGGATTCTGCTTAAAACTAATTATTTATTAATCCTAAAATACCCAATTTAATTTTTATGGTTTGGCAATGACAAAGCAAAGTTGGGGCAAAAAGAATAATATAAAAATAATTTTTCTAACTCAAGTTATAGTAGATTTACTATTCTGACTAAAACTAAATTAATGAAATTTTAATTATTTTTAACATAGCTAAATATATATTCTACAGAAACTACATAAAATTTGCAAACCAACAAAAAAGAATCACTCAAAAATATTAAACAGAATAAAAGATATGAATTTTTCAAAACAGAAACTATTCTGCTAAAACAGAAAAATGAAATTAAAAGAAAAAGGCCTAATGGGCCTAAACTGCGCACTGTGCGTTAAATAGCCTAAACGGGCCTAGGGTTAAACTAGAACGGACCGGCCTAAAAAAATAAACCTAACTAACTAATAAACCGGACGAACCGGCCGGTCTTTTTATAAAAAGATACCCCTTCGGGGGTTCTAATCTTAGCCGTCGAAGATGAATCGGACGGAGAATGATTCGGTGGCTTACCGAGTCCGTGACAGCGGCGCGGCGGCGAGAGTCGGCGAGGCTAGGGGCGTCGGGAGCTCGGGAAGTCGCCGTCTGGAGTCTTGGGGAGGTTAGCGAGGCTTCAGGTGGAGTCGTTGGGGGTCGGGGTGGCCTAGGGCGGCGACGGCGGTGACAATGGCGGAGGCAGGGGACTGGCTCAGCGAGGTCGAGTGGGAGGAGAGGGGTCAGCGAGGTCTCGGGGGGGAATGGGGTCTGGGGCTCGGCTTTTATAGCGGTCGTCCTCGCTTGGGCGATCAGGCGATCGGGATCCGGATCCCGGGATCCGGCGATCCATGGGCGACGACGAGGCGTGGGGGGAAAAAGAAGGGGGGGCCCGCTGGTCGATGAGAGAGAGAGAGGGGGCGCGGTGGGTGGCCTGCAGATCGATTCGAGGCGAGGGGAGGTGAGTGGGCCGGCTCGGCTGGCTGGGCTGGCTCTGGGCCGCCTGGCTGGGCCGGGCTGGTGGGGGTGGCGCTGGCTGGGCGGGGGGCTGTTGGCGCTGATGGGGTTTATCTTTTTCTGAATTTATTTTTTTAGCAAAACAAAAACAGAAATAAAACAATATCTATAAATATTTTATATAGGGTATATATATACCAAAATGATGGGGAATATTCCTTTCATTTGAACATTTTTCCAAAGGCAAAATCCAAACTTTATAAAATCCATTTTTTCAAATTCAAATAAAATTCAGATTTGAATCCAAATCTTTTGGCAATGTTTTCCTCGATATTTTTGGAGTGTCATGTTTGCTCCTCTCATACTTTTGATCAAGTATTTATCGGGCTTAGTTTTTGAAATGTTTCCCACTTGCCAAAGTTTGAATTCAAATTCAAAACTCAAAATTTCTCTGAAACTCCAAATGGCATTCAAATTCAAACAGGATGCATAGGATGCTTAGCTATAATTGTAAAACATTCCAAATAGGAAATTTGGGATGTTACAAACCTACCACCTTAAGATGAATCTAGCCTTGAGATTCGGGTTGGCTAACAAATAGGTGCGGGTGGTCTCGAAGAAGGTCTTCTTGGCGCTCTGTGTGGCTTCTTCCTCGGTGTGGTGACTCCACAGCACCTTGCAAAATTTGATGACCTTCTTTGCGGGTGACTCTGCTTGCAGTCTCGAGAATTGGACGGGTTTCTCCTTGTAAGTCAGATCTTTGTCAAGCTGTATGGCCTCTAGGGGCCTTGTATCTCTCAACGGAACATCGGCCATGTCGGCATGACACTTCTTGGTGAGAAACATGGAAGACATCATGAACTTGGACAATCCTTCCGCAATTCCAACTTGCATGCAACCTCTCCACGACGTTCGAGGATTTTGTAGGGCCAATGAATCGGGTGCTAACTTTCCCTTGACTCCAAACCTCTTGATTCCACGAAGTGAGACACACGAAGATATGCTCGGTCTCCCACTTCGTAAGTCACTTCCTTGCGCTTCTTGTCGGCATAACTCTTACGTCTCATTGTGCTATCTTGAGCCTGTCTCGAATCAGCTTGACTTTCTCTTGGAATCCTTGATAAGATCGGAACCGAAAAGTGATCGATCTCCAACACTATCCACACAGCAATGGTGTTCTCGCACCTCCTTCCGTATAGAGCTTGAAAGGGCCATCTTGATGGATTGATAACTGTTGTTGTATGAGAACTCTGCGATGGCAAATTATCATCCCAGCTAGACCCATAGTCTAGCACACAAGCTCTCAACATGTCCTCCGAATCTGATTGACTCTCGGTCTCGTCCATCTCTGCGGATGAAAAGCTGTCTTGAATTCCGATCTCGTACCCAAAGTTTCATGCAAGCGCCTCCAAAACTTTGAGGTAAACTGCGTTCCTCTACGACACGATTTTCCTCGGAACTCCATGCAGACATACGATCCTGGTCACGTATATCTTGGCCAACTTAGCACTGGTATAGGTAGTCTTCACGGAATGAAGTGAGCTACCTTGGTCAAACGATCAACCACTACCCAGATAGAATCATAACCTGAGCGGGTCTGGGTAATCTGTGATGAAATCCATTCCAAGTTTCTCCCATTTCCACTCGGGAATCGGCAAAGGTTGAAGTAACCTGCTGGCTTCGATGTTACGCCTTTACTCGTTGACAAACATCGCACATTGCTACGCACTCGCAATATCTTTCTTCATACCGCCCACCGAAACTTTGCTTCAAATCCGGTACATCTTGGTGTTGCTTGGGGGTAAATCGAGTACGGTGAATCATGAGCCTCTGAAGAATTAGCTTCACGAGTTCGGGATCATTGGGCACATAAATACGATCCTCGAACCATATAGTTCCATGTTCATCCTTACGAAATCCTTTAGCTTTTCCTTCATCCATCTTTTGCTTAATCTCATCAATTTCCTTGTCCGACTTACGGGCTTCACGAATCCTTTCGCCAAAGTGGACTGAACTTCGAGTTGCAACAAATCCTCTCGAACTATCTCGATCGGAGATCTCGAGGTCATCGACTAACTCCAGGGTAATCCTCCGTTGTAAGAGTATTCACATAACTCTTACGGCTCAAAGCATCTGCTACAACATTAGCTTTACCGGGTGGTAATGCAATCTCATGTCATAGTCCTTTATCAACTCTAGCCATCTCCTCCGCTCGAGGTTCAATTCCTTCTGCGTGAAAATATACTTCAAGCTCTTGTGGTCTGTGTAGACATCACAGCGGTTTCGATGAGGAAATGTCTCTGTGTCTTGAGTGCATGCACTACATTTGCTAACTCCAAATCATGTGTGGCATAATTCATCTCATGAGGTCGTAGCTGTCTGAAGGCATACGCTACAACCTTCCTTCCTGCATTAGTACTCCTCCGAGTCCTTGACGAAGCGTCACAATAGACCTGGTATTCCTTGTGTATGTCCCGCAAAATCAACTTTGGGGCTGTGACCAACCGTTTCTTTAATTCTGAAAACTGGCTTCACATTCCTTGGTCCAAACATACTTGGCTTCCTTCTTCAACAGCTCGGTCATGGGCTTGGCAATCTTCGAGAAGTTCTCAATAAACCTCCGATAATATCCTGCGAGTCCCGAAAGCTGCGGATCTCCTTGGTGAGGTGGGTGACCGCCAATCGGTGGTGATTCAACCTTGGCGGGATCAACTGCTATTCCTTCTCCTGAAATAACATGTCCGAGGAATCCAACTTCCTTCAACCAAAATTCATATTTGCTGAACTTGGCATACAACCGATGTTCTTGAAGTTTCTCGAACTAGACGCAAATGTTCCTTATGCTCTTCCTCGCTCTTGAGAAAATCAGTATATCATCGATGAACACCACGACAAACTTGTCCAGATATTCCATAAACACCTTGTTCATCAAATTCATGAAGTATGCAGGAGCATTAGTCAATCCAAATGACATGACGGTATACTCATATAAACCATACCTGGTAGTGAATGCTGTTTTGGGTATATCCTTTTCACGGATCTTCAACTGATGATACCCTGATCGAAGATCGATCTTGGAGAATACCTTGGATCCAACTAGCTGATCAAACAGATCATTAATCATCGGCAGAGGGTACTTGTTTTTGATGGTTACTTCGTTCAATGCACGATAATCCACAACCATCCTCAAACTTCCATCCTTCTTCTCTACCAAAAGAACTGGGGCTCCCCAAGGTGATGAGCTTGGACGAATATATCCTTTCTCCAATAACTCATTAATTTGATCCTTGATCTCTTTCAACTCATTCGGTGGCATCCGATAAGGTCTCTTGGATATTGGGGCTGTGTGGGCAATAGCTCAATCAGAAACTCAATGTCCTGTCCGGTGGCATTCTGGTAATTCCTCCGGAAACACATCGGAAAATCTTGCACTCTGGCACTTCCTCTGAATAACTCCGTGAGGGAATGCACTGATTCTTCATCTGGCTGTGCTGGCTACATACTTGATCCTCTTACGCTCGGGGTGGTGAGCAGAATAGACTTCTTGCGGCACAGTCTATGTTTCCTTCGAACTTTGACAACCAATCCATGCCTAGGATTACATCCAAGGTCTGGGTTTCCAACACTATGAGGTCTGCGGGAAATTTATGGTTCCCGATGTTGAGGGTTGCATGACAGCCTAAGCCTGCCATCATTTCTCCTCCTGCGGAACTGACGCGAAGGGGGCTTCTAAGGGTTTTAGTGGGCAACCCGTACTTTTCCACAACTACCCTTGATATGAATGAATGCGTTGCACCAGAATCAAAGAGTACCAAAACTGAACGTGAATTCAATAAAAACTTACCAACCACAGTGTCTGGCTGATCATAGACGTCCTCCACGTCGATGTGGTTCACCTGAGCACGAGGGAACGGATTGGGCTTCTTCGCTGAGCCTCCATTGCCATTTCCATTCCTCTGCTTGGCCTCCGGCAGTCGGTGGCGTAGTGCCCTGTCTTCCGCACTTGAAGCGGTGATGTGGCTCAGATCCTTTGAGCCGGGCAGAACGGTGCTGATTGCCATTACCGTTTCCATTGCCATTGCCATGGCCTGACTTGTTGTCTGGCTGCGGTTGTTCCCATTTCCTCCATGGTTATGACCTCCATGGTTATGATGGGTGTGCCCTCCGAGTATGGTGCATAGCGGGCTTCGCTGAGCTCCCGAGTTGTGCTTCCCCTGGATGTACTTCCGCTTGCGGCTTTCTATCTGCTGCTGCTTGCCTTCAAGAATAGTGGCCTTGTCTACCAGCTCACGGTAGTTGTTGAAGGTAACCACAATAAGCTGCATGCTCGGTTCATCATTGAGTCCCTCAAGGAACTTCTCCGCTTATGCATCTGTGGCCACATCATCGGGGCATAGCGGCGAGCTTGCTGAATTCATCCACGTCTCGTGCCACAAGACGGTTCCCTGGCGCAAGTTGCGGAACTCACGCTTCTTGGGCTCATGGCTCCAGTGAGACATGAGCGGTCGGAAGGCCTGCTGGAATTCATCCCAAGTGATGGCACCAATGGGAAAAATGGTGGTGTAGTTCTCCCACCAAGAAGCTGCAGGTCCATCCAGTTGATCTTGTGCAAAGCGCACCTTCTCAAAGATCGGTGCATCCAACAGTGATTAGCTCCTTCCGACTTTGCGGAGCCAATCATCAGCCACAATCGGCTCAAGGCTTGATAGAGAACATCGGCGGATTCAGTCTCGTAAATCGAGTCAAGTTGTCCACAGGGGTGGTGGCGGTGGATTGTTGGAGTTGTTGTTCGATTCTGAATGAGAAGCTGCATGAGTGCATTCTCTGCTTGGAGCAGCTGGGTGAGCTCCGCGGAAACCAAAGGTCACGTCTCGGAGGCATCTGGTGTTTTGGAGTGGATGAGAATATTAGAATAGAACAATGGTCTATGAGAAATAACACTACCCATATGAATGCACAATCATAACACACCAATCATTTATTCATTCCACTCAAACATGGTTCAACTCGATTACAAAAGCTCATGACTAATCGAAGGGAAAACATCGGCCTAACTGATCGACGAAAGTAAAGAAAAAATAACATGGTGGTCGACTAAAAAGTCTTCATCGATGGCGCCTCCTCTTGGGGTTTCCTTGATGGTACTCCTTCAAAATCCTGATCATTGCTCACGAGGGGTCCTTCATCTCCACTCGGGTAAAGGTCCTCTCCCAAGTCCATCTTTTCCTCTATCGCGGCAAGCTTCATCTTCAGGTCATCGACTGTCTCTATGAAGTCCGTGATTTCTTCCTCATGGCCAAGGAAATCTGCGCGTGCCTTCTCCTCCAGTTCCAGTTCACGGAACAAAAGCTTCCGGTGTGTCTTCGAGTTACGGCGAGTCTGAATCTCCCGTTTCCTGAGAAGACACTCCAAGTCCTGGATGTAAGAGAGAGTGGAATCGTCCTCAATGGTACGGATGATATCTCCATTCCTTGCCCTGCGAGAAACCATGGCGAGGTCTCGAGGATCGAGCTCGGCCTGTACTCCTCTCGGAGATGTCCAAGTGCTCGATAGATCGCCACGTCCCTTCCGATGATCCAGTTGAACTCGGTGAACTCAAAGTCAATCGGCTCCGTGTGTCCTCCGAAGGTTCTCCCTGGGATATGCACCTCAATCCTGTAGCGGGTGTCCGTCGGAAGTGCATTGGTTGGCTTCCCGGTGATCGAGGGTAGAGCGATCTTCAGCTGCTTCACCATCTGGACCAGCTTTCTTCCGAAGGACATCGTCTCATCGGGCTGGCAAAACTCCGGTAGCAGAACTGGGGTGAACTCGACGGCCATCTAGAATGTTGAAAATAGGAGAAGAGTCAGAATTGAGCAGGGGAGAATTATGGAATGATAAGGATAAAAGTAAAAGGTCTCTGCTATGGCTTTCCGATCCTAGGGGTTACGATCCTACGGTCAGCGTGTGCTCTGATACCATCTCTGTAGCGACCTGACCCAAAATCGGTCAAATCTACGTATGCATACCATCCCAAGATCATCTTTGGTACTCACAAAGACATCGATAAAGTAATCAAAGTTCAATCACACCTGAATATCATTAAACGATTCTCATATAGAGTCTTTGTTACAAGGAATAAATTCGCTCAAGGCCAACTCATGAGAAATAAACTAATAACACTGCTGAAGCGTCGAAGATAAAGCGAGTCCATCCGACTCCAAGGGCAATCGCTAAGCGCGAGCGTAGCCTCCTCCTGATCGAATATACCTCGCAACATAAGACGTTGCAGCCATGTAGGTCAGCTTTTGGAATAAGTGGCAAGTCATGAAGAACAACAATAATAAACTTACTATCACTACATGCATTTTGGTCTGTGGAGCTCTAAGTTTCATCATTTTTAAAAGCAAATTTTATCCTACTACTGTGGACTTGCTTGCAAATTACTACAATTGTTGGTAGTTATTGAGATGGTTCCGCCAACCAAAATCTCATTCCCAAATTATTAAGTCATAGAACCCTCAAATTAATTCATTAGTTTTAGTGTTGAGATATCCGAATACTTCCAAGTTCCAGAGGCTCAAATGTCCGTAATCGGGACACGGCTAATCGATTAGATCTTTAACTCTGCAGAGGTTTATGACTTTCCCGCAAGAATCATTCCCTCCTTTAAAGTCTTCGCACTTCATGGTGTTTGAAGACGGACGAATGAAACAGGTCTTCCAAAGAGTTCTTCAGCTACTGCGGTACCCATCCAATCCTACCATTCTTCTACATCTCGTAGTACCGCCCAGCCAGCGTCACTACTAGGGTCAACCCAGCGAGCCCATAATGGCTTGCGGCTGCAGAGTAAGCTTCGGTCATGGGGCATCCATTCTTCTCTTCGTGGCTTGGTGAAGCTTTCCGCAAGATGTCATGGCACTTCTCCATGCATCCCGGCCACCACTGGGTTCTCCAGGGTGCCCGTCAACCGTCCTCCACCCAGTAGTGATTTTTCCGAAATCCATCTTGATCATTGTAGTTCATGGGGTTGTCATCATCATTGACTCTCACATCTTGCTTATGAATTTCACTCAACCCAAAACCCGTCTACGAGCATAACAAAGTAACTACTTCGTCCCGGGGTCATGGTAACAAGGGGATTGGTTAATCCTACCACATGATACTACTCAAGTTTAATGACTTCAAAATTTCACTACTGCATGCATGGTGGGGTGGTGACAATTACTAATGCACAAAAACATAGGTATAGAAATTAACATGATCAAAACTTGCCTTGCTGATGATCCTCGTAAGCTAAAGAGTCAGAGTAGCAAGCTTCAGACTCAGGAAACTCTACCGAGACAAACAATTCACAATAAGCATATAGCAATAGGATCACATAACACAACATAACAAAAGTAACATAACACAACAAAACAACCAAAACCAAATCCAAAGGAAAACTCAAGGAAAAACCACTCAAAGTTTTCCTACTTCAAACAATAGCTAGAATAGTTTTTTTTATATAACAAAATTTACTCAACATAACCTAATCATGGTTTTAAGTTAACTTAACAGAAAAGGATTCACTAAGCAACTAGGAGCAAAAAGAATTAATTTAAAAGCTATTATAAAACTCCCATTAAGCCTAATCCAATTCCTATAAAGAAAAATAAATTAAAACTTTTATTAATTATAAATAAAAGTTCATCTATTAGAGTGACAGAAGCTAACCTAAAATAATCAACCACAAGTTAAAAATAAATTTATTTACTAATTAAAATATTAGGAAAACAGAGCTAGTTAATTAATTAGGATTAATAGGATTCTGCTTAAAACTAATTATTTATTAATCCTAAAATACCCAAATTAATTTTTATGGTTTGACAATGACAAAACAAAGTTGGGGCAAAAGAATCATATAAAAATAATTTTTCTAACTCAAGTTATAGCAGATTTACTATTCTGACTAAAACTAAATTAAAGAAATTTTAATTATTTTTAACATAGCTAAATATGTATTCTACAGAAACTACATAAAATTTGCAAACCAACAAAAGAAGAATCACTCAAAAATATTAAACAGAATAAAAGATATGAATTTTTCAAAGCAGAAACTATTCGCTAAAGCAGAAAAATGAAATTAAAAGAAAAGGCCTAATGGGCCTAAATCTGACTGTATGCGTTAAATAGCCTAAACGGGCCTAGGGTTAAACTAGAACGGACCGCCTAAAAAATAAACCTAACTAACTAATAAACCGGACGAACCGCCGGTCTTTTTTATAAAAGATACCCTTCGGGGTTCTAATCTTAGCCGTCGAAGATGAATCGGACGGGGATGATTCGGTGGCTTAGTCCGAGTCCATGGACGGCGAAATCTTGGCGGCGGCTAGAGGCGGCGGGGGCTAGGGGAAATCGCCGTCTGGGAAGTCTTGGGAAAGTGGGGAGGCTTCGTGGAGTCGTTGGGGTCGGGGTGGCCTAGGGCGGCGACGCGGTGACAATGGCGAGACGGGGACTCGGGCTCCGCGAGGTCGAGTGGGAGGGAGAGGGGTCCGTGAGGTCTCGGGGAATGGGTCAAGGGGCTTCGGCTTTTATAGCTGGGTCGTCCTCGCTTGGGGCGTCGGGCGATCGGGATCCCAGATCCTTGGGATCCGCGATCCATGGGCGGCGACGGCGAGGCGTGGGGGCGGGGAAAGAAGATGGGCGGGCCCACTGGTCGATGAGAGAGAGAGGGGGCGAAGGGTGGCCGGCATGTGATTCGGGCGAGGGGAGTGAGTGGGCCGGCTCGGCTCGGCTGGGGTGGCCTCTGGGCCGCTCATTTGGGCGGGTTGGTGGTGGGGTCTGGTGCTGGCTGGGCGAGGGCTGTTTGGCGCGCTGTGGGGTTTATCTTTTTCTGAATTTATTTTTTAGCAAAACAAAACAGAAATAAAACAATATCTATAAATATTTTATATAGGGTATATATATACCAAAATGATTAGGGGAATATTCCCTTTCATTTGAACATTTTTCCAAAGGCAAAATCCAAACTTTATAAAAATCCATTTTTTTCAAATTCAAATAAAATTCAGATTTGAATCCAAATCTTTTGGCAATGTTTTCTCTCGATATTTTTGGAGTGTCATGTTTGCTCCTCTCATACTTTTGATCAAGTATTTATCAGGCTTAGTTTTTGAAATGTTTCCCACTTGCCAAAGTTTGAATTCAAATTCAAAACTCAAAATTTCTCTGAAACTCCAAATGGCATTCAAATTCAAACAGGATGCATAGGATGCTTAGCTATAATTGTAAATCATTCCAAATAGGAAATTTGGGATGTTACATGCAGTGTCGTCCAAGTCTTCATTTCATCAGTGTCGCGCGATGAAGAATAGGAGCTGGCTACCAAGGAAGGAACCTTGACCTTCTTGAATTTCTTGGTGGAGTCTGAGACCGGTCAAATTCTTCCTTGAGACCCATTGTCTTGAGCTTCTTCTGCAACTGTAGACATTAGAAAGAACAGCCCAGTGCGGTTGAAGGTTTCATGGAGGTAGTATTGGTTTTTCTTCACAGCATTGTGTGTTGAGGTCATGTTGTGAAGAATTGAACCAAACCGACGCTGACCCATTTATGATTGCGATCAACCTTCTAATGAAGACCGAGGAGTAACTCACGATCGGTCAAGACTCGGTGTGGCTTGAGGATTTTGCTTGGCTGAGGTATTGGCGGCAGAGTCATCATTGGTGGAGTAGGATGCAGCTTTGCGAAATTGGCCATCCAATGGACGAATGCCTTCATCTATCACAGCAGCTTGCCTTGCCCTTGTCATCACCGAGGAAAATGTCCGCTTGAGGACTTCAATTGGAGGCAAGTAGCTAAAGTGGTTCGAGTATCAGCCTTGTAATTGAGTGAAGACCTTGTCCCGATGAACCCCATAATCCATGGTGCATAAGGCTTCACTCAAAGGTGACATAGCAATATTCGCCAGAGTCCTCGTGAAGAAATCATGGAAGTTGACGGAACGCCATGAATGATATTGAAAAGCATATTCTTCATGATGCCAACGACTTCTTCATCATTTGAGCCGTGGCCTTTGATAGGACTCATAGTCTTCGTCGAATGCGATAGACGTCCGAGGCACATACTGATAATTCCTTGACGAAGAATTTGGTTCGAGGTGCCTGTCCTGGCTTCAAAGGCTTCATCAGCACTTGCATGTAATGATTTGAAAGCTCAGGTTCGTTGTAGATGCAACGAGCACCATCAAGGGAGGATCGAGTGGGAGGGCACGGGCAATTCGATTCTTGTGGTGCCTTGTAGTGAGTATTTTTCGTCATCCAGTCCAATACCCATGAGTTCACATCTTGTAATCTCCGTGATGTGCAGCGTCGCATAGAATTGAAGAATGAGTTCTTCATTCCAATCACGGATGTCGGTGCAGAAATTCAGCAATCTGCATCATGAAGAACACCGAGGTGGCTCGAAGCCCGGCAGAGATTCCATGTCCACGTGAGGAATGTGTGCATGATCAAGACTTTGTCTTTGTTGAATAGCATAGAGGAATAGAAGTTGGCTTGACTTGCAGTCCGTAAACGCCTCTTCCTTATGCGAGCAGAGTCATATGGGTTGTAGTCAGTGAATACATGCTGTCGCCAAGAAATCTTCAGCCTTGAACTTTTGCTTCGTTGAGAATGGATTCTTTGGCTTTAGAAGTGGAGTGTCAGTGAGTCGCATCACGACCTCAGGAATCGCAATCTCAGGTTCTTCAGGCTGAGGAATTTCTGGTTCCTCTTCATATGCAGTCTGCGTGTTCATAGGATCAGCAGCAGTAGGTTCTTCAGCACTAGTGGCTGGAATTTCTTCATGCACGGATGAGTTGGGATGAGTTTCTTCAGAGCCCATTTGAACCGTTGGTGCAGGGGACTGAGGAATTTGTTGGATTGGGGTGAAGAGTGGAGAATTTGGATGTTGACTATTCCAAAAGTCATCGTTCATCACTGGCGTGGTGCATCCAATATCCACGTCTTCGTCTTCAATTTCCTCAACACCAGCCTCTTCAGCTGTGAACTGAGGCATAGGCGAGGAAATGATTGGCGTTGAAGAGATTGCATCCACTTCAATTTCTTCATCAGTCTGCTTTGACGAAGCAGCAGAATGATTTTATTTACTCAGATCCGCTTGGGATCTCATACTCTTCACCAAAAGGAACAAGGTCCTTTGATGGAATGGAGGAAATTGGAACAACATCGATTGGTTTTTCAAATGAGCTGGTCATTGGCTTCATTTTCTTCGCAGCCGAAGAATTTGACACAGCTGATGCTTTCCTTTTCTTCACATCAGATGCACATGGAAGGATTGGAGTTGGTGTAGGCGCAGGAGGAGCTGAGGAATCTGGTTGAATTTCCTCGGAATCGATGCTGATTGCCTGACTTCTTGAGCTTCTTCAGCGCACCACTAGTGGATGCCACGGCAATTTCTTAAGCGGCTGGAATGGAGTCATCAGCCTGGAACTAGCATTGTCTTGAGCAGGCTAAAATCATCGGTGTGTCGGTGGCATGTTCTTCAAATAGGTCGAGCAGAGGCTCCAGCCTGAGGAATTTCTTGTTGCGTTGGGGCTGCAACATTTGTGAACTTCTCCGTCAGTTTCACAAACCTGACTTTGGCTCCTTTCCAGTCAGCATAGTATGAATCAAATTTGTCGCTGAGGGCTTTGATGTCAGCCTGCATCTTGACAAGTTCTTCAGTTGTCATCTTGACAACATTTTTCTTCAGCAGCTTTCTCTTTTACATCTGCGATTTCTTGATCTCTCTGGCCCTATCATATTTCCATTTCTCCTCTTGGATGAAATGAGTCAGCATGTGACTTTGGCCAGGTGTCAGATGAAAATCAGGCATAGGTGTCTCTGAATCCTTGTGCCAGAGATCAATGTACTCGAGGATCACCCTTGGATCTAAAAGCAGTGGCACAGGTGTGCCTTTGGCTCTAGCGGCCCTTTCTTGTCGGTCTCTGATGATTTCTGCAAGTTCGTCATCATCAGCTTCATCATCGAGATGGCACTTGAAGGCGACCTGTTTCTTCTTCGGACTTGGCGAGGACCTCGTCCAGCAGTTGCCTTTTTCTTCAAAGAGTGGGGCTCGATGAAGAATTTGGTGCAGGTGAGGAACTTCTTGAGACACGGAGGCAATAGAGATGCTGCAGTCCTTTGGCACGTGGCGGATGCACAGTCTTGAGGACTTTGGAGGAGCTGCTGAGGACTTTGTAGGAGCCGAGGATTTGGGAGGAGCAAGAGCAGCATGAGGGACTGGCCGTGAGGGCATTGAGGGCATTGCTTGAGGATTTTGGCCGTGAGGGCTTGTTGGTGAAGCACTTGGCTTGTCGGGCTTCTTTGCCATTGATCTTCTTGGGCTGAGCAGGGGCCTCAAGTGGCAGCAGAGAGTAGAGTCTTCATTGAATTTCCTCACAGCTTCTTTGGCTTGTCTCGCTAACTTGGCTTGGCGCTTGGCCCATTCTTCAGAAAGTCCTCACCACGCTTGATCTTTGGTGGGGTCGACTTCTTGGCAGTGCCAATGGAGCTCTTGGGCATGGAGGATTGAGTCGAATTTCTTCATGTACTTTGGAGTAACATATCTGTACTCCTCCATTCCCTTGCCCATCTCCTTTCAATCCTCTGAATCGCACCTTGCGCTGATTTTTGTTTTCCTTGCCAAACTTGGCTTCATCAGTGTGCAATAGTCAGCATATATGTCCTCGGTATCTCAAAGCAGTCATGACCTCAGGCCTCTTTCCTCCTTTCGTTGCTTCTTTCCTTCGCCATATTCTTGGTGAGGAATTTGAACAATCGAATTCTCTGAAGAAGTATGCAACTTTTCTTCGAGGAACACTGCAAATGAGTTAAGTTGATGAGAACCTAGTGATTCAGCGGCGGACATGAGTACCGTGAGCAGAGTATAGTTGCGAGGAATTTGGAGAGGTCATATGCGTTCTCGAAGGTTTTCAAAAGAACTAGTTTGAGGAATTTGACCAGATGAGCCTTGAAGAATTTCACTAAGCGATCTTTGTCTTAGGTTCGAGTTGTATAGATCGAGGATCCACACAATTGAGGAATCTTGAAGAAAATCATTGCTTAGAGAAAGCGAATCAAGAGCATATTTCATTTGAGGTGTTCATATGTGTGAAGATTTGAAGAATAAACACCTTTGAAGATTTTCGGAAGGTTTGAGAATCAAAGCGAGTAATAAAAGTAACTTTTAATTACCGAATGAAGAACACGATTTAACCGAGAGGTGTAGATTAGAAGTTAAGTCAGTTCAGATCTCCCACGCCCTAACTTCGGCGGAGGAAGACAGCTACGGGCGGGCGGAGTGAAGATTTCATGATCGGCGCGAGTACGACGGCGACGAGGTCGAGGCAGTGAAGCTCTTCCTCACCGGCGACGATGGAGTAGTGGCGGCGCTAGGGTTTGAGAAGCTCGAGCGAGAGAGAGAGCGGTCGAGCGGAGTAAAGGAAGTGAGGAAGGGGAGAGGGGGTATATATAGCCACGGTGAAAAACCGTTCGCCCGAAGATTTTGGACGAACGTGCCCCTGACCCTTCTCATTCGCTTGACATGTGTCACCCACGTACTGAAAAGTGGAGATTGTGTTAGATCGTGGGTGAATAGATAAGTTTATCGTGGGATGCGGAGCGGTTTGGCGGCAAAGCGAAAATTTGGATAAGATAAGTTAAAAGTTCCGTTCGCAATTTCTTGGTGACAAGGACACGGTGAAGATTTTGAACGAGTTTCAAATAGAACGCACATGAAGAATTTGTGAATAGATTGGGTTGAGTATAGCATAGAGGGGAAGGGTCGATCACATTCACTTAGCGAGAAAAAGCAACTTGAAGAAATAGCCATAAGTGAATGTTGTAGAGGACATAAACCCATATATATATATATATATATATATATATATATATATATAGTCAACGAAGAAAGACAACGGAAACAATGAAGATTTTGCAAAGTTGAAGAATTTGAAAAACTGAAGAATTTCAAAACCGAGGAAAAACTCAAATTGAAGATTTTCAATTTTGGTGGTGGCGTGACCCACCGTATAAGAATGATGATTTCAGACACCACGTACAATTGTCGTAGGGTTCTGAGAATCAAATTCTTCATTAATTTCTTCACACTTAGAGTGTTATTCTTCATTGATTGAAGAAAAACGTTTCTTCATGTGTTGCACATCTAAGTCATCAATTTTGCATAAGTGTCAGGATGTGTGTCCTTTTCAAAGAACATTCGAAGATTCTAAGATATTTAGCTCACACGCAACTTGCTAAATCTCTTCTCATCCAAGGGCTTTGTGAAGATATCGGCTAGCTGTTCTTCGGTCTTCACATGCTCGATGGAGATGTCGCCCTTCAACACATGATCACGAAGAAAATGATGACGAATCTGAATGTGCTTTGTCTTCGAATGCTAAACTGGGTTGTGAGCAATCTTGATGGCACTCTCATTGTCACGAGAGAGAGGCACATTCTTCACGTTGATGCCGTAGTCCTTGAGAGTTTGCTTCATCCACAGCAATTGAGCACAACAAGAGCCAGCAGCAATGTACTCAGCTTCCGCATGAGAGCGGTGATCGCAGATTCTGTTTCTTCGAGGACCAACGGACCAAAGATCGTCAGGAAATGACAAGTACCAGATGTTGACTTGCGGTCCACACGATCACCAGCATAGTCGAGTCGGAATATCCAATGAGATCAAAAGTAGAGCCCTTGGGGTACCATAATCCTAGTGTTGGTGTGTGAGCTAGATATCGAAGAATATGCTTCTGACCTTATGGTGTGATTCCTTGGTGTAGCTTGAAATCGGGCACACATGCAAACACTAAGCATTATATCTGGCCTAGATGCACATAAGTACAATAGAGAACCAATCATGGAGCGGTATACCTTGTGATCGAAGTCAATACCATTTTCATCAGTGCATAGATGGCCATTTGTGGGCATAGGAATTTTGACGCCTTTGCAATCTTGCATGCCGAATTTCTTGAGAACATCTTTGAGGTATTTCTCTGAGATATGAATATGCCATTGTGTTGTTGTGAATTTGAAGACCTAAGAAGAATTTCAATTCTCCCATCATAGACATTTGATATTCTTCACTCATCATATAGGCAAATTCATCACTATAACGTTGGTCAGTACAACCAAAGATAATATCATCAACATATATTTGGCACACAAACAGTTCACCATCATATGATTTAGTAAAGAGAGTAGGGTCGAGTGAACCGGTGTGAAGCCATTCTTCACGAAGAATTCCTTCAATGTATCATACCACGCAGTGGGGAACTGTTTGAGGCCATAGAGGGCCTTGTTGAGTCTGAAGACTTTGTCGGGATTCTTTGGATCTTCAAAACACAGGGGTTGAGCAACATATACTTCTTCCTCAAGCTTACCATTGAGGAATGCACTTTTCACATCCATTTGATATAAAGTGATATTATGATGGTTAGCATAAGCAAGTAATATGTGAATAGCCTCAAGTCTAGCAACAGTGCAAAAGTTTCATCGAAATCAATTCCTTCAACTTGTGTGTAGCCTTGAGCTACAAGTCGTGCCTTATTCCTCACCACAAGGCCATTTTCATCTTGCTTGTTGCGGTAGATCCACTTTGTGCCAATGATATTATGCTTGCGAGGATCTGGACGTTTGACCGGTTCCGGACATTGTTGAGCTCGGCTGATGTAATTCTTCTTGCATGGCCTGAATCCACGGGCTCGAAATGCTTCATCTACCTTAGTGGGCTCTGTGATAGAGACAAAAGCATAGTGCCCACAAAAGTTAGATAAATGTGAAGCTTTTGGCGTGTGAGAGGACCTGGTGCTTCAATGTCATCGATGATCTTGTCAACTTGCACTTCTTTTGCAACGCGAGGATGAGCTGGTTGTCGTCGAGGAATTTGATCAACATTTTCTTCAGCACCATTTTCTTCAGCATTATCTTCAGGTGCATCAGCTCGACGTTCTTCGCGTTCTGGAATGAATTCTTCAGCAGATTCTTCAGTAGGAATGACATCCTCAGTTGCCTTGAACTTGATAGATTCCTCAGGTGCTGGTTCATCTATCATAGAAGGTAGGTGCTCTCTTTGCGAGCCATTAGTTTCATCGAACCGCACATCTACAGTTTCAACAATCTTGTGAAAGAGCGATGTTGAAGACTCTGTAGGTGTCTGAGTCCTTCCATAACCAAGCATAAAACCTTCATGTGCTTTCGGTGCAAATTTAGCATTGTGATGAGGATCTCTAATCCAGCATTTAGCACCGAAGACTTTGAAATAACTCACATTGGGTTTCTTGTCAGTGAGGAGTTCATAGGCAGTCTTCTTGAAGAATTTGTGAAGATATACTCTGTTGATGATGTGGCACGCGGTATCAATTGCATCAATCCAAAAACGACGAGGCGTTTTGTATTCATCAAGCATAGTGCGAGCCATCTCAACAAGAGTTCTGTTCTTGCGCTCCACGGCGCCATTTCTTTGAGGAGTATAGGGGCAGATAACTCATGAGTAATACCAAGTTCATCAAGATAGTCATCAAGACCGAATTCTTGAACTCAGTTCCATTGTCACTCTGATGTGCTGATCTTCACACCAAAGTTGGTTGAAGCCCTCGAGGAAAATCGTTTGAAGACTTCCTGCACTTCATGTTTGTAAGTAACAATGTGTACCCATGTGTAACGAGAGTAATCATCAACAATAACAAAGCCATATAGAGATGCATCATTAGTGACTGCTGAGTAATGATTAGGACCAAAGAGGTCCATGTGAAGCAATTCGAATGGACGAGTAGTGGTCATGATAGTCTTATTTGGATGCTTGGCCTTGGTCATTTTCCAGCTTCACAGGCTCCACACAAGTGATCCTTGAGGAATTTGACATTCTCAATGCCAATGACATGCTTCTTCTTCGCAAGCGTGTGCAAATTCCTCATGCCTGCGTGACCAAGTCGTCGATGCCATAGCCAGCCTTCTGAAGCTTTTGCAAGTAGACACACGGCTGGTTGTGGTCCTGTAGAGAAATCAACAATATACAAGTCTCCTCTCCTAAAGCCTTCGAAGACTTTGGAATTGTCAGCTTCCATGATCACAACACAACGATACTTGCCAAAGACAACAACCATATCAAGATCACAAAGCATTGAGACTGACATGAGGTTGTATCCTAAGGACTCAACAAGCATGACTTTGTCCATGTGTATGTCCTTAGAGATCGCAACCTTACCAAGACCCAATACCTGACTTTTGCCTTTGTCAGCAAAGATGATATGCTTCAGATGTGGCGGTGATAAGGAGCATCCATCAATAGATTCTTGTCACCAGTCATGTGATTTGTACATCCACTATCGAGGACCCACTCATTGGCTTTGGGTTGATCATCCTGCAGATGAATTAGTGCAACTTACGATCTCATATACTTCATCAGTGAAGAATATGATATCAATTTCATCAGATGAATTTCATCAGGCAGTATAACAGATAAGCAGTATGAGGACGTGTGAAATGAAAGTTCATTTCTTCATGATTAGCTGCGTCCTTTCGAGCATTTTGTCGGGCCCCAGCAAATTCTTCAGACGTTAAAGCACGTCTGGAGGCCTGACCCTGCAGAAGAGATTAGTTCTTTTTCTTCACCACCCACATCTGAAGGGGTGGCAAAGAGTTCATCACTCTGCGAGCTCCATATGAGAATGGTGGCATAGAGGCCAATCCATTTCGTTTCACATAAGAGGGTTAGGGTAAGCATATGAATAAGCGAGAGAAATTCTTGAGGACTTATGAACATATTGGTTTGAAGAATAATGCACATATTCATAGCCCTTAGCTCTACCTGCGAAACAGAGTTGTTAGCACGATGATAATCATATGAGGACTTTGATCCATGTGAGGAATTTGGTCCGTATGAGGACTTGGATCCATATGAAGAATTTGGTCCATATGAAGAGTTTGATCTGGGGTTCCTATTCTTCACGGTGGTGTCATGAGGACATTCACTGAAGACTTTCAAGGCACTTCTTGGGAACCCAGATTTTCTTCATAGGAGAACCGTTCTGCGATTAGTGCCAACATATCTAGCAAATACTTCACCATTCTGATTTTTGAACAGTTTATAGTTGAGTCAAATGACTCATCGGAAGAATGAGGAGATTCACATGTAAAGCCGGATAAGTTAGATGGATCAAGCTGGAGGTCCCTTTGCAGCAACCCATGAGGTTTTGGGGTCTTGCTCGGGCTTCAATATGTTCCATCAGCATTGAGTTTCCTCTCAAAGGCAATACCCTCTTTCCTAGGGTTCTGTTGAGGATCTGCTTTTAAGCACATCACAAAAGTCGATGCCCTTTGAGGCTTTTGTACATGCTGTCATGTACAATTCCTTCAACCACTGCATCGTCGGTGATACTAGCAATGTCCTCGGATGAGGAATTAGTGATAGCAGAGGCAGGTGAAGAATTTGTAACAGTTGAAGCATTTGAACATTCGGTGAAGAATTAGCGATTCACGTTCAATGCACTTTAAGCATGGAGGAACAAATTCTTCACGAGAAGCGCTGATTTGTTGAGCAAGTAATGAATCGCGCTCCTTACGAAGATCTTCATAACTCACTCTTAGCTTCTCAAGATCTTGCTTTCTTTGAAGAAATTCATAAGAAAGTTTCTCATGATCGAGACAAGAGAGTGTTATGATGACCTTGAAGGCTGTCAAACCTAGGCTGAAGTCTCTGAAGATTTTCGATCGGGGCTTTAGTGCGATCCATTTCTTCACCCAACATATCATCACTTTTATCTAGCATGTTTTGAACCTTTTCAAAAGCCCTTTGTTGTTTTGAGCAATCTTAGCAAGTTTTGAGTAGCTGGGCTTGAGATCTTCATCGATTCATTTTCACTAGATTCGGAGGAGGTATATTTGAGTACCTTGGCACCCTTTGCCATGAAGCAATAGGTGGGGCGTAGTCATCACTATCTTCATCAGCTTTGTTGGTGAGGTCATTTTCTTGAGTTGAAGATGGACTTTTGTGAAAGCGATGGCGAGAGCCGGACTCGCCACACCGGACTCGGATTCTTCGATGCCTCCTCTTCCTCATGTTCCTCAGATTCAGCTTGAGTCCATTTCCTTGCCAATGAATGCCGAGCCTTCTTGGAGCTGCTCTTCTTGTGAGAAGAAGACTTTGAGGATTTTGATGATGAAGATTTCACGATTTCTTCTTCTTCTTAGCGTCATCGAGGCTGTAATCCTTGTATTTCTTCTTCTTTAATTCCTTTTCCCACTGAGGACAATCTTGAATGTAGTGACCAGGTTTCTTGCATTTGTGGCATAGTCTTCTCTTATAGTCCTTTGGATGAGGAATCACTGCTCCTTGAGGATTTTCCAGCGACCACGTCTTGAGAACTTTGGAATTTCTTCACGGCGAGTGCTAGCTCTGGCTCAATTCTTGAGGATCTCCAAGGCTACTACGAGTCTTCACAATCAGATTCGAGACACAGCCTTGGCCTTGAGGCACGTGATTTTCCATAGCTAGAACCATAGAGATCTCTCTTTTGACAAGATGGAACTCATGAGTATTTAGCCTCTCGAGGATATCAGTTGGATCAAGTGACTTGTAGTCAGCACGCTCTTGTATCATCAGTGCCAGAGTATCAAATGAGGAATCAAGCGATCTCAACAATTTCTTCACCACCTCATGGTCGGTGATGTCAGTGGCACCAAGCGCTTGAAGCTCATTTGAGATGTCAGTGAGGCGATCGAAGGTTTGTTGAACATTTTCATTGTCGAGTCTTTTGAAGCGGTTGAAGAGATTTCGAAGAACATCAACTCGAGAGTCACGCTGAGTTGAGACTCCTTCATTTACTTTGGACAGCCTGTCCCAGATGAGCTTAGCAGTTTCCAAAGCACTCACTCTTCCATATTGTCCTTTGCTCAGATGGCCACATATGATATTCTTAAGCTTGAGAATCGAGTTGCTTGAATCTCTTCACATCGGCAGCGTTCGGTGAGGGTGAGACGGAGGAACACCATTTTCCACAACATACGGAGATCGTTGTCAATTGCCTCAAGATGCATTCGCATCTTGTTCTTCCAGTAGGGGTAGTCCGTCCCATCAAAGGTAGGACACCCAGCTGAGACCTTGATCATACCTGCGATCGACATAACTAAAACTCCAGGTGGTTAAACCAAAATCACACAGAACAAGGGAGTACCTTGCTCTGATACCAATTGAAAGTGCGTTATATCGACTAGAGGGGTGAATAGGCGATTTTTATGAATTCTTCAATGAGGAATTTGCCGGTGAGGAAATTCCTAAGTGAAGAACTACTTGCTGCGGAATAAGTACTCGAAGTAAGCATAAGAGAATGCGGGCATGGTCATCATGATGAAATGAAGACAATCAAAGAGTACAAAAGCGTAAACACAGGATAGCACAAGATGAAGACAAGCAATGAAGAAATTGGGCGAGGAAATTGAGAAAGTCTTGAGTCAAAGTCTTCAAACACAGATATGAACGAACACTCAACACGATAATGAGGAAATGAAAGAGTTGAGGAAATAGAACCGATTAGGTTGGTGAAGACAATGATTTGGTAGACCAGTTCAAGCTGTTGTCTCGGTTATACGTCTGGTTGGAGCGGTGAGTATTTAAACTCGAGGACACACAGTCCGGACACCCGATCGCTGAGCACGCAGCTCGGGACACCAAGTCCTCACCGTATTCTCCTTGAACTAAGGTCACACTGGACCTCGTCCAATCACTCGTGGTAAGTCTTCAGGCGACTTCCAAACCTTCACAGACTTGGTCACTCGGCGATCCACAATTCCTCTTGGATGCTCTAGACCATGACGCCTAACCGTCTGGAAGAAGCACAATCTTCAAAGGTAACAAGCGTCGGATCCATGGGATCAATCTCTTGATGATGCTCAATCACTTTGGGTTTGTAGGGTTTGGTTTTGGGTTTTCCTCACTCGATGATTTTCGCTCAAAGTCCTCGGAGGATGGGTTGCTCTCAAATGACAAGTGTCAAGTTCTCTCGGGCAGCCAACCAGCTAGTGGTTGTAGAGGCGACTATTTATAGCCTAGGGAGCAGCCCGACATGATAAGACATAAATGCCCTTCAATGATATGACCGTTAGGTGGATAAGATATTTTGGGACAGCTGGCGCGTAACGACAGCGATCGGAAATTTGACTCTCAAATTCCTCGGGGCTATCATGTTCCTCCTTGTGTAGGCAATCCGCCTTTGGCGAATTCCTAACTCCTCGGTCGAGAACAAATTCCTCGGTGACGGAAGAACTTCGTCTCATCCTTTGAAGAAATTGGTGAGCTGTATGAGATTTCAAAGGCTTCACTCGAAGGGATTGGTAGGTGTAGGATTTTGAGTTGAGCATCACATGGAAATTTTTCCTTAGTATTTCCTCGACCCCTTTAACGATGCGGTGTTTCCTATGACTCAAGAAAAGAAAGCGAAACTACGAAAACAAAAGTCTTCACGCTTCATGTTCCTCAAATGAATACCAAGTCTTCAAGGTCACACCAATTTCTTCACTTTCAAAGTCTTGAGAAGTCTTGAATATCAAAGTCTTGATCGAAGAACTTCATTTTAGGGGTCGACTTTTCTGTAAATATCAAACTCCTCATAGACTTATAGACCTGTGTACACTCATAAACACATTAGTCCCTTAACCTATAAGTCTTCAATACACCAAAATCACTAAGGGCACTAGATGCACTTA